>CM053584.1:376647478-376674631 GCA_028627135.1 Pseudochirops cupreus
CCTATCCTCATACTGAGAAAAGTTTCATAAGTTACAATTATTGTTTTTTCATGTTGGCGATGAGCCTGCCAGGCTGACCCCAGTGGGAGATGTAATTTTGTGGGTTCTGGAGCTCTAAAATTTGTTTAGAGTCATATTTTATAGGTATTTGAGGTGGTTATGGGGGGAGCTGTGGAGTTCTCCTGCTTCTATGCCACCATCTTGACTCTGCTCACCCAGCATATTGCTATACTAAGGGGTCTCAGAGTTTATCTAGTTCAGTTACCTCACTTTTCAGATGAAGAAACTGAGGCTCAGCATGCTACGAATCACCCAAGGTCAGACAGGTCCTGATTGGTCTCTGGTGCTTGTTACTTTTGGCACATTACTTCCCATCTCTGAGCCTCAGTTTCCTTCACACTAAAAGGAGATATGTGTGTTTGTATTTTGGAAACTTAAAAGTATTTCAGAAGGGTCTACTGCTGGGACAGCATGGTAGTGCAATGACTACAGCAATCGTCCTGGTGTCAGGAGGACTTGAGTTCATATCCTGCCCCTGACATTTACTAGCTATATGACTCTGGGCAAGTCACTCACTCTCAATTGCCTCCAAAAAAAAGAAAGAAATGTGAACGGTGACATAAAGAATACTTACCAGATATGGAGAATAGAGAAAGTGTGTTCAAATCCTAGGTCTACCAAGAACTACCAACATGACCTTGAAAAACTCACTTCATTTCCATAGGAGTTGAATCCCTAAGGTCCTTTCTAGCTCTAGGTCTTTGACCATGATCTGTTGCAGCTGGTCTTGAATTCAGGAAGACCTAGGTCCATATCCCTCCTCAGGCACTTGGTAGCTGTGTGGTCTTGGGCAAGAACCTTGGTGAATATTTCTGGCTCCATTTCTTTATCTGTAAAATGAAGGAGATTTATTCATTAACTTCTATGGCCTTTTCCAGCTTAAGCAATCTATAAACCAATGGTCCTCTACCTTCTCCTTCACTAGATGCCTTCTTATTTCCTTTACAACTGTCAATCTAGGATCCTGTGGTTTTTTTTATGTCTTTTAAAGTTCTAAATCTAGGATCTGGACTATTGAGTATCTCTGGTTCTATCACTCAAGAACTGCATGATGTGAGACAAAAGATAAGGAATAAATTGTGCTTGCCCTGCTTATCTCTTAGTCCAGGTCCAATGAGGCAACTTTGGGAACTATCCACAAAGGAGAGTAGAGACCTGACTTTGCCTCATCACATGCATCTGTTTCTTCCTGAGATTTTACATGGCTGCTTTTGTTTATGGGGGGCCAGAGAGGCAGGTTTGGAAATGAAAAACACGAGTAACCTACTTATTTTGCATTGGGAACACCAATCAACTGAAATCAATGAAATGAGAAAGAGTTAAGGGCAGACCCTCTTTGTATGAAGCCCAATCTAATGTATGACTTGCCGTGGTAACAGGGTAAGAAGTCCTTTTGCAAAACTATGGTTCCAGGACTGAGAGAACACTAGATGATATGACGACATTTATTCTGATTTTCAAGTGGGTGAACAAAATGAAACAAAATACCACACCTGTATGCAAGGCACCATTTTTAAAAAAATCAGTACAACCAAAGAACTCACATCTAGAGTTTCAGAGAAGTTATCTTGCCCAAGATCCCACAAATACTAAGAGGCAAAAATTTAAATCAGGTCAAAGATTTAGAGCATGATTTCTTCGTGTGTGTGTATCTGTGTATGTTTGTGTGTGTGTGTGTCTCTGTGTGTCTGTGTATACAGACCCCTTTGGAAATCTGTGAATCTTAGAGACCACATCTAAGAATAATGTTTTGAAATAAGTTATGGAGATGTTAAATTTCAATTAGAAATTAATGAAAATAAAGATATTTTTTTCCCATTGAAGTTCATGGGCCACCTGACATGGATTACAGATTATGCTGTATACATGGACTATGTTCGTCCTTGGTCTATAGGTTATGGATAATCCCTGATTAGAGCCAGTGCAATTTCTCCCAGACCAATTTGTCTCATGAGATCACTGGACAAGAGCTCTGAAACTGAAAAGGGCAGCAGGTCCACCTTATCCAAACTTATCCATCGTATGCATTTTATAGATAAGAAAACTGAAGCACAGGGAAGTTCAGTGAGTTATCTAAGGTCACACAGCTATTAATAGTAATGATAGCTGGTGTTTGGGTAGCATCCTCCTATGTGCTAGGGCACCATATTAAGTATTTTACAAATATCTCACAACAACCCTGAGAGGTAAGCTCTGTTATTACCCCTACCTTACAGATGAAGAAACTGAGGCAAGCAGACGTGACGTAGCTTGCCCTGGGTCTTATAGTTAATGAGTGCCTGAGTCTGAATTTGAACTCAGATCTTCTTACCTCTGGGCCCAACATTCTATCTACTGTGCCACCTAGCTGCCCCACAATCATTGGATAATAAATCTTTAGACATAAGATTCGAACCCTTGTTCTCTGACTCTAAATCCAGCATTTTTTCCCACTGAAGCTCACTGGCTTTCATGTTACCACAAATCATGGGGAGACTGTATAAAGCAATTTTCATTTCTTTTTAAAAAAGGTTGAATTGAATAAAGCAATAAGATTTGAGGAACAAGTGCGCACCTGTGATTTCATTGGTAAAGGAACTCTCCCTACCAAGATATTTTTGGCAACTCTTCTGCAAGCTGTCAATCACACTAGATGAACGTCCTAAGCATTTCTTCTTCTCCAAGTGCCTTTCTAGACACCAGTGAGACAAATACAACAAATGAAACAATTCTTCTTCTCAAAGAACTTTGCATTATAAGAGCTCTCTGAAAGCTCCCTGGAGTAGTGAGAGGTGGAGTGATTGGACTGGATCCAGATGGCCAGTGTGTACAAGAGGAAGATCTTCTGGCCCCAAAGTCAGCCTTTTATCCAGATCATGGCAATGGATTATACATTGATAACTAGTCATTGATAACTAAATAATGGTTTATAAGTGCCAGACACTGTGCTAAGTGCTGGCAATACAATTACAACTCATCACATCATGGGATGTTAGAGCTGAAAGGTTATTGAAGATTCCTCTTCTCTTATGATGGAACAAAGGAAGAGTCTGAGAAGGTCCAGGGTCATGTAGCTAATTATTCTTCCAGGTCTCTCGAGGTGGTGTGGTAGGGTAGATATGGTGTTGGGCTTCAAGTCAGGGAGAGCTGGATTCAAATCTTGCCTTAATGTGAGACTGGGTAAATCACCTCTCTAAACTCAGCCTTGCATTTATGAAATGAGAAGCTTCTGTCTGATAGCCTTAGAGATTTCACAGTGCATAGACAGCTGCACCTGAAGTCAGGAAGACTCATCTTGAGCTCAAATTCAACCTCAGTCATTTACTAGCTATGTGACCCCAGGCAGGTCACTGAACCCTGTTTGCCTCAGTTTCCTCATCTGTAAAATGAGCTGGAGAAGGAAATGACAAATCACTCTGCCAAGAAAACCCCACAAAGGATCAAGAAGAGTTGGATATGATTGAAAAATTACTGAACAACTGAAAGGTTCCCTTCCAGCTGGCTTATACTGGTAGAGCTAAAAGAATTTCAATTCCAACTCCTCCTCTTACAGATGGGGAAACTGAGGCATAGGGAAGGTAAGCAACTAATCAAAGGTTACAAAACTAGTAAATGTCAGAGGTAGAATTTGAACCCAGGTCTCCTAGGTTCCCAGTTGAATAATTCCATCCACTGATTCTTACTGTCACGTGCCATCCATTGTACCAATTCAGCTTATTGTTTTCAAAATATGGTGGGGGTAGAAAAGGAAATAAAAAGTTATACAGCACCTACTATGTGCCCGGCACTGTGCTAAGCACTTTTTATAAGTATTATCACATTTGGTCCTCACAACAACTCAGAGAAGTAGACGCTATTATCTTCATTTTTTTTTTTTTAGGAAATTGAGGCAGACAAGGTTAAGTGACTTGGCCAGGGTCACACAGGGAGTAAGTGTCAGTGGCCAAATTTGAATTCAGTTCTTCCTGACTCCAGACCCAGCACAGTAGCCTCTGTGCCACCAACTGCCTATCTAGCTCATCATTCAATGGAATTCAATCAGAATCTTTGGTCATACAGGTTTCTGTATGGGAATGGGAAAAAGATGACATTCTGCAATCTTTGAAAAGAGTGCCTGGCTGATGTGACTTTCTTCTGAGTGGTGAATCCAGAGAATGGATATGGCTTTGATGCCGAGCAGCAGTGACATTCAAAGATACTCCTCAGGGCTCACAAGGGAGTCAGCCACCCCTCTGCCCTCCTCTCATCAGTTCTGGAGCAATACAGATGCCAAGAAATGATCCTGATGTGATTGCCCTCACAGCCAGTACAGAGGCAAGCACTGTCAGAGCCCGCCTCCCAGAGTCTGATTCACTAGGTGGTTTCGTTCGGGAAGAGCGACAGTCAACAGCAGGGTTCTCAAAATAATATTTACTCCCCTCATTAGACTGACAGGAGCTTGATGCTAAGAACAGTGGGCTTTCCAATTAGACTGACTCCTGCCTCCCAGAGAGCCCTCTGATGGAGATGCCAGGGACAGGTTCACAGGCCTCTATTTGGCATCTTACTTAGTTAATTAGCTAAGAAACAATACTTTGCTTTCTTGGTGATAAAGGTTTATTTTCACCAGCCTTCGGGGCTTAATTGTTTGTTTGAGATTCTAGCCACCATGATCATTCTCAATAGCAGCTAATGGTAGTAACTAAGATTTGGACAGAGCTCAAAGGTTTGCAAAGCACTCCACAAACGTTATCTCATTTGATCCTTGCAATGATCCCAGGAGGTGGGTGTTATTATTAGCCCCATTTTACATATGAGGAAACTGAGGCAGGCAGACAGAGGTGAAGTGACTTACCCAGGGCCACACAGCTAGTAAGCGTCTGAGGCTGGAGTTGAACTCAGGCCTTCCTGACTGCAGGTCCAGTACTTTCTCCATTGAGTCCTAGCTGCCCTCCTTATCAATATCTGTGCATGCATTTTATTTCTCCAACTTTTCTCCTAGACTTTAAGGGCTCCCAGAGAATGAAGTGTGTGCAAATGCCCTTTACAAAAGTACCTGAAAGCATACTCAAAGCACAAATGATTAGTATGGCTGAGCAGCGTACATGCCTATATAGATGCTGGCTTGTTATAATTCTTGGCTTGGAATCGAGGAGATTTAAGTTTTAAATCTCCCCTCTGACTCATAAAGGAATAATGATTATGGGCAAATAGCTTAATCTTTCTAAGCCTCAGGTAACTCATCTGTAAAGTGGGTATAATGGGCCCAACAGCATATATCTCAAAGGATTGCTGCAAGGCTCAAATGAGATATTGTATGTAAAGAGGCAGAGATACAGAGATATCAATATGGACATATATATGTCATACACATCTATATCTCTACACATATATGTATATTCAAAGACAGAGACAGATAGAGACAGAGAGGGAGACAGAAACAGAGAGACAGAGAGAGAGAGAGAGATGGAGAGAGACAGAGAGATAGACAAAGACAGACAGACAGAGAGAGACAGATACAGAGAGACAGAGACAGAGAAGACAGAGGACATAGATTAAACGTGAATGTAGATGTAGCTATAGATATAGGCATATAAACATCATCCCACAGATATATAGACGGTGATATTTGTGTTTCTAGGGTTCAAACGCAGAAATAAAGTTGAAGAAATATCTAAGTGGTAGACTATAACTAATAGCTTTATTCTAAATAATTTATTAATTCAAAGATCTGGTCACTCCCTCTCATCTCCCCCTACAAAGATTAAAATCCCTTTGTAAACCATTGCTAGTATCACCCCTTGGCCAAAATGGTGATGATTTCTGTAAACTTAGCAAGGTTGGCCAGGTGCTGGAAGGAATGTTGGAGATTGTTAAGTCCAATGAGATGATGACCAGCAATATCAAGTGACTTGTCCAAGACCACACAACCAGTATTTAAGCCCAATCCAATGTTCTTTTCATTTCACTGTATCCTCATATGACAGATGCACAGTGTATCTCTGAACCATTCAGAGCTCTACTTAGGCTATGGTGAGCAGAATTTTGATCTCAAACACTGAAATCTAGAGGGTTCTGACAGTATTTATGCTCCTTCTGTCAGTCAACAAACTGCCATTATACATCAGTACTAATTACTGGGAAACAAAGGTAACAGCACAGTCCTGCCCCCACATTGCTCAGACATTTAGAAAAACTGGAGGTTAGCATCTCCTTTTCATTGATAATTAGTTAAAATAGGGAGCTATCAGATGACCTTCCAGAAACGTTTCTTAGCATTGTGTAGACACAGAAAAAGAAAGGTTAAGATTTGAACCCTGAACCCAAAGAGCTAACATTTTAGTTGGGAAGATAGCCATAAAATGAGAGAACAGCAAAAAAACCCCAAAATTAAATTAAATTTAAAAAAAAACACCATATACTTAGGCAGCTATTTGCTTGTCTTTAGAGTCACAAGGTCATACTACATGACTTCTCCAGTCTTTTCCACAATCCCGTGATTCTCCAAACCTATGATCCTAGGACTGGATGACTCTTAAAGCCTCATTTCCATCTAAATTTTGTAATCTGTGTTTGGCACAAGGGAATAAATTCAGCAGAAGTTGAGAGAGAAGAGTAAGATGATTTGAAATTGGATTTGATGGGAAGTGATTCATGAAGGAAGTGCAAACTTGAACTTCAAGGTTAGAATTGGACCAGGAAAGAGATGAGGCCATATTGGTCTGAAAGGTATTGTGGTCTTGAGCTTGAACTAAATGTACTTAACAATACGCTCTCTGTCCTGCACTGATAGGACCACAGGTTTATGACTGGAAGGGAGTTTAGAGGCCATTGGGTTCAACCCTTCCCCCAAGAGCAAGAAGCTCTGAGATTCAGAGAGTTAAAGTGATTTGCCTAGGATCATACAGGTAGTAAATGTATGAGGCAAAATTTGCATTTAGGTCTTTCCTTTTTGTGAGTTCCCAGAGTAAGCTAAACCTTACAATCCTGTTTTGGGGTCTTCAATTGGATTCCCTTGTCACTGATGGTCAGACATGAAATGAATCATTTTGTACTTATTACATGTCACATCAGGTTTAACCAACCCATCCTTTTTTCTCTAGTATCATGACTGGTTAGGTTTTCTGGGAGAAATTCTGATTGTATTTACTGAATCACCAGTCAAGTGTTGGCACCGATCTTGTAGATCTTTGTAATGGACTTTTTGATCAAGAACTTTGTAAGATGAACCTTCATCTCAAACAAATTATGCAACATGGATCTAGTTCAAAGATATTAAACACACACACACACACACACACACACACACACACACACACACAAATATAAGTTAAGGAGGTTCTGGAGTCAGGGAACCTAAATTTGAATTCTACCTCTAACACTACTCCTTTAATCTTGGCCAAGCCCCTGGTCCTCAGTTTCCTCATAGATAAAATGAGAGAGTTGGACTAGTTGGCTTTTGAGGTTACTTCTCATTCTAGATTTATCAGCCTTTGATCCTAACTCACTTAAACTCTCTGGGCCTCAGTTCCCTCATCTATAAAATGAGGAGGTTAGACTAGGTGGCCTCTGAAGTCACTTACAGCTCTAGAACTATAAGACTACAATCTTTTGATTAAATAAAGACTGATGAGTTGTCCAAAAACTCTATGATTTTCCATACCCATGGAATTACAGTAGCAATACTGGCTAATTTGTCCTCTTCCCTCTCTTGCTCTAAAGGCTGCCTGATTGGCCTGGAGTGTGATTGTCAAGGTTCCCTTTGGAGCACCCTGTCATGGATGTCCCATATAATCCAGCTGGCCCCACGATCTTTTGTCAGCTTCCTGAACAAAAGCTCACTGTCTACTAATATTGGTTTACAATATGTCCTTTCAATGAAATATTAATAAGAAGTTAATTATTTTTTGAAAACAGTTCATTTCTAGGACGTGTTCTTTGTTTTCACTCGGAGGATTGTTCAGTTTTTTTTTTTTAATTTAGATTCAATTAAATGGTTCAGCATAGCCTGCTTTTCTTTGCCTAGTGTCTCTCTAAAGTCCATTGCCATGGATGCATGATACCCAGAAGCAGTCCTAGAGGGAAGGAAATCAATCTGGAATTATACAAAGAAAGTGACTAAAATGCCCATGCCCATTGACTCAGAGATCTTCCTGTTAGGCATATACTCTGAGGAGCTCAGTGATGAAAGGAGACACCCTATATACCCCCAAATATTTGGAGTAGTACATTTTGTAATACCAAAGAACTGGGAACAAAGTAGATGCCCATTAAAGGATAAATAGATAAATTAGGATACATGAGTGTAATGCAGTTCTGTAAAGACATGATGAAGATGGTGAATCTAGAGAAGTCTGGAGCAACTTATATGAACTGATGCAAAATAAATATAGTTAATAGGACCAGGAAACAATACATACAATAAACTACAACAACATCACCAGATAGAATGACAGTCACGGGATAATCAAAGATGTATTTTTGGTAAATTATTAAGAATAAGTTTGAGTCCCAAGGAAGAGATATAAGAAGGCAGCTCTCTCTGCTTCTTTGCAGAAGTGAGAGATTATGGGTGTGGAGAACTACAAATAATGTCAGACTTTTTTTTAGTATGTTAGTTAGTGAACTACTAGACTAATCTAGTTGTCTGTGGACCTGTTTTTATTTGTTTCTTCCCCAAAAATGATTACACTGAATGGCTCTCTGTTTTTATTACAAGTTATTATAATGGATGGGAGAGGTTTCAGGGAAGGATACAGTGTAAAATGTAAGTGATTTTTAAAATAAAAGGTATTAAGAAATATTTATGTTTAGGTTTAAAATCACTGCTTACATTACCTGATTCTTGGACCCTTCATTATCCTGTGCCCCCTCCCGTTGATGTTCTCCAGCTTGTCATCCCTTTACTTGAAGCAGAGTGCCCAGAACTTGGCACAAGTCTTCTCAATGGTCAGACTGATCATCACAGATAATAGGAAGAGAATCATTTCCCTTGATATAGATATTAAAATTCTATCAATGCACACTATTTTCATTAGGTATTTTCACAATTGTTCCATACTATTAATTGATATTGGACTTGTGGTCATCTGAGACCACCATCTTTTTTTCAAATACATGCTTAATAAGCCAAGTATGGTTATCTACTAAACCTAAGCAACTGATATTTTGAGTCCCAAGGCAATAATTTATACTTTAGGATAGTGATTGGACCTGTGATTTTAGTGGTAGAGGACACTACCAGTGACATGGGAGACTTTCAATAGAGGTTGACCCCTTTTTTTGCAGCTTATGGTTTTGGAGAGCTGTCTAGAACATTCAGGGGTTACTTGACTTATTCAGGGCCCCATGACCAGTATCTGACAAATGCTAGGCTTAAAACCAAGTCATCCTTACTTGAAGTCTAGCTCTCCACCCACTATATCACACTGTCTCTCTTATCCATGTCAAATGTAAAATTTCTTCTTGTTGGTGTCAATTCATCATTCTAGTAGAGTTGAGAATTTTTGTGATGCCTTGTTGTTTTTTGTTTATGTTTTGTGGAATCCCTTAATGGTTTCATGTTACTACCTGCTCTCATCCACCAGGGGTCTTTCCTTTGAATCTTGGGCCATTTTTATTTCTTCAGAGATTATGATGTTCCATATGTCTAGATCACACAGCAGCAGTAGTAGAATACTCATATTAAAAATGATTGGCTTTTGCTTTCATGGGAAGCTTGAGGTCATTAAAGGAGCTTTGCAACTTCCTAAAGGCTTTCTAGATAGTTCTTCTTCTTTTGTTCAACTCTGGGCTCAACTCCTTACTGATCCTCGTTGTCTATCCCAAGTATACATACTGAGATGAACAGAAATACAAGCAATCCCTTTCCACGTGGCACTTGCATTTTTATGGTGGTGGGGGGGGGGGAGGAGCAACTTGTTTACAGAGAAGTAAATACAAGCTATGTGTTCTTTGTTTTTCATTTTCAAAGAGGACCACTGACATCATGGGTGCTCTCTTGACTCTTGTGTAAACTGGATGTAAGTACAGTAGAGTTGCCAAAGTCATCAGCCTTACTCTCTTCCAGAGTCATTCAAATCCAGTGGCAAGATAAAAGTCAAGATGAGTGGCAGTGACCTGGGATGCAGTCAATGACCTTGGTATCTTTGATGTCTGATGAAGGTCTAAGCTCTCCACAGTGCCTGCTTTGGCTGCCTTCAAGGCTGTTGAAATAAATTCTTCTCATCTGCTCATTCTGCTGGGGGAAGTCTTTTTGTGCTTGGAGTGGGCAACTCCCCAGCTCACCAAAAGGTTTGGTGGCCATTGGTCACCCTTAAGATCTTACACAAATGAAATAGATGCTCTTTTGGTAGAATTGAGGGAGGATCAACAATCAGAGGAATCAGGGAGCTTATCATGAATGAGATGGCATGTAGGCTGAACCTTGAATGGAGATAGGGGTTCTAAGAGGCAAAAGTGGGAAAGAAGAGCATTCCAGGGATGAACAATAGCCTTTACAAAAGCATGGAAGTGGGAGATGGAACAACATAGGCAAGGAAGAGTAAGCCAGATAGTTTGACTGGATAATAGAATATGTGAAGAGAATAATATGTAATCAGCTGGGGAAGACAGCTATGATTGTGAGAGGCTTTAAATGTCAAACAGCTGAGTTTCTATTTTATCCCAAAGGCAATGTGGAGCCAAAGAATTTTCTTGAGCCCAGAAGAGACTCAGTCAGACTTGTGCTTTAGGAATATTAATTTGACAGCTGTATGAGGATAGATTGAAAAGAGTGAGAGACTGGAAGGGAGGAGACTAATTAGAAAGTTATTGCCACAATTCAAGGTGAAAGGTGATGACATCCTAGACTAAGGTGGATGTGGTGTGAGTAGTGAGGAGGAAATTGATGTGAGAGATTTTTAGGTTGTGGGATTGACAAGACTTGGCAATGTATTAGATATGAAGGTGAGGGGGAGTGAGGGGTTAAGAATGACTTGTGGGCTGTGAGTATGGGAGACTGAAAGTATGGTTTTACCTTTAATAGAAAAGGGCAAGTTAGGAGGAGGGGTAGGTTTTAGGGAAAGATGTTTTGGACAATTTTGAGATGTCTATAGGACATCTAATCAGAGATGTCCAGCAGACAGGACATGCAGAGGACAGGAGCTCAGGAGAGAAGTGAGGGTTAGGTATATAGATTTGTAAGTTATCTTCGTAGAGGGATGGTTGAAGCCATGGGAGTTGAATGGGATCAATAAGAGAAATAGCTTAGAAATACAAGAGGAGATAGCCCAGGACAGAGCCCTGAGGTACACTCATGCATAGAGGGAATAACATGGGTGATGGCCATATAAACGAGGCTGAGAAAGATATTCCAATAGGGAAGAATTGAGCCATGTTATAATGATGTAACAAAAGTCCAAGAAGTGGAGTAGAGCCAGAAAGAAGGGCTTATCCACAGAGCCCAATGCCACAGAGGAGTCAAGGAAGAGTAATGAGGCAAGACCTTTGGGTCTAGAAATAAAGATCTGAAGGTCATCCAGAGACCAGTTTCAGTTGAATAGTGGGCCTGGGAGCCATAGTACAAAAGTACTGAGAGGTGAGTAGAAGGTAAGAAAGTGGAGGCAAAGAGTGTATAAATTAAAAAAAAAAAAAGACTATGTACCTAGTACCTAGAAGGCAGTAAGGACTTAATAAGTGTTTATCAACATGAGTTTTCTTGAGGCTTGGTTATGGATGGGAGAAGAGATATAGCATGATAATTTGATTGGATGGTAAGGTAAGGGATAGATGGGTGAGATCTGCTTGAAGGCAACAGAGAAGGAACAAGTGGATACGGAACTGTGTGGGGAGAGAGAGATGATGGGAGGTTGAGCTGTCCATGGAGAGTATCTGTATTTGCGTCTCTGTATCTGTCTTCATTTTTTTTTATATGGTCTCACAGGAAAAACAATTGGATACAGCTAAGTCTGACTTTCTCTGGCAATCTGTACTAGGAGGGTAACTTGTTTTAACACAACAGGGCCTTCCTTTAATTTGCTTCTTGGGACTTCAAGGCTGTGAGCAGGAAGGGCTGGAGCAGTTCCAAAGGGTAAGCTCCGTTTTGATAGCTGATGATTTTCTGCATCTAAAAAAGGTGTAAAGAAAACACACACACGCAACCCAAACCAGGCAACACATTTTAAATGACACAAATTAAAAATTAATTACCTGTTGGTTTATTCATTTGTTGGGCTCAGGCTTTTGGCTGTCAGCAGGGACAGACCAGGGCTGTGGCATCCCAGGCAGGCAGGTGTGCTTGGCAGCAAAGAGGCAGCAGCTGGTGAGAGAGAGAAGTGTTGACAGGGGGAAGGTGGGAACAGCCTGTCTTGGCCAAGGTCGTTTGCAGGCCCCAGTGCAGGTGATGCTGCCACCAGGCACCTAACAGAAGTCAAAGGCATCACATGGGAATAGGTTTATTTCTATGGAATAAATCTTGAGGAAATCTAAACCTTTGAGAATGACCAGAAAGACCTGCCTGTCTTCAAATAGACTTGCTACTAGTGATTGAAATTCCACCATTAATATTCATTTGGTTTAAATATTTTCTTCTACCTGTTTAAATGCCAATTTATTCATTCAACAAACCTTTCCTGAGTACTTTTAGTGTACAAAGAACTGAAGGGTATTACTGGAGTGGGGCTGCAGAGGGTGGACCAGATGTGATTTCATTGGACTAAGGGGTCTCCCAGTGAGGAAACTTCCTCTACCAATGCTCTGAAACTTACAGATTTCTTACAGGCACTGATTGGTTAAATGATTTGCTCAGGATTCCATAGCCAGTATGGGTCAGGGCTGGATCTTAAACCTAGATCTTTCTGATACTAGCTGAGTTCTGGTTATGGGTCAGGGAACTCTTTAGTTAATCCTACTTGATATTTCTCAACATGACAAGTTGTCTATGCACCAAACACCCCTTTACCCTATCTGCTTCCACCTTTCCCTTTTCCCGGACTCCCTACCCTCAACCCCCTTGTCTAGGATTTACTTTTCCAGAATAGTCATGTTTGATTTTCTAGATAATTGGAATATCTGTTCCCTGACCAAAGGAGTGAGAAAGCAACCAGACTCACCTATTAACCCTTGTTGTTCAAAGGAAAGGGCTCTTTAGGTCAGGGCACCTGGGTTCCACTTCTGATACCTTCCACCTTTGTGGCAAAATCTTGTGACTTCTCTGGGTCTCAGATTCCTCCCCTGTAACAAGAGAGGGTTGGACTAGACATCTCCCGAAGAACCCTTTATGGCTAGACCTAGGATCCCAGGATCGCTCTAAATAACATAAGCTGCCCTGACCTTGAGCTACCTGGGTGACCCTGAAGCATGGACTCACAGGCACTAGTTATGGGACAATACATGGTAGCAGGCTCTGGAAAAACTAGTGTGGACTTGCTCCTTCTGCCACGGTCTGAGGGCCACAGTCTCTGAGGCTTCCTGGGAACCTTGGCTGCATGCTTTTTCTGTCCTTTGGATAGGTACTGGTTTGGAGATGTCAGTCCAGGTTCCAGTGGGAGGAACCTGCCTGTCTTGAAATAAACTTGCTACTAGTGATTGAAATTCCACCATTAATATTCATTTGGTTTAAATATTTTCTTCCCCCAGCTTAAATGCCAATTTATTCATTCAACAAAACTTTCCTGGTTACCTTTAGTGTACAAAGAACTGAAGGGTATTATGGAGGAGGGGAGGAGGTGGAGAGTGGCCACCCTAGTAACGCCTCCATTTCAACCCCATGGCTTTTCCTGTCCCCTTCCTCTTGGTTATTTATTTGACCATATTTATGATTTCATTACTGTAGAATCCTTCTGGTGAAGTATGATCTCTCCTCCCTCTACCAATGTAGATCAATTTGTTCTATAGCCCAGAGGGGACACCAAAAGTTAAGGATATGCTCAGAGCCACACAGCATAAGTATATGTCAGAAACAGGACTCAAAGAATAAAAACAGCTTACATTGATATGGACTTTGAAATTTGTAAAAAGTTTCCCATACTTTCTCATTCAATCCCCACAAAGCCGTCTGGTGGTTGCTTTCATTATTGACATGTAAGAGATGGGAAAAATGAGCCTGAGAAAAGTTAAGTGACTTGCTCAAGGTCCCATAGGAGATCCCAAAAGGTGTCTTAGGAGAGGTTTAAATGAGCAGAATGCTGGTTCCAAAGCTGGCTCTCTATTCTCTATGCCTCCCTGCCTTTCCCCTGAGCACCTTTCCAGTCTCATCTCTTACCTTTTCTAAGGTGGTCTTCTTCCACTCTACCTACTTATACATACTATGTGGTCCAGTCACACTGGCTGCCTTGCTGTTGCTGACACAAGACACTCCATATCCACTCTCTGATCATTTTCATTGCCTGTTCCCCAGATCTGGAATTCTCTCCCTCTTTATCTTCTCCTCTTGGTTTCCTCAGTTTCCTCAAGTCTGAGATAAAAATCCCATCTTCTACAAGAAGTCTTTTACAATTCCCCTTAACATCTTTGTTTAGTCATTTATATGTTTTCTCCCTGATTAGACAGTGAGCTTCCTGAGAGCAAGGATTTTTTACCCCAACATTTTGTGTCCTCAACACTTAGAACACCTGACACAGTAAATGGTGCTTAAAATACTTTTTGCCTGTCTGACAAAAGGAATCACTGCTTTCAGTGTTGACTGGATTATCTAATATTTTCCCATGAGCCCCCTCTAGTAGCAGCAAAAAGACCACAACAGGGATTCAAAAGCAAATAATGGGTGTTCTGTGGAGAAAATGGAAGAGCAGGAAGATAGAGAATTTGAGATGAGAGCTGATAGACATGTAGGCTTTCAGCAGGTGGAGATAGTGGTAGGTAGCATTCTTCTTCAAAATGATGAAATGAGCAAAGCCATAGAGTTGGGCAAATGGCCAATAGTCCCATTTGGCTAGTCTTGATGAAGGGATGATAAGGATATAAAGGCAGACAGGGACTTTGAGGGCTAAGCTGATGAGTTTGAACTTGGTGGTCAATAAGAGAGAGACTGGAATAATTGTGGTGCTCACATAGAAATGGGGAAGGGTTTTTGGATAAGGACAATGAGTTCTATTTTGGACATTTTAAATTTGAGATGCCTATGATTCATCCATTTCAAAATGCCCAAAAAGCAATTGGTGACATGAGACTGGAGCTCAGGAGATAAATTAGGGCTAGATCTTTAGACACAGGACTCATCTGCATAGAGATAACAATGAACCCAAGGGAAGTGATGAGATCAACAACTGAGATAATAAAAAGGGAGAAGAGACCCTGAGGCAGAACCTAGGGGAACACCCACAATTAGAGAGTGTAACATGGATGAAGATCCTGCCTAGAAAACTGAGCAGTGGTCAGAGGGTAGGAGAACAACAAGAGATCGAAAAGAGATAGCATCCAGAATGAGAAGGTGGCCAACAGTGGCAGATGTGGCAGAGGGAGCAAGAAGGATGAGTATTGAGAAAAGACCATTTGATTTGCCACTTAAGTGTTCATTGGTAACACTGAACAGAGAAGTTTCATTTGAATGATGAGTTTGAAAGGCAAGGAGATTTAAAAGAGACTAAGATGAAAAGAAGCATATTTTTTCCCTGAGAGGCCTTTGGAGGTGTGTATGGGAAAGCCAAAGTCTTCCCCCACACCCATTAATGAATCTTGGGATCATAGATGTAGCATTGGAAGGGACCTAAAAGGTCACATAGTCTAAGCCTCATTTTGCACATGAGGAAACCAAGGCTGCCAATGATGAAAAGATTTACTCACGTCCCCAAAATAACACATAGTGGAGGCATGATTTGAACCCTGGTTCTCTGACTCCAAGCCCTATGCTCTTTCAAAAAATAAATAGAAAAATCCCAAGATTTGGGTAGCTGCATCTTCCTGCTGAGGAATTAACTGCATTCTTTACCTGTTCTCAGGATGTTTTGAGTGGCTGTAGGGTTTCAGCTCTAGAAAACAATTTGGAGTGAGAAAAAAAGCTTCCAGGAGCGAGAGCTGACACTCAGTCTGGGGGATAATCAGACAGGATTTTTGAGATTTGCACACACAGAAAAACTCAATGAGATCAAACTTGGCTATCCTCTCTCTGGTACCCAGGAAGGTTCAGATTGGGTTCGTGTCCCACCTGAGTCAGTCTAAGGAAGAGGATAAAAATATTGTAAAGAGCAGGGGGAACATCAACAATTTGATTATTACACTTTCAGATTACACTTTCACCTAGGTAAATTGTTTTAAATACCCAGTTTCCTTTGAAAACCTCTATCCAGGGAGAACAGCACCAACTGGGTCTTGGAAGACTTACATTCAAGCCAAGTTCTTCCATTAAGCAGTTGTATGACTTTGAAGCAATGACTTCTCCTATCTGGGCCTCAGTTTACCCATTGGGGAACAAGAATTACCAAGATGATTTCAAAAGTTTCTTTTAGTGTTTCAACTCTGACATTCTTGGCTTATTGGCCCTCAAACCACACCAGGGTTTTTTAATTTAAGAGAGGCAGTAAGGCATAATGGCTAGTGTGTTGGGCTTTGGTTTGAATTGCCTGTCATCTCACCTGACATCCTCCCTTTGGACTTCTCCATCATGCCTCTGCTCTCCTGTGTATCCCTCTGCTTGAGTTTCCTCTGGTGTGCTGTCTTTCTTCATTAGAATGTAAGTACTTTGAAGGCAAAGATTGTCCTATTTTGTATTTTGTATTCCCTGGACTTAGCATACTGTGTGGCACCTAGCAGATGTTTAATACATATTAAAGCATTTGCTTTCTGTGTGAACTCTTAGCTTCCCTTTCCTCATCTATAAAAAGAGCCTAATAATATCAACAATGGCGACCTCCAAAGGTTGTTTTAAAGCTCAGATAAGATTAATGAAGGAGCTCAGGTGAAGGAAGGAGCAATGAACTCAAAGTCATAAGACTTTGGCAGGAGTCCCAAGACAAAAGCAAAATGATCTCTGCCCTCAGGAAGCTTACATTTTAATGGGAGAATGACTACAATGAGAGGGGGAGAGAGAAAGAGAGAGAGAGAGACAGAGACAGAGAGAGACAGAGACAGAGAGAGACAGAGAGACAGAGAGAGACATCAAATATATACAAAATGGATTTAAGGAAGATGGGGCAGGAAGGTGCTAGTAGTTACAGGGATCAGGGAAGTGTTTAATATAGAAGGTGGTTATCAACTGGAGTTCTGAAGAAAAATGAGGGTTCTGAGAGATAAGGGGGCATGCTTTCTGGGTCTGGGGAATGACCAGTGTAAGTGTCCCATGTGAGGAATGGCAGTAGGCCAGTATGGCTGGATCTCAAAATAAGTATAAGAATATATAAGTACAAGGAAGTATGAGAAGACTAGGGAGGGAGGCCGGAACAAGTTTGTGAATCACTTTAAAGTCCAAATACCAGAGTTTATCATTGATCCTATAGCAGCCTCAGCAGAGTAACATGGTCTGGACTGTGCTTAAGGAAATATACCTGGATAGCAGTGTGGTGGCTGGACTGGCAAGGTGATAGAATGAAAGCAGGAATAGTCATTGGAGGGTTGTTACAATAATGTAAGTGGAAGATGAAAAGACTAGAAGGATGGTGAGGCTAATGTGGACAAGGGAAAGGGAAGGGTGCAGAAGATAGAGGAAGTTGTGGGGGTAGAAACAGCAGGAAGTGATGGCTGAATGGATCTGTAGGGTGAGGCAGAGGGACAATTCTGAGAACATGAAGGCAACTGGAAGAAGGTGGTATTCTCAACAGAAGGAGGGAGGGTCAGATTAGGGATAGGCTGGGGTAACAATGAGGTCAGTTTTAGATATATTGAGTGTAATGCATATCTGAGACATCTGGCTTGAAATGCTTGGTAGTCAGTCAATCAGCCAACATCTGTTAAACAACTTCTTTGTTCCAGACACTATGCTAAGTGCTGTGGATGCAAAGCAAGACAAAAACAAAAATTCCTGCTCTCAAGGGATCCCTACTCTAAAGGGGAATATGACATAAAAATAATTATATGCAAACAAAAGATACACAAGCTAATTTGGAGTTAGAAGGGGGAAGCACCTACTATGTGTCAAGTACTGTGTTAAGTGCCTTACAAATATAATCTCTTTTGATCCTTACAGTAATCCTGTGAGGTAGTTGCTGTTACAGGGAAATCACTAACATTAAGGTAGATGCTGATAAAAAGAAGGCACCATCATTAAGGCATGCTTGAAAAGGCTTTTTTCAGAAGGTACAATTTTAATGCAGGCATGGAGGAAGCCAGAAAAGCCAGGAGATGAGGCCTGTATGTGCTTAGAGCTATTCTAGCTTCCTACCAGATGTTTGCTTCCCCCTGGAAGAAATTTTGAGGACCCAGGTCACCTCTATACCATATTCATAGCAAGTTTGGTTGAGGTTCAGAGATGTGAACCTCTGCTCAAAGACAGAGCTCTTTGGTAAGATGGAATTTGAATTATAAAACAGGTCTTCCTACTCCAAAATCAGTGCTGTCTCTAAACCACAATGCTTCTCTGACCCTCTAATATGCCAGACAAAGACTCCAAGACCCAGAGAGAGGAAGCCATTTGCTCAAGGTCACACAGCTCATCAGAGGTAGAGCTGGGACAAGAATTGAGATCTTCTTCCTCCTAGTCTGGTGATTTGTCTATCAAGTTTTAGTACATTTTCCTTTAAAAGATCCAATTCCCTGATGTGATTTTTTATTAAAGCTTTGATGCCTTGTGTTTTTCTATTACAGTTATTTCCATATGCATATCTCATTCCTCTCAGCCTTCCTTTATAACAGAGAAGCAATTTGGCAAGATCAACTCAAAATGACCACATCTGACAGCATATGGGACTGTGTACATCCATAGACACCCTTCACCTCTCTCTCTCCTTCCCTCTCCCCCTCCCTCTTCCTCTCTCCCTCTCTTTCCCTCCCTCTCTCTCTCTCTCTCTGTCTCTCTCTGTCTCTCTCTTTCTCTCTCTCCCTCTCTCCCTCCCTCCCCCAATCTCTTTATATCCATTAAGTATCATAACAGTCACAGGATGGGTCTATGAACCATCTGTCATTATATGGAAAGTACATTTGAGAAGAAATTGTGCGTAGATTAAAGGTTGTCTCTTTCTGTGACTGAGGCGCACATAGCTCACAATTGTACTATAATTTTAAAAAGAGGGGTGAACTAAGCCTGCAGCATTTGAGTTGCATGGAATTATGATCAGGAAGTTGGTTAATTTCCCTCTGGAATTGAGATCTTTCTCTAATAGATCTGCAGGACAAAATTGGGGGAGGCAGGGTTGGGGGGGGGGGAAACCAAGCATCCCTGCCACTTACTACCTCTTTACCTTGGGCAAGTCACTTAACCTCAATAGATCTCACTTTCCTCATCTGTAAAAGTGATCAGGTTGGATTAGATGACCACTAAGTTGCCTTAGAACTCTAAATTAACCACCTGTGATCCCATGTACATGAGCAGATATGGATTAATATGATGCCATCATGAAATGTCGTTGGCCACTAGCAATGGGCAGGCTCCTGAGAGGATAGGACACCTGCTGGCTAAGTGTTTATGAGGGAGAAAAGATCACCAGTAGGGGATGCAGTTCATACCTTGTGGGCTATTGAACTGGGAGGACACAGGGAAGTAGCAGGGCCCTGGGTACCTCGGGAAAAAGGGAGATAGAGTTTGTGTGGGAGAAGGATGGAGATTGTTGAAAGTTCATCAGATACAAATGTCACCTACTCTATGTTTCGGCATAGCTTTGGCCTTGGGGGGGGGGGGGTGTTACATGACTCCTCATGATTAGTTGGCTTTTTAGATTGATTGCTAGAAATAATTAAGATATTTTGACCACGTACTTATAGGCATGAAAATGGCTCTTTCTCCTTGTAAAACCTTATTCTAGGAGTGAATGGTAGTCCTCCATGTGGTCTTGGGTATATCACTTCTCCTCTATAAGCCTCAGTTTCCTTTTCTACCCAATAAGTGGGGTTAAGTTAGGTAGTCAGTTTAAGATCTCTAGCAGATCTGACACCCTAGGATTTTGTTATTTTAAAATGCTTTAGACAGTCCCATTTTGGTGGATCTCTAGGCTCCCTCTGCTGGCTGCATCCATGAGAAATATCTGAAAAAAAATGCCTCCTAAGCAGGAGCGAAGTGTCTGGGCAGAGATGTCAGGCCAGCATCCAGCCCTGTGAGAAGCAGCTGAAAGTAATCACTGCTTATCTCATAGAAAGGAATGGATTACCAATCTACTTTTTGTCAGGTTCATTTAAGGCTCAGTGGTGGGGGAAAAGTACAAAGTACTGGATGAGGAATGCAAAGACTCCCATTCAAATTCCTCCCCTGTCACTTACTATCTGATTGACCTTTAGCAAGATGCTTTATCTAAGTGAGCCTCAGTTTCCTCATCTAAAAAATAAGGGGGTTGGATGTGATAGCATAGGAGATCCTTTCCACTCTAAAGCGTTAGAATGGGAGCACTTTGAGGGAAAGGAGCTTTTTTTGTACACACACCCCTCCCTCCACCCCCTCCCCCCGACTTAGCACAGAAACTGACAAAAAGTAGAGCTTAATCAATGTTTGTTGGCTGACTGACTAATTAGATGATCCTATGAATTGCTAGCAGATGTTGGGAAGGGGGAGTGGGTCCTAAACTATTAGCTGTATGACCCTTGGCAAGTCACTTAATCTTGGTTTCCCTCGGTTTCATTATCTGTAAATTAGGGATAATAATACCTGCCTCTCTGGATTGTTGTAAAGATCAATTGAGAGAATAATTGTGAAGGACTTAGCACAATGTTTGGCACATAGTAAGTGCTAAGGAGAAGCAGGAGGAGGAGGAGAAGGAGGGAGAGGAAGAAGAGAAGAAGAAAAAGAAGAAGGAGGAGGAGGAGGAGGAGGAAGAGGAGGAGGAGAAGCAGCAGAAGAAGGCTTTTCTCAAGAAGATATGAAAAGGAACACTTCCTTCCTTTCTTTGCAGAAGTAGGAGACTGTATATAAAACATCTCATATATATTCAGAGCCCAGTCTCTGTTCACATTCATAAGATTGTAGGTCATAGATTTAAATTTGCTTGTTTATGCTGAAACACTTTTCAAAATTATATTTTTTGATGTTCTGTTACAAGAGACTAGGTAAAGAAGGGAGAAGGATATATTTGGAAAGTGATGTAAAAACCAAAGATTTTGATCATTTTTCTAAAATGTGAAAGGAGACAGACAGAGAGACAGAGAAAGAGAAGAGACAGAAAAAAGATGAGAGAGAGAAAGGAGAGAGGAGAGAGACATAAATAAAAGACAGAAGAAACAGAGAAAGAGAGAATGGAGAGCGAGAGCGAGAGAGAGAGAGAGAGAGAGAGAGAGAGACAGAGAGAGAGAGAGAGACAGAGACAGAGACAGAGACAGAGAGAGAGAAGAGAGAGAGACTGAGACTATGCGGAATAGAACAGAGGGGCCTCTCTCTGAGCTCGTTTCTCATCTATAAGATGTGGATAATAATATCTATTCTGCCTATCTTAAAGTAAAATTCAATTCACTTAGCATTCATTAAGAGCTAACACACACTGCATGCCGAGCCTTGTAGCTGGAGCAGAAGACTCCAAAGATGAAGTCAGCTCCAGGCGCTTCCCTCCCTCAGCTTAGCATTTCCAAGCCCTTCACCATAGGCTTCAGCCTCACTTCACACTGATCCACACAGCTCTACTTGCTAGATTCAATGTTCTAGCCAAGCTGCCTTGATAGCTCTTCTTGGTAGTGGAGAAGCCTGTGGACCTCTGCACTAAATCACGCCTGGGATGCTCTCTTTCTCTCTCTCCTCACCTCAGCCTCAAGGAAGTTGGGTTCCCTTCAAGGCTCAGCTTTAGGGAGAGATCTAAGGGTGTCTTTGGGTGTCAGGGTTCTCCTTTCCCCCTTCCCCAAATTATTTTCTTTTTAGTTTATGGATATAAGTATAATAATATAAGTATAATATACATGGAGCACCCTGGATGGGATCTCCCTGAGTCATGAGGACTTGCCTTGGAAGACAGACTGTAATATGTGGAAACATTTTGTAATTGCTTCTGGTGTGCTAACCATTTAATTAGGCGAAGCCTTTTCTGATTGGTTGCATAGAGAGATTTGGGAGTGTCTTCCAAAAGGCCGAGGATGGCCTCAGCCCAGTCTCTTTGGCCATCCTCTCTTCGGCTGACCTCTTGGTGGATCATCTGGATTCCTTCACTACTGAGCCTAATGGCAGACAATGTTGTAAGGGGAGAGGCCTTGGGCCCGCCCCACCAATGCCACCATGTGAGCTTGATTCCTTGCCTGCCTTGACATTTGTCCTTCATTTTAATTAGAGAGAGGCAGCCTTAGTAGCACCTAGGTTTCTTTTCAGGAAACTTAACCCTGAGAATCAAGGAATGACTTTCAGGACCTAGCTGAGGCAAGTCTTAATTCAGCAGTGATGACATGGCTGAACATGAACTTGTTGGGACCAATGTTTTGTAGAAATTATGCTAAGTTAACATAACCCTGAGGTGCTGCCTCATACCTATCAGAGTGGCTAATATGACAGAACAGGAAAATGATAAATGTTAGAGAAGATTTGGGAAAACTGGAACACTAATGCATTCTTTGATGGATTTGTGAACTGATTCAACCATTCTGGAGAGAAATTTAGAACTATGTCCAAAGGGCAATCAAACTGTACCTACCCTTTGATCCAGCAGCACCACTACCAGGTCTATAGCCCAAAGAAATCACAAAAAGGGAAAAGGATCTACATGTACAAAAATATTTATAGCAGCTCTTTTTTGGGATAACAAAGAATTGGAAATTAAGGGGATGCCCATCAATTGAGGAACGGTTAAACAAGTTGTGACATACAAATGTGATAGAATACTATTGTGCAATACGAAATGATGAGCAGGAAGATCTCAGAAAAACCTGGAAAGACTTACATGAGCTGATGCTAAGTGAAGGGGTCAGAAGGAGGAGAACATTATACACAGCAACAGCATCAACCAACTTTGATAGACTTGCCTCTTCTCAGCAATACAATGATCTAGGACAATTCCAAAAGACTATGGAAAATGCCATCCACATTCAAAGAAAGAACTATGGAGTCTGGATGCAGATTAAAGCATAATATTTTCATTTTGGGTAGCCTTTCCCTTTTGTTTTTTTTTCTTTCACAACATGACTAACGTGGAAATATGTTTACATGGTTGCACATGTATAACCTATATCAGATTGCATGCCATCTTTGGGAGGGAAAGAAGGGAGGGAGAGTGGGGGGGAGAAAAAAATTGGGGCTCAAAATCTTATAAAAATGAATGTTGAAAATTGGAAAACATAAAATACTATTTACAAAAAAAAAAAGAAATTATACTAAGAATGATCCCACTCTCCCCAGAGATCAAAGTAGCATAGGAAAGAATGTATCCCCAAGTCATTGGGAAAAATATACTTTCGATATAATTATCCCTTTAAAAAACTAATTTATGTATAGGGAAGGGGATGTTCCTAGCTAGGAACATAACTAGGTGACATCAAGGAGTGCTTCATGGAGGGTGTGGCACCTGAACTGGGCCTTGAAGGAAGAAGGAATTTGGATAATTGTAGATGTGGGAATGGATGGATGGTCATTTGTAAAGGAAAGGAAGGGTGGTATGTGAAAAGGCACAGCAGAGCAAAATAGGAAAAGAGTCACATAAGGTGAGATCAGAAAGATAGATGAAAGTTAAATTATGGACAGTTTTGAATGCCAGGAAGGGGAATGTAGATGTTATGAAACTGGGAGGCAGATGTAAGGTATTGGAATATAAAGTCAAGATCCAAAAAGATCTCGACAGGCTAGAAAGGTGAGACAAATCTAATAAAATAATGTTCAGTTGGGATAAATGTAAAGTCCTACATTAGGGTTCAACAAATCAACTTTACAGCACTGTATACTAGAGACACTGCTAGAAAACTATTTGTGTGAAAGAGAAGTTGGGAGCAAGGGACTAAAGAGAGGATGTGAGTGGATCGTAAGATCAATATATGTTAACATTATTATCTGAAAGTCTAAAAGCTAATATGGTGCAAGGAAATATTAAATAAGGCACAGGGTGCAGGATAAGGGAGGTGATAACTTTAGGTTTCTTTTGCCTTGGTCATCCTGTATTTAGGGCATTGTATTCAGTTCTGAATGTGGCATTATAGGAAGGCATTTACTAGTGGGAATGGAGTCAAAGGAGGACGACCAAACTTTCCTTATCATTATGATGGAACTGGAAACGTTTATTCTAAAGAAGAGAAGACTTGGGGATGGGAGGGGTATGGCATCCATCCTCAAGCACTTAAAAGGATATCATATGGAAGAAAACTCAGACTTCCTCTGGTCCCAGAACGCAGCAATAGGAAGAATGGATTGAAGCTGAAGAGAGCCACACTTCAGCTAGCTATAAGTGTGAAACTTTTTGTAATAACTGGAACCATCCTGAAGTGGGAGATTTACAGGATCATCTATTTAAAGGTAGAAGGGACCTTAGGGAACAACTTCCTCATTTTACAGAGGGGTAAACTGAGACCAAAGGAGGTTAAATGGCATGCCTCAGTCACATGGCTAATAAGTGTCTGAGGCAGGATTTGAACTCTTCTCCTGTCGGCTATAATTCTATACTCTATTCACTATGTTACTTAGCTGCCTAACGGTACTGAGATACCCCTCATTGGAGGTCTTGAAAGAAAAACTGAATGCTCATTTATCAGGGATGGCATAAAGTAGATCCTGTTCCGATGCGAGTTGGACTTGTTGGCATCCTTTCCAGCTTTAAGAGCTTGAGATTCTGAGTCTATGTATAATTCTGTAGGCCAAGTGAAGTAACTGCTTATTTGGGTAGGGGAGTGATGTGATCAGTCCTGTACATTAGAGAGATTGCTTTGGCAAGACATACTGGAGAGATGAGACAGGAAGCAAGAGAATTATTTTAAAACTTATTAGAATAGTCCAGGATGAGGGTCTGGACCAAGGTGGTGAGAGTAGGAGGGGAAATGAGGGGACAGATTCAATGGAGAGTCATTATGTCTTGGCAATTGAGTAGATGTGGTATGAAAAAAGAAAGAAAGAGTCAAAAATAAGTGCAAAGTTTTGAGCCTGTATGTCTGGGAAGATGGTCTTGTCATTGACAGAAATTTACAAGCTGGGAAACCGACAAGGAGTAAGTTGTAAGGGAGGAGGAATAATGAGCTCAGTTTTCGACGGGTGAATTTGAGGTGCCATGGAGAATTACTGGTAAGAATCTCCAGCAGACAGTTGAGGACCTGGTACTGGAGCTTAGGAGGAAGATTTGGCTTGGGGGAAGGGGAATATAGAGGCTTAGAAATCTGTGTAGAGGTCTAAATTGTAGATATAAAGGAGACGAGATCAAGGAAGGAATTGTGGGAAACAGAAAAGGGAAGGGGAATAGAGAAAAAGGGAGAGGAGAGAAAGAGAGGGGGAGAGAGGGAAAGGGAGAGGAAAAAGGAGGAAGAAGAGGAGGAGGAGGAGGAAGAGAAGAAGAAGAACAAGAACAAGAACAAGAACAAGAAGAACAAGAACAAGAACAAGAAGAACAAAAAGAAGGAAAAGGAGGAGGAGGAGGAGGAAAGGGGGAAGGGGAGGTGGAAGAGGGAGTGGAGGAGATTCGGAAGAACTTTGGGGGACAGTCACATACAAGACAGGAGGAGAAAGAGGGATTACTGAAGAAGAATAAAGAACAGGCAGATGGAGACCTGGAACTGGAACAAGGACAGCAGCATGCTGCTGAAGCCAAAGGAGTGGGACACAACAAGGTGAGGGTTCTCAGCTCCACCAAGTCAGTCAATCAGTCAGTTAACAAGCCTCTGGATGATTGTATGCTACATACACTTTGCTAAGGGTTGAGGATGCAAAGAATGGCAAAAGCACAGTTCCTGCTCTCAGTAAGCCTACATTCTAATGTGAAAACAAAAATGCAGATCTTTTTGTAGTGCATGCAAGGTTTATATAGTGGAGTTAGAGAATCAAAGTAACTGAAATTTGTATTTTAAAGTGACTTGCCTGGGGTCAGGAGGCAGAGGTAACATGTTGGAATATAGACTCAGGATCCAAAATGATCTCAGTAGACTAGAGAGGTGTGACAAATCTAATAAAATATAAAGTCCTGAACTAGGGTTCAAGAAATCAGCTTTATAGCACGGGATAGTGAAGACACTGCCAGAAAGCTATTCATGTGAAAGAGATAGTGGAAGGCAGAGGCTAGGAAGAAAATGTACACATAGTAAAGTTTCAGGGAGATCTACAAAAAATCATAGCCTAGGATTTGCCACTAAGCAGATTAAATATTTTGTTATGATAATAATCTAAATTATAATAAATATATTTAGTTATATGATACTAATTATAAAATTACTGTTTTATGATAATAATGAGAATAATAGAACAAACTATCATTTATGCAGAATTTTTTAAGGTTTACAAAGTATTTCACATGTTATCTCGTAACAACCTAGTGAGGTTATTACTATGCTCTTTTTATAAATGAAGATTGAGGCCCAGATTGATGAAGTAGCCTGCCCAGGGTCATACAAGTAGTAAAACAGAGGAGGTATGACAAAAAGTCCTAGGCCAGATTTTGCTGCCCTGTATAGATCAAATGTGTCTGCAGATTGATGGAAACATCTCCCATGCTGGGGGTTGTGGGAAGGGATGGAGGGAGCCTTCTCAGTCCAAATTGGCGATGAGTTTATTAACACAGATGATCAATAGCAATAGGTCCTCATCAATTTGATATCTAATTTAAAATGTTGAGGTCTCAATGTGCTCATTAAATAACATAATAGATTTACATATTTTAATTATGCTCCATCGATTCTGAACATAATGTAATTAAAAGACTTTTCAGGAGGCAGGATTAATGAGTGGGGTGGCCCAACATATGGTATGAGGTGCTGTGTGGAGTGGACTGGGGTGAGAAGAGGTGAATATTGTTCCTTGGTGAATAAAGCGTCAGCTCTAGCAAGCGAGCCACAGACAGCCCTGGAGTCCAATTAATGGTAATCAAAGGCTAATGAAGCACTGAGCACAAGTGTGAGGGGCCGGAAGACAGGACAAAGAAGAGACTTAGGGAGATGTGCGTGTGTGTGTGTGTGTGTGTGTGTGTGTGTGTGTGTGTGTGTGTGTGTGTG
>CM053584.1:376675131-376703737 GCA_028627135.1 Pseudochirops cupreus
GTGTGTTTAAGCTGCAGAAATAGAGGAGGAATGTCAAAGCAAACACAATACGGAGGAAAGAATCTTGGGTTTGGAAAAGTCAGAGGTCATTGAATACAAACCCCTCACATTTACAGAGCAGGAAACAGGCCCATAAATGTGAAATGATTTGACCAAAAACCCACAGGTAGAAAACAGCAGATCACAGAATCAAATCCAGGTACTCAGAGTTCAAATTCAGTGCTCTTTGCCCTGCAAGGTACTGTCTCTAATAGTCACTCTATAAATCTTTTTATTGGTTTAATTAGTCAATTAATCATGCACTGCTTTGTGATATTTATTATCTTCTATTACATATCTTTTTTCCTATCATTATTATGTCTTTTCTCCCTGAGGAGACTATCCGATTTTTGAGGACAGGAATTATGGGCCTTGCTCCTTCAAAATCTACTGAACTCTTAAAGTCCTGAAACTGCGGTTGTGAAGCCATTCCTACCCACTGCTAGAGTGACAGGTCAATTCAGGGAGAAAGTTAGGGCAATCAATAGCTCAGCATCCCAAAGGAAGGCCAAGGGAGATGGTCCCGTGACTGTGGCTGGAACTCCAAGCTAACGATTAGTAGCTGTCTCCTTTCAGAAGAACAAATCTGATCCAGGTAACCTTTTTGGTTATCTATATACATATGCACGTAGGTATAAATAAATTTTGTGCTGTATAATTCATATTCACTTTTTTCACTGTTCATAATTATTGATGAGAAATAGGAAAGGCTGTGTGTGTGTCTATGGATGTGTGTATTAGTGAATGTTAAAGTGAAAGGTCACTGGCTTTAGAGTCAAGGGACCTGTATTCAGATCCCCCTCTGAAATTCACTACATCTATGACCTTGGACAAGTGACTTAATTTCCCCTGAAATTTCCCTCAGTTTCTTTATGATGCCAGGGTTGGACTAGGTGACGTCTGAGATCCCTCTGACCCTAAGTTCTTATAATCTTCTGTGTGGGTGGGTGTATACACACACATGTACGTACACGTACACACACTCACACACTTCGGGGAAAGGGGTAGAGTTTAAATTCAACGAAACAAATAATTGCTTATTTTTCAAACAAGCATGTAGAAACCAGCTTTTTGGTTGTTGCTTTTCAAAGCAACTGGTTGGTTGATTGAAATCATTATTCTAGGACCCAGCAAAGTGTCTTGTCCATAGAAGGAACCTCTGAAATGCTCATTATCCGTTGATATATTCACCAGGCAGGTTTATATGTATAGGCACAGCCTTATAATTTCATAATTCAACCATTTTTATTGGTTGGTGACTATTTTGAAATAAATGATTTTTTAAAGTGTCCAATTACTCCTCCATCATCTCTTCTCCCTCAGGCATCTTACGATGTGTTATACTGTCTCCGCTTTATCCTTCTCCTCCTTCTCTCATTCTCTCTTCAATCCTTCGCAGTTTGGCTTTGTGACCTTAGCACAAACTACACCGTTCAAAGTTACTAGTGATCTCTGAATCTCCAGAGCTGAGAGATGGCCTTTCATCTGTGCTCATCTTCCCAACTGCTTGGCTGCATTTGACACAATTGACCACCCTCTCCTCCTGGGTACTCTTTCTCTTCTTTTTTGTGTGATGCTGTTCTCTTCTGGACTCTCTCCTGTCTATCCTATGACTCATTCTTAGTCTCCCTATCATCCATATCACGCCCCTAAATTGTGAGTGTCCCCCAAGTTCTGTCCTATGTTCTCTTCTCCCTGTACATTCCCTCTCTTAGTCATATCAACTGCCCCGCTTTGGTCTCATACCACCAGCTGCCTACTGGACATTCCAAACCAGATGTCCTGAAAATGTCTTAAACTCAACATGTCTAAGACTGAAATCATTATTTTCTCTCTAAGCCCTCCCCTTTTCTAAAGTTCCCTCCTTCTGTGAAAAGAATCACATCTTTCGTGACCTCAGCCTTATTCTGAACTTTTCATTCTCCCTCACCTCACGTGTCCAGTCAGTTGCCACCTCTTGGTATTTTTACTCACAAAAATGCTTGCTTCTAAACCACACCACTGCCATTTTTGTTTAAACCTCATCATCTCTTGCCTAGAATAGATTGTTGCAACAGCTTCCTATTGGGTCTTCCAGCCTCATCTTTTCCCACTCCAATCCATTCTCTATTCAGCTGCTGAAGTGATTTTCCTTAAGCCCAGATCTGACCATGTCCCTCTTATCCTCAATCCTCTCAGCAGCTTCCTATTACCTACAGGATAAAATATCAGCTCCTCTCTTTAGCTTTTAAAACCCTACACAACCAGCCTTAATGGACATTTCTCTCTATCCTATACTATGAGACCTAGTCCAAGTAGCCCTGTCTCTGCTCTTTACACACAACAATACTGTCTCCCACCTTGAGGCTTTGCATTGGCTCTTCCTTCAAACCTGGAATGAGTTCCCTCATCCTATAGACTTCATACAATCTCTTTCTTTTTTTCCACCAACCAAAACCCGTCTTAGTATTTCAGTAATATACATTGAATACATAACATTGAGTACAAACAAATGTACAACTTTTACATCACGAAACAATTGAAGAGTTTAAGAGGTAGAACAGAGTAAATAACCCATGACAAATTTAAGTAGCTAGCTTCTGGTTTCTATAATCAAATACAAGATTTCCTTTAGGAGGCAGCTCAGGCACCATCTTCTACATGAAGTCTGTCTTGCTTTCCCCCAATCTCAAGTGCCCTCCTTCCCAAATTACCTTGAATTTAGCTCCTTTATACAGACTTATATTTATTACCTTTACATTTATGTCAAATATTTTTTTACATCCCTTACTCTCTCTCCTCATTAGGAAATGAGTCAGAGGTAGTTTCATTCTTTTTACTTGTGTAACTCCTTGTTTGGCACATTCTCCTTTCCCTTGCCATCCCCATCACAACATATATTAGGCCACCTATAGATAATGCCATTACCAGTAAAAGTCAGTTAGGTGGCTCAGTAGATAGAGCTCCAGAGCTAGTGTTAGGAAGACTTTGTAAATTGTTGTTGTTGAGTCATTTCAATCATGTCCGACTCCTCATGGCCCCATTTGGGGTTTTCTTGGCAAAGATACTGGAGTGGTTTGCCATTTCCTTCTCTAGCTCATTTTACAGATGAGGAAACTGAGGCAAACAGTTAAGTGACTTGCCCAGGGTCATGCAGCTAGAGAGTGTCCCATGCTGGATTTGAGCTGAGGTCTTCTTGACTCCCGGCCTGGCGCTCTATCCACCACCCTACCTAATTGCTCCATCTTAGTGGCATGGCCATTACTTTAAAAAATTGGTACAAATTTGTCTTGATATCTTTTCTTTGTAGTTTATTGTATCTTTCTCTCTCTCTCTATCTCTGTATCTATCTATCTACCTATCTATTTTTCTATCTATCTATTTTTCTTTCTTTCTTTCTATCTTTCTATCTATCTGTCTGTCTGTCTATCTTTGTTTCTGTGTTGTCTTCCTCATCAGATTGTAAGCTCCTTGAGGGCAGGGACTGTCTTTTCCCTCTTTTTGTATCCCCCTCCCACACTCAGCTCAATGCCTGGAATATTAGTAAGTGCTTCACAAATGTTTACTGATTGATCAATTACTTTTGCACTCCCTCGATTTTCAATGTTACACCCACATACTGTAATGATGCATAGGTTCCTGGATGGACAGGGCTGGGAAGAGATGTCAGCGAGCACCTAAGCCAGCCCTCTTGTTTTGCTGCAGCTGAGCCTTACATCCCGTATTGACTCAATCTCATCACAGCATAGAGGAAAGTGCCGGCCCAGAGGACCCAGACTGGAATCCCCATTCTGCTCCTCATTATCTGTGTAGTTTTAGGCAAATCATTAATATCTCTGGGTCTCAATTTCCATCTGTAAAGAAGGGATTTGTCCTGGATGACCTCCTTCTGGTCTTAAACATATAATCCTATGACTTTTCTGGGACCCATTTTCCTTTTCAATAAACAGAAGAGTTGGGCTTGGATATTTCTACGGTCCCTCCCAGCTCCAAAGTTATGATGCTATGTTCTGAGCCTCCTGGCTCGCTGTCTTGGACTTTTCCCAAGATGCTGCACTGTCTCACCTGGTACAGAATCTTTATCTCTCTGCTCTCAAACCAATGCCAAATCAAGGATCGCTTTGTGTTGCTAAGGATAAAGCCAGCCCTCTTGAGTGTGGCTGGAACATTCCCAGGCTCCAATAACTGCATTTTTACACATTTCTGGGCCTTTTGCTGAGCTGGGCTGTTTCTCTCTTTAGGTCAGCTCCATCATAAATACCTGGAAACATTTCTGTACAGAATTGCCCATGCAGTGCACAAATATCCCAGGCCTCCATGCAGGCCTCTGATGCAGGCCTAATAGTGACTGTAACTTAGTTTTATTGCCCAGGGCTGAGTATCCTTGGTCCCAGAGGAACCTGGAGTGCTTGGCAATCTGTATCTTAAATTCATTTCACCCTCTACTGACCATCAGTGGCTTCTGGAGTAAGGCATGATTGCTACTTACCTGGGCACCGTACACCAATAATCCAGCTTAGGATCAGAAGGAAACAGTCCCCAGTCCATTGAAAATGACCAGGAGGACTTGAGAGTCAAAAGAATCGGTAGTAATAGCCTGGTCTGGCCTGCTATTAAGGTCCTGGGATGAATGATTTAGAACCCAGAATCATCCACGTTCTGTGGTATCAATTAGCTTTAACTATTGTAACATGACATGAATAACAACACTAAAAATGATAATCCATTTCAAGATTATTGACTTCAACAGAGTGCTTTAGTAGACATGGGCTAGAGTCAGAGAACCTAGGGATGAATTCTGGCTCTACCTCAGGCCTCAGTTTACTCATCTGTTAAAAGAGGGGGTTGGGCTGAAAGATTTCTAAGTTTCCTTCCAGAACTGAATCTATGGGTCTATGAGCCTCCATTCTTTTGGTAAGTGCCTACTGTGTGTGAGGAGCTATCTGCATCCCTTATATCTTCATGGTACTTTGTGACTCTGTGTGCTTCTATGCCCATTCTCTCATTTGATTTTAAAAATAATCCTATGAGACAAGGAGGGCAGTAACTATGGTCACCCCTTTAATAAGGTATCTAAGTTCCAAGAGAAGCTAATGTGACTTGCCCAGGGTCACACAGCTAGCTAATTAGCCACCATGCCAAGATACAAGCTGAGGTGTCCAGTCTGCCAGTCTTTGTTCTTTCAACTATATTATATCACAAGCATTCACAGAATGCAGAAGTCAGAAGAAGAGATACAAGGACACTCTCAAGGTCTCTCTGAAGAACTTTGGAATCGAATGCGTGACACAAGAGATGCTGGGAGAGGAATGTCCAGCATGGCATCCCCATATCAAAGAAGGCGATCTGCTCTATGGGTGACGCAGAATTGCAGTAGCTGAAAAGAAATGTGAGATGAGCAGATGTAGAGAATCCACCCCCAATGTTCCCATGGACTGTTTGTGCCCGACCTCTGGCAGAGCCTTCTCAGCTTGTGTTGGCCTGGTCAGCCACGCTCAGACACATTGTACCTTGACTCCAACATAGTGATGTCATTTTGGTCCTCTTCGAGAAAGAAGGACCACAACAAACATTATTTTTTTCACTTAATAGTATTTTTTCAATTACATGTAAAGATAGTTTTCAACAGTCATCTCTGTAAGATTTTGAGCTCCAAAATTTCCCCCTCCCTTCTCTTCCTTTCCCTGCCCCCTCCCCAAGACAGCAAGCAATCTGATATAGTTTATACAAGTACAATCATGTTAAACATGTTTCCACATTAGTCATGCTGTGAAAAAAGAATCATAACAAAAAGGAAAAACCAGGAGAAAGAAAAGCAATCAAAAAGTAAAAATAGTAAGCTTTGGTCTGCACTCAGACTCTATAGTTCATTCTTTCTTTAGAATGGTTAGCATTTTCTATCACAAATCCCTTGGAATTATTTTGAATCATTGCATTGTTGAGAAGAGCTAAGTCTAAGTTGACTGCAATACAATAGTAATCAATATTACGTTGCTTTAGTGTTAGGTGGTACAGTGGTTAGTGTCCTGGACTCAGGGTCAGGAACACCTGGGTTCGAATCTGGTCTCAGACACTTATTTGCTGTGTGACCTTGAGCAAATCATTTTACCTGAGCTCGCCTCAATGTTGTCATCTGTAAAATGGGGACAATAGCAGCTACCTCTTTAGGGCCATGAGGACCAAATGAGCTATTTGTAAAGTGATTAATGCAGCACTTCACATATTGCAAGTGTTATATAAATGTTGTTGTTACTGTTATTAGTCAAGAGACTTTGATTCAAAACCTAACCCTGCCCCTTGCTGACTGTGTTCTTGGACCAGTCATATAGAATTATCAAAAAGTTTCAAATGATTTAATGAATTGAAGTCTTTTATAAAATCAGCCTTGCCTCAGTTTACACACCTGCCAAATGTGGACCATAATTCTTACTATTATCCCAAGTCTCCAAACTCCTTGGTGACAGAAGCCTCTGCCTTCTTCAATAATACTCTTTCCAAAACACAAAATAGCGTGAGTTCAGTAACCAGTGAACCTATTCAACTCTTCCTTTTTCAACAAGATGTTTGGCCCAGGCTCTCTGGAACTTGCCACCCAGACAAAAGAGAAGTTCAGAAAACATCCAGAAAATCCCAACTTTTGACCTAAGCCGTACAGACTGACTATCAACACTACACAGGATTCTTCATCTCTAAGAATCCTCGTCTGTCTCCAAGACTTAGCTCAAGCACCACCTTTTGTAGGATTTCCTGATTCCCACCTTTGTACCTATCTTGTAGATACTTACATATCATATGAATGTAATTTCTCCTGCATTAGAATGTAAGCTCCCTGAGGGTGGAGACAGTTTCTTTTTATTTTCTGTAATTGCAGTACTTAGCACAGTACCTGGTACACGGGGAGGCTTTGAATAAATGTTTGTCTATTGATTACTGATTGATTGGCTTCCCCTTCTGCCTTGGAACATGAAAAAGAAGAGTCCACTTCCTTTTACAGTCAACACTCCTTTGATGGAATATTTTTGTCTTTTTTTTTTTACACGTAATTCTTTATTGATAATATACCACAGTTCATCCACACTCTTTCCCCAAGGATTCCCAGACTGCTGAGAAAGGATGGGATGACCACATAGGAAGAGTGACATGGCTGTTGACTCCAGTTTGAATGAGCCACCAATTAGAAGCCTTCTAGGGGGATGGAGGACTTACCATCTGCACCCAAGTTACTCCATTCAAAGTCCTCCAAGCCTTATCATTTGTCTGGATGATGTGCATTGTCATCTGACCCACAGTGTACTTTGGGGACTGCTGGGCCTTGATATTATCCATTGTTAAACTCCAGATTTCTGAACCTTGCTATCTGCCTTGCAAATGGACTCTTTTATATGTCTTGCCTCCCTCAACTGGAGCTCAGGAGGACTTGTCCTCAAATCACGTCTCTGTTATTTATTGTATATGTAGTTGTGTTTGTCCTTTGTTTCGAAGAGGACCATGACATCACATCAGGGAGATAATGACATAACTTGCAGTTGACTTTGATTTCAGTGAGGGAGGGCTGTGCAAGGTCACCAGCCTCACTTTCTCTTCTGGAGCCATCTGGGTCCAGTGACCTGATATTCACCAGGATGACTGGAGATGACCACATTACACATTATCTGTGTAACAATCCCACTGAACAAGTAACTCAACCTCTCTGCCCTTCTGTTTGCTTCTCAGGAAAGTTATAGAGTTAGATTTCACTGGAATCTGAGTTCCTTTATACTTCTAAATCAGTGACTTCTTGATTTTAGCTTCTCCCCCACGCCCCACCCCCAACACACACACACACACACACACACACACACACACACATGCACACACACACACACACACACACACTTGAATTTGCCCCAGGGGTCATTCCAACTCCTTACTGCTCTGGATCTCACCTCTCTGTCTCAGTTTACTTAGTAAGATTTCTCGGAGCTGTCAAGTTAGAGACACCCACACCTCACACTCTGATGGAATGATTTCTATGCTTACACCACTACTTAATTCTTCCTCTCCATTGATTTGTCATTTTAATGTTAAATAACAAATGTGGACGGTCGCCAGGATATTAAGGGATGGTTTCCTTCTTTCTAACTTTCGATTTATATGTCTGTTTATTTACTGATAAGTTTAAGTGGTCCCTATCGCCTTTCACACATAATCCTTCAAATCCTTAGGATTTGTTTTCACAATTGATTAGAAAAGTCAATGCTGTACACGAAGGATTAGGAAAAGAAATATCTGGAATCTACTTAGGGCTCTATTATCTCATGGGTGACCGGGATGCCTCCAAAACTTACATTGCCACCTTTTTCTAGGATGTGTCGGGGAATCTTTAGGTCTAGATGCCATATTCATGATTACAAACCTCCATGTGAACTGCTTTTATAACTGTAAAAAAGAGTTAAAGAGCACAGAGCGAATGAAGTTGAACCAGAAACAAACCCTTGCTAATGTTCACATAATGTCTACAATGACCACAATAATATAAAGAAAAAGAAGCAGAATGTTGAGTAATTGGAATGTCTAGTCTTGATTCAAGGGAAGAGACAGTGTATTTGGCTGAGACATGGTGGACTCTTGGCACACAATGCCATAGCTACTTTCACTGTTTAGGATGGTTTTGATTAAATGCTTTTCTGTCATAAGGGAAGGTACAGTAGCCTAGTAGGAAACTGGCGATGGTATTATGGGATGCAGTTATTTTTTTATATTTTGTCATTGTTCAGTTTTTTTTAGTCCTGTCCAACTCTTCATGATCCCATTTGGGTTTTCTTAGCAAAGATACTGGAGTTCTTGGCCATTTTCTTCTCCAGTTCATTTTACTGTTGAGGGAACTGAGACAAACAGAGTTAAGTGACTTGCCCAAGGTTACACAGCTAGCAAGCATCTGGGATCAGATTTGAACTCAAGTTTTCCTGAACCCAGGCCCTGTGCTCTATGCATGGTGCCACTCAGCTGCACCCATTCTTTAGATTTAAGTATCCATAAAACTTTTATTTTTTGGTATCCAGAGACATAAATCAAGGTTAGAGACAGGGATTATGGCCCTTGACAATTGTTTCAGTGATTGAATAAACATTTATTAAGTGCCTCCTGGGGACATAAAAAGGGGAAAAGACAACACCTGTCCCCAAGGAGCTCACAGTCTAACTTGATTAAATCTAACTGTGTGATTTTGTGATGATAAGGAAAGGTTACCTTCTCCTTATAGTCTCATCTCAACCCCCGTTATTTTCTTGACTAAGCAGTCTTGAAGAGAAAGAATGACTATTCTATCCAAACTCTTTGACCCAGCAATCCTACCACTATCTCAAAGAGATTCAAAGATGGTAACAAAAGCCTAATATGTACTAAAATATACATAGGAATACTTTGTTTTCTGATATCAAAGACCTAGAAACAAACCGGTATTTATAACTCGGTGAATGGATGAAAAAAAGTGGTATATAAATATGGAATATTATGGTGATTTAAGAAAGGAAAATTCCAAGGAATTCAGAGAAAGTTGGGAAATTTCTATGAATGGACAGAGAGTGAAAGAAGTAGAAGCTCAGGAAGAGCATCATGATGACTATAATTAAAGAAATGAGAGTAACACTAGAGGGAAGCTAAACTGAAATGGAAAGAGGAGAAATGGTGATACATTGCTCTGTCCTCATGATACTGAGGCAGGGAATCTTATCTTAGGGCAGAATATTTTATTCTTTTTCTGATGTGGTATCACTTGAAGAGTTTTTGATTGTCTTCCTGTGTTTCAAAGAGGTTCCAAATGGGAGTTGGGGTAGCATTTTCAGAAATGACAAAGTATAGGGGATAAAGAGCCAGAAAGACCTGGGTTCAAATCCTGATTCATTTAACTGCTTCTGATCAAGTCCATTTATAAAATGAGGGGTTTCTAAGATCTCTTCCAGATGGAAATCTATGATCTTCTGATAGAGCAGAAGACAAGAATAAAAGTTACTTCAGGCTACCCAGAGACATGTAGAGACTGGGAGCTGGGCCAGATGAGCCCCTGAGAGGTTTGTGATTTTACGATAATGAGGTGAGAGAGATTCACATCACTCTACCTTCCTCTTACAGTTCTTTCTCAGAAACATTAGCATATTCACCCTCATTTTCTGTACAGCTCAGCAGCTGTGAAGGGTAGGCTGAGCTATTCTAATAGGAGGGGATATTGAGGGCTTGACCCATGCTTCAGGAACACATAGCTTGCCTGTAGTGATTTTAAAGAAGAAGATCTATGTACAAGACCTTAACAAACCTTGCCAAACTGGGCACCGCTACCCAAAGGAAACCTTGCCAAAAGTGAGGCTCATTTAACAGTAGGACATTGCAGAGCTGGTCAAGACACTGAGGCTAAGCAAGCCCACATTGGTGGGGCAAGTGATTGGGTGCCAGAGGACACCTGGAGAGACGGTCAGCAACACAACAAAGTAGGAATAGCCATAAACTCCAGGAAGATGACAAAAGATGAGGTTGCCAGCAAACATTGACTAGGCAGGGATCTAGGCAGGTAGATGGAACCTAGCCATAGGGACTTATCCTAAAGAAGAGCTGAGGAAATAATACATGACCACAGTCCTCAAGAAGGTGGAATACCGCTATGAAAGAAATACTTAGTATACTTCACTTTTGGGCAGAAATCTGCTGGAGACAAATTTATTAATTAAATTAAGCCAAGCATTTCTGAGGGATAGGATGAGGGCATTATCTTGCCTTGAAAATCCTCCTTTCCAAAACATTTTCTAGTTACAGTTTCTAGAGTTCAAAAAAAGGGACAAAATCCTATAAGATAAAACCTAGCTTAAAAATGCAGGTAAAAGCTCAATTGACAATTTTGATTCATGAAACAAAGAAATTGTCACTTAGCTTCTAGGACAGAGCTGGAGAATTTTTTTAAAACCACTTAATCCCTCTTTGACCGCTTACCTCTAGGGATTCTCCTTTTTTCCTGGTCAAAGGTGAACTCAAGAGATGCTTCTTTTAATTGAATTAATCAAACACATTATTCCTATTAGTTTTCATCATTGCTTTGATCAATTTCAGGGAGGAATGCTTCCTGGGCTGATCAAACCTCTCCTATTAAAAATGGGTTAGGCCTTCAATAAGAATAATGCAAGAGACATTTCAGTGAAGAATATCATTTCAGAACTGATAAAGATTTATAAGTTTTCCCATTCGGATTAGATCAAAATTAAAACACTATCCTAATATTATTTTGTAATGTGTAGCCTAAAGAGAGAAGGAAGAGGGGTGGGAGATTTGCATGTTTCACTACTGGGCAGAAAATTAAGCCTGTGCCTCAAAAACAGAGGATGGAATCCATTTGCTCAGAATAGGAAACTGAGGCAAGGTCTTTCAGTTCTTAAGAAGGTGGCGAATGCCCCTTTACTAACCAGAATTGAGCCAGTCAATAAGCCAGACTATCTTTGATATGATCATTTCAGATGATGAAAGTCAGGGTGTTTATAGTTAACAACATTATAAAAGAAAATTTTATCCAATCACCATTGACCTGCTGTTGCCTTCTCCTGGAATAATTGGAGAAGAGGGCAATTGTCTCTGTGTCTCTAACTTTCTGTTTCTCTTTCTCTGTCTCTTTGTATCTCTGTCTTTCTGTCTCTCCCCGTCTACTCTTGATTCCCCTTCCTTCTCTTACTCTTCCTCCTCCTCCTTCCTCTCTTCTCTTTTCTAGCCTTTATCCTCTTGTTATTTATAACTCCACAGCATATTCTCCCAGTCTCCTACTTCTTCATGCTGTAAAGTCCTCTAATCACTTGATGGTATGTTCCCATTGCAAGATGAGAGGAGGAATGATAATAATAGCTAATGTTTATAGAGCAAATATTATGTGCCAGCCACTATGCTAAACTCTTTGCAAATATTCTGTCATTTTATACAACAGCCATGGGTAGAAAGCACCAGAGATGTTAAAATATACGTACATATAGACACATGTATACATACACATGCATGGAGAGAGACAGACAGACAAACAGAAACAGAGTGAGAGAGGGGGGGAAGGGAGAGAGAGGGGGGAGGGAAAGAGACAGAGAGAGACAGAAACAGAGAGACAGAGAGCGAGAGAGAGAGAGGGAAAGAGAGACAGAGAGAGGAGAGAGACAGAGGGGGAGAGACAGACAGACAGAAAGGGAGAGAGGGAGGGAGAGAGAGGAGAGAGAAAGAGAGGGAGGGAGAGAAAGAGAGGGAGGGAGAGAAAGAGAGAGAGAAAGAGAGAGGGAGAGAGAGCGAGAGGGAAAGAGAGACAGAGAGAGGACAGAGACAGAGAGAGAGGGGGAGAGACAGACAGACAGAAAGAGAGGGAGAGAGAAGAGAGAGAGAGAGAGAGAGAAGGAGGGGGGAGAGAGGGAGAGAGAGACAGAGACAGAGAGAGAGGGGGAGAGACAGAGACAGAGACAGAGAGACAGAGAGGGAGGGAGAGAGAGAGAGAAGAGAGGAGAGAGAGAGACAGAGAGAGACAGAGAAAAAGAGAGGAGAGGGAGAGAGAGAGACAGAGAGAGACAGAGAGAGTGACAGAGAGAGAGAGACAGAGAGAGAGAGAGAGAATGAGAATGTTGGCTAAACTGAGCCCTAGTCCCTGCAATCTGAGCCAAGCCAAGCCAGCTACCATTTTGAAGCACTTATTATGTACAATAATGATGTGTTAGGCACCGAGGTGACAAAAACAAAATGAAAAATAATCCTTGTCCTCAAGGAGCTTATGTTTTCTTGGTTTGAAATATATGAGGCATTATGGCCAAAACCAGTTCTACTTTTCTTTGAATAGGGGGAAAAATGCATGGACTTTATCTGAATTTGACTAAGTACAGGAGCTGCAGGGAATGGGAAGGATAAGGACCATTGTAAGTGGTTTAACCCTTGGACTGATCTGTGAAAAGCAATTCATACCTACATCCAAACTTCTTGTCTTGGCTTCCAAGGAGAAAAAAATAGCACATAGAATGATACACATGAAAAGCACCTTTCCCAAAGGGGATTATTATCCTTGGCCCCAAAAGAATTAGAAGGAAAGATGAAATAGGGAATTGAATCAGAATATTTTAAGAGAGGCTGGACCATTGATATAGTCATACTCTCCCATATATGGTTTCCTGGGAACCAGGGAGTGGGTGGGTGGGAATAGGGAGGGATATGTTACAAAATACATAAACAGAAGGAAGTGAAGAGATTAACCAGGACATTTTTTTGCTTTTTAACCTCAGCATGAACAATAAAGCACATTGTGGATCCTGCATGTAGTGGTCGTTATGGCCTTTCTTCATGTTGGACAACCCTCTTAGTCTCCTTAGGGGGCAGGTTATTCTAGGTTCTTCATCAGGCTGACCCCTTGGCCTCTGCAGCCACCAGCCCTGTCTGCTAGGATTCTGAAAGCACCACCCACAGACTCAGCCACAACCCTACCCCAGGCTATGAAACTGAGTCAGTCCCTAGTATGAGAAAGAGGTGTAGAAGGTGCTGGTAAATTTGCCTCCCTCATCCCACAAGGACAAGCACAGTGATGGAAGAGGCAGGTAAGGAGAGACCAGGGAAGAAGGGGGCAAGCAATGAGAGGGGGAGAGGCTGTGCAGGAGATAAAGGCGACAAAATATCCAAAGGGCTTTTTTTGAGACAGCTTAGGTGGCACAATGGATAGAGTGCCAAGCCTGGAGTCAGGAAGATCTCAGTTCAAATCTTTACTTGGACACTTACCAGTTATGTGACCCTGGACAAATCATGTTGCCTCAGTTTCCTCACCTGCTGTTATTATTCCCATTTTACATATGATCGTAAGGAAATTCATCTCTCCATCTAATTATCTATCACCTATCTATCTACCCATCTACCCATCTACCTATCTATCCATCTATCCATCTATCCATTTATCCATCTATCCATCTATCCATCTATCCATCTATCTCCATAGTCATATCTATCACTATTCTGTATACATAAAAAGGGGGAAAATGTGGTCCCTGCCTTCCAAGAGATTGTCACAGGAGACAAGACAATATTCATGAAAAAATTGGAGACAAAAAATAATTATCAGTAAGAATTCTTAAACACTTCAAAAATGTTATTTATGTTACATGGGGGTCAGTGTAGGGAATCCATACTGACCACAGCCCAACTCTAGCCTTGTAGACAGTCTTTAAGAGTCTCTGTGGCCAAATAATTCACGATTTCCCCATCTACAAAATAAGGGGCTGCAAAATAGCCTCTGACATGTTTTCCTTCTGTAGACCTATGAGCCCTTGGTCTTCATCTAGCTTGTGTGGTGGCAAGCAAAACTCTGCTCATCCTTCAGAAGCCCATTTGAGTCTCACCTCTTCCAAGAAGTCACTAATTCTTCCAATTACAATCTCTGTGACCTAGATCCAATTAACTTCTCCAGGCCTCAGTATCCTTTCCTGTTAATTAAGGGAGTTGGACTTAGTGACCTCTAAGGTGCTTTTCAGATACAAACTTATGATCCTGTGAACTCTGAACCCATACCGATCTTTGCTTCATGACTGGATAACTGATAATGGCTTGCTCTTTGTAAATCACAAATTTAGGGACTTGTGTATTCTCTCATCATCCACTAAGGTCTGACATGGGCATCTCATTGTAGTATAGGTTTAAATTTGGAGTCCCCAAAACTGGAGTACAGGGTCAGCTCTGTTAGGTCCCACTACACTGGAAAGGCTTTAGCCGCAGACTTGGTCATGGGCCATTGGCCTGTCAAACTTAGATGGTGAATTATTTGGCAACAGAAACTCTTGAAGATATGTTGGTCTCTAATTGTGTCATGGATGTTAAGTCTTGTCTCCCATGGCAACCTTGAAGAGGGCAGAGACCACATTTTTTTCCCTTCTAGTATATGCTGAATAGTGATAGATGGGGCTGTGGAGAGAAAAGGAGAAGGAGGAGGAGGCGAGAGAGAGAGAGACAGAGAGAGAGAGAGACAGAGAGAGAGGGAAAGAGAGAGAGAACTGGGTAATTAGATGGATAGATGAGTGAAAGGATGAATAATTAAATTAGATAAATAGATGGATAGATAGATGGTAGATAGATAGATAAATAGATAGATAGATAGATACATGAATGGATAGATGAGTGGGTGGGTAGATGGATGGATGGATGGATGGATGGATGGGTGGATGGGTGGATGGATGGATGGATGATAGGGCATTTATTAAATACTTTATATTAGGTACTGTGCTAAGTGCTAAGACAGTTTCTACCCTCAAGGAGCTTATATACACATAAAAGGGTGATGAAAGGATGCCCTTAAAGGGGTAATGTGGGAGGTGGAGAGAGTTGGGCTAGGCAACCTCTAAGGTCTCTCTCAGCTACTATGGAGCCACCTAACCTCCATGGGCCTCAGTTTCCTCCTCTATAAAATGAAGAAGCTGAATAAGATGATCTCCACATTCAATTTGAGCCCTACATCTATTCTCCCATGATGTTAGCTTCCAGCTCCAAGACGTGGCCAGCATTTCCTCACCCATTTTAGGATTCCTGACCATGGAGCCAAGGCACAGGGTAGGAAGAATCCAAACAGTGTTATCAGGGGAGGAATACTGTGTAGCGGTGTCATCTTCAAGGGAGTGAATCAGATCTATTGGTGTTCAGACGATGAGGTTCCGCTCTCCCCCCCCCCCCCCGCCCCCCGCACACATATCTAATCCTAGCAAACTCACGGCTTTCCAAATCTTTAAGCCTGATCAGAGATAGAGAATACAATAGCTGACTTAAATAGCAGCAAGTAGAGAGAAGAGGAGGGAGAAAAAAATACCCCAAAAAAATAAATAAATAAAAGCTTTCACATAAAATAAAGAATTCTGACTTTTTGTGCGTGACGATAGAACATAACTCTCCCTACCCAAAGTACAATAAAAAACCTTTACCGAAGAGAGGAGATCTTTGTCAGGAATTGTACCTCATTCAGTCCTATTGTTTCACTGTGTTCCTTTCCGAATGAAAGAAATTTATCTTGCTTTTTTGTTCCCGGGGCTTCTTTAATTCTCCTTTCCAGTGGCTCTTCCTTAACATTGGAAATTGAGTTCTCCGAAGCTATGGTCCCTCTTCCAGCAGGGAACATGTTTGTGCTGAGCTCTTTTCATCTAATGCAATTATCTTCGTGCTTATTCCCATTAGTTGGAGAATAGTGAATCAGACAGGACAGACAGTACCTTTTACAAGGGATGTTTCATTCTCTTAATGATTCCTTTCCTTGGCAGCTTTCCTGAGAAACATGCAAAAGTTCTAGCCGTGTATACAGACATCATTCACTGGGTAGCTTAGCAGATATTTAAGCAACTGTCACGAGTCCAGTTTGATGAAGATAAGGAATGAATAGTGAAGTTATGAAATGGTGAAGATAAAAATCTTAAATTTAGAACTGGAAGGAATATTAATGTAAGTTCCTCGTTTTTCAGATTTGGAAACTGAGGCAATGACTTAAATTTATTTCCCTCCCCCATCAAGAGATTATACAATAGCAGACACAATACATCCTATATCCTATATCCACCTTCACAAATGTGCCTACAAATTAAAATGAGAGTCATCACAATGAGTAATATGGAGAGTAAGTGCTACAAGCCTGGAAGAGGCAGAGAGGAGTCCGGTAAAGTCTTCCTGGTTGGGGAATGAGATAGACCTTGAAGGCTGAGTAATTCTCCATGACACTGGCTGCAGAAGACAAGGACATTGGATAAAGGACACAAGTGTTTCATGTGAAATATGGAAGAAAACATTTTAATAATAATAATAATAATAAATAATGATAATAATAATAAATAATGATAATAATGAGTAGTAAAATAAATGTTTAGAAAGGGGGGAAAAATCAAGCCTTCTGGACTTGCCAACCACTATATGGACAATGTTCTGCAAATTTGAAGTCTTCCAGGACATCAGATTGATCAATCAGCTTTTGCTACGTGCCAGGCTCTGAGAGAAGTGCTATGGTACATCAGAAAGAATGCTGGTTTGGGAGACAAAGGAACTGAATTCAAATCTCAGCTCTTCCTCTTGCTACCTTTGTAACTTTAAGCAACTCAATCTTCCTGGGCCTGGTTTTGCCTACTGTTGTTTTTCATTTTTGAAGAAGACCAATGTCATCACAGGTAAGGTCTTGACATGTGCATGAATTGGATTTAATTGAGGCAGAGTTGCACAAACTCATCAACCTCACTCCCTCTTCAAGAGTAATCAAAGTCCAGTAGCAGGACAAAAGTCAGGATGATTGGTGACGTCCTGGGATGCAGCGGATGCCCTAGGCATCTTCCACATCTGACTAAGCTCCAAGCGCTTCACAGTACCTGCTTCAGCCACCTTTGTGGGCCATTGGAACAAATGGTTCCCATCCACCCGTTCCGCCTGGGGAAGTCTCTACATGCTTGGGGTAGACACCCCGCTAACTCACAGATGGAGTTGAGACCTCTCAACCTGGTTTAGCACACCTGCCAAGATGGTTTACAGGTCTGGCCACTTAGCATGCTGGAGCTTCTTGGAGCCTACTGTAAATGATTATAAAGGGAATAGCAAATTGTACCTAACAGATTGGCAGTTTCTTGTGCAATCATCTTTTTATTACTCTGCTATAGAAATGTTTTATTTCATAAGTTAAAAATTATATATACATATACACATATACACATACACATACATATACACGTACATACACATATACATACACATACACACATACATATACACATATACCATATACATATACACATGCATATACATACACATACATATGCACATATACATACACATACACACATATACATGTGCATACGCATATACATACACATATACATACATATGAACATACACATAGACATATATATATGCATATACACATACATATACACATACACATACCATACCTATACACATGCATACACATATACATACACATACACACATATATATACACCATATACATATACACATGCATATGCATATACATATACATATGCATGTGCACATAGACATAGACATAGACATACACATATACACCATATCCACATGCATATGCATATACATATACATACACATATATATGCACATACACACAGACATAGACATATACACATACATATACACACATACATATACACATACATATGCCATACATATACACATACATACACACATATACATACACATACACCCATACATATACACATACACACATATACACATACACACATACATATACACATGCATATACATATGTACATACATATACACATACACATACACATACACACATACACATACATATGCACATGCACATACATATACACATGCACATGTGCACACACATACATATACACATACATATGCATATACACATGCACATGTGCACGCACATATGCATACATGTACACATATGCCTACGCACACACATGCACACACACATACGATGCACGTGCACATACATATATGTACATATGCACATACATATACAAATACACACATATACACACACACATACACATACGATGAGATGATTATACCAGTTGACCTCCAAGGTTCCTTCTGGTTCTTGACCTATGATTGTGTAATCATATACACAAAATGCCTTGGAGACAGTAAAGTCTTGAGTCAAGCCTGCCCTGACCCAAGCTAGCCATGTGACCATGGACAGATAAGTAACTTAATCTCTAGATATCCCAGGCAGTGTTCTATGACTTTTAGTTACAGTCAGGTTGTTGATCTGTAGGACATTTTCACACCAAAGTTCCCTGTATCAGTGAGCTCATAGGACAAGAGCCCTTAAAAAATGAAAGGTGATTTTGTGGTTTAATACACAATTTAAGTGCAGAACCAGCAGAGGCAGAATTCTCCTACATCTTTTGATTAGTCATCACCCTCAACCCCCTCCTCCACACCCACTCCCTGCAGAGACTCAAGGCAGGAAAAGGAATGTCAGAAGGAAGGTTTTTGGTTACTGTTCTTATCTATATATAAGTACAAATACTTTGAATTTCATTCCAGAGCTATATTGAAGTATCTCCCTCTTGTTCCCTGCTTAAAGTTAAGTGATACTGGGCTTGGAGTAAGAAAGCCCTGAGCTCAAACCCAGCCTCAGACACTTTACTACCTGTGTGACCCTGGGCAAGTCACTTAACCTCTGTTTGCTTCAGTTTCCTCATCTGTGCAGTGGAGACAATAGCACCTACTTCTCACAATTGTTGTGAGGCTCAAATGAAATAATATTTGTAAAGTACTTAGCACAGGACCTGACACGTGTTAAATAATGTGTTTAATAGATGTTTTTTATATAATATGTAACGTATAGTCTATATAATATAATATATAAGGTTTAATATAAAAAGAAATTTAAAAAAATAATGGTTGTTATTAAATCCTGCCAAATTTTCAAGCCCCAGGTCTTCTCTCTCCTCCACAAAGCCTTTTGTGATCAATAGGCTTTCCTTCCTCAAGGTGCTCCCTGTCTACACCCACTCGTTTGTCTTTTGGCGGTGTCCCTTATACAGATTGCTGCTTAAATCTTGCATTAATAACTGATTTAATGTATCTATGTCTTTTCTATTCATTTCCTGACTCTTTGTGGCCAAGGGCTGCATCTCTTCCATCTTGCTCTGCGCCATGATAATTAACATAGTGATGGCCAGAGATATAATTGGGAATTTTTACACTCAGGACAAGCAGCACAGAACTTACTCTTGATTGAAGGAGTGGGGAGTGATGGGGAGGGGCAGAGAGAACCCGCCCTCCCCACCATCCTCCCCCATGTCTTTCCTGAGGAAGCTGAAATTCTTGAAAGGAGGAGCAGGGTGAGCTGGGGGAGGAGCTCAGCTCACACTCTCATCTAGTTTGCTATTTTAACTAAAATAACCATCAAGTGACCCTGGCAGGTAGTGCAGATGGAGCTGTCAATCATTCCCCTGAGTTCTGGGATGCTGACTAGAGAGGCCCAAGGAATTCACTCCCTTTCCTTTTTTCATGGGCATGTTTCCATCTACAGGCAAAACCTTGGAGATATGGTGGGTTCGATTCCTAACCCCTGCAATAAAGTGAATATTGCAATAAAGTGAGTCATGAATTTTTTTTGCTTTCCCAGTGCATGTAAAATTTATGCTTATGCTATACTGTGATCTATTAAGTGTGCAATAGTTTGTCTAAAACAGAATGCATACGCTTTAATTAAAATATTTTATTGCTAAAAAATGCCAACCACCACCAGACCCTTCAGGGATTGTAATTTTTTTTTTTTTTTGCTGGTGGAGGGTGTTGCCTTGATGTTGACAGCTGCTGATTGATCAGAGTGGTTAAGGCTGGGCTGGTTGTGGCCAGTTCTTAAAATAAGACAGCAATGAAGTCTGCCAAACTTAAACACTTAGAGGCAATTGAAGGGTTATTAGTTGGCCTAATTTCAATATTGTTGTGTCTAGGGGAATAGGGAGGCCCAAGGGAAGAGAGAGAGATGGGCACCAGCCAGTGAGTGGAACAGTCAGAACACACATAGCATTTATCAGTTAAGTTTGCCATCTTCTATGGCTGTGACTTCTGATCCTCCAAAATTATTACAGGAGCAATACCAAAGATCACTTATCACAGATCACCATAACAGACATCATCATCATCATCATCATCATGAAGTTTGAAATACTGCCAGAATTACCAAAATGTGACACAGAAACAGGATGCAAGCACGTGCTATTAGAAAAATGACATTGATAGACTTGCTTGCCATAGACTTGCCACAAACCTTCAATTTGTAAAAATATAGTATCTGCAAAATGCAATAAAATGAGGTATATACCCATAGTGCTCTCTTTCTGGGCAACTCATTCTCCTTCCTCTTTTACAGGGTAGAGAATCTCAGTAGCTTACCCCCCTTCAGGGCTGTGACTTTCCTTTGATACTCAGGCATGCCAACGTGCTCACTTACCCCAGTGACTTATACCAGCTCAATATTTACTAGTGGGATTTTTTTTCCCAGACAACTTAATAAACTCTCCTCTCTATTAAATGTGCAGTTCTCCGACCCCTGGACAGTTAACTGGCAATTCCAAAGTGGATTTTCAAACCTTCAATCATTTAGATCTCCTCTGGGCTTCTTCCCTTCATTTTGAGTCTTTTCACATACATTCAAGTTAGTAGAACGGGACACAGATTGGATAGTTTCTCTTTTCTTAATACATAAAACAAGAAAGCAAATAAATACTACTAAAGAAAGGGTTCTAAAAGGCCCAGCTGTTCCAACAACACACTGTGGTGAAGAAGAATTAGTGTGGCTTGCTTCTCCTACACCCTGCTCCCTGTTGGGGAAATATTAAAGGCAGTATTGTTGAGGACAGTTAAGTGGGGAATATGTCCCTGCTCTTAGAAGAGCTCAGGGAGAATTTCCAAGTCTTTCTCAACAGCAAATATCCATTCCTGTCTGTCTTATGGTCTCTAGCCAATTCTGGACTATCTGTTCTCTGTATCTCAGTGTCCCTGGATCCTGCGCTCCATGTCAGCCCCTTAGAGAGCTAAAGGTTATTTGGCCCACTTCAATCCATCCTGGGATAAGAACGTATCAGCTTATCAGTTGAATATATATAAGAATATATCAGCATAAGAAAGTAGTCCCCCCTTCCCCCATCAGCCCCACACTGCTCCCATTCTCTACTGCCTTCAAAGTATAAATCTCTAAGCCTAGTCCACTTCCTTATCATTGAGGGGAGGGGTTCTTTCTTCCTCCCAAATGTCAGAAAGAAGATGGCCCAGAATAAAGTTCCAATTTCCTATCCAACTAGCAGAGTCCTTGATATCAGTTGGCTTCTTGGAGGAGTGTTCCATTAATTATTCTTTCTAACTAGGTGCCAGACTGTTGCTTCTACCCTGATGAGCACCCTTTAAGTTTGGGGCCCCATGAACAATGTCACAGTTGTCATGCCCTAGTTATAGCTCTGGTGATCACAGGCTCATGGGCACGTGGATTAAATCTGGACAGTAGAGGCCACCTATTTTTGTGTATAATCTCCTTCTACTGAATCCCAGAAAACTTAGGTGACTTACCCAAGGACCCAGAGGTAGCACATGATGGAGCCAGGCAGGCTTTAGACTCCAGAGCAAGAGAGGAATTGCCTTCTGGAATAGTCCAGAACAGTGATATACTGGTTCTTGGCTTCACGGCCCATTTGAAATCTCAAAGGCTTTCCCATTCCCTCCTAATTCTAGGGCCTTCCCTCTCTTAACTATTTCCTGTTTCTCTGGTATGTAACCTGTTTGTACATAGTCATTGGTATGCTGTCTCCCTCATTAGATTGTAAGCTCCTTGAGGGCAGGAACTGTCTTCTGCTTGTCTTTGTATCCCCAGCTTTTAGCACTGTGCCTGGCACACAATAGGTGCTTAATAAATGGTTATTGACCAACGTCAAGACCTGATTATTCTATTGACTACCTATGTGGTCTAAGACAAGTCTCTGTCCCTCCTCGGCTTCAGTTTCCTCCCACAAATAAAAAGGGGGGTGGGCGGTAGGAGTGAGGTGGATTTATACTAGCTGCTCTAAAGGTCCTTCCTTGCTCTAAATCCTATAAACCTGTGGCCTAAATACTCCAATCTTTATGGCCTGAGAGAAGAAGGGAAAATGGAGGTGGGGCTTACTGCAGCTTTTCCAAGGTTGCATTGGAAGAATCAACCTGGTTGTGTATTTCCCCTCTAACCTCATAAATAAGGCCCTGGCAACCAAGGGGAGGGAATCCAGAGGACAGAGAAATATAACATGACATCATTACATCACCATTAATGCATTTTCAAGGCCAACAAACTAAATTAGCTCATTGGTAATGGTCCTTGCAGCAATAAGCTGCCTGCTGCCGAGTTTAACGTCCTGAGGAAGGAAGGAAAGAAGGAAGGAAGGAAGGAAGGAAGGATAAATGACAACTTATTTCAGCTTGCCCTGTAGTCAGCAGACTGACCCAGCTCGCCGCTCCCCATGGAGCCTGGGGTCATTCAAGCTTTTCTTTCTTTCTTTCTTTTTTTTTTGGGGGGGGGGGTGGGAAGTAGGGAGAAGGTGCTAGTGGTATGGTTTCAGTCTTGTGTGTATATGGTAATAAACTAGACTTTTCTCTCTGTCTCTGTCTCTCTCAGGCTCTGTCTCTCTCTGTCTCTCTGGCTCTCTCTGTCTTTCTCTGTCTCTGTGAATCTCTATCTCTGTCTCTGTCTCTGTCTTTCTGTGTCTCCATGAAACTTTCTTTTTCTCTATGAATCTCTCTTTGTTTCTGTCTCTCTGTCTTTCTGTATCTCTCTGTCTCTCTGTGTTGCTCTTTCTCTGTGTATTATGCTATTTCTGTCTCTTTGTCTCTGTCTCTGTCTCTGTCTCTGTCTCTCTGTCTCTCTTTCTCTCTCTCTGTCTCTCAGTGTACATATCTTATAGCAGTCATACCTTAGTAAGCCTAGAATCAGAGGTTATTCCAGGGACAATGGACACTACAGAAAATTGAGGATCAACCCTTCCTTACCAAGAAGGAAGCTGAAGTCCAGAGAAGCAACAAGCTGTACCCAATGTCCTAAAGCTTGCTTGTCACAGAGCAGGGCTCGAATCTGGGTTCTGTTCCTAATTCCCCTGACTTCTTCCTCCACAATTGTCCTTCTCATCCTGAAACATCTGGCCACCACTGTGGCCCTTCCTCTGATCGGTCAGTTCCTTCCAGACCCTCCATATTAAGGAAAGTGTCCAAACCAGCCATGCTCATGCCTCCCTTCCTCTCTGAGCTCCACTGCCAACTCTCCAGACTCCTTTCTCCACCCCCTCTCGTCTCCCCACCATTTTTCACCTCTCTTTTATGGTACCCTCTGTTGGAAATCAAGCTCCTTGAGGACAAGCACAGTCTTGGTTTTTTGTATCTATTTGTATCACTGGCCATTAGTCCAGTCCCTGACACAGTGAGGGCTTAATACATGCTTTTGACCTGCTGACTTACCTTTTCCTGGAAACTATTGACTCTGACTCTGAGGCAGAACTAAGAACTAACATTTATGCAATGCTCCAAGGTTTGAAATTTTATTAAGTAGTAAAAGAAAAAAAAACCTAGCATTTGTAAAACACTTCAGAGTTTCCAAAGCACGTCAGACATCTTCTTTTAGTTTATTCCCACAACAATCCCTCATGGTAGGTGAGATTATCATTCCTTTTTCTAGGGAAGGAAACCGAAGACCAGAGAAGTAGTCAATAGCATAACCAGGTCTTGAACTCAGATCTTCTAACTCTAGATCAGTCAATAAACATGATTACGCACCTACTACGTACAAGCCCCTGTGCCAAGTGCCTCCAGTTACACAGCTCCTAAGCACCAGAAGTGGGCTTCAAACTCAGCTCTTCTGGATGGGATGTGCAGAAGTCTCACCACAGTACTGGCAAACTCTTTTTCTCAGAGTTGAAAGCTACACTTCAATCCAGCCAGGCATGAACTTAGGATAAATGTCAGATTGGTATGATTGAGAAAAATAATCATAGTGAACATGTGTGCATATGTGTAGTGTTTGCATGTTTATTTATATGAATATATATGCATATATAATATAATACATACGTCACCTTAAATGACATATATACACACGTCTATACACATATGTATAGACATATACACACATACACATGTGTATATGTATGTATATATCTCTACAGAGATATATGTGTATATATGTATACAAAGACATATATGTTACTTTAAGGTTTTCAGAATGCTTTCCAGACACCATCTCATGTGCTCCTCACACCAACTCTGTGAGGCAGGCGTTACTAATCTCGTTTTCCAGCAGAGGTTGAGAGATATTAAAATGACTCACAGTCACAAAGCTAGGAAGTGTCTGAAGCAAGATTTGAACTCAGGTCTTCCCGACTCCAAGACCAGCATGCCACATATTGTATCACTTCATTGCATAACAAGGCATTTTTTAAACCAGTATCTCTATCAAAGTAGGCCCCATTTTCAAGGCTGCCTTTCAATTTGAAAATCTTTTTGAAGTAACCACAGAAGTCCCAGTCACTGTCTAAGACAAGTGGCTCCAACAATGATCTAGGTTTTCCTCTCTGAATGTCTCACAAATCATTTACCTCCTTAAGAAAGATCCTTCAGGGGGAGGCTAGGTGGTGCAGTGAATAGAGCACTGGCTCTGGAGTCAGGAGTACCTGAGTTCAAATCCAGCCTCAGACACTTAACACAAAAAACTAGCTGTGTGACCTTGAGCAAGTCACTTAACACCAATTGTCCTATCTTCCCCCCTCCAAAAAAAAAGCAAAAAAAAAGAGAAAGATCCTTCAGAAAGATCATTGGAGAATGCTTCTGTTGTTTTAGGACAAAATTAGAAATTCTAAATTCTCTTTCATCCATCTAAAGTCATCTGAGGAACTTGGGTGGATTGAGGATGCAGGCATCATATAGCCAAGTCATTCACCCAAGGTCATTCAGAAAAACCCAACTGCAGGGATTATGGCCATTCAGAGCTCTGACCTCTTCTTCGTGTGAGGATCAGCTGCTCAGACCATTTATGAGCCTTGTCAGAAATAACTGTTCGTGTCAGCAAAAGCAATAAGAATATGAAAATAATCAGTGGCATTTATATAGCACTGCCAGAGCCTGTTGTTGGAACTGAGAGGGCTTCACAAAAGAATTAGATGAGCTAGTCAGTGCTGAAAGCATTTTATTTTTTTACCTGTCCTGGCATTTCTTTGTTGCAGGGACTCCTTCTACCAAAGCAATTAACGGTCTTAGAGAGGCATTGAGAGGCTCAGCAGCTTGTTTAGAGTCACACAGCCAAGATATGTTTAGAGACAGGTCTATGAACTAAGGTCTTGCTGACTTTGAGACCAAATCACTATTATTCTACATCCCCCTACCTAGATTGCCAAAAGGAACTAGGCCTTTTTATTCAGCGGGTTTCAGGGAAAGCCAGTAAACAGGCTTACCTTAGGATACCCACGCGAGTTGGTGAGAGGTGTAAGGAAAGGATGTGAGAACAATTCAATGAGCTTCCTTGTACACTGACACCAAGACCAACAGCTCCATACTAGGGCAGGTCATGAACTTTTCACAATAGGGTTGGCATTGACTCAACTCTACAACATGGTGCCTGGGACTGATCGACACCTCCATAGTAAGAGTAGGAAGAGAACAAGGAAGGGATAGAACCAGGGACATCAGTGACATCAGCAAATAGCCTTGGGTTCCATGGTTTTGGGATAATAGCAAGAGGAAGGACTCCTATAGTCTTGGAGTTCTGGGTCCTAGGATGATTCAGGAAGCTTCAGGGTCAGAGCAGCTCCTCAGTCATCACAAAGTATGAATGATCCCAGATCAGAGCTACTCAAGGATTTTATGAGGCAGGGAGGGGTTCTTCTCCAAAGCATTTAATTAGTTTCTAACCCCTCATGTAGGGAGCCATGAATCAGCCAGGAAAACTGGCAATTTCTAACCTGGTACACAGAGTATCCCAGATATGGAACATTTTTCAGAGAAGGCAGAGAGCAAAAGGGATGGAATAACCAAATATCAGAAGATGTGACTGTTGGATAGAGAAAGACTAGGGTTCTTTCTGGTCCCTACTACCCTCTTGGATATTTGCAAAGTGTTTTGGAGATATTATCTCATTACCTTATTCATAATAATTCACTCCAGTAAATCTCCAAAGAAATTTTAGATACGACTTGTATTGGGTTTTCAAAAATATGAGCCAATCAGAGTTTGATTTTTGTCTTTGAATACTTGGAGCCCAGAAGAGTGCCTGAAACACAGTAGACACTTAATAAATGCTTATGAGTATTGAATGGATGAAAGTCTACACATGAGCAGTAGTCATCAATATTCTCTTGGTTGCTGGTTTTTGAACTAATGTTTCTATCTACTAGTGTTGTTGTATGTCTGTGATTAATGGAACCCCAAAGCCTCTGAAACAGAAGGCAATGACAGGCATGTGGGGAGGGGGGTGTGTGTGACTGAGCTGTAACACAAAACAAAGGAGGTAGAAAGAGGAAGACAAGAGTAGGATATTGACAGAAAAGAAGATGCAGTGGCCAAGTGGTAGCAGGCAAGAATTCCCACCAGATGTGCCCTTGTGAATTCTCTCAATATTGAGAGCAAGTGAGGAAGGTCACCAGCATATTGGGTGCACCCCATGTGGTGACTTTATAGCAGCAGGGTCATGGCAGGCAGAGCTATTTGTGAAATCTGCATCACTAGAGGGAACATCTGCAACAGGGAACAATGAAAACAATGATTATGAAAATGGTAGCCCACACATGTAGAGCTTTAAGATTTACAGAATGTTCTACATGAATTATCTCCTCTGATCCTCACAACCCTGGGATGTAGGGGCTGCTGTTATCTCCAATTTACAGATGAGAAAATAGAGGTTGAGAAAAATGACTTGTCCAGGGTCAGTAAGTGTCTGAGTCAGGATTTGAACCCAAGCCCTAAGGATTCCATGTCTACTACTCTAGCCATCAGTCATATGTACCAAAATGGCTATTCGTGCAGAGAATATTTATACAACACACTGACACTTTGATGTATCTGTGACACCATCGATGTGGGTACCCCAGTCGTTTGTCTGAATCTCTCTAAAATGTGTTCAGCTGGGCCTCCTTAAAGCCAATGGTACTTGAAGATGACCATTCCTTACCAGTATTTTGGGTTTTTTTTGCCTCTGACTCCATTAAGACAAGTTTCCTAGGTCAAGTAAGTATGCAGTTGTCTATGCCAACTGTGGGGTTTGGCCTTGTGTATCCAAGCTGCATCACAATGCATCATTTGTCTTCCAGCCTTAGATGACTCTTGTTCATGCTCTCCATAGTGCTTGCAGAGAGTGTCCAGACAATATGTGGGCATTCTTCTGCCTGGTCTTTCAGTATTATATGGACACCACCATAGCCCATGAGTTGTCCATTGCCTGGCCCTTACTCCATTTATCTAACCAGATTACTGAAGGAAGAGCTGGGGAGTAAAAGAGACTGCCCCCATAAGACCAAAATCCCGAGGTAGTAGAGCCTCCCCCCTTCAGCGACCTTCTGTTCTTTCAGTTCTTCGCTAAACCCATATCTGATACTGTTACTTGACTTTGGGCTCCATCACCATCTGTGGTCCCCTCTACTGGAGCTTACCTGCCCTGTTGTCCCTACATCATTGTCTGGATGCCCCCTTCCCATCCATCACCTCCTGCTAAGTTTTGAAGGGTCAGAGGTTGGATTCCAAGGGACAAGATTCTCTGAGGATTGAGCTACCCCATCTGTAGTTGGGTGTGATTACATGCCTTTAGGGTCTTCTTCCTGGTAGCCTGCACCATGTTTTCATGAGGGAAATTTTTTTTTTAACATGGAAAAAAGATCTTTGTTTTTCATCTTCAAATACTTTTGAAATAACCTTCAACGAAAGACGGTAGTCCTGAGTGGCCTGTATATATCATTCTTCCCTATTTTTTCCCCACAGACTTACTTTTAATTTACAAGATTCAGTTCCACAATCCCTTGAGTTTCAAATTTTCTCCCCTCCCTTCCCTACCCATGGCAGCATGCAGTCAAGTATAGGATCTGCAAATACTTTCACA
>CM053584.1:376704237-376739872 GCA_028627135.1 Pseudochirops cupreus
GTCTCCCCCCACTAAATCTCAAACTCCTTGAGGTCAGGAACTACCTTGTTTATAGCACTCCCAATCCTTAGCCCAGTTCTTGGAATATGTTCTAGCCACTAGCCCACCACCCCGCCCCCTCGTTAGACAGATGAGGAAGAGGAGGCCTAGAATACTTGTGATTTGCTGAAATCACACAGGTAAAAGGCATCAAATTTGATGTCATCTGACTCCTGAGTTCCTCCTTATCCCCCTGCTCCTTGTTTCTAACCCTCTGGGAGATGTAAGGTAAATCTATTTCTTCTTGTGCCTATGTGATGGCCCTTCCAATTAAGGACAGGTTCAATTGGACCTATTCAATTGAGGGCAGCTATCATGCCATATGTTTCCTTTTCTCCAGGCTAAATCTTCCCACTTCCATCCAGACCTCAGCAAAATAAGTTGGCTCCTCCCACACGCCAACCCTCTGGACATCTAAAGAAAGTTGCCCCCAAGTTTGCCCTGGTCCAAGTGATCTGAATGCAGATTGAATAAGGCTGTTTTCCAAAGTTACGGGCTCAGTAATTGGTCTAGCCAAGAAGCAAACAGTGTCACACATTAACTCAGCTGCTATTCAATGCGTAATTAGGTTTATTAATCTACTGTATCAGATGTAATGACAGGGATTTAGGGTAACTGCAAGGCATCACTCTTTAACAAGCAAAAAACATACCCAACTAGACTGAAGTGAGCTTTTTTTTTTCCCCACAGAATCTCAGAGCTGGGAAGGACCTTCGTGGCCATTTCCTCTACAACATTCTTTGACACATGGTTCTCCAGCTCCTGCCTCTACAACTCCAGTCATGGGGGACTCAACAAGGTAAGTAATCCCTCTGGGGATTGAGCCATCAACTTGGAGTCAGGAAACCTAAATTCAAAAATGCTTCTGTCACTCACTGTCTGTGCAACTACAGGTAAGTCATTAACTGAGCCTCAGTTTCCTAATCTGCAAAATTGTGACGTTCATTTGACAAGCGTTTATTACACAAAAAATCCTTAAGTTACAAAAGCTCAGCATTGCACTAAGACATTTGAGACAGCTTGGTTTATGTGCCTGGCATTGTGCTGATCTTGATACCAAGATAAAAACAAAACAATCCCTGCCTTTAAGAAGCTTATATTCTAGTTTTCAAACATAAGTATACAAAGGGCACTAACAATTTAGTTCAATCCAGCAGGTGTTTATTAAGCGCCTATTGTATAGGATCAGGAGTGACCATGTGGTACAATGGTCAGAGAGTTAACCTCCAGACAGACCGGGTCAAGTTTGGCCTCTGACACATCCTAGTTGTGTGGCTGGACAAATCCCCTCCCATTTCAGAGCTCTAGGCAACATTCTGAGACTGTAAGTTACAGAGAAACTGCCAACCTGCATGGGGAGAGGAAATTTCCCCACCTGTGAGTTCACGACTACAAGAAAATCATAGGTCCACTTCCTAACATTAAATAAAAATCAAAGCTCTAACACTGGAAGGAAACCCAGAAGTTTCTGGATCCAAACCCTTCATTTTACAGATGAGGAAACTGAGGGAAATAGGCCAGGATCATATAGCTAGTAAAGTGTCTAAAGTTGGACTTGAATTCGGATCTTCCTAAATCCAGGTCCAGCTCTCTATCCATTGGGCTACTTTGCTGCCCTATAAACTAAGTGCCCAGTGTACCTAGCAACTTTCTGCATCCTTCTAAGCATTGTGCCATGTGCTGGGAATAAAGCCCCTGTCCTCATAGCGCAAGATTATACCTCACAATATGTGTGAAGCATTGTTAATAAGTACCAAGGTAGACTTTTCCACATTTGGAAAACTCTACTTGTTATATAGTTATAAAAATACTCGCTTTTTTCTTCCTGGAATAGTTCCCCAAAGACAAATTCATCATCAAGTCATTAAATTTCCCAGGTGGTCACTGCTACCTCTGAGGAGGCAGTGTAAGTGACTTGAAGTATTGGGGGGGGGGGGTCACTCAGACTCATCATTCCCCTATCTCTGGGTCTCCGTTTCTTCATCTGTTAAAGCGTGAAGTTGGACTAGATTATATTGAATGTCTATGAACATGTCTGATGAAAGGAACATGGATTTAAAGCCAAGGTACTCAGAGACTTTCTTATTCAACTCCTTTATTTTCTAGGGGAGGAAACTGAGACCCAGTTGGTCAGTCAACAAGCTTGGGTAGTAGGGTAAGATGATAAGTAACGTGCTGAAGGTCATGCAGGGAATAAGTTGCAAAGCCAGAGTTCGAGCCCAGATTGCTGAGTGTCCAGTTTACAAAAGTAGGGGATCTGATCCTAAAGGACCTTTACTGGTCAAAGCAAGTCTGGCCGTCAGGGTGCAAAGATGCTCCTTGTTCATCTAGGACCCTTTGGTATCTAGATCATCCAGGAAGATGTCTGGTCCAAAAAGGAAGATACAGACTCCATTGGGTTAGAATTCGGTCTAGGATTCATCGCTGGTCTTCCAGATCCTAGAGGAAACCCCAGATTCTTTGCATTCTGAGCTCTTAAAGCTGTTAGCTCTTACCCCAGACACTCCTCTGGGTCTGGCCAGCAAGGGAATTTCACAGTCCTTTACTCCAATTCTTTCATTTAGAAATGAGGAACCCGAGGGACAAAACAGTTAAGTAATTTGCCCAAGGTCACACATATAGTAAGTATCTGAGGCCAAGCTCAGTTCCCTAACCCCTACATTACATTGCCTGGAGTAACCTCATCCTCTCCATGTGGTAGCCTTTCATGAATGGAAGCAGACTGGCCAATTGCCTCATCCCAGGCAAGCATCCTTTCCCTACTCTCCCAGCCTGACCCCCTGACAGTGTTCAATAATCTGCATTGACTTGAAGAGGAGGGGTAGGGGTAAAGAAGTGAGGAAAGAGAAAAGCAATCATTAAATTGCTAAGTCCTTTCCATGAAACAATCAAAAGGAAAGTTTCAATCCAATGACACCTAATTAAAAATTCAGAGGTGCCCAGCGTTGATTCATGAAAGCTTGTGCACTTTTAAATTGTTGCCAGGGAGATCAGGGCCTGAGAAAATTAAAAACCATTAGCCTCAAAAGGATAAATGATTTTCACAGCTTTCCAATGTGATTTCCTGTTGGGTAGGATTTTGTATGTTTTCAATTTTTTTTTTCATTTCTGCTTCCCTCTCCCTCCTGTGGGGAGGGAGTGAATTGCTTTCTAAGCCTCAGGAAGTACTCAGCCCTGAAGGATGGCAGTTTTGCAAATTGGAACTGAGATATTCCAGAAGGCCAGGGCATTCTACGGCCCTGAGTAAATCAAAAAAGATCCAATACCTGGCCCTGTTGCTGTGTTAGCAGGGAGCAGTTTCTTCCTGATAACTGTCCCACTGAGGATCATCTCACATACCTCCACTTCTCAGTAGGGCAGCTTTAAGGCCACTTTTGTTCCTTTAATCAGTTGGCATTTATAAAGTACCTGTTGTATGCCAAACATTTTACTAGGTGCTTAGTATAAAAAATGTGACATAGTCCCTGATTTTGAAGAGTCTAACCAAGAGTAGTGGCAGGGGAGGGGAGGGGGAAAGAGTGATGGATTTGGAGAAAGAGAACATGGTTCAAATTCCAGCTCTACCATTGACTCCCTATAGAGCCTCAGAAAAGTCACTTAATTTTCTTTAGTTTCTTCAACTCTAAGGTAACAAGGCAAAGCAATAATCATTTATTAAGCATTTACTATATGCCAGGCACCAGGCTAGGCACTGAGGAGACAAACCCAAGCAAAGAGAGAGAGAATTCCTGCCCTCAAGGAGCTTACTTTCCAATGAGAGAAAGCAACACAAAGAAGGGAACTCAAAGGAATCGAGACATATGGTCAAAATCTGGAAAGTTAGAAACAGCCAGAAGAGAAATAAAGGTCAGCTGGCCTGGACCCCTCCCCAAAATGGAAGCCCCAGGAGCAACTCAGAGAATGCAACTGGCCTGGGGGAGGGTGGATGTTCCAGGGAGAGAAGTCCAATACAGCTGGATGTAAAATGAGTGGTCAGGGAGAGGGCACCTCTATGATCAAAGATCCCTTCCAGAGGTCAGAGAAACAGTAGGAAGGACAGCTTGGCTGGACCATAGACTTAAAAGAGAGTAATGTATATGAAATCTGGAAATGTAGGTTGGGGCCAGCTCTCCACTAACAACCTCTATGACCTTGGGGAAATTGTTCTAACTCTACAAATGTCAGTCTCTTCCTCTGTAAAGTTATGGGATTGGGATAGACTAGGATCTCTAAGGTCCCCCTTCCACCTCTAAAAGTCTAGATTTATGTGATCCAAGATAAGTGAGGATTCTATCAGCCCAGATAATGAAAAGTAAAGAGTAATAAGCCAACATTATTCATATTGAGTCTGAGGAGGTGATTCAACTGAAAGATATGTATTAAATGTCTATCCTTTAAAGAGAGACTTCTTCTCCTGAGAGAATCATATAACCAGATTCGAGGAGAAGGGGAGATGCCTGTCCTCATGGGTCTTGTGGCTGATGGAATGACCAATAATTCTAGCAAAGCAAGGGAGTGGCAAATTCCATAACTCATTTGGAGAATAGAGAGAATTCCAGTTTGGCTGGAATGCAATGAAGGAAGCAATATGAGATAAGAAAGGGTTGGTGGCACCCAACTGCAGAGTGTCTTAAGTGATACTCAACAAAGTAGTTCAAATTTGACTTGTTAGGTAGCTGTTGATTCTTTTAGTTTTCCAAAGAAGAGCAGTGACATCACAGGGTGCTGTCCTGACTTGTACATGAATTGGACTTAAGTGAGGCAGAGTTGCACAAGGTCCTCAGCCTCATTCTCTCTTCCAGCATCATCTAAGTCCAGTGGCAGGACAAAGTCAGGACAGCTAGTGGTGGCCCAGAATGCAGTGGATGACCTTGGCATCTTGGCCAATTGCCTCATCCTGGGCAAGCATCCTTTCCCTACTCTCCCAGCCTGACCCCCTGACAGTGTTCAATAATCTGCATTGACTTGAAGAGGAGGGATAGGGATAGAGAAGTGAGGAAACACCTAAGCAAGCTCTAAGTGCTCCACAACATCTGCTTCACCAGCCTTCATGGCTGGCAGAACAAGTTTTTTCTCATCTGCCCGTTCTGTCAGAGGGATTCTTCATATGCTTGGGGTAGATATCCCCCTAACTCACTGATGGGGTTGAGACTTGTTGGTTACTCTTAACATGGCTTAACCCATATGCTGAGCTGGTTTTTACTGAGGTGTGGTCACTGCTCATGCTACAGTCACAGATGATTTGGGGGCACAAGAAACTGGACTAAATGGGCCCTAAGGTGCCTTCCTCTTCCAGATATATTATCCCTTGGTATCCTGCTAGATGAATAATAGGGCCAGGTTCATGTACAAATAAGACAAGTCTGTCCATTGTTTGAAGGATGAATTGCAAAGAAGAAATGGTGGCTTTTAAGAGATGAGTATGAGCAAGTGATAGAGGGGCTGGTACTAACAAGGCTGGCCATAAGAAAAGAGAGGAAGGAACAGAATACAGTTTCTGAAGCCCCGAATGCACTTGGCTACACAACATGTTTTTGTTTTTTTTTCATATCGTGTAGCTTAGTCTGTGAGCCTCAGTGACAACTCTCACTGATTGCTGGGAGGGAAACAAAGAACAACTTCCAGCCACAGAGAGAAATCAGCATGGTGGTAGTTGAAGTGAGAGTGCCAACAGTGGCACATTAGGCTCTGAAGGGATTTACTTGTAAATGTCCCTATATGCATTCACCTTTGGGGCCCTGCATTCATTCCTTCGCATCTGGGCTCAAGTCAATGCCTCCATTTCATCCCTACTCTCAAGAGCCCAAGAGACTCCTGGGAGCACCATATTTGGGAGTCTGGAGTTATCAGGTTTTATCATTCTTTGCTTAGAAGTTGGATGAGAGAAAGAGAAACCAGCTCTTCTCATTATGTATCCACTACATGTTTTCTCTAATGGTAAGGCAGGAGCTAATGCAGTAGGACTCCTGTTTCCCCTTGGTCAATGACAGTGAGAACCACCAATAATACTAATGCCCAGGATAGGGCAGGCATTCCGCCCCCAAAATCTAATATTCTTTAACCACAAATTGTGTCCTCTATTGATGTGACCTTTTTCTTGTTTACCTTCTTCAGAGAACATTCTCTCTTACAGAAGAACTTATTATACTTTTGCCTTTTAATTTTAGGAGAACTGGAAAAGAATAATAAAGCATTGATGAAAAATCAGGATTTCTTTTTCAAAGTCACCTTTGAATTAGTTCTGTGGCAAGTCTGAGCTCCAGCTCAACTCCCTGTGCATAGGGAACATGGTTGGTTGTAGCGGGAGGATTGTGAGGCCTGAGTTCAAATTCCAGCTCTGACTCTAACTTTATAAACACAGAGAATTTACTTGATCTCTCTCTCTAAGCCTCAGTTTCTTCCTGAGTAAAATGGGGCTGGGGACAGCTAGGTGGCCTGGAGTCAGAACTACTCATTTTCCCAAGTTCAACTCTGACCTCAGACACTTACTAGCTATATGACCCTGGGCAAGTCACTTAATCCTGTTTGCCTCAGTCACCTCAGCTATAAAATGAGCCAGAGAAGAAAATGCCAAACCATGCTAGCATTCTTTGCCAAGAAAACCCCAAATGGAGTCACAAAGAGTCAGTTGTGACTGAAAACAATGAACAACAACAATAGAAACTACCTTGCAAGGATTGGTGTGAGTATCAAAGGAGGTAACATTTGTAAAGCACTTAGCACAGTGCCAGGCATACAGTAGGCACTTAATAAATGCTCATTTCCTTTCTTCCTTTATAGAGACTACCCAGCTTACTTGGGGAGAGTCACTTCTTGGATGATACCATTACTTCCTATAGACTCAAATCTATTTCTAGTAACATATAAATTTTAAAAGTTCAAGTTTTGAACCCAAATGATTATAAGCAGAATTGATAACTGCCTTGATGAGTATCAGATAGTGAAGTTCTTTGATCATTTTCCTAGGGACAGTGATCCAGAAAAATGAGAGGTCTCATAAGTTTCCCTAAGGTCTTACTTGCCAGAAGGGTTCTTCTAGCACAGTGGTTCTCAACCTGTGAGTTACAACCCCTTTGGGAGCTGAATGGGGTCACCTAAGACCATCGGAAAAGATATTTCCAATGGTCTTAGGAACTGAGACACTGCTCTTCTATTTGTCTCCAGGCGGTCCGCCCACATGCAGATACACCCACATCCGATATTAAAGGGTCGCGGCATTAGGAAGGTTGAGAACCACTGTTCTAGCACAAAAGTTAGCTACTGTTTTATATTTTCCACTCCCAGATAACTTCCTAAGGAGACCACTGATGTTAATAACACCTAGTGTTTGCTTAAGGACATGAGGATATATGTTGTATCTGGTTTCTAGCTAACTTTACCATTTTGAATCAAAATAGTAGGTCAATTAAATTTTCCGATGAACAAATCTATAGTTTTAAAGGTATTTTAAAGAGATATTGCTATGCTTGATGAAGATTAAGGTAACACATGATTGCTCAAGGGAACAGAGAAATTGATTAGCCCTGGGAATTAAATTACATGGGAAACACTACTCATGAATTTTCAAATTGTCCTCACCTGCTCATGGTGTTAGGCCAGATTTGGCAGTGCCTCTATTAAAAGAAGATTAACCCTGTAATATAATGATATTTGTGGGATAGAAGTAAAAATTAACCACTGTTGTAATTGAACTGAAACTTGTAACACACTTTGATCAACTGGTCTTAGGTTCTACTTGACTCCACTCCTTATTCCTCATAGCACAAGACGGGCCCAGCCCTTGTTCTTCCAGTTGGATCTTCAGGGTCACATAGAAGGCTCCTGGAATGAAATCATATTGTAGCTAGAGTTTTTGAAGAATCTATATGCAAGTGACCAAGAAGTCTCCATCATGAAGAAATCTTATTAATTTAAGAAAAATCACAGCCCCACTGCTAAAGTCCTCTAGAAACTGAACCCAAAGTAATTCTAACCATTCTAGACATCAACATTTTCCAGCCCATTTTGTGAGTTGCCACTATATAGCCATGTTTGGCCTGGAAGCTAGAAATGATTCAGCATACTACACTGATAAGTCTTTTTCACCCACGCTGCAAATGAAATTTCATTTTTTCTTTGTTTTTGTTGTCCCGCACTTCCCAAGAAGAAGATACCAGTGCCTGCTCTGGTATGCTCTATAGTACTAGCTTCCTAGATGTGTCTTTAAAAATAATATGTAGGGAGAAGGGGGAACATACTTTCAGAGTATGGATGAAGAAATTATTATTTTATTTAATTTTGCTCCCAACAACATATATCAGCAACTCTTCTGTAAATTAAGTCATAAAGAGTCACTGGAGGGCACTAAGAGGCTTGCCCAGAGTCAGATAACTACTATAGTTAGTCAATAGACATTTATTAAGCACCTACTAGTTTCCAGACACTGTGCTAAGAGCTGTAGATAACAAAGAAAGAATACAGTCTCTGTCAGGGGCAGGGCTTGAATCTGAGTCCCAGGTCAGCCGTCAGTCCACTGTCCCTTGCTGCCTCTCTAAGGAAAATAAAAGTTGATCTGGACCACATTTAAAAAGCAGGATTTATCCAAGCAGAGTGACAAGGACATAGAGAACACTCACTCAGAACTGGGTCATATAAGGAATAGCTGAAGAAACTGGGCATATTTATACTTAGACTAGGGAAAGGGAACTTGAAGGTGGGTGAAAGGACAAGCTAGCTACCTTCAAAATTTGATGAGCTGTCAGTGTGAAGGAGTAGAAAGAGCCCTTACTGGCTCTGGAATTGAAGGCTTTGACTCATCTCCTCTGGCGCTTTTTACCTGTGTGAGAACCTTGGACAGTTCCCTTGACTTCTTTGAAATTCTGTTTCCTCATAAGTAAGGGATTATTGGGCTAAATGCCTTCTAGATTTATGACTTTATGGACTAGAAACAACTGGTAGAAATTATAGGGAGATGGGTTTCAGCTCAAAATAAAGAAAAATCAACTAACTCATTATGTGTTATCAAAGGCAGAATCGATTGCCTTGTGGAGTGTTGAGGCCCTAGAAGTATTGAAACAGGGACCAGATGATCATTTTTCTGAGATATGAAGCTTCAAGACCCTGTGACCACTGCCTAGGGGAAAAGCTCTTCTGGTAGCAGACCCTGCCACCCTGAACAACACCAACATCAGTTGCTTACCATATGCAGCTAAGCCAGTGGAACTAAGCATGAAGGCACACTGAAGGAAAGGCAGGGGGAGGAGCATGCCAGGAAGGTCCAATAATAGCCTCTACTTGACCACCACCCTTCTTCAAACCTCTGTGGAAGCAACCCAAACCATGTGCCCAAATATCCCTGGAATATGTGCCCCTCAGGTCAACAGAACTGCTTCTAATCCAATTTACCCCAGCCACTACCAGGATGAGAAGATCATGAAGAGACCCCACTCAACAACTGCCTTTAAGGCTCCTCCCTCATTCCTCCCTTCCAACCATAGCTACTAAAAACAAAGAAAGTCTTTGCCATCAAACACCTTGGTTATTAAATGGTTAGGGATCAATATGTTTTTTTTATCAGCAGAAATAATGCTGACGAAAATGAATTACCATCAACCTTGCCACTGTGCCCTACTGACCACTGGATTTCTCAATCTGCCCCCCATAACTGACTCTTTCAATATATATGCGTTGTCTCCCCCATTAGAATGTGAGCTTCTTAAAAATAGGGATTATCTTTCTTTTCTGTCTTTCATGCCAGTGCTTGTAACCTAGCAAGTGATTAATTGATATTTTATTCCTTCATTTATTCATTCATTAATTCATGGGCAGTTTGGGCCAGATGAAGTCTAACTTTTGTTCACCTTCCAGAACTCTAAGATGATACAAAACTAACATTATAACATTGATGGTAGTGAGTATATTATTTGGAAGGCACTGTAGCATGATGAAAATAGGGCTGGGTTTGAAGCCTAAAAGATCTGGACCTGAATTCTGGCTTTGCTCCTTATTATCTGTGTGACCTTGGGAGACACACTTGACCTTTCATGATCTATAAAATAAAGGGGATGAGTCAATCTCTAAGGGTTTTTCTATTTCCAAAAGTGTGATTAGGCAAAAAAAAAAAAAAGCAAGACTTATCTGATGCTGGACTCCCCACATGGAAATAAATGAGTTATTTTGCAAAGTGTCAAAGTGTTGAGATATGTTCATGCTCCTATGTTACCAGAGACATCACAAGACATCTAAACCATGGATTCCATGGAGAAAAAAAAAAAGTAACAACCCTCTGCTGTAGTCATCTGGCCCTGAGTTGGCCAAGGGCCATAGTGATTGACTGAATTATTCAACTAGAAAAAAATGTGTGAAGTCAGCCATTATGTTTACATTAGCAGGGTTTGCTGGAATGAATGACCCTGACTCCCCAAGTGCCAGAATTATTCCCAGAGTGGGATTTAAGCCCTGGAAGAGTCTGGCTCCTGTGGAGTCATATCATGCTTTCTCTAAAAGTAAAATCTTCCCAGTTCAAAAGTGGATACTGACAACATCCAAGTTTTGGAGGAAGGATAGGGTGGTGGTGGGCTTTAAAGAGCACAAAACTGGGAGTAAAAAAAATCTGGATTCAAGTTTTGGCTAATATATTCAAGAGATGGTATAAAAGACACAAGAGATGTAAGTGATAACCAACATTGGGGCCACCCTACACAAAGTGAAATAGGTATCTTGAGGGGCAGACCTGTTTGAGAACACATCAGGTTCAGATGCCCTCCACAATGCAGCCCAGGAAAACCCCCCAGGACCACAGGTCTCTAGGTGATTGCTTTCTCCTAAAAGCCCCAGAATGGTAACAAGCTGCCCTGAGAGACACTGAAGACAACTTGGCATTGTCTGCCCACCTGACTGCTGCAATTATGTATCTGTTTAGAGGAAGAAATAAAATGGGGGAGTAGGTGCCAAGATGGAAAGGACCAAAGGGAAGGGCCCTGCCAACAGTAGATCCTGCCATTGGAAAAATGCCATGCTGACAATGCAGCACAGCATGGCTCCAGCTTGAGTAAGCACCTCCACACAGCTAGCAGCCCCCCTGGGAGAACCCTTAGTTGTTCATTTCCCACATATACAATAGTTATGGCTTCATGTTCCTTGGAAATCAAATTTTTTTTTTTTGCTTTTCCTGGCAGACCCATCCTCCTTCACTGAGAGCTGGGCTACACTGCCCCAGGGTAGCTGGCGTCTCTGGATGTTACCTACCCCGCCCCCGACACATCATCCCCTGCCAGATGTTATCTTAAAGAGATTTCTGTTGTTGTTTTCAGCACTGGACTGGGGAAATGATAGATTAAATGGAACACACAACCGGATAATGATTTTGTTGTAACCCTTTATTGATAACTAGAGAAGACTGGCTTGCAGACTCCCAGTGTCGATCCAGTAGACAATTCAAATCCCTGCTTCCCACAGGTAATTACCTGCTTCTAATTGGGTTTGAAAACAGCAGATTTGTGTTTAAAGGTATGATGGGGAGCTGGGGCTGCATATGTATGGACATCTTACTGTAGCAAGAGAATCAACACAATGGGAATGGGGCCTGGAAGCCAGAGAAGCAGCATTTCCAGGCTGGACACATGGTCCCCCTCTTCGTCAGCATTATCACCAAATATTTCAATGCTTCAAGAATCAGTCATTCTGTTGGTGTGGACCCTCTGAGAATCTTGGCAGGGGGAGGTACCCAAAGGACATCTGGACAATTCATGCAGGAACATGAATCCCCTTGGATGATGTCCAAAAAAAGAGTTCTGGGCAAGGTTTAAGGGATGTGCTGCTATATGCTTAGCTATTGGATCTCCAGGGTAGGGGAAATTGTGTGCAATACATACTTTTAAGTTTAATCTGTAGTATTAACATTTCCTCCATCATTTTCTTAAATCAATCAATGCAACAATAAATCAAATCCTCATCTGTCCTAATTCTGAGGTATAAATACTCACACTGAAAATTTAACAATTGGTTCATAGGCCTGGCTATCACTGCCCTCTCACCCACCAAGGCTTTACTTCTCCAGACTTAAACTTCCAGTTCATTGAACTGTTGCTCATATGGTATGAGCTTAGGGCCATTCATCATGCTACTTTTCCCCCCTCTAGGTGTTTTCCAGACTATCTATTCCCTAACATGAGGCATCCAGAACTGAATACAATACCATGGGTATGGTTTGACCAGTTATAATATAGCAGGAGTTTCATATCCTCAGTCCTGAGTGTTATGCTTCTTATGTTCTCTAAGACTGCCTGAGTAGTTTGGGACTGCCATACTACATGATTCAGTCATATTCAGGTTGTTCACTAACACCCCTAGAGACTGTTCAGGTGAACCACTATTAAACCACACCTCCACCATCTTGTCTTTGTGAATCTGTTTCTTTTAAACTTAGCATAAAACATTGCATTTATACTTATTAAATTATGCTATTAAATTCATTCCAGTGTTCTAGATTTTAATCCAGGTGACCTTGTACATGTCATGTGTGTGGTTCCTTACTCCACCCATGTATAATTCAGGAGAACACTGATGAAGACACATGCAATGAAATGTTTGCTCAGTCCAATTCACTTTAATTCAACAAACATGAATGTACAGGCCATTTTGCCAGATGATGGGGATGCCCAAATCCTCAAATGGATATATGATCTCATGGATGAGAATGTTCCCTCCAATAGAGTAGATTGCAGCCCATCCATGCTTAACCTTCCTGGAAGAATCTTCTCTGCATCTTTCCATATGTTCGCCACAGGGAGGTCTCTCAATGTGTTGGGGACCTTCCCCAAGGTCTCTTGACATCTTGAGCAGACCAGCAGGGCTGTCCACAGTTATTCCTTAAGTTTCCTCCCCATTCCACTAGCCCATTTTCTTTTTTCTAAAATATGAGTCTTCAAGGATATATTTTACTCTAGCTCATCTTTGCAATCCCTTGTTTGTTAGGTATGAAGGCTGTTCCCACTTGCTGTGCATCTCTCCATTGCCCTAATTTTTTATTCACTGGAGACAAGTTAAGTATCAATCATCTCTAGCTGTTTGCCCACTTGGAGGTAAATCCTTCGGCTACACAAATCCATGAGACAAAGGCATTGGGGAATATAAAGACAACAATGAATCAGTTCCCATATGGAGGAGCTACTATTGCATAGAGGAGATACAGCATCTACCCCAAGAGTTAAATACAATGAATATGAAAAATGTACAAAATAGCCCAAAGCAATCTAAAAAGGAAGATAGCCCTAACAACTGAGGGGATCAGAAAATCAATCAAACAACATTCATTTATTGAATGACTTCTGTCTGCCAGGTACTGTGCTAGGCATTGAGGAAGGAAGGAAGGAAAGAAGGAAGGAAGGAAGGAAGGAAGGAAGGAAGGAAGGAAGGAAGAAAGAGAAGTTTCTGCCCTTAGGGAGCTTAGGTTCTACCAGGACAGTAACATACATTGTATAAAGATATGGGGAATAAGAATGTCCAAAATATGTAAAATAAGCACAAAATGCTTGGTTGGGGGCGGTTGGGGGCATTTTATTTGAGCTCAGCTCTGAAGGAAATTAGAATGAAGGTGAAAAGGGAATACATTGCAAGCATAAAGGATGACCTGTTCAAAGGCATGGGCACAAAGAAAAGAGATGGAATATTTAGTGTAAAGGGAATATGAGGAGACCAGTTTGGCTGAACCATAAAAGACATTAAGGGGAGTAATGTGTGATAAGGCTAGAGAGGTCTGTGGGATTCAGGTCCTGAAGAAATTTAAATGACAAAGGGCACCAATATGGTATTGATAATTCTAATGATATCTAGTAATTATGTAGCACTTTAAAGTTTGCAAAGCACATTACAAATATCTCATTTGATCCTCGAAATAATCCTAGTAGGTAGATGCTATTATTATTCCCATTTCACAGATGAGAAAACTGAGGCATATAGAGACTAAGTGACTTGCCAGGGTCACACAGGTAATAAATATCTGAGGCTGAATTTAAATTCATACCTTTCTGATTCATGGGCCAGAAAATTATAGACCAAGATTCCTAAAAAACATTGACACAATTTAAATATACATCTCTAATATTAGCAAATAGGCTACAACAATATGCTTGAAAGATTATATACTATGACTAAGTTGGACTTATACCAAGAGTGCAGGGTTGGTTCAGAAGACTATAAACATAACAAATCATATTAATAACATAAATAATGAATAAAAATAAATAAAACTAGATGGTTATTTAATTTTCTTTTAATGGTGATGGAATTTATTGAGTAGTAGAGTAATATTGTTAGACCTGCACTTTAGTAGTATAATTTTGGCAGCTACATAGGAAATGGGTTACAGAACGTAGAAATGAGACAGTAGTACCAATTAGCAGGCCATTGCAATAGTATAAATGAAGGGTGGGAGGTGAGCATTTGAACTAAGGTAATGACCAGGTCAGTTGAGAGAAGAGAATAAATGGAAACCATGTTATAGAAGCAGAATAAATAGATAGAGAGAGAGAGAGAGAGAAGATTTCTTCAGCACTTACTACATATCAGGCACTGTCCTAAGCACCAAGGATACAGTTTCAAGTTAAAGAGATGGTCTTCACTCTCAAGGAATTTTCATTTTCATGAGAAAAGGAAATGCACAAAGGGGAGCTAGGAAGTGGGGATGAGGCTGCTGGTAGAGACACATCGAATTTAGAGAGTGAGTCTGTGGAACCAGGAGCAATGTAAGCCTGGCCTGGGAACTTCATGAAAAGCTCCTCCAGACCAGGGATTCACCCATCAGAAGAGAGGGTAACTGAGTAGATCCATCTCTGGAAGTATCACTTGCCCTCAGAATAGAGAGTAATTAATTAGGGTGAGAAGGCTGCTGACCAGGAAGTCAGCACATGATTTTCTGCATATTGAATATATAAAAAATAAATTCTGGGAGTTCAGAGGAGGGAAAAGTCATTGTTGGCTTTAGAGTCTGTGTGACTTCCTTGGAGATGGCCTTGAAGGACGGGTAGTATTAGGACATAGAGCAGTGGTTCTCAACTTTCCTAAGGTTTCTCCAACCTTCCTAATGCCGTGACCCTTTAATACTCTTATGTGGGCGTAGCTGCATGTGGGCAGACCCTCCTGGAGATGGATAGAGGAGCAGTGTCTCAATTCCTAAGAACACAGGAAATATGTGTTTTCCAATGGTCTTAGGCAACCCCTGTGAAAGGGTCACGACCCAGAGGTTGAGAACCGCTGACATAGAGGGATCAGTGACAGAGCAACCAGACTGAGAGACTTGGGTCAATGTACTCTGTGAGGCACTATGGATACAAAGAGGTGAGAAGACCAGAAATCACAGGACACATGGGTCAGTGGCCTTACTTTGTGGAGAAGGTGGAGAAGTCTGGAGATGAGGGATAGAACCAGGAATAAAGTGAGCATGACCTGGGATCCTCATAAATGAATGAGATTTGTCAACAAATTGGCTATGTGAGGTAAGGGAAGATGGGGAGTGGAAAATAACCCTGGAGCTGTAAAGCTGGTTGACTGGAAGTAAGTTAACAGAAATAGGCACTTAAGAAGAAGGTTGGGTTAGGAGGAAAAGTTATGAGTTGTATGTTGGACATCTTGAATTCCAACTACCAATGGGACCCATGGTTTGAAATGTCTCATGGGTAGTTAAGATTTTCACAAATGGGACTGAAGTTCAGGAGAGACCGTAGGGTTGGATATATTGATCTGAAATTCATTGGTAAAGAGCTGATCATTAAACCCATGAGTCCTAATGAAGTCATCAAGGAGATATTAGAGAGAGAAGAGGAGAGAACCCATGATAGAGCAGTGGGGTATGTCCACAGTTAGGCTATTATATATGGAAGATAAAAGGTCTCATGTAGGAAGCAGAGGGATGTTAGGGATAATAATACCTAACATTTATATAAAGCCCTTTAAGATTCACATATATCTTTAAAAATAGGACCTCATTTGTTCCTTACAATAACCTTTAGAGGCAGGTGTTTTTATTAATTCCCCATTTTAGAGGGGGAAACCGAGGCTGAGAGAGGTTAAGTGATTTGTCCAGGGTCACATAACAAGGAAGTGTTTGAGATCTCCAAGTCCAGGACTCTGTCTGCTATACTACCCATGAGATCAGTCCCACTCGATTGAAGTGAGGAGGGAGCAGATGCATACAAAGGTCTCCATCCTCTGCAGTAGATATGACTGCTTCACTAAGGATACTATTGTGAACCATTTCCATCCAGTGCAGTCTGGGCAAGGAGCCATTTGATCACCCACATTGGCTGACTCCCTGGTCCATGCAGTTCTTTTTGTAGTCACCAAGAATCCCGGGAAGGACAGATTTCCTTCTGCTCATCCCTAAAACACAATTTCGGGGCTCGGACATCTTGCTGGGGGTCTTGCTTCTTTGTGGTGCATCTTGTTTATTTCCTTCTTGAGAGTGTTTTTTTTTCCTCTTAAGTTAATGCCTGCTGTGAGCAGAGAAATCAAGCTATATGGTACCCCTGAGTCACACTGACTCAGCCGTGCCTTCCCCTGCTGCCCATTATGAAGGGCTGCAAGCAGTCAAATAACATTTGTGTTGATCTAAAGAACATTTCATTGATTAAAGAGAGGGAAAGGAACCTTTGAAACATAACCCCATTATTTTAATAGCTGGCTGCCAGCCCCTTCCCAGAAACGGGAAGCCAATGCTTTGGTCTCCTGTCCAACAACTTATCTTCACCACAGTTACTCCCTATCGTCTTGCTTTAGTAGTCAATCAACAAACAAATATTTGCTCTACCCAGCAAGTCTTTCCTGAACACTTGTGTAATGGGTGCTGAAGGGAATCCAATGAGCTCTAACATTCCCTCTGCCTTAAAGGAGTTATGCAGACTAGCTCAAGTCTTTTTGAAGACTTCCAGAGCCTCAGTTTCCTCATCTATAAAATGTGGCTAATTCCAGTAGTACTTACTCAAGGATTAGTTGTGTTCATATTATGCATATGAAATATGTATAAGAACACTTTGTAAAACCTAAAGTTTTATTTAAATATCAATTATTATTACATAATTATTGTAAGAATTATCAATACTGCTATTCCTATCTAGCATTCGAGATACTAGTTGATGAGATAAGACACAGGTAGAGCCATGAAAAGTAAAAACAGACAGCAGCAGAAGAGTCATCATAGATAGCACATGATTCAGTGTCCAATGGCTGGTATATAAAGCAAATTTTGAGAGTTCAGAGGCGGAAAAATCACCATGGACTTGTAAGTCTAGGTAGGTACCTTGGCTATGCAAATATTTGATGTGAGCCTTTAGAGATGGGCAATATTGAGACATAAAGGGATGGAGGAGAGAGCATCCAGACTGGGAGACTGGACAGATGTACTGTGTGAAGTATTCTGGGTAAGAATTGGTGAGATGACTAGAAATCATATGATATATGCATCTGTGGATTACTTTGTACCTAGCAAGTACATTGCACATGATAAGCACTTTTTAAATATTAGTTGAAGAGTGGCCTTCTCTCTGTTCCTTGAACCCAGCATTCTATTTTCTCTCTTTGTGTTTTTGCTCTGACCATATTCCATTCCTGCAATGCCTTCTTTTGTTTCTATATCAGAGAATCTTTCTCTTCCTTAAAAATTTCCTGAATCCTCCAACTGCTGTTGCCCTTCTTCCCTAACTACAACATATTTATTTTCTTCATATTTATTCATTATACAGTTACATATGTACTTGTCTCTTCAGTTAAAATGTAAACTAGAAAATAGGAATTGGTTTATTATTCATAGGTATATCCCCAGTCCATAGTATAGTGTCTGGAAAATAGCAGGTGCTTAATAAATGCATTTTGATTGCTTGATTTATCAGCGTTGTCACAAGATGATGAATTCCCCATCACTGAAGGTCTTCAAGTGAAGTCTGGTTGACCCCCTTTTTTGGATGATGTAAAGGAAATTCCTGCTTCAGGACAGGGTTGAACTAAAGAAGCCTTTACAGCTCAGGGATTCTATAGCTCTAAGAAATAGCCCCAGACCTCAAAGAACTTTTAATCCCATCATAGGAATGTCACTTTTGTCAATAACCATATTGCCAGGTGAAATGTGATGAGCACAAAGGAAAAATTCAGGGAGAATAAGTATTATGAGTAATAGAAGGAGAGAAGGTTTACTTTCAGTTGAGGGGTGTAGGAAAGACTTCACTGAAATGGTACCCGCTGACTTGGGTCTTCAAGGAAAAAGGAATTTCATTAAGTAGATATATGTTCCCATGGGTTCAATCATTGTCATGTTTGCAAAGATTAATCCCAACATCTATGTACCTAACCGTATTCTCCTTCCTGAACTTCATCTCTATATCTCTAACTGCACAATGGATGCCCTTTCCTGGATGTCCCAGCAGCGTCTCATACTCCACATGTGCAAAACCAAACTTGCTTATGTTTTTCCTAAACCTTCCCTCAAACATATCCCCTTTTCTGCCACCATCATTCCAAACATTGACACACGCAACGTCAAGTGATCCTCAAGTCTCTGTTCTCTCCTCTGTCCTCACAATTAATCAGTTGTTGATTCTTCCTCTTACATAGTTATCACATCCATCCCATTGTCTTTACTCTCACAATCTACCTAACCCATAATACGCTAGACGCACTTCTCTTAGGAATAATAATAATAATAATCACTAATATGTGAACATTTTGAGATAATATTCAGTTGTTTTTAGACATGTCCTGTTCTTTGTGATCCCATCTGGGGTTTTCTTGGTAATGATACTGTAGTGATTTGCCATTTCCTTCTCCAACTCCTTTTACAGATAAGGAAACTGAGGCAAACTGGGTTAAGTGACTTGCCTAAGGTCATATAGCTAGTAAGTATCTGAGGTCAGATTTGAACTCAGGAGGATGGGTCTTCCTAATTCCAGACCCAGTGCTCTATCCACTGTGCCACATAGATCAAGACCTGGAAGGGAACATCTAGTCCTAATCCCTCTTTTTATGAATGAAGAAACTGAGGCTCAAGGAGGAAAAGTGACTTCTTCTGTCATAAAGTTATATAAATGAGCTAGAATAGCCCTCAGAGGCTGCCTTGTCCTTCCCTCTCATTTTAGAAGTAAGTAAACTGAGTCTCAGGGAAATAACACAGGTAATTTGTCAGGGGTGGGATTTGAACCTGGGTCCTCTGTCTCTTGAGTAAATATTCTTTCTGTCATATAATAATAATAACATGTATATAGGTCTTACTATGTGCCAAGCACTGTGCTAAGTGCTTTGCATTTATCTCAATCATTCCTCCTAAGAATCCCAGGAGGGAGGTGCTATTATAATCCCCATTTTACAGATGAGGAAACTGATATAAGGGACTTGCCCAGGGCCACACAGTCAGTCAGTGTCTGAGATCACATTTGAACTCAGGTCTTCCTGACTCCAGGCTCAGCTCTCTGTCCACTGTTCCACTTGACTGCTTTGTGGGGAAGAATATGAAATCGAATCCATACTTATTTAGTCTTTCCCAAAGCTATTTGTCAGTGTTCTTCCAACAATCCTGATTATATCAGGGGAAAGCCCAACACAGTGCCCAGCAGGCACTTAATAAAAGCTGGTTGATTGATTCATTCTGAAACTCCCCTCCATTTATTTTAAACTCATTTATGATTTCATCAGTGGAGATTCCAGGACTTGATGTCTTAGGGGGTCTCTTAGGAGAGACAGACAGACAGAGAGAAAGAGAGAGAGAAAGAGAGAGAAAGAGAGAGAGAGAGAGAGAGAGAGAGAGAGAGAGAGAGAGAGAGAAATTGAGAGAGACAGAGAGAGAGACAGAGAGAGAGAGAGAGAGAAAGAGAAATTGAGAGACAGAGACGGAGAAATTCAGAGAGACAGAGAGAAAGAGACAAAGAGAGAAAGAAACAGAGTCAGAGACAGAAAGATTTGCTCAGAGCACTGAGTGGTTAAGTGAATTAAGCAGGCACACACAGCCAGTTAGAGGTGGAGTGAAGTCCGGCTGATGAGTGTCCAAGGCAGGACTCAAACCTGTTCCTTCCTGGATGGTAACACTGAAGTGGAAAGAGCACTGGTCTGGAAACTGAGTTCAAATCCTTGCTCTGCCCCCAACCACCTGAATGACTCTGGTCAAGTCACTTAATTTTCCTGAACCTCAGTCTCCTCATTCTTAAAATAAGCAGCTTGGACTAGATGCCCTCTAAGATCCTTTCTAGACTTAAAGCTATGACAGGAGGCTGCATCCCTCCATCACTATACCGCTGGCTTATTCATCCAAGGTCACATGGAGGTGGCCAGGGCCAAAATCCAGGTCTCCTGACTCCAAGCCCAGTGCTCTGACAGCCAACAGCATTGACCAAACATGAACTATGTGGCTGTCATTGTACCGAGTTGGAGAAAGATGCAAGAATCTGTATCCTTGACCTCAGATTTTGTACAGACTTCATTAAACTCTCTAAAAGGGAAAAGTTGTCCCATTCCTCTACCTGACTCAGAACATTCCTTCATTGACAGGCAAAGATCTGCCTCTTCCCTTCCCTCCCCTCCCTAAGGTCTGCACCTGTTTTCCATTTAATGCCTATAAAAATATTGAGCTAACATTGGCATGGGCCATAAATTTTAAAATCAGGGGCCCTCATGTATAATATTGGTGGGAGTAGAATTTGCTGTGAGGTATTTTTCAAGGATCAGCAAATAGTGAATACACACCTTTATGTGGGGGTCTATGGAGGAAAAAAAAGAGAGAAGATATTACCTCTCCTTATAGACAGTGTAATTGGGGGAAATGTTTCCCAAGGTCCAAGGCACATCTTATAAAGAGACCTATAGTCCTGTGAACTCCCGTATGGGGAGTAGGGTGTAATATGGCTCATCTTGGCCCTGAGAAGTCATTCACTTTTCTAAATCTCAATTGCCTCATTTGGAAAATGAAGGACTTGTACCACGTGGCTTTTGAGGTCCCTTTCTGCCCTAGTGCTAAGAGACTAGGATCCTAAGAATGGCCAATAGGCAGATTCAAGTTTCATTTAGATGGAAATTTGTCTTTGACACTTTGTGGGACCTGATGTCTTCCATCAAGGAGGCCTTTTATTCGAGTGCATTTGAAGAAGGGTGCCTAGGTTTGAACCCAGGTCCTTTAGACTCAAGAATCAGAAACTTTTTCACTATATCATGACATGCTTCCATGGATAGAGTTCTCCAATAAACTCCCCCTTCACTCTTTAAATACTAACCTCTCATTTAAATCATTTCTTGACCCTGTGATTTGCTTAAGCTCCGATCTCAAGTTCCTAGGGCCTATACAGTGCCTTGCATGGGTAAGCACTTAGGAAATGTTTGTTGAATGAAATGTCAAAGGAGAGACTGTCTATTAAGGGCTCAGTAAGGGATACAGACAGTTCAGTGCCAGAGGAACCCATGGGAAGGAGGGGACACTCTCCGTAGGCTAGCTTGGGGTTGGTTCTGGGTCCTGATAAATAAGCAGGATTTCAGCAGGCAGAGACATCGCCCAGAGGGCATCACCTGCAAGGCCTTAGAACCCAGGGATGACCCTGTTAAATGAGATCACAGCACAGAGTTATTACTCTTGGCAAATGCAAGTCCCGGACGCATCTGTCCATCAGACTGACATTGCCGCTGCCGCTTCAAGGGCCATTTACCTTTTGTTTCCAAGTCTCCATTTCCTCTCCTGGAAGAAAAGTTAGAAAACATTGACATGTCAGGAAATTGGAAATGTAAATAGGAACAGAAGCCCTGGGGGAAATCCTAAGTTCTAAAACTTTCAAACTCAATCACCTCCCGTTGGTGCCCTGAGATTCGTGGTGAATCCAAGTGAAATTGTTTGGCTGTCTATCTTTACACTGAAGGAAAGCATGCAATGGAGTTGATGCCCAGGGAAAGCTGTCCAGGTTAGGCAATCACCCAAAACAACCCTTGAAAATGTGAAAATTTCAATCACAAATGTTTTGTACTCTAGGACTATAAGACTAGGATAAATGTCTATAAGAAATAGGATAAATAGACCTTAGCATTGGAGACTAGAGCTGGAAGGAACTGTGAATCATCTATTTGTCTGAGACCATCTAATCCAACCCCCTAATTTTACAGTTAGGAAACTGAGGTGATGTGACTTGTCCAACATTATGTAAGTTTTAATATCAGAGGCAGGATCTGAACCCAGTATCCTTTGCTCATTCTACCAAACAGCACTGGCTCCCTAGTGTTTTCAACATGGGTCATGGGGGCTCTTCCCTTGCCTTTGAATTAACAGGCAGCTTCAATATAGTGGAGAGTGGACACAAGTCCAGCTGATTGGGAATGCCAAAAAACACTGGAATGATTGTGAAATTATCACACTTTATAGGGACAAAGCTCTTATATTAATAGAGTGCCAGGGTTAGAATGGACCTTCAAAATTATCCAGCCTGCCCTCATCTCCACTTTACAGAGAGAGAAAGGGGAGTCTAGAAAGGAGGAGGCATGATGGGTCCTGGCCCCAAGTCAGAGGTTCAAATCCCATGTGTGGTGCTTATTATTCACATGACCTGGACTAGTGATTTCAATTCTCTGAACCTCAGTTTCTCCCACTCTAAAATGAATAGGTTTGACTCGATGACCTATGAGGTCCCTTCCAGCTGTAGAGCCATGAGCCAATGAAGTGACTGGCCTAAAGGCAGATAAGTGGTACCATGGACAGATCCCCAGGACTCAAGTTAGGATAGACTTGAGTTCAAATACTGAGTGACCTTGGACAAGGCGCTTAACCATGTCTGCCTCAGTTTCCTCATCTATTCCTTCCCTAAATCATTGTGAGGATCAAAGGAGATAATAATTACAAAGCGTTTAGCTCCATGTCTGGAACACAGTCGTTGCTATATAAATGTTAGCTGTTGCTATTTACATCATGGCCACACAGTTACTCAGCGCAGAGCGAGTTGGGTGGAAGGGGAACTCTCTGAGTCAACACTCTTCTCCCTCTACCACCTGCTTCCCAAACCACTAAAGTCAGGTGCATGGTCATGGAGTCAAACCCATGCAGGTGGTGCTGGGAGCAGCTTCCTCTATGGTCCCTTCTCTGGAGCTTCCAGGTCCTAGTTAATTGGAATAATGTAGCCTAGTAGAAAGGTGTGGGATTGGAGGACAGCTGAGAAGAAGGATATTCTTATGGATACTGAGCACACGTGCACACACACACACCCACTAGCATCCACCTTCTCCTGTTTTTTGTTTGGTTTGGTTTTTTGAGAAACATTAATATCCCATGTTTACATTCCTTATTTGGTTCATCTGGATCTCTGGCATTTGCCAGCACCTGGAACTTTCCTTCCTATGATATCAAAGATTAGAAAGTCATATGATTCCCTTGAGCAAGAGCCTGGTTCTTTCCTACAAAATGCTTAATCTTCTATCACCTCAGGGAGCTACTCTAGGATGAAGGTGAATATGAGCCAAGTATCCTGCTAAAGAATGAGGTGCAGCTGATGGAGGGCATGAGGGAGTGAGCTGGACCAAGTACAAGGGAGCTCCTTGTGAGGCACCATCACCAACTCATCCATTTTAGCTCTTGCTTCAGCCTGAAGACCAGAGCACCTGAAATCCTGGTTGCTGACCCAGCTTTAACCTCCCCTCTCTGCTCTTGCTGCCCTTTGTTTCTGTGCCTTGGGGTTTCACTTTAGTGCTTCCCTCCCATTACTGGTCTGTCTGACTCTTTGGTGAGACTTACCCACCCAATAAGTCAACCATCCAATCAACAAATATGTGACAAGTACTGGGAATTGAAAGAAAATATTGAAACAGTCCCTGTCTTCGAGGATCTCATAATCTATCACAGGGGACAACCTAGACTAGACATATATAGAAAAGAGGGACAAGGGACACTTGAAGTGGGGGATATCGAGTGGGAAGGATTAGGAAAGTTTCGTGTCCCTCAACTACTATTGAGAACTAGGACAGGAAGCTTATAAGCCATGGAGCACAATGTCCTTTGGAGTTGGGGGGCTGGAGGACAGAGTGGTGAATAGATGTATCCAAGGTCACACAGTTAGCTGTCAGCACCATAGAGGAGACATGATGTTGACAGAGTATATTTGCCTTTTGCTCATATCTCCTATTTTTGCCACTGCTCCTGGCTCAGGTTACAGCCCTGAGACAGCATCAGAAAGAAGCTTGACCCTAACCCAGCCATGACTCACACTGCAGGCAAGGGCTCCCTGACACAGGGCTCTTCAGTATGGAGCTAGCTACTGGCTCCCAACAATCAGCAAGAACATCCATTCACCCAGGGCCATGCCAAGAAGGATACTCTTTTTGGAAAGAGATTAAGGGAATCAGGGGCTACAGAGCTGCTCATTGATCCTTTCCTATATTTTGCCTGGAAATTCCAACTGAGACACAGTCAGCCAAGGATTAGAAGCACTTTCCTCCTTTTCCTAAGCCAGGGAACACTCCATCTGTACTATGGACCCAGTTCCATTCCAGCTATGGTTGACCAGACATGAGCTTTGCCCAGGGGAGGACCCAAGAGGCAAAATAGAAGCCTCTTCTATTTATATGGTTCTCTGAGTCTCTTGAAAAGCTTGTCTAGAGTCAGAAGACCTAAGGTCAAAGCCCACCTCTGACACCCACCACCCCTGTAACCATTCTGGTTAATTCACTTCACTCAGTGCAACAATCATTCAGAGACAGTGTTCAAACAAACCATTGACTTAATACAAGCCATTCTAATAGCTCCCATAGGGTTCCCAAGGTGCAGTTCAGGAAGATAAAACCAGAGAAAGGCCACAGAGTAAGAAACTTTGAAAAACAGTTGGCAAGGAGTTCCCCTGACTCTAAGGAATTCTGTCGTTATACTCTCCCAAACTATATTTATACTCTTGTCCTTTTTTTTTTTTTTTGCTTTTTGGAAGGGAGAAGGCAGGGCAATTGAGGTTAAGTGACTTGCCCAAGGTCACACGGCTACTAAGTGTTAAGTGTTTGTGGCTGGATTTGAACTTAGGTCTTCCTGACTCCGAGGCAGTGATCTATTCACTGTGCCACCCAGTTGCCCTTTGTCCTTTCTTTAAATCTCAAAACAAAAACTAAAATAGACCTAATTAAAGGATAATCAGGAAAACTACATTTTGCTAAAAGATAACATATACAATAAAGTAAATTTTTTAAATTTTGCAATAATTTTTCATTATAAAATTTTCATTTTTCAAGTATTAGGGAACTGAGTCAAATTCATAAAAATAGAGCCACTCCTCAATTGATAAATAGTCAAAGGATACACACAGGCAATTTTCAGAAGAAATCAAACCTATCTGCAGTCATATAAAAAAAAATGCTCTAAGTCACTATTGATTAGAGAAAAGCAAAGTAAAATGACTCTGAAGTACCACCTCACAACTACCAGAAATGACAAATGATGGAGGGAATCAGGAAAAATAGGTATAATAATCAACTGTTGGTGGAGTGGTGAACTGATCTAACTATTCCAAAGAACAATTTGGAACTATGCCCCAAGGGTTATATAACTGTGCATAACCTTTTACCCAGCAATGTCACTACTAGAGCTGTACCCCAAGGAAATCAAAGGAAAAGGAAAAATACAAAAATATTTATAGCAGCTCTTTTTTGTGGTGGCAAAAAATTAGAAATTGAGATGTTTATCAATTGAGGAATAGCTGGACAAGTTATGGCATATGCTTGTGATGGAATACTGTTGTGCTATAGAAAATAATGAGGGGAGTGATTTCAGGAAAAAAATGGCAAGACCCATAAACTGGTACAAAGTGATGGGAGAAGAACCAAGAGATCATTGTGTGAAGTGACAGCCGTCGTTGTAATGATGATAAACTGTGAAAGACTTTCTGATCAATACAATTGATACAGTACAATTAGTGCAAACTACTCTAATCAATACAATGATCCAAGACAATTCCAAAGAACTCATGATGAAAAAAATGCTATCCACCTCCAGAGAGAGAACTGATGAACTCATGCCAATTAAAGTATAATTTTCTTGTATTATCTATTTTTTTGCTTTTTTGTTATATGGCTAATATGAAAATGTTTTACTTGATTTCATATATATAATTAATTTTAATTTGCTTGCCTTTTTTTATTTTCTTGCCTTTACAGTAGATGGGAAAGTGATGAGGAGGGAGAGAATTTGAAACTCAAAATTCAAAAAGAAAAGAAAGTTAAAAATAAATAATAAATTTTGAAAAATTTAAAGGAAGTCCCACCTGCTGGTGTTGTTATTCTTGTTGTACGTGTGGGTATGGATATACACACATGCCCACCATATATATATATATAACCACAATACACACACAGACATATACACATGGACATACATGCATGTGTGTGTGTGTGTGTGAGTGTGGTGTAATACTTTTAAGTAGAACATAAGCTCCTGGAGAGCAGGGATTGTTCTGTTTTTGTCTTTGTATCCCTAGTACCTAGTATAGAGGTGGTAAATAACTGAGTGTTTGCTCTTAGAATCCCGCCATGGCATTGCTTCACTTCTCATAGTCTCTAAAGACTTCCAGCAAATAGATTTGTACCATATGTTAGAGCTAAGGATGGGGGGGGGTAAATTTGGAAAATAGTCAGTAATTACCTCTTAGCAATCTGGGAAGACATCCTACCTTCTCTGCCATGACACCCCCTGCAATGCACGTGCACACACACACACACACACACACATACACACACACACACACACACACCACTTTCCTTCCCTAGTCATGACTCATTACTTGCCACCTGTAAATCAATTTTCTTTTAATTTTCTTGATTTAATTCAGAGGGCCTCCCAAGCTAAAGATCAAGATATAGGTTTTTAACTTAGCTAATGAAATATATAATGAATTTGCATTAGCAACAATTACAGGCAGAGCACCTGCAAGGAAGGAACCAATCACCTTGCTCCACTGAGCATGCATGCTAATGTCTCTTTTTAGGAGAGTAGCAATGTCAGAGTTACCTGGTGCTATGAGCATGTTAAGGGGCCATCCCACCCTAGAAAAGTTCTAGAAGGTTTTAAAAGAAGTTGATAATGGTCTCTTCCCTTTCCTTGAAATTATGAATGTGGCCCATATGTTATTCTCCAAACAGAGAGTGTTTCAGTATTTTGTGGAATATGACTGACTTTTCCTCCTCTATATTCCTTACTTGATTCCTCATTGTGGTTTGAGGATGATCATGAAAGCCTTTCAAAGGCTTTCTACAGTGGAGAGTGCTGGACTTTGGAGTCAGAAAGAGCTAAAGTCAAGTCCCACCTTAAATACTTTGGAGCAATGTAAGCAGGAGCAAGTAGATTCAACTCTTCATAAAATCTCTTTCATCATTTGTCCTCCGTTCACTTGCCAAGGTGATTTTCTTAAAGTGGAAGTCTGCATATTACCATCCCCCACTGCCTTGTTCAACAATCTCCAGTGGTGTCCCTTTACTCCCAGCATTAAATAAAAAAAAAAATCGTAAGGGATAACTGTTACAATGGAGGGGAAGAACAGGTAGGCAAAAGGGAATGGGTCACCCTTACTCTCATTGAATTTGGCTTAGGGAAGGAATGACATACACTGTAAAGTGGGTATCTAGCCCTAAAGGAGAGTAGGGGGGATGAGGATGAGAGTGGAAGTATGGAGGGAAGGGAAGGGAAGGGCTGGGGGAGAGAGATGTTAGAAGCATGCACTTCGGTAAAGGAACAGGGACAAAATAGAGAATAGAACAAGGCAGGGGTGGAGATAAGAAGGAGGGAAATGAAGTCAGTGTTACACAATATGTTCATTGTGGAGATGTTCTGTGTAACTACACATGTACGGCCTGTATTGAATTATCTGACTTTCCACGGGGGATGGGTGACAAAGGAGGAATGGAAAGAACCCCGAATTTAAAGTTCTAAAATCAAATGATGAATATATATATATATATATATATTATTATTATTATTATCATCATCATTATTATTATTCACATGCAACTGGGAAACAAGATATACAGGCACTGGGATAGGGAGCTCCATCTTACCCTTCCAGAAAGTCAGAGGGGTGATGGGGGAGGATATAGGAGAGAGCAGATTGGTGGAGAGGGTATACAATGGGATCTCTAATTTGGGGACGGTGGGTAAGGGAAAGACAGGGAGAAAAATTGTAACTCAAAATCTTGTGGAAATCAATCATGTCAACCAAAAAATAAAAAAAATAAACAAAAGTTTAAAAAATAAATTTAAAAATGCACATGCAAAAAATAAAAAAAATTAAAAATTAAAGAAAATCCTCTGCTTGTGTTTGTAAAGACTTTTATAATACCTCCCCTTTCTACCTTTCCAGTCTTCTTCACCTCACTTTCCCCCACATACCCTATGAGCTGGTGATGGTGGACTTCATGCTAGTCTTTATACATGACACTCTTATCTCCTGACTGTGCGCTTGTGGCTGTCCCCCATGCCTGGAGCGTCCTCTCTCCTTGCCTCTGCCTCTAGGCTTCTCTAACCTCCCTCAAGACTCAACTCAAAGCACATCATCTACAAGAGATCTTTCCTGATCTCCCTTACTACTAATGCCTTCCCTCTGAGATTATCTCCCATCTTCTCTGTCTATATATTATATATACATAGATGCTTGTCTCCTCATTAGAATAGGAGCTCTTTGAGGGTAGAGACTATATTTTTACCTTTCTTTGTATTTCCAGTTCTTATCACAATGAGTGAAATATAGTGAGCCATTAATGAATGCTCAGTAACTGACTGATTGGAAAGGATAGCTAACATAGTGGATTACAGAATCAGGGGATGACAGATGCAAAGGGGTCTTATTAGGCAAAAAGATTTAGGTAGATCCAATGAGGTGAAATTCAGTAGATATAAATGTAAAGTCTTGCATTTTGGTGGCAAAAAATAATAATAAAGCATTTTCCTGAGTGCAAGTTGAATGGAATGGGGGGGGGGGGGAGTTGGGAGCGAGGTGCCAATGGTTAGGCAACAGTTGTATTTTTATCTTTTTAAAAACTAAATTAAAATTTTATTTGCCATCCCAAATTTTCTCCCTCCCTCCAACCTTTCTCCCATCCATTGAGAAGGAAAGAAATATGATATCTATTATACATATGGAGTCACACACAACATATTTCAGCATTAGCCATGTTCAGAAAAGAAAAAAAAGACAAGGAAAAATTTTAGTGTGCCTCAGTTATCCCCCAAGTCCATCAGTTCTCAGTGTGGAAGTGGATAGCATTTTATAGTATGTGTCTTTTAGATTCATGATGGATCTTTGAATTTGATCAGAGTAACCAAATCTTTTACAATTAATCATCATTACAATATTGCTGTAATTATGTTCAATAGTCTTCTGGTTCTGCTCACTTCATTTTGCATCAGTTCATATAAGTCTTCCCAGATTTTTTAAGGTGTCACCTTAATCATTGCTTCAATTACAATCATATTCCATCACAACCACATACCACAACTTGTTCAGCCATTCCTCAATTCATGGAAATCACCTCAGCTTCCAATTCTTTGCTACCACAAAAAGAGCTGCTCTAAATATTTTTATGCATATGAGTCTTTTTTCCTTTTCTTTTAATTTTCTTGGAGTATAGACCTAGTAGCACTATTGCCAGATCAAAGAGCATGCACAATTTTATAGCTTTCTAGGGAAAGTTCCAAATTGTTCTCCTGCATGGTTAGAGTAGTTCACAGCTCCACCAACAATGCATTTGTGTGCCTATTTTCCCACATCCCCTCCAGCATCTGTCATTTCAATTTTCTGTCACCTTAGTCAATGTGATGGGTACGAGGTGATACATCAGATTGTTTTAATCTGTATTTATCCAATTATTAGTTATTCAGGGCATTTTTCATATGATTATTGACCATTCATAAACTGGAAAATGTCTCTCTTTTTTATAAATTAGGTTCATTCCCCTATATATTTGAAAATTCAGGCCTCTTATCAGAGAAATAGGGGCAGATAGGTGGCACAGTGGCTGTAGTACCAGGCCTAAAGCCAAAAAGACTTATCTTCATGAGTTTAAATCTGTCCTCAGACCCTTACTAGCTGTGTGACCCTAGGGTAGACAAATCACTTTACCCTGTTTGCCTCAGTTCCTCACCTATAAAATGAACTGGGAAAGGAAATGACAAACCACTCCAGTATCTTCACCAAGAAAACCCCAAATGGGGTCATGCAGAATCAGACAATGCTGAAATAATTGAACAACAACAAAATTAGAGAAACATTGTAAATTGTTTTTCCAGTTTGCTGCTTTTTCTTCTAATTTTGGTTGCATTGGTTTTGTTTGTGCAGAAATGTTTTAGTTTAGTATAATTAAAATGATCCATTTTACCTCCTGGGAATCTCTCTATCTCCAATTTGGTTATGAACTCTTTCCCTATCCAGAGATCTGACAGGTAATTTGTTTTTCATGATCCCCTAATTTATGACATCCTTTATGCCTAAATTACGTACCTGTTTTGAGCTTATCTTGGTATATGGTGTAAGACATTGGTTTGCTGCCTAGTTCCTGCCAAACTACTTTCTAGCTTTCTCAGTAGTCTTTGTCAAATAATGAGTTTTTAATCCCCTACCTTGTATCTTTGGGTTTATCAAACACTAGGTTATTGAGCTCATTTGGGAAACAGTTGTTTGGATGACAGGGAAGAAAGAACAATGATCTAAGGATTTTAGTGAGCTGCAGGCACAATATAACTCAGCAATGATTTGGAAACAAACAAAAAAGCTAATGTGGTTTTGGACTACATTGAAAGTGATACAGTGTCCAGGAGCAGGGATGATCTCATTCTACTCCACCCTCATCAGACTTCATCTGGAATATTATGTTCAGCTCAGGTGCTATCATTTGTGAAGGACATTGATAAGAGTTTGAAGAAGGGGAAGATAAATACAACTTGTACAAACTTCCCTTGAAGGATGACTAAAAAGATAAGAGGAAATAGAATCTGTGTAAGAGCCTTCTAACAGTCGAATGCTCTTGTTTCAATGATCATTATTAGGGACTAAAGTAAGGTAAGGGGAGACTTGGGGGAAATGTACAGTGGATAGAGTCAGGGACAAATGTGTCCTGTTTTCTCAGTTATCCCCATGATCCGCAACTTTATTCATTGCTCCTGCTGCTTATATGGGTGCCTGTGCAAGCAATTCTAGCCTGAGTTCTCTCTGGTCTATCTTTCCTCCCTTTTCAGAATCTTCAATGGATTTCCCAGTTCTCTGCCTTTCTTTGCAAGGACTCACTAAAATAACTCCAGACAGAGAAATGCATTTCTGTCCATTGATTTCTGGGGAATTCAATCAGGGGAAAGCTAGACAGAGCCCGAGACATGGTCTGCATTTTCCCATCTTCCTCACGTATCAGGCAGAGGAGAAACTTTTAAGAAGAAGGGAACTGAGCTGAATTTAAGGTTCAAACAATTTTTTATGAAGTCTCAGGAACCTTTGAGCACTTATTTCCCCATCTCCTCTCCCATGCTGTGAATTTCTATGCCTGCTTAATTGCAGTGGAAATGTTGAGTTCTACTCTCATCCTACTGCCTCCACCAAGTTTTTTGTGCCATACTTCTCCAGCATCAATTTTCTTGTTTGAGCTCTGTCTTGTTTATATTCTTGTCCATATGCCAAATTATGTTGCTGTGAGATGCATATAGCAGGATTTTTTTTTCAGCACTGTAGAAGTTATTGGGGGAAGCGGGACAAAATGTTGGACCTGGGCTTAAGATTTGGATTCATGTTCTCACTTCCTACAATCACTGCCTGTAGGGCCTCAGTTTCTTCACCTGTACAATAAGAGAATTGCTTTATATGGCCCCTAACGTCCTTTTCAGGTTCAAATCTACAGTCCTATGATCCAATGACTTATTAATCCATGTGGCCATGGGTAAGTCTCAACATCTCTGATCCTCTAACCCTAACCCCTTAAAACTTTTGTATTAAATTATAGAGAAGATATTACAGCTCATCTTCTCATTTTATAGGGTCAGTTCTGAGCCTTTGCTTCCCCTCACTCTTCCTCAACTGTAGACTATGAGGAAGACATTCACCAATGATCAGCAAATAACTGGCCCCTTTTATTTGAATTACAATGGATTATCTATTAACCTGATGGCTTTTGCTCTAACTCAACAAAAAATTCAAGTTCCTACTATGTGCTAAGGAATTTTAAAAATTAAAATAGTTCTTGCTCTCAAGAAGATCACAATCTAATGGGGGAAACCACGCAAATAACTGTATAGATACAAGATTCATACAGGACAAGTTGGGAGTGGTCTCAGAGGGAAGGCTCTAAGATTAAGGGGAGCTGGGAAAGGCTTCATCTGGAAGGTAGAATGTTAGCCAATACTTGGAGAAAGAAAAGAGGCAGAGATGAGAAGGGAAAGAGTTCCAGGAATAGGAGACAGTCAATGAAAATGCCCAGAGTCAGAAGATAGAGTCCTATTTGAGGAGCAGTAAAGAGTCCAAGGTCACTGGATCATAGAGTGTGGGGGAGAGGAGGGGATATGGTGTAAGGTGTAAGAAGAATGGAAGGTTGTCAGGAGCCAGGATATGGAAGGCTTTTAAAAGTCAAGCAGAGAATTTTATATTTGATCCTGGAGGCAATATTAGCCTTTATTGAACAGGGTGAAGACATGATGACCTGGTCATACTTCCACTTTAGGAACATCAGTTTGACAAGTGAATGGTGGATGGACTGGAGTGGTGAGAGCTGTGAGGCAGAGAGACCAACTTGCGAGCTATTTCAATGGTCTATGCATGAGGTGACGAGGACCTGTACTAAGATGGTAGTAGTGTCAGAGGAGAGGAGGGGTCATATATATCAAGAAGGTAGAAACTGCAGAACTGGACAACTGATTGGATATGGAAGGTGAGAGAGAGAGTAGAGAGTTGAGAATGACACCTAGGTGAAGTTGGTGATGCCCTTGACAGTAAGAGGGAAGTTAGAAAAAGGCGGAAGCTTGGGCAGATAGAGATGGGGTTTAGTTTTGGATATCTTGAGTTTAAGATGTCTGTGAGAAGTCCAGTTTGAGATATCCAGTATGCCATTAGAGAAGAGTCATGAAAGAAGTCAGGGCTGGACAAGGAGACAGAAGCATTATCTTCGAAGAGGTGATAATTGAATCCATGGAAACTGATGAGATCACCAAGTGAAATAGTATGGAGGAAGAAGATACAAAGCCCTAAGATAGAGCCAAGGACACCCATGGTGTGTCATCTAGATGAAGATGCATCAAAAGAGACTTCAGAAAATGGTTTTAGATGACTAAGAAACAATTTATTTAAAAAAAAAAACAACTTTTGATCTTGATGCCAAAAGACTTAACACAGGTACAAGCTATCAATTGCTAGACTCCATAAACTTGTTTAGTATACTACCAGACCCAAGCAATGACAATTGAATAACTCAAGCAGTAGCTTTGGTATAAAACTGTCAACAGAGGCATAATTTCTGGGTTGCTAATGAGCACTAAACCAACTAGGTAGAAATTGCTCAGGAAAACAGTGAGTTTTCATCGTGGTCTGTTACCATCTAGGATAAAAGGAAACATCACTGACTGTAGGGTCAGGACTTGGGTTCAAATCCTCTCTCTGTCACTTCCTATCTATGTGACCAGTGGCAATCCAATTCACATGCAAGTCAAGACATCACCCTGTGACATCACTGATCTTCTTCAAAAACAAAGAGCTAACAACAACAATCTATGTGACCTTGACAAGTCATTCAATCATTATAGGTCTCATTTTTCCATCTATTAAATGAGAGGATTAGACTAGATGACTTCTTAGGTCTCTTCCAGCTCCAGAGCTATTACCTTATGATGCTTAGTGTGAGACCTTGAGGAAGTCACTTATCCCCTTTGAGCATCAGTTCCCTCCTCTATAAAATGAGGTGTTGAACCCAGAGCTCTCTGAGGTTCCTTCCAGTTCTAGAATTAGGATCCTGTTTCTCCAGGAATTCCAGTACCTTCTGTTTTTCTTCCTATAATGCTTAGTCTCAATATGTTCTTTAGTCTCTAGTCCAGCGGTTCTCAACCTGTGGGTCGCAACTCCTTTGGGGGTAGAACGACCCTTTCACAGAGGTCACCTAAGACCATTGGAAAACACATATTTCTGATGGTCTTAGGAACCGAGATAACACTCCTCTATCCATCTCCAGGAGGGTCCACCCACATGCAGATACCCCCAGATACGCCCACATACAAGTATTAAAGGGTCACAGCATTAGGAAGGTTGAGAACTACTGCTCTAGTCTCTAGCGATTTTTTAAGCATCCTTGGTATTAATATATTTACTAGATTATTTCCTGATTCACTTATGCTGATGATGCCTCAGATCATAACCTAATTCAAAAGTCACCTTCCTTCACTTCAAGTATTGTGGCCCACCAGAACAATCCTTGGATTGGGAGTTTAGCACAATGGCCAGCTCATAGTAGGTGCTTCATAAATATATATTGATTGACTGGGAGTCAGAGGACCAGGTTCAAATCTCAAAATATATTAGCTTCCCTGGGCTTTAGTATCTTCCTCTATAAAAGGAAAGAATTCAATTAAACAGCCTCAAAAGAACTTCCTCATTCTAAATCTATAACCTCAAGTTTCTACAAAAAGCCTTCCCCAGTGTCCCCACCAACTCAGCTACTAATGTCTTTCCCTCTGTGGCCATCTTCCATCTACTCAGCATGACTCTCCTAAGAACCCATTTAGGTGCCTGGTGTCTTTCCCATCAAACCAGAAGCTCCCTGAGGACAGAGATTGATGTTTGCCTTCTTGTTTATTTGTTTTGCCATATTGTATCCCTGTGACGTAATTACCAGGACCTGGTAACAGTTTAATAAAAGCTTACTGATTGATTGATTGATTATATTACTGTCATTGCAATCCTTATCACTCTAGAATCTCGAGCACAGAGGTTCTCAAAATGTGCAAGTACCGAGACCTTTCCAGAGCATCCACAAGGTCAAAACTATTTTATGGTACTAATGGACGTCTTCATTTCTTTCTTTTTTTTTTTTGAAAGTAGGGAGTACTTTGATTTATTTTAGTTTATTTTCCACTTATTATTTAGCAAATTATTTTTAGCTCTTTTTCTAGTTCAAATGTGTTAATAATTTAGGAAAAAAATCTAACTTTTTTTTTTGTAAATTTTTTTAAAATTTAGTTATTTATTTTCTTGTTTACATCATTCATTTCCATGAGATTTTGAGTTCCAAATTTTCTCCTCATCTTTCCCCTGCCCACCACCCCAAAACAGCCCTATCCCGCTGTGTAACTCCTCCCCCAATCTGCTCTCTCCTATGTCCTCCCCCATCACCCCTCTGACTTTCTGGTAGGGCAATATGGATCACCCTACCCCAGTGCCTGTATATATTACTTCCCAGTTGCATATAGTTAATAATTATATATATATATATATGTATATATATATATATATATGCATACATATCTGAGTATGTGTATATATGTGTATATAAAGGGCACAGGATCAATTGAATACCAAGGGACAATACCTTTAAAAGTGAAATTCTGAGATGGGAGAGAAATAGAATGAGAGGAGACAGGGAGAGACAGAATGGGGTTAATCATCTCATATAGAAGAGGCAAGGCATAACTGTTACAATGGAGGGGAAGAATAGG
>CM053584.1:376756842-376783365 GCA_028627135.1 Pseudochirops cupreus
TCTCTCTCTCTCTCTCTCTCTCTCTCTCTCTCTCTCTCTCTCTCTCTCTCTCTCTCTCTCTCTCTCTCTCTCTCTCTCTCTCTCTCTTTCTCACACACACACACACACACACACACACACACACACACACACACACTCACCTTCCTATTCAGTCAGCTTCAGCCATCTGCTAATACCATCCTATGAACTCTGACATTCCCTCTTTGGCACATGAGATTCTTTGTGACTTGGCCTCTTCCTGTTGTCCCATTACAAATCAGCTGAATACACCATGTGACCATTCGGGGTGGATTCTCTCAATTTGCCCTATTTATGCCCAACCTGTGGTAGAGGTTTCTGACCTTGCATTGGTCTGATTAGCCACAGTCAGACACACTGTAACTTGACCCTAACGTAGTGACGCCATTTTGGTCCTCCCTTCAGGACCAAGGACAACAGCCAACCAACCAACTTTCTCATTCCTCTTATGTTTTACTCCCTTCCCTCTATGCTCCACCTATTTGCACTTACCTGCACATCACGTTCCATCTTCCTTAGTGCGTGTACATTGGTGTGTCCTCCATGCCCATAATGTTCTCTCTCCTCTTCCTCTTGCATTTCCATGGTTTTCTTCAAGATTCAACTCAAACTCACCCTTGTGTAGGGGAACTTACCTCAGTCCTGCTCCCCTGTCTTCCCCTCTCAAATTGTCTTCCAGCTACTCTGTAAATATCTAGTACATATTTTTTAATTTACAAGTTGTCTCTCCAATTAAAATTTGTGCTCCTTGAGATTAGGAACTTTTTTTTTGCTTTACTTTGTGTGCCAAGTAAATATCAAATATATACTTCTTGACTCACTGACTGACTGATTGACCTTTATGGGAATGCAGAGAAAGTGGAGATTATTTCTGACTCAGTTCATCAGGAAAGACTTCTTGGAGGAGCTGGACCTTGAGAAATAGATTGAACTATAGGGGCCATCTTCCTAGGAAGAAAGAAGAGTGAACCACGGTAGGAGGTGAGAAAGCAGATGGTGTACTTATGGCCTGAACGTTAAACCATTTTGACTAGAGCAAAACAACAGACTAGATACTGGTCGTGAGGATTAAATATGATTTATAAATCACTTGACTAAGTCAGTCAACAGCCTCCTCTTATGTGCCAAGCTTTGTGCTAAAAACTGGAAATACAAAGAAAGGCAAGAGACAGTCCCAAGAGAACTCTCAAGTGATCTTAGGCATGAGCATGAAGGAGGATCAGGAAAGACTTCTTCTCAGGGGTCCCAGCCCTTTTTCTGACTTGTTGGGCTTCATAACTATGCCTCCTCTCTTGCTGTTTTGTCCTGGAACTTCCTTTGGTGCCTACAGCCTGATCACCCCAAAACAGCCTACCAGCCCTTTCCCCTGCTCATTCCAGAACAGTCCCGGTCTTCTCCCTTCTCCCACTGGTGAGTTCCTTCTCCACCTTCCATTTTGTGGAAGCGCCAGGTTGGCCTGCCTTTCTTCTGCTCCTGACCCTGTTCCTGACTTCAGAACAAGCCCAGGTAACAGGTACATCTCTCTTCTTTCCCCTCCCCTTTTCAGCTCCCTTTTGTGGACTGTCTTCACTCATTAGAATGTAAGCTCCTTAAGGACAGGGAATGATTTGGGGTTTTTGGCTTGTATTTGTATTTCCAGGTCTTTAAACAGTGCCTGGCACCTAGTAGGAGCTTAATAAATGCTTGTTTCTTCCCTTCCTTCCCTCTTTCCCTCCTTTTCCCCCACTTTCCCCCTCTCTCCCTCCTACTTTCCTCTTCTCTTCTTTCCTTCTCTCCTTCCTTCCTTTCTTCTCTCCCTCCCTCTCTCTTTCCTTCCTTCCCTCCTTCTTTCCCTTTTTCCTTTATAAATGAGAGGTATTGTTGTCATTATTATCACTATGTAACAGAATAAAGGGGAATAAAATTAGGAAGACAGGTAAAGGGACTTCACTCACAAACTAAGGCCAAGTATTCTTTAGGCAGTGGGGAAACAATGAAGGAATTTGAGCAGAAGGATTAAGTAAGCACAGTGATGTAGTTTGATAACCAGGCAGGGGTGTGCTGATTGATTAGAGAAGAGAAAACCTGAAGGCAGCACTAAGCAGGCTGTTAAAATAGGCCGGGGGGTAGAGGATATTTCATTGCTCTTAAGTGTTTTCACACCAGTGCAGCTGATCTCCCATGGAAGATGGCAGCCATTCTGAGGTTGCAGGCTTTCCTCCCGCTTCTTTGATCATCTCCAAAAATGAGAAGACACTGTAGGGCCGTAATGTGACCTCCTTGCTCTTTTCCATTCACAACATTCCATTCTCATCTCTGTGTCTTCACACTAGCTGGCTTCATGTCTGGAATGTTCTTCTTCTACCCATGAATCTCTGGCTTCCTTTAAGGCTAGGATCATGTGGCGCCTCCTCTATGAATATATTCCTCAGAACACTGAACCTGCTCACCACCCCAAACTGGAAATTAGGCATAGATCTGGATCCAAAGCTGGGAAGGACCTGAGAAGTCATCCAGTCCAACCTCCCTCAGCAATCTTGCTCTTAGCTTTTGTCATAACCCAGAAGGAAAGGATATCTGGTGATATCCTAAGGGCCTCCGGGAGTTTACTATTTAATAGGGAACTACCCCAATCTGGAGTAGGCTACTTAGGTATTGTTTGGGATGAAAAATACCCTTCATCCTTAATTTAGTGAAAAGAAATAAACATAGAGATCCCATAGGATAAAAACAGGACTTTATTCTCTTCCCCAGGAGAAGAGGGTGGTCTTCCCCATGACTCATCATGGAGAAGAGGCAAGTTACAAAAGATAGTGCTGGAATTTATAACCTAACTTAGTCAAGACCCCCCCCAACTGTTTCCCCTGTGATTGGTGGAGAGGCACACTTCACCAAATACTTCCCCAACTGGGACAGCAAGGAAAGATAAGGGGATGGTCCCACCAAGGCGGGAAAACAGACAAAGGAAGATAAAAGTGATTGACAGAAGCAATTTGAAAAGTTAACCACCCCAAATTGAGAAGTTTTCACTCATCCCATACAGTATCTACAACATCTGGACTGGGTAGTCATCCTCTCAAGGGGCAAGCCTCAGTGGGAAGTTTCCAGGAAGCCGCAGAAAACTGGGTCTGTGGCTTTCTAGCTCATCACTGGACAATTCTTCCCATTACCCCTTCTCGCTGAATTCCTGAACTACTCATGTCTCCGACCCATGAAATACAAGACGAGGGGCAATCTTTAACCTCTCTCTGAGATGCAGGTGCCATACAGGACATGTTATTTGCACATCTCCTTCAGCCAATGAACTCTGCCAAGAATCACAGAAGGAAAGAAGGGAACCCTGGATTCATAAGGTTCTCCATGAGCACTTTGGTTTGCCTGTGTTGGAGATGACTTCCTTTATTCTGTACTAACCCTGCTGTAATAGAATGACATAGAACAATGGCGATGACACCAATGGTTTAGTATTACTCAGGGCCATCTTGAAATAACTCTGGGAGACTTACCAACCCCACAGGTATGGCACTACTAAATGCTGCCCCCACCCTTGAACAGATCAACCACTGCACCCTACCTCCACCTAAGGCCTTATTGCCCCTACAGCCATTCCCTTTCTGGAGCTGCTGGTAGTCATAGGTTTATGTTATTTTAAATCTAGAGCAGGAAAGGACTTTAGAAGTCATTCAGTTTAATAGCATCATTTTTATAAACCAAGGCCAAGAGAGGTTAAGCAAGCTCCCTAAGGTCACACACTAGGTAACAAGTGGAAGAGACAGGATTTGAACCCAGGTCCTTTGACTCTAAGCTCTGTCCTGCTAGGGATTCAGGAACACTGATTTAGAAATTAAATAGTTGAGTTCCCTGTACCAAGACCCTTTCCCTCTGTGAGACACTTACTCTCTCCCACTGCAGCTAAGCACCCACATTTAGGATAAAGTTGACATAGAGAATTTTCATGGGCTCCAGTCCTGGGCAGGACCAGACTGTGCACCATGCCCCGTATCCTCCTTATTTAAACCTGTATGGTTCATCCTCCCTAATCTTTCAAGGGAAAAGAAATAGTCTCCCACCCTGCAGAGAGAAGAGTGTAATGCCCTGTGTCCAATTTTCTTTTCATAGCTATTTTTATTATGGAAACACAAATGTTCAGTGATTCTGAAATGAAAACAGGGGAAGCTAATTTTTTGTCATTCTTAGCTAATAAAATTCTTAATGGCCTCCTCTCCCATTATCATAAACACTTTTATGGTTTACTTTATCTCCAGGATTTTAATTCTTTTTTTTTTTCCATTTCACATTAGTTTGTCTTGCTTTGAAGAAAAAACAATTGGGAAGCTTCCTTTCTCTTGGTCTTGAGAGAGGATCTTTTGTTATTTTGGTTTCATTGTCATTTCTCCTGATTGAGACCCAGATACAGATGTTTAAGAGTCAGGATCATGGTGTCAATTACAATTGAAAATTACATAGGATTATAGAATTGCCTTGAGGTTCTGGCAAGCTATGTGACCCTTCCTATCTCTGAGCCTCTGCTTCTCCATCCGAAAAGTGGGAGCACTGAAAGGAAATGGAGAGAACACTGCACTTAAAGTCAAAAGACCTGAGCTCAAATCCCTACTCTGACACTTTCAACATGTGTGACCTTTAGCAAATGACAACCTCTATCGGATTCAATTTCCTAAACTAAAAATGATGAGTTTGGATTATATAATCTCCATTGTACTTTCCAGCTCTAAGTTTATGAAGACCTATGAATATTTGCTCTTCAAGGTTCCTTCTAGTTTTAAAAACTCTGATTTTTATAATTTTAGTACCCTTCCATGAAAGAAGGAATTGTTAATCAAAGATCTAAGTTGGTCATACCCTTCTCTCCCAACAGAGAGAGAGTGAGTCTCATATACAAGACTATTCAAGGAGGACTAGCATCTCTGGTGTGAGAACTTGGGACAATGTGGTGTGGTGCTTAGAGTTGACCTGGCAGCTTGGGAGATGCAAATTCAAGTTTCATTTCTAACATATCCTGGCTATGTGATCTGGGGCAATTCGTATGACCTCTCTTAGGCTAAGCAGCTTTCTAAAGTAAAGAAGTTTTACAAAAGGTGCTATGTTGTTTAGAGGGTATTTCCTCACCTGAGAGTTTCCAGAACAATGAAATCACAGTTTTTATCCCTATCTATCTATCTGTCTGTCTGTCTGTCTGTCTGTATGTCTATCCGTCCATCCTTACATCTGTCTGTCTCTGTATCTATTCTATCCATCCACCTTTATGTCTGTCTATCTATCTATGTCTCTGTCTTTCTATCCATCCATCCTTACATCTATCTGTCTGTCTGTCTGTCTGTCTGTATGTATGTATGTCTGTATGTCTATCCGTCCATCCTTACATCTGTCTGTCTCTGTATCTATTCTATCCATCCACCTTTATGTCTGTCTATCTATCTATGTCTCTGTCTTTCTATCCATCCATCCTTACATCTATCTGTCTGTCTGTCTGACTGTCTGTCTGTCTCTGTCTCTCTGTCTTTTTATTCATCCATCCTTACATCTATCTGTCTGTCTGTCTGTCTGTCTCTCTGTCTACCTCTCTGTCTCTCTGTCTCTCTTTCTATCCATCCATCCTTACATTTATCTATCTGTCTATCTATCCATCTTTACATCTGTCCATCTATCTATCCATCATCCTTTCATCTATCTGCTTCTTTTCTTTCTTTCTTTCTTTCTTTCTTTCTTTCTTTCCATCCATCTGTCTGCCTATCTGTCTGTTTTTCCATCCATCTTTTCATCTGTCTATCTATCTATCTATCATTTATATATCCATCCATTCTTACATTTATCTGTCTGAATGTGTATCTATCCATCCACCTTTACATTTATCTATCCATCTATCAGTCTTCTATATCTACCATCTATCTATCTATTCTTATGTCTATCTATCCATCCATCCTTACATCTGTTTATCTATCTATCTATCTATTCATCCATCTATCAATCCTGTTTATCTATCATCTATCTATTCATCCTTATATCTGTCCATCCATCTTTACATCTATCTATCTATCTATCCATTCATACATATATCTGTCTCACTCTATATCTATCTGTCCATTTATTTACCCATCTATCTATATCTGCATCTGTGTGTCTGTCAGTCTGTCTACCTGTATTTATACATATATGTGTGTTTATCCATGTATTTACACACACATATATATTATACATACATATATGCATTTATTTAAAGAGACTCTGTATATTGAATTGTACCTAATAACTTTTTCACTAGATCTGTGATTTCACTGGTATAAGAAACAACCAGTGAAGAATGCCCCCCTACCAAAGCAGTTTGGCACCTGTTGCACAACCTAGAGGCTTAGATACCATCCTAATATCTTGAGCAATTAAGTGACATGCCCAGGGTCCCACAACCAGGATGTCATAGATGAGACTCGAACCTATACCTTCCTGACTCCAAGGTCATCTATCTATCCACCGTACCTTGGTGCCTTGGTTAAACATATTTGATAACATCTTTTTTCAGAGTGCTCACACTACCCCTGGTCCACTGCCCTAGAGGCATATCCATCCAATTGAGCAGTCCTGCCTGTTCCCAGAATTCCAATGGGCCCTGGACTCCTGTTTTTGTTTTCTAAGCACCCTTTAGCCTGAACCTGTACCAGAACAGAGGAAAGGCACTGTTTCTCTCATCAAGCAGTCAGCAGAGAAGAGAATATGAAGGTTCTTCCAGGAGTAAAGGACTGCTTTTGCTCACTCTGACAGTTTCCCCTTTGGAATCCAAGGACAGTGGAGAGTGGGTTTCCAAGAAACAAATTCCTCTTGGTAATTGCCTCATGCTCACTACCTTTCTGTGCAGGTTGTTATTATCCTCCTGGGTTTTTCCAGACTTTGGTTCTTTGCTACATCAAGGAGCTAATCGAGGGTTGATACTTGAGGCTTTGTCTGTCTTTAAAAATAACTCAGGCTTGACATAAATCCCCAATTGGAGAACAAACCTTAGTTGAATTTGCTAAGCCATGTGGTCAGCTTTCAGTTATCTGTATGTGGATTATCCATTTTTCCGGGAGAACTTGAGTCTAAAATGGTTAGACTGTATTGACTGACCAGTTATGAACTCATGGGAAGCTTAAATTCTAGTAACCAGAAAGGACATTTGAGATAATCTGGACCAACCTTGTGTGACAAATCATGAAATTGGCACCTGTAGAGGTTAGATGATATCAATCAATCAATCAATTAGTGAACAAACATTTATTAAGCACCTACTATGTGTCAGGGCTACACTAGCTTCTTGATATATAAAGACAAAATGTGAATCAGTGTCTGCCCTCACAGAGTGACTATCATGTTAGAGGAGGAACTTCCAATTCAACAAGAAACATTTTGTAAATCCCTACTATATGCCAGTCATAAAAAGGAAATAACACCTGCCCTCAAGAAGCTTCTATTCCCTTAACAAAGCTCAGGATTTAACAAAAAGCATTTATTGAACTGCTACTGTTTCTCCAGGCACTAGGAATACAAAGGAAAAAGAAATGGGACTGTATCTACCTTCAACGAGGTCTTGGAAGAGAATTACTCACAGTAACATGGATGACATGAAACACTATACCAAAGAGCAGGGCAGAGCTAGACCTCAAGTCGAGAGACTTGACTTCTAATTCTATGTCACGTATCTATAAGCTGTATGACCCTGGGCTGGTCGTTTGCCCTCTCAGGCCCAGTTTTCTGATCGGTAAAATGGGTATAACACATGAACTGCTCACCTCACAGGGTTGCAGTAAAGACAACACAAAAGACTGAAAGCAGCATAGAAATGAAAGTTATTAATGTCCCAAGACCCCCATGGTAATGCTGCTCTTTGAAACTGACCAAAGCACACTACCTGTGATTCAGTCAACAATCCTGTGAATGTGTAGCTACAAGTCAGCACTGGGCTTGCTTCTCTCTCACCCACACACATCACTGGGTTCTAGCACACTCCTGAACTTCACCCCAACCACCTTCACATACAGTGGATAGTGCTCAGGGAATATAAATTAATTTTTACATTGGCCAAAGTAAAATATAATTAGGGGAGGAGGTCTTTTGCTGTAACAGTCCCAGAAGCAAAAATAGGAAAAAATATAACAATAATAACCTGATGCATTACACTGACAGTAGATGACTTGGGGCAATCATTTGTTTTCTGTTGGCTCAACTCACTGGAATATTTAAGACAATGGAGTCAATGTGATACTGGGGAGTGAGCAGCACAGAGAGGGAGAAAGGGAGAAAGATCATCGGACTTTCTTTCAGTATTGCCTCTGCCATTCACCCTACATGTGACATTGGGAAGTCACACACTTCTGAGCCTTAGTTTCCCTATGTGTAAAAAGAGAAAGTTGGATTTTAAGTCACCCAGCTCTTACATTCTAAGAATTTCTTTCAAACAATCAGACCAAAAGTCAACTAGCAGTATCTACATTTTCTCCTTGCCTTTTGGTCATTGTTTTTCCACTGAAAAAGTTGGTGTTAATCTCCTATCTTGAAGATGGGTCATGCTCCCAGGATACTAAGTGACGAAGGAAAAGCAAGGGATTTTTAAAAATCCTTTCCACCTGTTAGCCTGAGAAATCAGACACCCCTTCTGTCAGTCCTCCTACCCCCATCTCTTACACCTATGGCATGACTCAGACCCAGAAGGCACTGGGCATCAGTCTAGTGATAGAACTTCCAGTAGCAGCAACAGAAAAGTTTCCAGTGCAATTCCATCCAGTGAGCCATTAGAAGGCTGGAACCACTGAATTCACAATAATCCCTCTTCTCTCCAGACTTCAAAAGTGAACAGAGCTTCTTCCTCCTGGTCCTAGTCACTTGGATGGTGAGCAAGGACTATCACTATTCAAATGTGCCTCCTCCTTTAAAAACCAGTGCTTTCTTCTCCCTTTGGTAAATACACACAAGCACAGGCAATTATTCATAGCTTAACTGCCCGAGGCTTGAAAAGAGACCCATCTCTTCTACCTCAGCCAATACTCTCAGAGCTGCCTGCTGCCCAGAAGGCCAAGACTCATAATGCATTTTTTTCAGTGCCCAGGAATGGAGAAAGAACAGTTAAATCAATTCAAATCAAATAAATTCAATTCAGCTGAAGTCAGCTTGATTCAATTCAATCCATTCGATTCAATTAAACCAACATTCGTATTTACTAAGTTCAAGGCACTGTGTTGGGTACTGGTGATACAGAGACTAAAATGAGCAAGTCTGGAGGAATTTAGGATGAGCACATAGTAGGCACTTGCTATTATTTCACCATCTAATCTATTCCTTGTTCTCTGTAATCCTCTGTCGTGGTCTATTTCCCATGTGTGGGTGCTTTCCTGCTTCACCTTCTTGAACCCTCGGTTTCCTTCCAGACTTGCATCAAGTTTTTCTTGACCCTTCTTGCTATCTCTCCCAAAATTAGATTTGGCGGGAATTTGGTCATATTCTTATTTATGCACACATTGTCTCCCTTCTTGATAGAACAGAAGCTTCTTGCTACAGTAAGGGTTGTTCATTGATTATGTATTCCCAGCACTGGTTGAATTGAGCTTCCTTCCAGAATGGTTCCTCTTTTATTTAGAGTTAGCATTCCAGTCAACATTCTGGAATGTTGCATTCAATCTATATGGAGCAGGAAGAATTTTGTTTTATTTTGTTTTTAGTAAAAATGAACTCTATTGATCAACTTAGCAAATGCTGGCTCTAACAGGACAGGAAAATTAAACAGAAACCATCCATTCCATTGTTTATCATGATTACTGCCTGTGATAGTTAGATCTCTCCCAAGGAACAGCCTAAGAAGAGTTTCAAACATTTAAAGTGGCCATCCTACCAACCAGGGGTTTGTGATCTGCCATATTTTCAGCTGACAATTTGATTTTGTGCAGTGCAGCAGACCAGATTTTCACTAGGCTTGAAGGAATAAAGATTTAAAATCCTACTGATGTTTAACTAATGTTTCCCCTTTTTTTGAAAGATCCTTTCATTGGTTAAGTGCTGATTTGGGATAAATGGAACATGGTGACATGAAGAGACCATTTGACTTAGAATTAGCAGACCTGGTTATGATCCTCAGCTTTGACATTTATTGTGTGACCTTTGGCATGTTGCCCAATCTTTCTGGCACTCAATTTCTTTGCCTGCAAAATAGGGACAATATTTGCATAGTTCATAGACATGGTGTGAGGAAAGAGGTTTGTAAATTGTCTAAGGCCTAGAGGTAGAAGAAAAAAAAATACACACACTCACATACAAAAGAGGAGAGAAATTTACAAATCCTTCGTGCATCTTCTCACTGTATCTTGCCCTATATTTTTCTACAAAAATTCCCCAGTAAACATGGTATGTTAATCACCAGCACGAGAAAACCTATTGTGCTGGTTTATGTACTGACAACTTGACTGTTTCCTGGTTATTAGGACTGACGTCTGTTCTATAGGAATGGATAAAGTTATAAAGTATGGGAAGTTTTTTATAACTTTCCATATCTGCCTCCTCCCAAATCCTAAAGATTCTGAAACTCAAAGCCTATGACTGTAAAAGTTCGGAGCTTCTGATAATAGTAAGTCCAGATGTTAAGACATTTGGACATTATTCTATTGAATTATATACGTGAAATTACAGTATAGATAACTTTCCAAAGGAGGAGAGAAGGAAGCAACGGTGGCCAATTTAAATCCAGTTTTGCTACTTGCTAATCCTAGGATCTTAAACTGATTTGCAGACCTCATCTATAAAATGGGAATAATATTTTCACTACTTATTTCCCTAATCTCTCTAGGCTTCAGTTTCCTTAACTATAAAGTAGGGAAGGTGTCACCTGACATCCTTTCCAGCTTTGGATCTATGATTTTGTGTCATCTTACAAGCAAAATGGAGTCACAAGTTTTTAGCAAAGGAATGCGTTGGTCATGACTGGTCCTTAAGACCATTTCAGTAGCTATATGGAGGATAGATTGGAGAGAGGAGAGGCTGGAAGCAGAGAAAATAATTCCTGATTGTAAGTAGTGATGAGAGCCTGGAATAGGGTGGTTGTCAAGTGAGTCGAGTGACGGAGAAAGAGGCAAGATGTATTATAGAGGAAGAAATAGCAACTGATGGGACATGGACTATGGTTCCATCTTCAATTGAATTATGATCCTAGTGCCATCTTTGACATGTTCCAAGTACCTATTCCTTTCACAGATGATTTTTCCTCTGGGAACTTCTTGGTCTTGCTTTTCCTCTCCCTTCCAAAAGAAAGATGGAGTTGGACATTAAAATGGATCACAGTCACTTGCCGTTGCTGTCAGAAGGAAAGGCCTGGCTCCCTGCTCCCTCTACACTTGTTCCACTTTCCTGGCCGCCTGGTGATTAATAGAGTTCACTTGAGGCCCTGCCGCCGCTGCGCCTGTGTGGCACTAGACAAATAACTGGCCGAGTTTAAGAAGATGCATGTTCTCTGAGTTAATAATTCGAACAGGCTGAGAAATGTTGTGGTTCTCATGGAAACAGGGAATCTGTAATTTGGTCTCTAATTTGAAAGCATCGAGCTAATATGGACAGATTGCTTTACTGCAAGAACTCCCCCCTCCCTCTTAATTGGAGGATTTTTAATGAAGTGATGATATGATGTGATTTGGGAAAACAATGCAGACTGGACTAATTGGCTTTAAATATGCCCATGGAAAGCAAACTTGGGATTCTTTCCTAAAACAATGGGACTTGTCTATGTTGCCAATTTCCATGCCTTAGCAGGTCAATTTTCTCCCTTCAAAGTTCCTTGGGGTCAAAGCTGTCAATAACGTAGGGAGAACTGGGATTTGTCGCTGGGCATGCTTTTTTCATCAGGTAGGGTACTTCCTTCCCTGAGGTACTGCTGTCCCTCAATATCTCCTCATGATCCTTCTCTGTCCATGGGCTGCTACCTTTCCTGGTAGCATCTAAGCTGGACTCTCCTCCATCTTGCCAACATTCTTGTGCCCCCTCAACTATACGCAGCACGTTGTACTCCCAAACTCCAATCCATTCCAGTTATGGTACAAAGAAGATGGCAGGGAGAAAGGTTTTACCCTGTGAACACAGGGAAAATCGAAAAGAGTTTCTTTTTTCTAGAGTGAAACCTAGAATGATGATTAGATCCAAAATCTTAATGCTGGCATTCTGAGAACGAGTTTCTCCTGTACTGGGTGGAGGATATGTCTTCCATTTGTTTTGTGTATGTTCTTTCTATATTTCTCTAGGTGCTTCCTTGCCCCAATCCCCTCAAATACAATGTAAGATCCTTGAGGGCAGAGACTGTTAAATTGTTGTCTTTGCATCATCAAGCATAGTGGTTGGTATACAGTAGCTGCTTAATCAATGCTTGTTGAGTAATATACTTTTACATGCACATGTTATCTCTTCCGATAAATTGCAGGCTCCTGGAGGACCAGAAATATTTGTTTTTGTCTTTGTATCCCCAGAGCCTGGCCCAGAGTGGTTGGCACAAGGAAGCATTCAGTGAGTGTTTGCTGATTCATTGTTTAATTGATTTGAGTCTTTGTTATGAATTGCTGAATAATATCTAATCTTGACTTTCCTTGTAGATGGATCTTGGAACACATAAAAAATGGCACATGGTCTGATATTCAATCACTTCTGTTTCTGGGAGTTCCTTTTTTCAAAGTTCAGCTTAAGCACCACTTCTTACATGAGACCTTTCCTGATTCCTCCCCTCCCCCTCCCCCAGACACTAGCATCCTCAAAAATCACTTTGTGTTTGGTTTGGGCCGATCCTGTGATGTCATCAACATAAGGAGCTTCCTGTGTGCTACATCTTGTACTGATACAGATAAGCAACTACTTAGCAACTTATTTTCTTAGACCAATGGTCACAAACTACATTTTAAAAGAAGATTGAGGATTCCAAAGAACTTTTGTTTATGTGGGTTCTGTCTTTTAAGATTTATCATATTTGCTTGAGCAAGTCACTTAACCCCAATTGCCTTGCTTTCCCCCCACCTCCAAAAATTAAAAAAAGGCAGCTAGGTAGCATAGTGAATAGAGCATTGACCTGAGTTCAAATCCATCCTGAGACACTCGACACTTGCTGTGTTACCATGGGCAAGTCACTTAACCCCAATTGCCTTGCCTTCCCTCCTCCAAAAAAAAAAAAAGATTTACCATATTTGAAAAGAAAACATCATAGTGCTATTTTAAATATAGTTTAAATCTCATGATAATCTAAAATGTTCTTGGAGAACCTCAGAGGTCCCTGTATTATACTGTGAGAACCATTGTCTTGGGAAAGCTCCTAGGACACTGAAAGGTTAAGGTTAAGCTTCCCCAAGGCAGCTAGATGGTAAGGTGAACGGAGTCTTGGACCTGGAGTCAGGAAGATCTGGGTTCAAACCTGGCCTCAGACACTTAATAGCTGTGTGACCCTGGGCAAGTCACTTCACCTTGTTGGTCTCAGTCTCTTCATACATAAAGTGAGCCAGACAAGGAAATGGCAAAGCACTCTAGCATCTCTGCCAAGAATTTGTCACATGGGGTCATGAAGAATGGGAAGAATGGGACATGAATGAACTGACTGAACAACAAGAACCAGGGTCACACAAATAGTATGTCAGAAGTAGGGCTTGATTCTGCAGTCGGATCTCTTTGTGTACATACACACACACACACACACACACACACACACATCCCTTTCTGTGTATGGGTTGTCTCCCCTATTAGAATGCAAGATCTGAGAAGGCAAGGACTATTTACCTCTTGTCTTGGTGTCCCCAGCCCCTAGCACAGTGGCAGTCACATAGTAAGCATTTAATAAAGCCTTGTTGGTTGGTTGTTTGATTGACTGAAGATGGAGCTATATCTCATATGTCATTCTCAATGGTCCTGTCTTCTTAGTCTGTTCTGAGAGTTCTTGCATATAGCCTCTTTTCCCCCTCCTCAAGTAATCATTCTAACAGAAGGCCAAGATTTTGAATTGGAGTAGAGATGATTTCCTGTTAGGCTCAAAGGACATCCTTATGTTTGCTCAGACTTGCCCTCTGATGTCCCTGAAGCAGGGAGGGAAGATATCCTGAAGCCTATTTTATGGACCTGGAAATCAAGGGTCAATAAATTCATGGTTAAGTCACGACAAATATCCCAGGTTGGTTTTACACAGCTCCCCAATATCGATCAGAGTCAAATGTAGTCACTCCCTGCCAGGAAGGATGTGCTCCAGAAATTCAAACAGACTTTGAGAACTGATAAAGACAAACGAAAAAACCAGTAACAACGACAACAAACCCAAATCAGAAAGAGGCAAGTCAAGAAAAAATCTGCTCCATTATATTGTCCATCATACAAAATCCCAGGTCTAAAAGTAGCAGGGACTTCAGTGGCCATCTTGTCCAATCATCTAATTTTATAAATGAGTAAACTTAGTCCTAGAAAGAGGAAATAATTTAAGGTCACACAGCTAGTAAGCAGCAAAAGTAGGATTTGAACCCAGGTTCTTTGAATCCAGAGCCAACATTCTTTTCCTCTTTGCCATCCCATGTGAATGCAGCTCTCAACCGGGGCAGAAAATCTAACATTGACTTTCTTCAAGGATCTGAAATTGAAGATCCCTGAAGCATTCCAATATTGGCTGTATTTCCAACTTTCTCCATTGTCCTCAATTACCCAGGGCAGTATTACAGAAAAGTCACTGAATTGGGAGTTAGAGACTTTAGTTTTGTATCCCCACCTTGGTCAATCCATTTCCCCTCTCTGGGTCTTGATTTCCTTCTCCACAAAATGAAAGAGTTGGGTGGAATGATCTCAACGGTCCTTCCCGGCTTTAGTATTCTGTGGCATTGCCCTTTTCTATATAAGTACCATAGGCACTCAGATAATAATCCAACCCTCTTTGTTGATGGGCAAATTAGGGATAAAAATTGTGTATGTCAATATGGTGGATCCTTAAGTCTACTTTCCAATCTCTGCTAAATGACAGAGTCATGGCATCATAGATATAGAGCTAAAAGGGATGTCAGGAGCCTTCTAAGTCCAATACATTCATTTTACAGTTGAGGAAATTGAGGCCTTAAGGAGGTTAAGTGACTTACTCAGGGTCCCACAGGCAACAAGCATCAGAGTTGGATTATGAGCCCGTGTCTTTTGGTTCCAAAGTCAGTGCACCACAGTATCACCAGTACCTTTTACTTTCCCTACCCCACTTATCCCAGAGCCAGGAAAAGCCTATTAAAAAACCAACACTTACTAGCCATGTGACCTTGGGCAAGTCACTTAATCCTAATTGCCCTGCCCTCCCCCCTCCAAAAATCAAAAAAACAAAAAAAAACCAAACAAACAAAGAGGATTTTTCCTCCCAAGTTTCCTTGCTGCCTCTATCTCTGCTGACCTACAAAGGGAGTCACATTTATTTCTGCCAAGGTTCCATCAGGTAAGGCTGGTGAACTTGATATAGATTCTTGCTTTTTGATGCTGGCTAGAGTGAAATATTTTGGTTGATATAATTGGTTATAGTTTCTGTGTTTTTCTTTAGAGCTGCTAAGCTAGCAGTCTGATTTATCCTAATTCAGAGTCTAATTGTCTTGCACTATTGGCTAATTAAATGTTCAAAGAAGTGATAAATTAGTCAGGTTGATCAGTACAACACAAGTCCAACTAAAACTAGGCCTTCTAATGCAAGTTTTCCCCCTTTTTTAGGGTTAGAGGGCACAGGTAGAATCAGGTAGACGATAGGAACAAGATGTGTTTGAAGACCAGGCGTTACATAATCTGCTTGTCTGCTGCCCTCACTCTAAAGTAGTTTTTGTGTTCTCTGTGTTGCCAAAGGGTTGAATGATTCTATACTGTGGTACCCTGGGTCATGCTTAGTTCATTCTTTGCAATGCCACCATATTTCTAGAGAGCTGTTGTTGTTGTTGAGTCATGTCTGACACTTGATCTCATTTGGGGTTTTCTTGGCAAAGATACTGGAGTGGTTTGACATTCCTTCTCCAGATCATTTGACAGATGAGGAAACTGAGACAAACAGGGTTAAGTAACTTACCCATAATGACACAACTAGTAAGTGTCTGAGACCATATTTGAACTCAGAAAGATGAGTCTTCCTGACTGCAGTCCTGGTATGCTATCCACTGCACCACCGTGTTCATTCTTCGGGATGTTGCCATGTTTCTTCTATAGCTTGCTAGTTACAAGATCTCAGATAAGTCACTTAATCTCTCTAGGCCTCTGTTTGATCCTCTATAACATGGGTGTACTGGCTTAGGTGATCCCTAAGTTTCCTTCCAAGTATAAGCCCTATGATCATGTGACTCCATTATTTGAGAATCTGGAATCAATTCACCTACTCTTAGTTGAAGACTATCATTGTACAATCTAGGAAGAAAGTATTTGCTGAGCAAATTCATGATATGAACAGATTCAAGTGGGAATGTTTCACCTTGTAAGCACAGAGAACAATGAAAAGAGTCTACTTCTCTAAAGTAAATTTCTCAATCAGGAAGGTATTGAAAATCCCAATAACCATCCACTGAATTAGGATTCCTCTTGCTTCTGGGTAGATCCCTGATAGGGATTGCCAATAGCATCAAGTTGTGACTTGCTTTGGGCATATATTTATCTTTCCAAAGATAAAAGAAATTTCAAGAGGATCCTGCCATTTTAGATCTCGCTTTGGCCATTAACAAGAGACTAGTTAATAAGAGGAAATGATAGGGACCTTGGGAGGAAGTGACCATGCCATCGTTTTTCTTGTGATAGATGAGGAGAAGGAACCTTTGACATCGTTGTCCATGTCCACTTGACTTAGAGAGAGAGAATTACAAAATCTTCAGAGACAAGATGGCTACAAACTTATGGTTCCTAAAAGGGCTGGGGAGGTGATAAAGGGGAAATTTGGGAAATGTAGAACAAAAGATACCGATAAACATCTATTAAATGTTTTCAGAAGCATAGCATCGGGAAGGATATGGTTGGCATGAGCTGAAGCTTTGTTATAAATACGAAAGACAAGAAAAATACTTTTTTAGTGTTGGGAGTAAAATGGGGAAAAAAGGGTTAAATAGGACTACTCTTTTTTTTTGTTTTTGCTTTTTTTTTTGGAGAGGGGAAGGTTGGGCAGTTGGGGTTAAGTGACTTGCCCAAGGTCACACAGCTAGTAAGTGTTAAGTGTCTGAGGCCAGATTTGAACTCAGGTCCTCCTGACTCCAGGGCCAGTGCTCTATTCATTGGGCCACCTAGACACCCCAGGACTACTCTTTAGAGATAAATAGATCATGGAATTTTAGAGGTAGAAGGAACCCCAGTGCCCATGTAATCCAACCTAGATCCCCAAATAAATCTTGATTGTAACTTTCTGGGTAAATGATAATCCAAGTTCCACTAGAAGGTCTCCAATGAGGTGCAATCTGCCACCTCCCTAGGCATCCATTAACTTAGTGGTAGTGCTAATTGTTTGAATTTTTTCCTATACATCAAGGCATTGAACTTAAATTGGTTTACTTGTAACGCACACACTGTTCCTACTTCTACCCTCTAATATTAGGTGAAAGAAGTAAAATTCCTCTTCTCTATGACTGTCCTTCAGAGATGGAAGAAAAAAAAAAGAAAAAAACAGAACTATGAGACTTCAGCTTTGACTATTTTCTTAGGCAAGGATACTCTTCAAACTAGGATGCATAGAACCAAAAGAGTTAACGGGACATTGAAACTGAAAATGTACAAGGAGATAGTAGTAGATGCCAGAGAGTGCTTAACAAGCTTTCAATGAACTTAGGTCAGCAGACCCAGATGAATTATACCCCAGGGGACATAAAGAACATGGACATGCGACTCTAATACTTGCTGTCAACAGTTTTTTTAAAAACTGTGGAGAAAGGGAGAAGTGTAGGCAAGGCAAGTCCATCAATATTTACTAAGCACCTACTGTGGTCCCACTACTGTGCTAAAACCTGGGGAGACAGAAAGGCAAAAACAGTTCCCGTTTTCAAGGTGCTGACTGTCTGGCTAATGAGGAAGACAATGTGCGAATAACTTAAAATTACATTTGTCTCTCTCTATCTTGGAATAATGAGAGATGATTATAGAAATAAGGTGGTAGCATTAAGGGAAATTGGGAAAAGCTTCTGGTGGACAGTGAGGTTTTAGGTGAATTTAGCAGGAAAATTTGTGCTGTTGTTTGTTTGTGAGAAGAGAAAAATGTGGATTCCTTCATCTACAATCCAGTGGACCTGAATTTTAGTCCTGACAAAATTCTAGACTGCAACATTAAAGGCAATGTTTTATGAAAACTTAGAAAAAGAGGCTGATGACCAAAAGCCAACACAGCATGCCAGACTGACCTCATTGATCTTTCTGGAAAGGTTGCTAGGCTGACGAACCAAGAGAATGCCAGGTACATTAAACATCTTGACTTCAACAAGGCATTTGAAAAAGCCTCTCGCAATATTCTTGGGATTGAAGTGGACTAATTTGGGCTGGATGATAGTGTTGTGAGGTCATCTAAATGAATCAGGAAAAAGGAATGGACCTAAGTTTTAATTGATAGAGGGAACTCCTAGAAGAAGGAACTCCCTTTATGAATGCAGGTTGACACCCTTTGTGCAACTTATAACCTTAGAGAGTTGCCCAGAGAACCAAGAGGTTAAGTGATTTGCCCAAGGTCACTCGGGCAGTATGTGTCTACAGGTGAGATGCAAAGCCACCATTTCCTAACACTATAATAAACTCTCTGTCCAATCTTCTATGCTTTCTCTCCCTCTGAAACTCCCAAGAGGGTGCTACTACTGGGCCTTTCTACCATTCTCCAGTCCAACCAGCTTTGACCTCTTTTCTCCACTACTCCACATGCAAACCTGTTTGATTGGCAAAGAGCTCATAGGTTCAAGGTTCAAGGGCAAAGAATCAGAGACTTAAAAATGTGTGGTGCTCCCTTTTCTCATCAGATCAAATCTCTGCCACAGTATTAGATCCCCATGGAAAGAGATTGATTTTGTCTTCCAAAGCTGTGAGTAGAGCTGAGTGAACTCATCTAATGGAGGTCTGACTTCTAACACCTGTATTGAGAAGGGTTTTTTATAACATTCCCTTTGTCCCCAATCTCATGATATGTCTGGGGGCCAGTGCTCAGGAGGATAAGAAAGCCTGGTAAGCTATTTATTATACACCTGGGCTAGAGTCAAAGTAAAAGGCTGTTTTTCCTTCTTGAGTTGTATTATTCCATTGATTATACAGGAAATTATTTCTTTCTTTCTTTTTTTCAAATATTAGCAATGCCATAGTCTATCATGGAGATTTTAGGATCATCAATTTGGAACTAGAAGGGGCCTTTAGAAGAACTTCTAGTCCAGTTCTTTCATTTTCCAGATGAGGAAACTGAGGCTGAGGGAGATTAAGTAATTTGTTAAGATTCACATGGTTGTTAAGTGTCTGAGGTGAGATTGGAATCCAGAACTTCCTGATTCCAGGATGTTACCCTTTATGCAAGGTTGTCACTCTAATAGTGCTAATGGCTGAGTAATTCCCTTCAGTGGAGGAGAACTGAGAGCAATCATATACACAGGTATAAAACTCATATTCACCTTAATAAGATATGCAGTTCTGGGACTGAATCCACCATCACATTTCTCATAGCCTCTTTTAGATCTGCCCTCTGTCCTGAACTCCTAAACAATACAGGACCTTACTCTGAATCCAAGAGAAATGCAGACATACTGTCTGACATGAGTTCTTGACTGAATACCCTCCCCAGAGGTATAGCATCCGATGTTATGATCAACAACATCAGAGAAGACAAGTGGAAAAAAACCCTGGACCATCCCAGCTCAGCCACTGCAAGAATCCTGAGATTTCTTATAATGGAATATTGTGCTATAAGAAATGATGGGCAGGCAGATTTCAGAAAAACATGGAAAGACTTGTATGAACTGATGCTAACTGTAGTGAGCAGAACCAGGAGAACACTGTACATAGTAACAGCCACATTGTGTGATGACCAACTTTGACAGACTTAGCTCTTCTGAATTATGCAAGAATCTAAGACAACTCCAAAAGACTCATGATGGAAAAAGCTATCCACATCCAGAGAAAGAGCTATGGAGGCTGAATGTAGATCAAAGCACACTATTTGTTCTCTTTTTATTGTGGTGGTTGTTTTGTTTTGTTTCTTTTTTCTCATAATTCCTCCCATTAGTTGTCATTTATCTTTACAACATGACTTATGTGAAAATACCTTTAATATGAATGTATATATAGAGCCTATATCAGATTGAACACCATCTTGGGGAGAGGGAAGGGAAAGGAGGGAAGGGGAGAAAATGTAAAACTCAAAAGCTTATGGAAGGGAATGTTGAAAACTAAAAGTAAATAAATTAATTTTAAAAAGAAGAAGTGATGAGCAAACATTTCAGAAAAACCTGGAAAGACTTACATGAATTGATGCTAAGTGAAGTAAGCAGAACCAGAACATTGTACACAGTAACAGCAACATTGTATAATGATATACTCTGAATGATTTACTTATTCTCAGCAATACAATGATCCAAGACAATTCCAAAGGATGAAAAATGCTGCCCACCTCCAGAGAAATAATTGATGGAGTTTGAATGCAGATAGAAACATATTATTTTCACTTTATTAATTTTTTCATGTTTTCTTCTTTCAGTCTGTTTCTTCTTTCATGACTAATATGGAAATATTTTACACAATTGCACATATATAGTCTATATCAAATTGTTTACCATCTTAGAGAGGGAAAAGAGGAGGGATAGAATGAAAAAATTTAGAACTCTAATTTTTTTTAAATGGATGTTAAAATTTGTCTTTTCATGTAATTGGAAAAAAAAAATAACATACAATTAAAAAAAGAAACTTAGGGGCAGCTAGGTGGCACAGTGAATAGAGCACCAGCCCTGGAGTCAGGAGGACCTGAGCTCAAATCCAGCTTCAGACACTTAACACTTACTAGTAATATGACCTTGAGCAAGTCACTTAATCCCAATTGCCCTGTCCTCCCCCCACCAAAAAGCAAAAAAAGAAAGGAAAGAAGGAAGGAAGGAAGGAAGGAAAGAAGGAAGGAAGGAAAGGAAGGAAGAAGAAAAGGAAGAAACAAAGAAAGAAAGAAACTTCGATTCTTGCCAGTTAGATACACACACACACTCACTGGGTTAACAACAGCACAATAGCTACAGAGGCACTCCAAAGTCAGCATAAAGATCTACCCTAAAGGAAGTTATCTATATGCATTGCCAGTGGACAATATCAGCCGAGCACCTTGACCACTCATCACTAATGGAACCTCAAAAAAGGTTAAAGAAATCACTTACCTGTAGGTTAATATATCGAATGCCTTCAGGTCATAGCTTTTAACAGACATGATCAGCCACAGGACAGAGGTGACCTTCATACTTGAATTATAAAAGGACTGATGAGCATGCCAACCAGTGGGGAGTCCCAACATCTAGGTTATGAAAGGACTGACAATTGTGCCAACCAATGGGGAATTTCCAAATCTAGATTTTTTTTTCTCGTTTTGATATGCCAAGGACTGTGATCTTTAATGAATCTCTTCTCCCCTGACTTCAAATCCTCCTTTTAAAGGAGATTGAAATAGATAATGTCTAAGCACACCACACACACACACACACACACACACACACACACACACACACACACACACACACACACACACACACACACCAGCTCTGACATTCTAGGATTCTCTGACTCTAACTCAGCTTCATAAAGTAAACAAAATGAAAATAAATATAAACCCTGAGACCCTGGGGTGCAAAATGATTGTATTTGAGATATATTTCAGGCTACTTTGGGGTGACTTGAACAAGCTCTGGAGTCAAGAAATAAAGTTATACATCCATCGCCCCTTATTTTTATTCAGCACCCCCCAATTGCACCTAAGGCTACTACTGCCCCCCATTGTTCCAGCACCCCTGGGGGCTGTATTACCTGCTTTGGGAACCTTTGCTAGGCTAACTAAATCTGACATTTAGTTGTGAATCTAGAAGCCTGGCATTACTGCAAAGGATTATGTATATATTAGACATCGTTGAGCTGAAGGACCCAGGCAAGAGTTGGGTTCCCACTTCTCATATCTATCTTCCTGTACCCCTGCTTAAAAGCAGAAAAATATACTCCCTCCCCAAGCAACTAGCAGGAGAGAAGTATCTCTATTAAAATATAGAAGTTCAATTAATCACTAATGTGTTTTTGATTGCAGTAATAGAGTATGGTGGATAGATGAAGGTGATTTATGCCTGGATAGTTGTATGCCCTTATGATACCACATCTGCAGTAGAATATCCAATTCTGGAGTATTTTAGGGTAGCCAGGATGGTGAAGGGACTTGTACCCATACCGTGTGAAGACTGGCTGAAAGAACCTGGAAGAAAGGAAACATATCAAACAAGATAATATTTGTAAAATCTTCAAGTGCTAGGCATATAGTAGGGGCTTAATGAATGTTCATTGCCTAAAGGGAAGAAATGAAGGCTGTCACATGGAGAAAGGATTAGATTTCTTCTTGGTCCCAGAAAGGAGAACTAGGTGGAGGGGTGGGGGTGGCAAATTCTATTAGCACAGAAAATGTTTCATTTAAACTCTGTGCCTTTCTTAGTACTAATTCCAATGCTCTTCAAGAGTTTATTAAATGTTTGGTTCTTAACTGAAAATTACAAGGACTGGATTTTGACTTAATATAAGCAAGATCTTGCTGACAAATTTGTTGTTGTTTAGTCATTTCAATCATGTTCAATTCTTCGTGATTCCATTTGGGATTTTCTTGGCAAAGATACTGCAGTGGTTTGCCATTTCCCTCTCCAGCTCATTTAACAGATGAAGAAACTGAAGCAAAGAGGGTTAAGTGACTTGCCCAAGGTCACACAACCAGTAAGTGTCTTAAGGCACACAGTTCTCAGGAACGTGGACCTTAGAGATTGTCTAGTCTAACCCCCTCATCTTACAGACAGAGAAATCAAGGCGCAGGGAGGTTATATGACAGGTGCTATGGGGTCCTCTCACTCCAGAACCTGTGCATCCCCCCCCATAATGCCAGATGGGTTCATGCAAGACTGAATGACCTTCCTGACAGGTATATAGTCATTGCTCTCAATAGGGAATTGGATTAGACAACTCTGGGCTTCCTTGATTCCATCAATCATTTTAACACAGATACTCTGCCCCTCCCCACTCACCCCCATGTTCCTTTTGCCATCATTTATACAGGGTATCCAAAAGTCTCAGTGCAGTTGTAGGCTTTAATAGCTGTTAAGCAGCTAGCTAACAAACGATTAAAGTTTAAAACTGAGCCAACGGTTTTGGGACACTCTGTATTTAAAATAATCTTCTTCAGAAAAGTGCAGTTATCTGAGTGAGGGAAAGAACTGGTAGGGAATTAGGAAAGGGAGTCAGGGAAGTAACAAATGGGGCTCTACTTTCATTGTTCTTATTTACAAGCAAATATTTCAGTAGGTCTTGATGTTATTATTTTGACAAACAGCAAACAGGAAAATAAATAGTGTGGGGTGTCTCATGGCTTTTAATTGGTCCAGAAGTATTATGCTTAATTATCCCCTTTCATGAAAGAAACAATACTTAATTCCATTGTCAGTATTGCTTAGAGGATAACAGGTTGCCAGACTCCATAGTGAAGGAGGGCACAGCTGGGTCTCTGGGTGAAGCAGCTGCTTACCTGGAACTCCCCTGCACTGGTCTGACCCATAGAACTGGAAAAAGGAACTCTCACACCTGGAGAAAATTCAGGTGGGAGTGGGAGATTGGAGAAAGGAGATAGTGGCAGTGTAGAGAGAGACAGAGACAGAGACAGAGACAGAGAGACAGAGACAGACATAGAGACACAGAGATAGACAGTCAGAGACAAAGAGAGACAGAGACAAACAGAGAGAAAGAGAGAGACAGACGGAGAGACACAGAGAAAGAAATAGAGAGAGCCATACTTTGGAGATCAAGCCCCTGAGCCATCATGCGGGAATCCATGACAGCAGAAGGGAGCCACAGCAACAGGACCTTAGGGGAGTAATCCTGGGGGGGGGGGGGGGGCAGTGGTGATGGAGAGTGGAGGTCCACAAGGAGAAGAGTCAGCAGGAAACGTGCCCCACCTCTCCCATCGGCACCCTGAGGCAAAGCCTTGGCAGCCCCACCTTAGTTACAGGTCTTCTGGTCTTACCCATAATTGGATGAAGCTGCTTTTCACTTGATGTGATTTAAGGGATACTTAGGGAAATCTCCACCCCATCCCCAAATCATTTGTAACTGTCAGCTGCTTCCTCTGCACCAGGGCTGGGGCACCTGCAGCCTCAGTCAAAGGGCCACACTTGAGGACATAGAGAGCCTGCACTATGCTTTTTTACTCTCAGTCAAAGATGGGGATCTATTTCCAACAAAGTTAAAGGTGCCTTAGTTCGTCATCGATGGCTAACCTTCTAAAGATACAAAGACAACAGAGCACCACTAATAGGTCTTTTCTCTTCCCAGAGCATAAATGATAGGGGAGCATAGTCACCACCAAATCAAGGAATTGAGGGACATCCAGTCCAACCCCCTCCCTTTACAAAGAGGGCAACTGAGGTCCAGGAAAGAGAAGCAACTTGACCACAGTCCCTCAGCTTATTAGAGGCAAGGGCGGGATGGCTGACATCTTTTGACTCCAAATCCAGTGATCCTTCAATGATTCCGCATTAGTCATAGAAGCCCACAGTTTGGGATAAGACCCAGACACTTCCTACTATGAGGGATGAGGAGGAAGCAGCAGAGAGGAGGGGGGAGTCAGATGACAGACGTAATGTTGGAATTCAGGTTTTGCCCCTGGCTCCTGCTCATCCTTAGGGAAATCACTTACTTATAAGCACCTCATTGTCATCCTCTGGAAAACACAGGTGTTGCACAAGACAGTCTCTCTCCACTGCCTTCCAGAAATGCTCCTATGATACTACCTATGTGACCTTGGTCAAGTCACTTCCCTGGGCCTCCATTTCCTCCCCTGTAAAAACCAGGGACTAAAGGAAGACATGAAGTCTTTCTTGATAGCCTCAGTTTCCAGTGTCTCCTCTTTGAAATTACCTTGTATATACTTTGTGTATATTTATGTCGGTGCCTATTATCTCTGTAGTTCCTCCTTTAGAATATAAACTTCTTGAGGGCAGGGACTATTTCATTTTTATTTTTCTATTCACAGCATCTGGCTGCTAGACCTAGCACAATGCCTGATACATAATAAATATTTAATAAAGCCCTATTGATTAATTGATTACTTAATTGCTACATGGTCCCTTTGGTCCTTTTCTGTTAGCTTACGTTCCCTTTCTGAGCATTCATTTCTCTATTTGTAAAAATAAGCCATTGAATTAGATTAAGAAATTAAAGAATTAGGAACTGGAGGGACTATTAAAGGCCATCTAATCTAATGCCTTCGTTTTATAGATGAGGAAACTGAGCCTGTGGCAGTGAATGATTTGTCCAAGGTCACATGGGTAGTAAGCCCCAGAGGAGGGATATGATATGAACCCAAGTCCTGTGACTCTATAACTAGTAAGTCTTTCCACTACATTATGCTGCCATCCTGGAGACAGTAAGCGACACAATGGACTTGGTGTCCAAAAGACCCAAATTCAAATCTGACCTCAGACACTTACTAGCTAGCTACTGGGTAAGTCACTTTGCCACAATCTGCCTCAGTTTCCTCAAGTATAAAATCATAATGTACATGTAAAATCATAATAGTACCTACCTAACAGGGCTGTTATGAGCATCAAAGGAGAGAATATTTATTTAACATTTAACACAATACCTGGCATAAAGTAGGCATTTCATAAATATATGTTTCCTTTCTTCTTGATAAGGTACCTGCAAGTTCTAAATCTATTATCCTAGTATCTCTTCCCTTGACATCTTAGAGGTAAATGATCAGAATTGTTATGGAGTCCTCCCTTCCCCCCATCATCCTCAACAGAGTGATTCTTCAGATTCCTACCACAAAGTTCTGTACATAGTAGGTGTTTAATCTATGTCTCTTGAATTCGAAAGGATTAAAATCTAATTGAATTGAATTTTCCCAGTAGGGACCTGTTTTTATGGGTTGGAGTGAATGAGCAGGAACACGTTTAAATTTATGCTGCCTTTACAAGTTGTCAATTAAAACAATGTTACAAGTAATTTCCAAGTTCATATTCATCTGGGAAATTATGCTCTAAATCCTTGATTTATTCCTGGTGGTAAAATTTTCATAAGATCTTTTTTCCCCCTTAAATGAGCCAATAACTCCTCTCTTGTCCTTCCATCCTTAAAGAAGTCAAGCAATGCTTTTTGTGGTAGCAAAGAATTAGAAATTGAGGCGATGCCCTTCAATTTGGGAATGGCTGAACAAGCTGTGGTACATGAATGTAATGGAACGCTATTGTGCTATAAGAAATGAGGAGCAGGTAGACTTCAGAAAAACCTGGAAAGACTTACATGAACTGATGCTGAGTGAAGTGAGCAGAACCAGAAGAA
>CM053584.1:376790326-376809954 GCA_028627135.1 Pseudochirops cupreus
GAGCTTAAAAGGCAAATCCAGAAAATATGACACTCTGAGAGTATTTGAAAACCAAATAGCAATGAGAAATGAGTAACTTGTATTATCCTGTGCTCATATATAATTTTACATTTGAAAATGTCTTCATATACATTATTGCATTTGATTCTTCCAATACCCCTATCAAATAGTCAGTGCAGGCACTGTGCTTCTCATTTTACAGATGGAGAAACTGAGATATAGAAAAATTAGAGTGAGGGCCAAGGTACACAACCAGTAACCATCAAAGCCAAGATTTAATCCCAGCTGTCTTGTATCCAAACTCACTGTTCTTTCTGGTAATATAGGCATGATTCTGACTTCATGACATTTCTTGTATGTCTTTCTTTCTCCACTCTCATGACTACCCAGTTTAGACACCTATCACCACTCACTTAGACTTGTAACTGTAATAGTTTCCTAATTGCTCTCCTTGCTTCCTCTCTTTATTCTGTCCTCTACACAGCTGCTGAAACAAGCTTTCTAAGGCACAATTCTGACTAGGCCACTCCCCTTCTTAAAAACCTCCATCAGCTCTCCACTGCCTTGAGGGTAAAGTGTAAACTCCTCACCCTGGCATTTCAGATCCTCTGAAGCCAGGATCCAACCTAAGTTTCAGCTTTCTTTCATATAACTCCAATTATGTCCTATTCTCAACAAACAGAATTGTTCATTGTTCGCAAACCTGAACTTGGGCATTTCGAATCTCCACAATTTTGCAGCAACCGTTCCCCCATATCTGGAGTGCTCAGCTTCCTCACTCCTGCCTCTTAGAATCCTGAACTTGCATTAGAGCTAAATTTGTTTGTAGCCCACCTTGTCAGAAAAGCATTTCTCCAATGCTCTGATTGTTAATGTTCTCTAATTCCTTGTTAAACTGACCTGTTTACATATTGTACTCCTCTCCCCCCAGTAGAATGTAAGCTCCCAAAGGGCAAGATCTGTTCTTGTCTTGTCTTTTTATCACCTAGCACAACACCTTATTCATAGTAGAAACTTAACAAATGTTTTTCAATTGGATGTAATAGAAAGCTAACCTAACAATAGAAAGATATTATTAAATTGGGATTATAAAACCTATTAGCATTACAAATTTGCCTTGCTTATGTAGGTTAATGAATTATTTAGTGCTGAGCTCTGTAGTAGGTAGGTATTATATACAGTGGGACAATGACCTTAAAGCACTATTTGATGGAGACAAGGGGATGTGGAATGACTGATAGGCTGAGGATGGTAATGGATCACCAGATTGGCTAGGAAAGGAAACAGCCAAGGCAATGACATCCTCCTTCCACCCCAACTTGATTGTCATGGGCTGGCACACAGGAGCCTCTGGAACTTTAATTGCTATGCATTAGCTCTCAATGATTCAGCACCAGAAGGGACCTTAAAACTCATCCGATCCACTCCACTACGACCTCTATTTTTTACAGAAGAGGAAACTGAGACTCAGACAAAGAAAGAGATTTTGCTCAAGGTCACATAACAGGCATAGTCCCTGGGCCAGGATATGAAGTCATAGGATCAGAATGAGAGCTCAGAGGGCATCCATTTGACAGATGAGGAAATTTGACCAAAGCCATACAAGTATGAGTGTCAAACGTAAATTAGGAACCCAGAGCCTTTTATTCCAGAGCCAGGACATTTTTCATTGCACGAATCTAAGTTCCTTGAACCCAGGTCTCTTGGTTCCTGGCTGGTGCTCTTTCCACACATTATCTGCCTTTTGAATGATCAAGATGTCATGAAAAGGCTGCTGGGCAGTGCATATATTAGGGGCAGCTGATCATGGAACTGCAAGGAGACACTAAATCCTTTTTGTATAAGCAATTTCAGGTGAGCCAGCTGTAATGCCGTTTGCATAATGACTCAATTTAGCCTTTTAATCCTCTAATTAATTTTCTTTAAAGCCAGGAGCATTAGATGCATTTAGGTGTTTAGCTGGGGAAGGAGCCCTGTTTAACACAGTGCAGAAAAAACAAAGGTGATGAAATATTTCTTCCTGGTGCCTTTCCAACCTCTCTTCAATTTGGAGGGTCAGAGATCTAGGGCTAGAAGGGACAGCAGAGACCATTTTACAGATGAGGAAACTGAAGCTCAGGGAGGTTCATTATTTTATAGTTTTTCTAAGACAGTCTACTTGCCATTACCCTGGAGGCTCTTAATCAGTTTCCATTCCCAGACATGAAACCTTTAGGAAATAGCTGTCCAACTCCTTCCCTTCAAGAGAACTAGGACCTGGAACTTCGGCTGCTAATTCCCAATCAGTCACAAATATTTAAGGGCTTCCTATGGGCTAGGCACCATGCTTAGTGGGGATACAAATAAAAACCAAAAGAAAGATAGTCCCTGCCTTCCCTTAAGGAGCTTACATTCTAATGGGGGAGGATAACACATAAAAGTGAATTGAAAAGGGGAATGCAGGGAAGGGGGGAAGGTACAAACCAGGTCATGGTGGCCAAATATGGAGAATCAGATGCACATCTGAGAGAAGAATGAATGAAGGTCAATTTGAGCTCCTGCCCACAACGGAGACCCTGGAAGGACTCACCAATAGGAGACAGCAAGTTGGGGGAGAGGAATGTTCTCGGGTGAGAAGCCTGCTGAGGTGTGCTGGTGATTCCGAAGCAGAGCTAGCAGAGGAATTCTGGTTCTGCTTTGCGATCTCAGGCTATTCTTTCCCACTCCAAGCTTCAGTATTTATTTCTGTATAGCCCGTATTTCTTTGTCTTTTCAAGGTCTAAAACACACCTCACAGCTACTCTTGCAAGATATTGTTGTTATGCAAGTATTATTATCCTCATTTGTTTAATTGAGGGGAGTGAGGACCACCATTATATGACATGGCTATCAATTTTGAAGTCAGAATTTGAACCCAGACCTTCTGACCCCAACCGAACCCCAGGTGCAACTGAGCTCCAATTTGAACCCTAGGTCTTCTGACTTCCCTACTCCATAATGACTACCAGATTCTAGCAGAGAGGAGTCTGAACACCATATAAGGAATGGCTAAGTGAATTGGCATTGAGTAGAAGTGGTGGAAGTAAGGCATACTATCTACTTTCAAATATCTGAAGGATTGTCATGAAGAGGAGAGATTAAGCTTACAGTAGGTAGCTCTAGAAGGCATGAATTGTACCAGTTGGTGAAAATTACTGCTGTGCATAATTGAGCTCAACACTGAAAACAGTTTTCTAATCATTAGAGCTGGTCCACATTGGAATGGTCTGCCTTAATGAGTCAGTGAGCTCACAGCATCACAGATCTGGAATTGAAAGGGGCCTTGGATGTCATCTAGCCCATTCTTATCTGGTTCCAAAAGCTGAAATTTAGCTCCATTAACATTGTGACTTCCTCAAGATTTCATGGGCTGAGCAATGAAGGAAGAGGCATTTTTGACATGTAGAAAAGAGCAAGGGTTGATCTAGCTCTGAGGCTCTGTGATTCTTTAATTTCCATGAAAACATGGTTTTTTTTTTTTGTTTTTTGTTTTGGCTATGTTAGACACTGACAGAAAGGCAGTTGAGGAAAAAGGAGTAGAAACATAAAAAGGAAAAAAAAATCAGGCCATCAAATAATCATGTGGTTATTGACAAAGACCTGTCTTCTTATGTAGTTATTGGCAAAGACCTGCCTTCTTGGGGTCAGCTCTGCTCACCAGCTTTCAGTGATGTGGTATATCATATAGACCCACCAAGGCTACCTACCCACACTCTACCCTAGTGTCCAGCTTGATTTGAAATTTATGGTACTGAAGTTACTGCCTTACAGAGCTGTAAGTAGAGTGCGGTCATCAGACATTTTAGCTAAGGTGTGAAATGCAAAGCATTTTGATAAAACCATTCTAGGGTAATCTTCCTCTCTTCCATGGCCCTGCCCACATGGTAGAAGTAGGAGCATCCTTCCTAACTCCAGTGGCCCAAGATCAACTGAGTCTAGTATCCTCCCTTCCTCCTCTATCTACTATTGGACTAACCCAGGGCACAAAATTTGCTAGTTATAGATCTTCTGCTTTTGATAAAAGGGGAGACACAGTGACCTGACTTTAAATAGGAGTGTAAGACAGCTACTACTTCATAGACTGCAGAGTGTCATAGGGAACAAAGAATCATATATTTAAATCAGGAGGGAACTTTCAAGACCATGTGGCTCAACCTCTTCATTTCACAAAATATGAAACTGAAGCAAACAAAGGTTAAATTACTTGCTCAGGGTCAAACAAATTGTAAGAGAGAAAGGGAGGATTTAAACACAGGTCCTCTGACTACAAAGTTAGAACCCTTCCTCCTATATCACACCCATCGATAAAGCAATTGGAAATATCGTGCCTGTTGAAGAGATATGTGTGTGTGTGTGTGTGTGTGTGTGTGTGTTTATGTGTATGTGTGTATGTATGTGAGGGGAGAGGGCTGATGGCATCTTCAAGTATTTGAAAGTCTGTCAATCTCAACCCCAGAGGACAAAATAGAGAACAAAGTACAAAAATTGGAGGGAGGCACATTTTTAGTGGATATTGGTACTTTAATTTTTATTGGCCACCCCTGAAGGCTTCATTACCATCTGATATAATTAGTTGATGGCAATCTGAGAACAAGGGCCCATGGAAATGGGACAAATGTGTTCATTCAACAAGTTCAGCACATTTGGAAGGGTAGAGTTGATATTTTGTTCTTTCTAGTTGTAGGTAAAAGTGATGAAAAAGTAACTTCCTGTCTTTGGGACTCAGTTTCTTCTTCTGTAAAGTGAGATTATATGAGACATGCTCTAAGGTTCTTTTCAGGTCTCACAGTCTATATTTAGCAAGATGGAAAAGATCATAGATTTGGAGCATGGAAGGACCTTAATAGTCCTCTAGTTCAAATATTTTATTTTACAGATGAGGAAACAGAAGCATAGAGAAGATTAAGAGAATTGTTCAAGGTCACATAGGAAGTCACAGATCCAGAGCTTGGAAGGTACTTCAGGCTAAAGATTATTAATTTGGGGCTTGTGGACTTATTTTGAAAAAAATATTTTGATAACTGCATTTCAATAAGCTTGATATAACCCTTTGTAATCTCACGCATTTTATTTTGTGTATTTAAAAGCATTTGTTTTCAAGGAGTCCTTGGGCTTCCCAGTCTGTCAAAGGGATCCATGAGACACAAACAAAAGTTAAGAACATTTGATCTTGTATGCTTCAGTCATTTTATAGTCAAAGAAACAGAGACCCAGGGGAGTGAAGTCATATCAGCAAACATTTATTAAACACCCACTGTATGCTGGGTACTGTGCTAAATACTCAGGGTTCAAAAGAAGCAAAAACATGGTCCCCTCCCTCAAGAACTCACAGTCTAGTGGGGTATACAATATGCCAACAATTCTGCACATATGAGAGTTCATGGAAGGAATGCGACTTGAGACGGGTCACTCAGGTAGTAAATGTCAGAACTGGGAGTGGAAGCCAAGGCTTTTTATAACAGAGACAGGGTCCTTTCCATTTAACACACTGCCTTCTATTAGCTTCTAAATGGGTGGTGAGGTGGGTGGAAGATGGATGGTTCAAAGAAACAGGAGACTGGCTGGAGAAGGGGGTAGATGGAAAGGGGAGAGTGTGTCTAGTGTCATTTCTGCAGTTACTTTCTGGGTGACCTAGGTTAGTGGCCTCACCTTCAAAATGGAGAGAGCCATGTCTTCCTGGCCTGTCTGGCAGGGATGGTTATGGGGCTAGAGTGGGATAATGAACTTGGTGCTTTTGCAAGCTCAAATGGAGCTCCACCTGTGCGTTGTCATGGCGACGACAACTCTGAGAGTGATTCACCACTCAGCCTGCTGGCAAGGGAGGGTAGAAAAATGATCTTGTCAGCAAGGGGGTCCTAACTGCTCAGTTTTATTAACTGAGTTTCTGATCCCAAGGAAAGAATAAATTAATTGTGCATCAGGGGATAGAGCAAAGAGTAAGGAATTTAGAATGGGAGGAATTAAGGTCAAATCCCTACTCTGCAACTTACTTCCTGTGTGACCTTAGGCAAGTCACATCATTTTTCTAGGTCTCAGCTTCTTCTTTTGTATAATGAAGGTTATTGACTTGATGGCTTTTAGCACCATATTTTGGTAGTCACATGGAGGGAGATTAGAGAGAGGACATACAATGAACAGGAGGACTGATTATGAGGAGGCTATCAGAATAGACCAAAAGGAAGATAATGAAAACCTGGAAGAATGATGATGATGATGATGATGATGATGATGATGATGATGATGATGATGATGATGATGGTTATGTGGTGGTGATGGTGATGATGATGGTGATGATGATGATGGTGATGGTGATGATGGTGATGTGGTGGTGATGACTGACATTTATATAGCAATTTAAGATTTTCAAAATACATGTCATGTGCTATCACCATTTTGCAGATGCCTAACTGTGGCTGAGAGAGACTCAGTGATTTGCCAAGTGTTTGGGGCCAGAATTCAAACTCAAGTTTTGCTGAGGGTGATGATTGTGTGATCAGATAGGAGGGAATAATTGTGAGAGATAATGGATGGGGGAGGGGGAGAGAAAGTAGACTTGACAATCCTGAGATGCTGGTCAGTCTGGTCCTCACTCAGGAATGTCAGAATTAGATTAAAGAAAGATGTGATGTATAATTAATAGCACATTGCTTGCCTTCACAATGGGTAGAGGAGGGGCTGGAAAGAGGAAGAGAATTTAGATTTCAAAATTCTAAAAAATGAATGTTAAAATGAATAAAATATCATTTTTAAAAAAAGATGTGAAGATTCAAATCACATCAAATGGTCCCTCCCCACCACAAGTGATGGCCATGGTCAAGATGACTTGGAAAAGCCATTAAATGTTGTCTAAGGGGAAGAAACATTCAATATTTAGTGAGCAGTACAGGTTTTTAGAAAGAAAGAGCTCTTTCACCTCCTGAAAAACAACCATGAAGTCAGAGGGATAAAGCAAACAGATGGGCTAGGTGCCCCCTGAGCATTATTCTAAACTCTAATTGCTCTTATTCACAACAGAAACCCACAGCATTTGGCAAATAGGTGCTATCAAAAGCAGGAACAAGAAGAAAAGATGAAAAGGAAGCATTTTTAAAAGTCTATGGGCTTTTCAGAATGCTTATCAGAGCCTTGCAGTGTCCTGAAGAGAACTTCAGAAATGGTGGGTCTAGAACATGAACATTGAATCAAGAGGCACCTTCTCACCAACTTTTTGATGAGGTCATAGATGTGTATTCAAGAAAAAGCTAACACTCAGTGAGGTGAATCACAGAAGAGATAGGGGGAAACTGAGGCAGCCTGATGCAGTAGAAAGAATATTGCATTTGGAATCTAACAACTGGATGCAGATGTCTGCCTGTGTGACCTTGGGAAAGTCATGGTCCTTCTCTGGACTTCAGTTTCCTCAGGCTGTAAAATGAGAAATTTTAGGGGGATGAACCCAAAATTTCCTTCTGGCTTTAAATCTATGGTCTTCTTCCCCCAGACTCATTTTCCCAAGTGAAATAAAAATTGTGTCAAAGAGCTCATTTTTAATAATGTCTTTTGCTTGACTTTGGTTTATTTTAATTTAATTTCATCCTATTTTCTTTGTTGTTGATAAAAAAAAAGTCAGAGAAGTGACCTGGGAATTAAGGCACTTGGTTTCTGATACTGACTTTGCTACTTACTAGCTGTGTGACCTTGAGTCTGTCCCTTAACTGCTATAGGATGTGGCTTCCTCATCTATTAAACAATGGGGTTGGATCTCTCAGGTCTCTTCCATTTCTAAATCTATGATTCTCTAATATTCTTGGGTTTTATGCCTCTTTCATAAAATAAAGGGGTTGGGCTGGGTTTACTTCCCTTTCTAATGTTGCATGATTTTACAAATCTACCCACAGGAATGCTGAGGATGCAGGATAAGAATGATACAGATTTGACATAAGGACACACAGACTCCAAGTCCTTCTCTGCCTCTTAGTACCTGTGTAGTCTTGGGCAGATGACTTACCTCTGTTGTTGGATTCCTTTTCCTTGCCTGCAAAATGAAAGCTTTAAAATAGACTCTTTTGGCTATAAAACCATGATCCTTGTGACTGGCCAGGCTTTTAGACATATTCTAAAGGGAAGGAACAGAGGATTATGACTTGAGAGGCCAAAGTGACTTCAGAGGCTATCTGGTCTAATGCTCCCATTTCACAGATGAGGAAACTGAAGTCCAGAGGTCTTCAGTGAGATGGTTTGCCTGAGGTCCCAACAAAGCAGGATTTGAATCCAGATCCTCTGATCCCAAAGTCTGAACTCCTTCCCATTGAACCACACTGCCTACCTTCCACACACAGAGTAGTGTCCAAGATCATAGGACTAGGTGTTTAGAGCTGGAAAAGACCTTAGGAACTATCTAGTTTAAATTCCTTACTTTAGAAATAAGGAAATAGGAAGGCAGAAAGGTAAAATGTTTTGCTCAAGGTCAAATGGGCAATAAAAAACACAGGGACAGAATCGGAACCCAAATGCTCTGTTCTGAAATCTAGTGCTCTCTGTCCAATGCCTCTCTAGCCAGACAAGAGATATAATAGAAGGTAAACTTCTTGAGGTCAGCCACCATTTCATTATCATCTTTAGGTCCTGTGGTCCCAAAGAAGCCTGAGTAGACACTCAATCAGTTCTTATTTAATTAAACTAAATAAACAGCACTTTCACTGAGCCTCCCTGGAGGGTATATTTTGCCAGAGGAGCCCATGAAGAAAAGAGGGAAGATTAGTGGACAGATTTATCAGCAAGGGGCCACCCCTTCACTGGCAATTCTAGAATCTGGGGCAAGCACTACAAAACGTACCCTTGAGCAAGCAGCGAGGGAAATGGCTTCCAATTTAAAAAAAAATAAATTAAATTGAAGCAAATTCATTTGGGGAAGTAAGGAGGGGTTTGTTCACAGAGAGATCTCGAACCTTGGGACACAAGGGGATGCCCACTTGGGGGTTAAAGACAGAATCCCTTGCCCTCAAAGCACTGACTCCCCTAAGCATGAGACTCCCATCACGATGTCCCTGCTGGGGAGGGTGAGAGGAAGAGTTGGATGAAGGAGAAGCCAACCTAGGCTTACAGTCTCTGGTGCCGGAAGCTTCTTCCTCTGCCAGCTTCCTATCTTATGCAATTATTATTTTTTCCCTAAGTACTCAACTCAATTGTTTCCACCTGCTGAAGTAGTTCAAGTGTTATTAGCACTTTCCCAATGCACCTCCATTCTCCTGCCCTAGTTACAGCTCTGACATAGGGTTTCTTCACAGGATTGGTGAGTCAGTAGCTGAGGGGTAAGATGGGAGAGGCAATAGCTGGGCAGCTTGGAGATACTGTGATTACCTAGGGAGAGTCAAGAAGTTGGTGGGTAGACCACAGTGGAGAAGGAGGAATCCTGAAAACAAAACCTTCTACATTTAAAACTTTGCTAATGGCCAAGCACTGATAAAAATACACGAGTTCTGCAAAGCAAAAATTTATTTGGAAGAAGGAAGATTTTAGATGACCAGTTTTTGAGGTGGTAACTAGTGAATTAGTCATCTGGTGATATATAAGACCAAAGCCTAGTGCTGGATTGTCTATCCTAGGAAGAAGAGAAGCCAGGGAAGGGTTTTTGGATCATTGGCATCTGGAAGGCATCCTAAGCAGTCACCTAGTCCAATCCAATCATTTTTACAGATGAGGAAACTGAGGCAGAGAGAGGGTGTGGCAATCAAAGGATCATGGATCATAGGCTTAGAAATAGAAGGGGATTCTAGTGGTCATATAATCCAATCTTCCCATTTTACAGATGAGGAAACTGAGGCTCAAAGAAACTGACAGTTGCAGGATCTTAGATCATAAATTTACAAATGGATATCACTTTAGAGGCTGGTTAGCCCAATATCTCATTTTACACTTGAGGAAACTAAGGCCCAGACAGAAGTTCCTTGCCCAAACTCAAGGAAGAGCTGGGTTTTGATCCCAAGGTATCTCAGATGTCTCCAAAAGAGCTCTGAAAAGACTCTACTCCTCCCTGTCTTCGCCTGAGCACAAAGGTGACTGTGGCTTCCTAAAGATCTCACTGTAAGAAATTTAGTAACCAAGTAAGGAGTTTTTGGAGGGAAGGTCACCACGATTCATCGTTCCCATAGGCATAGGGAAGTCACTAACTACCCACACAGATAAAGTAAAATTTTTTAAAAAAAGTATTAAAGGTAAAGTATGGCAAAGCTAGTTGGACTCCATTTAAAAAACATACTAAAGAAAATATAAAAACACAAAAAAAAGGAATAAAAAAGCAATAGACATGAATCCACTAGCCTGCAAAAAAAGATAACACTTTCCAACATTCTGCCTTGTTAGACACTCTAAACAGAGCATTTCTGTGATGGCCATTTCCAATCATGGCCCACTGTCTGAGAACATCCAAGACCATAATGACCAAATCTTGAATGGACAGAAATCAACAGAACAAATGCATTTACAGACAAATGCAGTAAATTTCAATTGTCTGCTCTATGGGGCGGCCAAGATACTCTAAAAGCAATTTATGTGAAGTCAAGAGAGACTAGCAACCTGGCAAAGGTTTCTTAGGGAGAAATGTGGAAATATTCAGAGCAAGATCATGTGTGTGGTTATTGAAGGCAGCAGGAACCATGATGTAATAGCTACAAATGCAGACTAATTGTTAACACTTAGCAAGCCAGTAGAAGTCAGAAGGGAGAGGAACTGGATTGGCCAAGCCATTTCATTTTTTTAAAAATACGTCTTTTTTCAACGTCTTTTGTTCTAATATCACTTACATTTCCCACTGTGTCCCTTCCCTCTCCCAGAGAGCAATTCCTTATAACAAAGACTAAAGAAAAGGGAAAAGCAGTTCAGCACAGCTTAGCTACATATTGAAAAGGATGGCACTATATGTCGTGTATTCTCCCACTGCCGTAGAGAAGGAGAGAGAGAAGCTAGCTTGTATTTTTTCCATGGGGCCATGTCAAGGCCAACTGAAATGTAGATTCCTCAGGAATCCTAGGCCACCAAGAGTCCAGCAGTGACTATGATCAACAGACAAGCACTTTGTTATCATAACTTCTTGTGGGAGTTTCCAAAGAGAATCACAAATGACTACAGTGAAACCTTAGGACTTGGACACGTGGCCACCAAGGGCTTTTTTTATTTTATTTTATTTTTTAAATTAACTTGCTTATTTTTAGTTTACATCATTCATTTCTACAAGATTTTGAGTTACAAATTTTCTCCCCATCAGCCTGTATCTTCCCCCTCTGAAGCAAGAGGAGGATTCAGTTGTCAGGGTTTCAACAATCATGTATCAAGTGCTTTCAATGTACTAGGCACCGTGCAAAGTTCAGGCGATACAAAGGAAGGAAAATATCTGTTTCTAGCCTGTCTCTAGGATCGTTGTTGTTGTTTGTCCATTATTCTGGAAGAGGCCCATGACATCAGGAAAGTGATATTCTGAATTGCAAGTGAATTGTATTTTAAGTGAGGCAAGGCTGTGCAAAGTCACCAGCCTCACTCCTCCAGAGTCATCAAAGTGGCAAGGTAAAGATAGATCAGGCTGGCTGGAGATGCCCTAAATGCAGTGGGAGACCTTGGTCTTTTCAAGCTAAGGTCTTTCCCAGGTCTCAGTTTGCCTGAGGCAACACCCACTCGGTGATTAAAGAAAGGTAAGAAATGAGGCAAAAATGGCCTCTTTTACCTAGTTAAAAATATCAATCTGGGAGGGAAAGACCATCAAGATTTCTGGCCAAAACAGAAATAATTGCTGTTTACACTCATGCTGAGCCATCAAGACCCAAACAAAGACCAAGTGAGACTTGGGCTGGGACCTATTGTTGGTCAATCAGTGAGAGCCAGAGTGACTTGGGTTTTAGGCATGGTCCAGTAGCTCCATTTGAATCCCCCATGAGCTTTATCAATGCCTAGATTTCCAATGCTGTATTTCAAGAAATCATAAATGAAACTACATGGGGCAAAAGAGTCAATTATCCCAGTTTTTTAAATGATAAAATAAACAAGTAGGAAAGAGAAAAAAAAGAAACCTAGTCCACAAGCCCTGAAATATCTTGTGAGGTTTCAGTGATCAGAATTTATGTTCCTTTTGGCAGGGCACCCACAGGTAAAGGTGTAATTCCCTATGTGGACAGAGGGAGAAGAGGGAGTGGAGGGAGAAAAGGAAGGAAGTAAGGAAAGAAGGAAGGAAGGAAGGAAGGAAGGAAGGAAGGAAGGAAAGAAGGAAGGAAGGAAGAAAGGAGCTGGGTTACCCAACAGGAACTAAGCCCCCAGCGGGGCAGTTACTACTATTCGTAGATTATTGTTTGTCCTTCATTCTAGGAGAGGACCAATGATATCAGGAGAGTCATTTATTGACTAGCAAGTGAATTGGATTTAAGTGAGGCAGGATTGTGCAAAGTCACTAGCCTCAGTCTCTCCTCCAGAGTCATCAAAATCCAGTGGGAGGACAAAGTCAAGATAGCCCTATCTCAAGAAGCTCATGTTCTAAAAGGGTAGATGACATGTAAATAAATGCTAATAAGGTTGGAGAAAACTGTTTAGCAGCTTTAGGAAGAAGGGGCAAATAGAAGTGGTTGGTGATATTCAGTAGGACAAGTTTTTAAAATGCTTTTCACACACATGCATGACTTTTAATCAAATGTATGTAGAGTGAAATCTCCATTAGGATGCAGACTCTTTGAGGAGAGGGACTTTTGCCTTTGTATCCTTGGTAGCTAGCACTGTGCCTGGTAAAAGGTAGTGCCAAAAAAATGATTGTTGAATTAAATTAAATGGAATGTAAATGTTGTTGTGATTAATCAAATGCAAATTATTCTAAATGTGCTACTGAATTCATGGAAGCATTTTGCCATTATGCATTTTATCCAACAACAGACATCAACAATACTATTTTCTTTCTTTTTTTTTTTTTTTGATATGAATACTATTTTCTTATATGTATATGTAGGGGGAGGGGAATGGAGGGTAGTTCATTTGTTTTTAATGTTAAAAAAGGACCATATTCTTGAAAAGGCTAAAACTATTACACTGGAACATAGCTCACCCTAGCAGTATCATGGACTTTAAGCAAAGGATGAAGTCATCTTTTATAAAGGAAGATTCTTTTTTTTTTTTTTTAGGATATGTGTCAACAGGAAATTACATTCATAAGTTGCCTACTCCACCATCCTTGAAAATACCAAGATTATCAAGGGACAGAAAGCTGTCATCTAGCTGTTTGGAATGCAGGGGTCATAATGACTTGCTCCTCCATCGCTTGGCTCCAGCTAGAACCATAATGGACTCCTAGGAGTCATGTTGATTGGATTGAGGAGACAACTTTCTGATGTTAGCAGGGCAGTATCTCCTTGATTCTAAGCTGACTCATTCTGTGGGAAAGAGGAGCATATCAGCTCCACTGACTCTCAGAATTGATTCTAAAAGTTTACAATACAGAAAGTGCAATATTGTCTCTGACTTAGATTCTAACAAGAAAAAAAATATTTGAAATGGTCAGAAAGGAAATAATAGGGAGAGCTTTAAAGGTAGAAAGAAGTCTTCTTGTGATCTTTCCCCTTTTTGGAGGGTTTAAAAGTAGAAGTAATCATGCTTCTCCTTACCTTCTGTGTCTGTCTCTCTATCTTTGTCTCTGTCTCTTTTTATCTTTCTGTCTTTATCTCTCTGTCATTGTCTCTCTTGATCTCTGTCTTTTCTCTCTGTGTCTCTTTGTGTGTCTTTTTCTCTATCTCTCTGACTTTATCTTTCTCTTGGTCTCTGTCTCTGCCCTTCTCTCTGCCTTTCTGTCTGTCTCTTACATTCCTTGTGGTCAGAGTAGTAAGGAGTTTCCTCTTAATACTCCTTCATTCTCCTGGAGATTGAGTGGCAGTTCAGTTAGGTTCTTCCAATCCTCTCCACTGGCTCCCTGGGAGACTCCCAGAGTAGGACCAGAGCCAGGAACCCATATCCATTCTCTTTCCAGGAATATTCAGAAGTCTTGTATATTTAATGCTTTTGTTCAGGATTATCCTCTAAATTCATAATGAGTTTACATGTTGGTTATTGAGCTAGAATTCTCCCTGTGCTTGATGACTCTGTACACTTTTTAGTTCTCATTAAGCACTCCTGGATTTCCTCAAGCTAAATTGTATGTTCATTGACTGGTGTTAAGCCTGCCAAGTGACCTATTGGTCATTGCTTTAAAATATCCATTGGTGGACAGAGCACTTCACAGATTTGGAGTGTTAGACTCTCATCAATAGATTCCTGATGGAGAAAAGAAGACAATCTCTTTAACCCTTGTATTATATAGAAATGTAAGGGATAAAAAGAAAAAAAAATCCAGAGGAAACCATGAAAATAGATGTTATGGAAGACGGCAGATATGTCCCACGAAGAAGTAAGAAGGTGTCCCAAAAGTCTTAATGTAATTTTAACCTACTAAAGCTTTAAATATACAAGATCCAGAAATATTCCTATCAACACTTATTCACTTAAAACGGCATGAAGGACACCCTGTAGGAGAAATCTGCAATAATTCAGAGGAGAAAATAACAAGGGAGAGGATCAGGAAAGGAGCTTATGGCTTCAGTTTTGTATATAGAAATTCAGAGAACGTGGACCAAGAAACAGTGAACCATGAGTTAAGGAGATGGTGTCACACTTTGAATTCTGGACCAGAGATCAGATTCAGGGATGCCTAACTCTTGGTTAATGATAAAATGTATCACAAAGTGAAATGAGCAGAACCAAGAGAGCATTGTACACAGTGACAACATTGTTTGATGATCAACCGTGAATAACTCAGTTCTTCTCAGCAATACAACAATCCAAGACAATTCCAAAGGACTCATGATGGAAAATTCTATCCATGTCCAGAGAAAGAACTGATGGAGTCTTAATACAGATCCAGGTATACTTATTTTTGCTTTCATTATATTTTTGTGGTTTTTTTTTCCTTTTGGTCTTTCTTCTTTCACAACATGACTAATATGGAAATACGTTTTACATGATGGCATATATATAAATATATATATATATATATATACATATATATATATATATATATATATAGTATATCAAATTGTTTGCTGTTTTAGGGAGGGAGAAAAAATTTAGAATTCACTATTTAAAAAATAAATGTTAGAAATTATTTTTATATGTAATTGGAAAAAATAAAATACTACTAAAAATAAAATAATGAAACATAAAAAAGAAATTTGGTCAAAGAAAAAAAAGAACTAGCTGCATCAGATTGGGGGAAAGTGGTGAGAAAGTATTTGTCTTGAGTCCTGTGATGTTTAATTGGCTACAAGGACTTGTAGGATGAGAGCTTGAGGGGACCTTCGAAAACATCTAACTCAGATTCCTTAACCTTCTCTTTTTGTGCCAGAGACAGCTTGGGCAATCTGGCAAAGGCTGTAGATCTCTTCTCATAAGAAAGCTTTTAAATGCATAAATTAAAATACATAGGAATACAAAGGAAATCTATTACATTAAAATGCAGTTATCAAACTTTAAAAGAATGAAATTCATATACCCAGGGCTAAGAATCCATAGATAATCTCTAAGACTGCCATTGATAGTTGGGTTGCAATCTACTTGGCTGGAAAGATGCTATGTCTCCATTTGACAGATGTGGAAACTGAATCTCAGAGCAGTAGATAAAAAGAAAACTCTTTCCAGTCTTAAGAGAGTTGCCAAGTCTCCCAGAGTGGGTGAGATGACACATTCCAAGTGTCATTATCTAATTCAGTCTCTTAAATCACAGAGGCCATTGAAATCTGATCTAGTCTAATATCTCATTTTACTAATAAGGAAACTGAGGACCAGAGAGGTTAAGGGACTTTTTCACAGGTCACAGAGTGTCAGTGTGTGACTTGTTAAAAGTTTCTTAACCTCCCTGGCCTCAGTTTCCTCATCTGTAAAATAGCTTGTTTTGTTGCACCCCTTTAGACACCTCTGCTTAGCTTGCACTAGAACCTGGGTCTTTCCACCCAGCACTTTTTCCACATAACCTTGTTACTAAGGTCGCCTACTTTAAGAGAAAACAAAAAAAGAAGGAATAAAAACCAATGCTCTTTTTCATAAATTCTCTACTCCAAATGACAGATGTCCCTACTCTGCTGCTGACATTAGATCTTGAGCTCACCTGGAAAAGAGACATTTGAGTCTATCACTGATTCATCTTCCAGCCAAACAAAGATGTCTCTGAGCCACACTAGGCTAGCAGCCAGAGGATGCTGGGAGAGGACAAGAATGGTGCTGAGAGGTAAGAATTAAAGGCCTTTAGAAGCGGGCAGTTCAGCCTCCCTCGTGTGATAAGCCTAGGAACAAATGGGAGCTGATGATCAAACGTCTGGCAGCCGCACAAAGAAAGGCTACTGCTTGTGAAACACCAATAAAGCCTCCGAGGAGAAGAGGCTGAGAGGAGGCCAGGGCTGGGAGTCAGGAGTGTCTCTAAAAGAAAGCCCATGGGACCACAACCTAAGTTAGAGGTGATGGGGGAAGGGCCGAGGCAGCTGGGGCGCTGGGTCAGAAGCATCATCTCTGGAGTCAGAGACGCCCATCCGGATCTCAGCTCTGTCACTCTGCTGACCTAGGCAAGTCATGCCTTCTTCTCCAGCCTCAGTTTCTCCTTTTGTAAGATAAGGCTGGCCAGTTTCCAATGTCCTTCTACTTCTGATCCTATGAGCTTTGAAGGACAAAGCAACTGGCCTTTTCAGAGAGGCCCCTTGGCCTGCTGGCTGGGGAGCTTATCTTCTTGGAGTAAGGAAAGCCTCCTTCCAACTCCTAATCAATCAGTAAGCATTCCTTAAGCACCTACTCCTAGCTAGGCTCTGTACTAAGCACTGGGAATACAAAAAGGGGCAAAAGACAGTTCTTGCCCTCAAGGAGCTTACAATCTATGCAAACCACTCAACCAAGTGATTTGCAAACATGCAAATCAAAATATACAACAATATAGATAGGATAAATAGAAATAATTCCACAGAGGGCCGGCGCTAGAATTAAGAGGGACCGGGAAAGGCTTCCTGTGCAAGGCAGGATCTTAGGTGAGACTGAAGGGAAGCCCAGGAGGTCAACAGGCAGAGGTGAGGAGTGTGTGTGTATGTGAGTGTGTGTGAGTGTGTGCGTGAGTGTGAGTGTGTGTGAGTGTGTGTGTGAGTGTGTGCGTAAGTGTGTGTGAGTGAATATGTGTGTGAGTGTGTGTATGTGTGTGTGAAAGTGTGTATGTGTGAGAGTGTGTGAATATGTGTGTGAGTGTGTGTGTGAAAGTGTGTGTGTGAGTGTGAGTGAGTGTGTGTGAGTGTGTGTGTGAGTGTGTGCGTAAGTGTGTGTGAGTGAATATGTGTATGAGTGTGTGTATGTGTGTGAAAGTGTGTGTGTGAGTGTGTGTGTGTGTGTGTGAGTGTGTGTGTGAATATGTGTGTGAGTGTGTGTGTGAATATGTGTGTGTGAGTGTGTGTGTGAGTGTCTGTGAGTGTGTGTGTGAGTGTGTGTGAATATGTGTGTGAGTGTGTGTGAGTGTGTACATAAGTGTGTGTGAATGTGTGTGTGTACATAAGTGTGTGTGAATGTGTGTGTGAGTGTGTGTGTAAGTGTGTGTGAGTGTGTGTGTGTGAGTGTATGTGTGAGTGTGTGCATAAGTGTTTGTGAATGTGTGTGAGTGTGTGTGTGCATAAGTATGTGTGAGTGTGTGTGAGTGTGTGTGTGTGTGTGTGTGTACACATGCTAATTTCTTTGTCTTTGCCTAATTTCTTTCCTCTTAGACCCTTTTCTGCCTTTCTCCAGAAGACTAACATGACTTTCTGCTCCTCCCACACTCTGCTCCACTAGCCTGGTCTTTCCGGTCCATTCCCCAGCCATGGAGCTTCTTCTCCTCCACACATGCAGCGGCCCCTCCTGTTGGTATTCACTTGCCACCAGAACCAGTGGTCTCTGGCAGAGAAGCCTCATGCTTGTGGTTGGCTGTGCCACGAACTGGGCTGGAGATGTCTCAGTTTGCCCATAGTTACCGACATCCAAGGGTGCCGATCACAGATTCAGAGCGGGAAGGCATCCCAGAGACTGGATCTAAGCCAGCTCCTTCATTTTACAGAGGAGGAAACTGAGGCAAGAGTTTTTTCAAGGGCACACAGGGAATGAACATTAATACTGAGTCTTTTTACTCCAGTGTCAGCTGGCTTTTCTGGGTACCTGCTGCCTCACAGTGAGAATGAATGATGTCTGTACGTGCCCACAAGCACAGGAGGAACAAAAAGAAGAGAAACATTAAGCTTTATTTATATTTTGTATTAAATGTTTTCCTGACCTACTGTTTTCTCTCTAATAGAATGTAAGTTCCTTGGGAATAGGGGCTATTTCATGTGTATGGGTATATCCACAGTAGGCAGCTTGATGTTGCCACTGACAGAGCTCTGAGCCTAAAGTCAGGAAGACTCTTCTTCCTGAGTTCAAATCTGGTCCTAGCCATTTATTAACTGTGTGACCCTGGGCAAGTGACCTAATCCTTTCTGCCTCAGTTTCCTCACCTGTAAAATGATCTGGAGAAGGAAATGGCAAACCAATCCAATATCTCTACCAAGAAAACCTGAAATGGGGTCACAAAAAGCTGGACTGAAATGACTGAACAACAACAAACTGCATTCACACTATCTCTGATGCTGGGCACCTGCGAGACAGACTGTCTGTGAAACCCTGAGCACTGACCCAGGCAACTCTCGAAGATTATTCCAAGTTTTAGAGCAAGTGCTGGTCTACAGTGGTGCCAGGTCATTCCCTGCTGGGGTTTCCCTGTCCTAGCTTTGGCGTTCGTCATTCTCCAGGCCTTAGTGGGGTGCCTAGCGCTTAGTAGGTACTTCATTAATACTAACGGGACCAAATTAAATAAGAGGAAAAAAAGTATAAGAGAGTGGAAAAGGAGAGGCAGAGAGAGGGGGGAAGAGAGAGGGAGACAGAGACAGAGAGAGACAGAGACAGAGAGAGACAGAGACAGAGAGAGAGACAGAGGGAGAGAGAGACAGAGAGACAGAGACAGAGAGACAGAGACAGAGAGAGAGACAGAGAGACAGAGACAGAGAGAGACAGAGAGAGAGAGAGACAGAGAGAGACAGAGAGAGAGAGAGAAACAGAGAGAGACAGAGACAGATACGGAGAGACAGAGAGACAGAGAGAGAGACAGATACAGAAAGACAAAGACAGAGAGAGACAGAGACAGAGAGAGACAGAGAGACAGAGACAGAGAGAGAAAAGACGGGATAGAGGAAGAGAGAGAGACAGAGAGAGAGAGACAGAGAGAGACAGAGAGAGACAGAGAGACAGAGACAGAGAGACAGAGAGACAGAGACGGATACAGAGAGACAGAGAGACAGGGAGAGACAGAGAGACAGAGACAGAGAGACAGAGACAGACAGAGACAGAGACAGATACAGGCAGAGAGAGACAGAGAGACAGAGAGAGACAGAGAGACAGAGACAGAGAGAGAAAAGACAGGGGATAGAGGAAGAAAGAGAGACAGAGAGAGAGACAGAGACAGAGAGAGACAGAGAGACAGAGACAGAGAGAGAAAAGGCGGGATAGAGGAAGAGAGAGAGACAGAGAGAGACAGAGAGAGAGAGAGA
>CM053584.1:376810454-376840898 GCA_028627135.1 Pseudochirops cupreus
AATGAAAAGGCACAATGATAGAGAGTCAAGCATGAGGGACAAGTATGCCAATATAGACGGACCAGATTTATGTGTGAGAAGACTGGAAAGTCAACAGGGGACACCTGTGAAAAGATTTAAATGATAAACAAAGGACTTTATATTTGATCCTGTGAGTAATAGGGAGCGAGAGTAGTTCATTAAGTAGAGAGTTAACGTGACCAGAGCTGTTCATTAGAAAAATTTCTTTAGCAGCTGTGTGAAGACTTAGAGGTATAAAAATAAATGAATGAATAAATAAATATTTTTAAAAACTGATTTTTGAGGACTACATGAATATCTAACAGAAATGCTTTGAAAATTAAGTAGAGGGTTTATATGTGTATGATTACATATGTGAGTGTGTGTATATATGTGTACATAGACAGAGGGCACAGGATCAATTGAACAGGATGGGATAATATTTTAAAAGGTGAAATTGAGAGGTGGGAGAGGAATAATATGAGAGGAGACAGGAAGCAACAGAATGGGGTTAATCCTTTCATATAGAAGAGGCAAGGGATAATTGTTACAATGGAGGGGAAGAACAGGAAGGCAAAAAGGAATGGATCAACCTTACTCTTGTTGAAGTTGGCTTAGGGAAGGAATGGTATACACTCTAAATTGGATATCTTGGCCTACAGGAGAATAGGGGGAAGAGGATGAGAGGTGGGAGGATGGAGGAGAGAGCAGGTTGGGGGGGAGGGTTGTTAGAAGCATACACTTTTGTAAAGGGACAGGGACAAAGTAGAGAATAGAACAAGTGAGGGGTGAAATAGGAAGGAGGGAAATATACAGGTACTGGGGTAGGGAGATCCATCTTGCCCTATCGGAAAGTCAGATGCGGGAGGATACAGGAGAGAACAGATTGGGGGAGGGGGTACTCAGTGGGATCACTGTTTTGGGGTGGTAGGTAGGGGAAAGATGAGGAGAAAATTTGTAAATCAAAATCTCATGGAAATAAATGCTGTAAACTAAAAATGAACAAAAGTTTTTAAAAAGTGATGGAAAAAATGTTAATAATGAAGAAAAAAAAGAAAATTAAGTAGAGGAAATTAAACAAAGGAAAAAACCCTAAAGTTCTAAATATATGAATTTAAAAAGTAAGTATGCTAAAACAGAAAGTAAAAACCCTTACCAAGTAATAGATTCTTTGAAATTAGAATACATCAAATGGAAAGCAATGACTTCGTGAGACAAGAAGAAACATTCAAACAAACCCAGAAGATTGAAAAATAAAAGAAACTCTAAAGTATTTATTATCAAAAGTATTTGACATGGAAAAAAGATCAAGGACAAATACTGTAAGAATCATTAGGCTCCTTGAAAACCATCCTTTTTTATGCCTGCATACAATATATTTTTGTTGTTGTTGTCAATTAGTTGTGTCCAGCTCTTCCTGATCCCATTTGGGTATTTTCTTGGCAAAAATAGTGGAGTGGTTTGCATTTCCTACTCCAGTTCATTTAACATATAAGGAACTAAGGCATGCAGGGTTAAGTGACTTGCCCAAGGTCACACAGCTAGTGTCTAAGGCTGAATTTGAAATCAGGTCCTTCTGACTCTGGGGCCAGCACTCTATCTATCATGCCTCCTAGCTGCCCTTATAATATATTTTAAGAACTTACAAATAAACATTCCCCAGGTGTATTAGAACCAGAGAGTAAATTGAAAACAGAATCTACAAGAAACTGACAGATTCTATGTTTTGTTTCATATTTGTATTTGTTATTTGGATCTTGATGGGAGACTCTAAATCCTATGATGACCATGTTAAGTCAACTGAGAATAGGCTTTGATAATGAAGAGGTAGGGAGAGTTAAGCTCTGAGCAAGGAGCAGGGGACTTCGTCAGGAAGAAAGTCATTCATCCAGCCAGGAGAAGGATGCTGGGGAAGGTCTGGCATGTGGGCTGTTTGCTGCATTTTATGGACTTAGGAAGAAACAATCTACCCTGTTAATAGTTTTCTAAGGAACTTTTCAAAGTGATCACTAACTAGCCAAAGACAGACTCCTTTCCAGTCCTTCTTGGGAAACAGGCCAAGAAAGTCAGTGTGATACAGTAGAAAGGGCATGAGCCTAAAGCCACAAGTCTTGGACCAAGATTCTAACTGCCTATGTGACCTTAGCCAAATCAGGTCTCATTCCAGGGCTTCAGTTTTCTTCCCTGAAAGATGTGGGGATTAGACTGAATGGTCAGTGAGGTGCCTTCTAATACTAAATCTTTAAACCAATGATTCCATTGATTCCCATGATCCAATGAATCAATTCCTCTCTAGAAGCCACAGGTGCTTGTTTGCCTAAATAGAGGCCTTAGTTTCCCTTGTTGCCCTTTTGACCAAAGGAAAGTCACTGACTTGGGACCAGGAGCTGTGTATATAGGCTGAGAACCCGTAACTGAATTTCCAAGAGTTCCTGCTAATGCTTCCATGACTCCCTCATCAATCAGACCCAGGGAATATTTCTATTGGTGCATAAACAGAAAACATGAAAATGAATGCTTGTAGGGATCTTATTTAATTTGACTATAAACTGATTTCGCTGACATTTATGTTCAGTTTGTTTTGTGGGGACAGAGTGACTCCTTCCCCCCTTTTTCTCCCTCTAGCTCCCTCCCACCTCCTGGGTTTCAGAGTGGCCAGTTATCAGGACATCCATCTCCAGAATGACCTTCCTTTCTTGGAAGCCTTGCCCTTCTGTTTGTAATAAAAGGTCGTAAACTTGTCTGGCCCATCAAAACCATTACCCAGCAATCCGGCTAAAAAAGATGGAGATGATTAACCTCTGGATAAACAGGCAGGAAGAGAAGATGGATTGGGAGGGAGAAGGCTCATGTTTACACACATTCATCTTTGGTAATTAGCCATCTGGGGGAAAACTGCAGATCCGGGAAAGGGAAATTGATTTATCTTCAAATAATAAGTTTTGCTTTGCAAGGGCTAAAAGTGAAGCCTCTCTAGTGATAATTGTCTGCATCACTTGCAGCTTTAAGAAAGAAAGGGGCAATTACAGGGGTTTTCATGTGTGAAAAGGAAGGGGACATGAGCAGCCTCACCTAGAAAAAAAAAAACCCAATTCTTTTTCAACAACACCTACAAAGGGCTGATAGCAGTTGGCCTTCCAAGAGGATGGCCCCAGTGACCACCTTGGCCTCCATGGACCACAGCAGTCCTTGAGCTGTAAATCTGGACTGCTCTGAGTGGCTCCAGGGAGGGGAGAGCAATCAAGACAGGCTTGGCAATGTATCACACCTGTCTGCCAACCTTGATCCTTCCCTATTTACACTGAGTTTCCAAGTCAGAACTTCTTAAATTCTTTGTATCATGGACCCCTTCAGCATTCTGGTGAAATTTGTGGAAACCTTCTCTGAATAAATTGTTAAATGCATAAAATAAAATATACAGAATTACAAAGGAAACCAATTGTATTGAGATAAATATCTATTATCTAAGTATCTATTATCTATCTATTCCTAGATGGATATTACTAGCAATCAGTATTTTCAAATATATGTGTGAATATATGCACATATTTCATAGATAGATAAATAGACAGACAGATAGATAGATAGATAGATAGATAGATAGATAGATAGACAGACAGACAGACAGGATAGATAGATAGATAGACAGACAGACAGACAGACAGACAGACAGACAGACAGACAGATAGATAGATAGATAGATAGATAGATAGATAGATAGATAGATAGGTGGGGGGAGAGAGAACCATAGATATATTTATAGACATAGAGAGACATTGATCAATAAACCTTTATCAAACCCCTATTATGTGTCAGGCATGGGCGCTAAGCACTGGATTATGAAAAGAGACAAAAAGCAATCTCTGCCCTCAAGGAGACAACATGCAAACAAATATATGCAAAACAAGCTATAAGAACAGAATAAATAGGATGTGACAAACAGAACAAAGGAACTAGGGTTAAGAGGAGTTCTCAGTGAAGAAGCAGAGGGAGGCACCTTTTCCTATCTCTTCTACATAGCAAAGTCTGGTCTTTGTAAATTCTAAGTACATTGTTTCCATTTTGTTGTTGTTTTTCTTTCCACAACTCTAAGCCACTCTCTAAAACTAAATTGCCACAAAGTTGCCAACCTGTATTTGTAGAAGAAGTTGGCTTGTAGAGGTCTGGTGAAATCGCAGGTCTCACCCTGATATGCTCTTCTTTCCATTTGCATTGTGACAGCCATTGTTCTTACTATTCTTCTGGAGTATTTGCTTCATTTTGCATCAGTTCATATGAGTCTTCATGTGCTTCTCGGGATTCTTCTTCTTTGTCATTTCTTACAGAGGAGTGATGTACCATTACAGGCATATAGTACCAATCACTTAGTCACTCATTAGTCAATGGAAATCTTCATTTCTAATTCTTCACTACAATATAAAGTCCACAGCACTGTTGTTAAAGCTAGGCAGGAGGTCAGAGAGGAATAGTGGAAAGATAATGGACTTGGGATGAGGTCAGGTTCGAATCCCACCTCCAATACAATCTAGTTGTGTGGCTATGGAGAAATCGCCTCCTTCACTTTTCTGGGCCCCTGAACTCCAGCTGTATCTACCTCATAGGGTTCTTATGAATATCAAATAACATAATATCTATAAGGCATTTTGTATACCTTTAAGTAGGCATTTTATTTAGCTCATTAATAATAATTATAATAGCTACCATTTATAAAGTGCCTATTATGGGTCAGGTCCTGTGTTGTGCTTTATAAATATCATCTCATTTGATCATCACAACAACTCTAGAAGGTAAATGTTGTTATTATTCCCATTTTACAGTTCAGGAAACTGAGGCAGACAGCAGTTAAGAGACTTGTTCATGGTCCCACAGCTAGTAAACTGGATGAGTGGTTATTTATTCATCTACAATGTAACATAGACTTCTCAAAGTTGGAAGCACATCAAGGACAGTAAACCAAAAATTTAGCTAGATTTTGCTATGGATGGGAAAAGATGATTTTCATGAGCAAGACGATATAAAAAACAGAATACTGAAGGTTTGCAGGCGAGAAAGTAATTTTTACTGATTAAAACTCCATTTTTCATTCAGGATAATACCAAGCCTGTTGTCCAAAGAAAACCAAATGAGTCTCTATTGTCTGGACAGCTTCATCATTCTGTAAAAGATCCACTCGAAATGTTTTGGGGATTGTTTACTTCCAATAGACCTACAAGTCTTGTCTCTGCTGAGCAATGATGAATTCTAACAAATTCTAAAAAACATAGATATGCTGAGGAGAATTGTTCCCAAACCATAGACATTCCATAATGGAATGGGAATATTGTATCATGGCCTTGTTCCATACCACGAAAAGATTAAGAAATTTATCTACAAGCTGGGAACTAGCCTGATTTTAACCTCATTGAAAATCTTTATACAGACTAAACTTAGAAAAATGAACTCTTGGTCAAAAGTATACTTAATATCCAAAGGGATAAAAAAAATGTTGTTTCAAGATGAAAAATTATAGAATATGTATTAACATTACATGAACTCAAGGTCAAATCATGTAAAAGAAACAATTACAACAAAAGGATGATGCAATGCTAAAGCTTTTATTTTTAATAGGGAAAAGTTGTCCTAGGTTTATTTTCCCAGGAAGATGAAGACTTTTCTATTATTATCAAGTCCACCAATAGCTACCACCTCTGTAGCCCAATGCAAAGACTCACCAATGGCACCACCTTGTCTTCTTCCTCTTCCTTTCCTGGAAGATCTCGCACCCGATGGCTTCCACGGTTCTATTCTATTGTTCTTGGAAAGACAGATTGCTTCTTCTCCCTCACACCATCCTTTCTCTGTCCACTTTAGGAAGAGTCTTAAATCTGTTTTTTAAGTTCCAATTTTACAGCTAGCTGTTCTTTCCCTTAGCAACTTGTACTGCTTTTCCGTTATCTATCACCCTGATCTGGTGGGTAAAGTCCCCCCTCTCCCACCTTATCTAGGTTTCAAAGCATGAACACAAGGTGGAGAGTCAAGAGACATTCTATTCCAGATTGTGCCCATCAATTAGTCCATAAACATTAATAAATCACCTACTATACTCTGGGAACTGTGCTAGACTTTAAGGATACAATTTGTAAAAACAAAACAATCCCTGTTCACAAGGAGCTAACATTCGAAAGTGAACACACGCACACACATGCACACACACACACACACACACACATACACATGCACACACACACACACACGCACACACACACACACACATACAGACACAAACACACATGCACGCACACACACGCACGCGCGCGCACACACACATACAGACACAAATACACATGCACGCACACACACGCACACGCGCACACACACACATACAGACACAAATACACACGCACGCACACACACACACACACACACACACACACATGCATACACTCATATTCTGCTCTTAACCTTAGGATAATAGGATCACAGATTTAGAGTGTTGTTATAATTCTAGTCATTCAATAGTTTCAGTTGTATCTTTGTGACCCCATTTGGGATGGTTTTTTTTTTTTTGGCAAAAATCCTGGAGTGGTTTGTTGCTGTTTCCTTCGCCTGCTCATTTGACAGATAAGAAAACTGAGATAAGCAGGATGAAGTGACTTGTCCAGGGTCACACAGCTAGCAAGTGTCTGAGGTCAGACTTGAACTCAGGAAGATGAATCTTTCTGACCCAGGCCTAGCACTCTATTTACTGTGCCACCTAAATGCCCCAGATTTAGAGTAGGAAAGGACATATTTATTTTTTAATCTAAGCCATGACAGATAGATAGATAGATAGATATCTAAGTCTAAATATCTGCCTATATTTAAATGTATATGAATATCTAGATATAGAGATACAGATACAGATAGAATTAGATATAGAAATATATAGATCTAAATCTTTACCTGTCTATATAAATCTATAGAGAGAGATCTATAGAAATACCTATAGATTTATATCTTTATATACCTATATAGCTATAGGCATAGATAGATAGATAGATAGATAGATAGATAGATAAAGATAGAGATATCTATAGCTATGTAGACACAGATGTATATAAAGCTATCTAAATACTATATGTATGTGTGTATGTGTATGTGTGTGTGTGTGTGTGTATGTATATAGTTAAAATTCCCCTAGGAATTTCCTAGTATCTCATGTGATCTTACGCTTTTCTCTTTTCTCTGGCACTCAGTTTCTTTATCTGTCAAATGGAATAATAACACTTAAATTAAAGTCAGGAAGGTATTGTGAGAATCAAGAGAAATTAGAAATACAAAGGACTTTGAAAACCACAAAGCCTTATTCAAATGTCAATTATGCCTGCTATTGTTAGGATTGTCATTATCACTATCTGAAAAAAAAATCAGAGGTTTGGATGGGAAGATCTCTCTCTAAGGTCTCTCTCTCTCTCTCTCTCTCTCTCTCTCTCTCTCTCTCTCTCTCTCTCTCTCTCTCTCTCTCTCTCTCTCCCCCTCTCTCTTTGGGTTTATTTTCCAATTCTGACGTTCTCTGATTTGTGTGACAAAAGGAAAATGAGATTGTATGTGGAGAGAAGCACTCTGGTGATTTCCTGCTGACATCCATCTGTGGCAGCCGATCATTTTTTCTTTACTTTTTTCATTAAATCTTCCACATCAATAATGCTGGTTCCTTGGGTCCTCTTCCAAACACTACTTTTCTTTGTGACAAATATGAATTTGTCACTGTGCATTTCTGGGCTCAGACCCCTCTTGTCTGACTTTGCAGGTTGGCTCAGGCTGTTCCTTGAGCCTGAAACAGCACTCTCCAATGAAGGTCAGTTGAAGTATTCTCCTTTAGAAAGCCTTAACTACTCCACCCCAATGTGGCCTCTCACTCTTTAGGCTTGTTTCCTCTCTAGTTTTTTTTACTAGTGGTTAAACATTTATCACATCTTAGTTATTTGTCTTAGGTCTCCAGTTGATTGTAAGCCCCTTGAGGGCAGGATTTGTACAGTCATCCACACCCAGTTTTCAAAGATTCTTTCTTGCAAACAGACAATTAGGTACTCCCCTTCAGAACATCATTGATTTAGAGTGGGAAGGGACCTGGGAGATCACTTGTAGGGTATGTTTCTATCATGTGTGGCTTGGACCTGAGGAATACTTAGCTTCCTGCCAAATCTCGAATTCTATGATTCTGTCATCAAATCCCATGCTGTCACCTTATGGAGGAGAGAACCAAATGCCAGAGAAGGGGCAAGGCTGTCCTGAGATCACACAACAAGGTAGCATGAGACTCCTACTCAACTGTTCTTTCCATTTCAACCTACCATCTCTCTTCCCCACATCTTGCTTTTCTTTACACTCTGAACTAACATACAAAACAGCCTCTTTCCCCCTGTCTTTCATTACTCACACCTCATATAAGCATGGTATTATAGAATCACAGATTTATAACTAAAAATGTACATTAGAAGCAACCTAGTCTCATGCTCTTCTAGAGATGAAGAGATTGCATCTTAGAGAGATGAAAAAATTTGGCCATGGTTTCATAGTTGCTAAATGGCAAGGCCAGGATTTGAATCTAGGTTCTCTGACTTCAAAGATACCATACCATGAAATTTCTCCCCATGTGTAAAATGAGGTGACTTCTAAGGTTCCTTCTCATTCTAAATCTTGTGACTAGCACTAGAACTTGGTCACATACTGAAAAGATGGGATGCATTGGAAAAGACCCTGATGTTGGGAAAGATTGAAGGCAAAAGGAAAAGGGGATGGTAAAGAATGAGTGGATAGTGTCATGGAAAGATGGGAGATAGGGGAGGAGAGTAGGGACTGGCATGCTACAGTCCATGGGGTCACAAAGAATCAGATATGACTGAATTACATCAACAACAAAGAGACCTTGGATTCAGGAATACCTGGGTTCAATTCCACACTCAGACTCTTACTACATGATTCTGGGCAAAATAAAACCTTTTTGAGCCTCAGTTTCCTTGACTGTAAAATGAAGGAGATGAGCTCTAGAGTCTCTTCTAGCTCTAAATCAAGGAAAATAAAAGTCAGACATTTAAAAGTGGTATCAAATCTGATAAAGAACTCATGTCACCCTAAAAGTTCCCAGAGTTCCCTTCACAACCTCCACAGCAATTTCCATCTGATTAAAGCTGATTTCCTTTATGCACCAGAATTTGAAATAAATGTAAACCATTTCCAACTGTTGCTTGTTTTCTGTTCTTCTAATAACAAGCTTTGCAGTACGCATTTTGTGCTATTTTACTGCAAATCTTCAGGATTTCAGCTACATTAGAGATTAAATGGGCTTTGAGGGGGAGGGGTAACACAGGAACTTAGCTGCTATGTATCATTCCAGTTCAATGGAAAGAAAGACTTTTGAATTATGGAGGAAGTCATGATACTTTACTTACTGGGTGCCCATGGAGACCTCAACAGGAATTTGTTTTTGTTTTGTTTTTGCTACAGGCAAAAATACTAGGGAGGAAGGAGGGAGGTGTAACAAGTGAGAAAGTAAATGATGGTCCAATGAGTTTGGGAGGAAAGTGAGGGAGCCTCTGTCCAATAGGCAAGGTGCTGAAACAATGTCACCATGGGGCAGGAGGGTCCTAGAAAAATGTCCTTTGCTTCTGTCTCTATATCCTCATTGTCCAGAACACAAGAGAACAGTCAACAGTTAACATTCATTTATTAAGAGACTGCTATTAAGTTAAATGATTGACAAATGCTTGGTTGATTTTGATTTACCATATGCTAGTTATGACTTTAGGTCTCCTAGACACTCATACCATCTGAGTCTGCACTGCTGCTCAGACATTCTTTTCTTCATCTACTGCCTTTACCTTATGATAGGATCACAGATTTAGAGTAAGAAGGAACCTCAGAAGCCTTCAAATTCAATCTCCTCTTTCACTGAGGAGAAAAGTAGGACACAGAGAAGGAGTAGTTTGTTTGAGGTCACACAGGAAGCAAGTGGCAGAAGTGGGATTTGAACCTGTATCCTCTGAACTTTCTACTGCACCATGTTGCCTTTCTTCTGTCCTCAAGCTCACAGCTCTGTTGCTGCTGCCCTCATTCTCTTCAAATGGCATCACCTATCACTTTACAGAGAATGCCAAGGGCACCTGGCATAAGCTCCCCCAATTTCTTTATTTCAGTCCTCAAAATGTATCTGAATTTTTTCTCATTCCATAATCCTTTGCTCTTCCATCTCAGCACCATTTGAAGGTTTTTAAGACAGATACACAGACACAGCTGTGTCTCCTTTGATCCCATCCCATTCACCTCCTCCAGACTGCTCCATCAATAATTCCCTCTCTTTCTAGTATCTTCAAGTACTCTCATTCCACCTACTCAGGCCTCCCCTACCCTAAAAAGAAAAAAAATTCTCTTTGGCCTTATTTAAAGTCACCAGACTACCATTCCATCTCATTTTGTCCTTCCATCATACTCAAATACTCAAATATATTTTGATTTCCTTTGGGACTTCCTTATAAACATGCTGATAAGAACCCATCCTTGTCTGCTCATCTTATGTAACTCTCATTCAAATCCTCACCAAATTTCACAAGAGGAAGTCCATCCCATCTGCTAAAGGCCTTCCTCACTTTACCCCAACTTTGGGAAGGCACCAAGGAAGCACTCTTGCTGTATACCTGTCATCTCTCTCTCTTGACACATGGCCAACCCATCTTTACCTCTATAATGAAGATAATCATAGCCTCTACCTCCGAGAATATTGTGAGGATAAAATGAGATAATAGATATAAAGCACTTTATAGACCTTCAAATGCTAAACTTAGCTATAATAGTTATTCTCCATTATTCTCTTCCTGTCATAAAATCCTTCAATATCTCCCTCTACTTCTGTTCTTCTTTGAAGTTCCTCAATGGTTACATGTTGCAGCCTGTTCACACCTGCCATATGTCTCTCCATTGTTCTCAGTGAAATATTCATTTTTAGATCTGCAGAGGCAGTGATGTTCCACAGATCTCTGCCGTGTAGCAACATTGATAAAATGTTAATATTGAAAACATGATCCTTTGCATTCAGTAGAAGCTTGAAGCTAGCAAAATATATTTGTAATTTTCCAAAAGCAGTCCAACCTCTCTCCTTCTGTTCAATTCTGGGACCAGCTTCTTATCTGTCTTTTCTACCTATTCCATGCACACATACATACATACACAGAGAGAGAGAGACAGACAGAGAGAGAGAGAGAGAGAGAGAGAGAGAGAGAGAGAGAGAGAGTGAGAGAGAGAGAGAGAGAGAGAGAGAGAGAGAGAGATGAACAAGTTCTACATGGTGTCCAGCCAAATGGAACAAAAAAGTGGGTAATATATTTTCTTCATCCACTTGGTTTTTCTTGTGTAGATGGACAGGCAGAATTCCTCAAAGTACCACCATGGATCTCTTCCAGGATTCTCTGAAGGATTCAGGGACTTGATGCAATCAGCATGATGTCATTTGCAAATAGGAGCACCTGCAGAATCTCATCATCTCCATCCTCAACCTAGACTCAGTGAAGGATCTCCATCAAATTGTCAGATTCTTTCATCCTGCTACCTAGTTTTACTGAATCATTTCCAGACTCCTAGAAAGAGCTGTCTATATTCGATGTCTCCACTTCCTTATCACAAATATACTCTTTGACTCTTTTCAAATAGGTTTATGATCTTTAAATAATCAGTCAAATTATTTATTAAATAACTATTAAGTGCCAAGCACTATTCTGAGCAACCTTTACTGCTCAGATTGTCTTCCCTCGGAGTTCCCCACAACAATAAAACCAGAACATTCAGCTTTATTTTTTTTACTCCTAAAGGTTTAGACCATCTATAAACATTTACTCACTAGTTAGGTCTAAGAATACAACCTCCTTATTCAATGATCAAAGAATGAATTGACTAGAAAAACAACTGAATTATATCAGTCTTGACATTCTCACTACAAATGAATCCAGAAGAAAAAAGGAAGCTGCTGTTAAGTGGAAGCATATATCATCGGTTTTCCTGAAAATAGCAAAGAAAGAGGCTGGCAACATTTGTCTTGTCATGTATCCAATGGCAATAAGAGGCATGTGGAGGGATAGAGCACTGTGCTTGAAGTCAGAAAGACTTGAATTTGAATCCTGCTTTAGGCATTTACTAACTGGGTAACCCAGGTCAAGCCATTTGACTGCTATTTGCCTTAGTTTCCCCAACTGTAAATAACAGGTATTATATATCGGTCATAAAGATCAAGTGAGATAATTACTTTTCAAACCTTAAAGCCCTACATCAGTTATTATTGTTATTGTATCAGGGAAGTCATCTTAAATTGTAGTGCTTTCAGTAAACATTTGCAAACAAACAAACAAAAAACACCCACAGAAAAACAATTGTAGCTGATACCCTGACATCTGTTGTGGAAAACAGAGTCATTTTCCCCAAGAATTCAATAAGATCTTCCAAATAAAGTCAACATACATTTCAATATTCTGCGATTTTAACACAACAGTGAGCCTAGGGGAGAAAGGTGAAAAATATGCTAGAAACTTGACTCAGCATGAAGGAATGAGAAAAGCTAAAGGCCTGTAGAATGCACATTCTTATTCATTGTGACTACTTTTTTTCCCCACTAGACCAGTGCTTAACACAGTCCCTGGCACATAGTAGGCACTTAAAATGCTTTGTTGACTTGAAAGCAATGGGTCACTTTGTGTATCAAGTTTAAGAAAATTCCAAGAGGGAGGGTCATTTAGATTAAATGGAGACACCCAAGGGAGGAGTGAGTCAGGGACAATTTGAGGAGGATATTATTGCAACCCTTCAATCCCATCACACTTGGTATAGACCTGACACTAATGAAGTATGTTTATTTACCAATTCCCTCACCCTGGATCATAGTCTGAAAAGCAAAAAGTTGCGTTGGCAATGAGCCCCAAAGAGATAGGACCATAAATGATTCTACAATTCCATGCAGTGTTATGGTCTTCAGGCCATGGCTAGAAGAAGGAGCCTACAGTGATGATGACGTTGATTGATTCTTAGACTTGACAGATGCCAAACCAAGCTCTTCCTAGGACTTATGGGTCCAGGCTTAAGAAGAGCTCAAACAACTCCAGGAGCAGGAAAATCTTACTTGGCTTAAAGATGATTATAACCTGAGTATCCAAGCTGTTGGAGGTTGTTGCTTTTTTTTAAATAGAGAGGAGTGGCCTCATACAAGTGAATCTGCATCATTTTCCATTCCTTGAGTCACAGTCACAGAGGCCATAAACAGTCAGGAAAATGGACATTTTGAGCTTGGGATAGAATATTCCAGATATGAGCAGTTCCAGAGAAGGATGAGGGAAGGAAAGAAGGCAGTGATTACCAGGTAGGAGGAGGTGGGGAGGGACACATGCAGAAGAATAAACACCCTCCTGGAAAGAGAAAGACTGAGTTAGAAAATCAAGGTTTTTCTGGACTACCAAAGGAACTGATTTCCAAATCAACCATCTTTGACTAGTCATATCATTGACTTGTTTAGGACAAAAATAAAAACCAACACCAAATTAGAAGAAAAAAATTAAAATGAGATGATATGGCATGTAATTAAAACCTGATCTATTTTTAAAAGTTATTGATGCTGAAAAATGGAAAATAGATTCAACTGAGCTTGGGTTTTTGTGGGGGTTTTTTACTATGTGTAGCAAAATGCCACATTGGAGGGTCTCATCTAACTTGCCATTTCATATGCATTATTTTTGTGATTCCCCAAAAGATGTGACCATTTCAATAATTTTGTTCAGTGATACTCTGGTTACATGTATAAAACAAAGAAAACATGGAGATGTATGGGGGCCAAAGGTGTTTGTTTGGAAAGATGGCCAGTAAAGGCGGCTAGGTGGCCAGTGGATAGAGCAGTAGACTTGGAATCAGAAAGGCTCATGTGCATGAGTTTAAATCTGGTCTCAGACACTTACTAGCTGTGTGGCATTGGGTAAGTCACTTCATCCATTTTGCCTCAGTTTCATCATTTGTAAAATGAACTGGAGAAGGAAATGGCAAAGCACTCAAGTGTGTGACCCTGGGCAAGTCTCTTAACTGTCTGCCTCAGTTTCCTCATCTGTAAAATAAACTGGAGAAGGAAATGACCAAACGACTCCAGTACTTCTGCCAAGAGAACTCCAATGGGGTCACAAAAAGTCAGACTCAACTAAATGAGATCCTTAAGATAGTCTTATTTGTGGATGACATTATGCTAATTGCATCAAGCCCTGAAATGTTACAGAGCTCCCTAAATGAGATTTGTTCACTTAAAAGAGTTAAACCTAGCAATCAATATAGGAAAAAACTAAGTGGATAAAGTCTACAATCCATACTACGACATGCAATTGGATAGAAAACCAATAGAAGAACTGGGGCAAGACAACTAGGGCTTAGTCCAGTGGTGTGCTGGTAAATATTTAATGACCAGCTCTCCAAAAATAACAACCACAAAAATCACAACACATGTTTTAAAATTTAATTCGCATTATTAACAATTTTCTGTATCACTCTCTTTGGTCTTGCTAATCAATAAAACAGTAAATCAAACCCCAGTTTGGAGCAGGTTTGTTAATTTCTGAAGTATAAAAGCTTTCACTGAGAATTTAACAATCAGCTCTTGCCTGCAGTTTTGACTATCTCCATCACACCCCTAGGCTTAGTTCTAGGATAGGAAGTTTGCCCTAGGAAAAGGGGGAGAATTTACAGAGCATTGAGAGAATTTCTGTAAGGAAAAAAACGAGAAATACATAGACACATCTAGAAGCTGGCGAAAAGGATAGAAAGGGGACTTGAGACTTTGTCAGTGGGGACTCAGTTAAATAAACTGAAGCTATGTACCTGGTAGGAATAAAGACATGGGAGGGGGGGAAGAGAAAATAATACCTTTCTTCAGATATTTGAGGAACTATCGTGTGGAAGAGCAATTAGAGGTATGTCTTAAAAGGAAAAAGAAGGTGCAATGGCTGAAAACAAAAACCAGTACAGAGATCTTTTTAACCAGTGGAGCTGTTCAAAAGTCAAATGGGCAGTTTTGGAAGGTAATGAGTTCTCCTCCCTTATCCTCCACAGACATTTTCAAGAAAAGGCTAAATGATGGCTATGTGTGGCTTTAGAGAAGAGACTCTTGGCCCAGTACAGTTTGAATGAGATGGCCCCTGGAGTCCCTAGCAACCTAAGGGGCTGTGATCAGTGAGTGAAAACATTCAAACATTGTGAAATGGTGCTTCCATGCCTCCTCCCTATCCTGTTCCCCACCAGTCCCTGCCATATTTCTCCAGATAGCTGTCATGCATGTCTTTTCCCCACAGCACTGGGTGGATGCTGAGTGCCCACCAGGTATTTGATAAAGGCTGGTTGCCTGCCAGCTCTCTTGATAGATGGGTACATCCCACACCCTTTAAGCAAACAGCTCCTCCTTTCTTTTCACTCCAGTCCCAAGCCTTTCATGGACCTGTCAATTCCTTGATGACAATGAAAAGTCCTAGAAATGACACATTAGTTTTATGGGAGAGCTGTATGTCACTGGGCTTGTTTCAATTACAAGACTTGGAGGGAATAGGTGATGATATACTCAGAATTCATAATCACAATGTGGAGGTGGGTTTTTCTTCCTTATTTTTTTTTTCTTTATGGAATTGAAGAATGATCTCCCTGTGCTGTGTCTAGACCCATAAACCAGTTTGAAAAGATCTGGTTGAATTCAAACAACCTATTCATCAAAATGACAAGTCATTTTAAATCAACCAGATTTTTCCTCCACAAAACCTAGTCTGTATTGCAGCTACAACCTTGGTTCTACATTATCAGGGCTTTAAACTAGTGTTTGGTTTTCCTTTCTCTCTGAAGGAATTAGCAAAATGTCAAAAAAGTAATGGACTTGGGATCAGAAGACTTGGGTTTGAGTTTGGTTCTACCACTTTCTATGTGACCTGGGGCAAACAACTTCACCTCTCTGGACCTCAGTTTCCTCATTGCTAAAATGAGAAAACTTGGACAGCATATCTAAAGTCCCTTTATGCTCTATAATGTGTGATTCTTGGAAAGTGTTCAGTTTATTAAATTTAGCCTTTATAGTAGTGTTCCACAAAATAGCATGAACTGGTTACACCAAGTCATCTTTAATTAAGTGATCAAAACTGAAAATCCAGGGGAATTCAGTAAATAAAGAATAATCCCAATGATTCCATTGATCACTAACTGTAAGATAGAGTCAAATGTTATATCACATTATCTGGAACTCATGGGTTCTGAAGATAACACAGAGAAGGGTAGTTGACAACTTAACTTTGTTGTCTTCGTGCCCTTTGTGTATTGGAGAAAAGATGGTCTAGCTCATTTAAATAACAAGGGGATAATAAGAGACATGCAAACCAAAACAATGGTTAGGCTTTACTTTGCATCCCTCAAATTAGCAAAAATAATGCAAAAAAAAAAAATGGCACCAGTCAAAATTGAAGGGGTTGTAAGAAAATAGGCACACTAATACATTGTTGGTGGAGCTATATGGTGGTGCAATCCTTTTGGAAAGCAATTTGGAATTATGAAAATAAAATGACTAAACTATCCATATCCTTTGAACCAGAGATTCCATCACTGGGTTTGTATCTCAAGAAACACATACAGATTTTTTTTAAAGTCCCTCTATACTCCAAAACCTTGTGGTAGCTAAGAATTAGAGACAAAGTAGATCCCATCCATCAGCGAATGGCTACCCAAGTTACCCAGTACAAATATATAATGAAATATCACTGTGACTTTAAGAAATTAGGTGCGTGATGATTTATATGAATTGATGAGTGAAGTAAACAGAGCCAAGAAAACATTAGACACAGTGACTGCAACAATGTAAATGGAAACAAAAACCATGTAGCAAAAAAAAAGTCAAAAGTAAATGTAACAAAATTGCAAAGATCAAGTAGAACTCTAATGAACTCACAGGAGAAAACTCCTTCAACCATTGTGCCAGTGGGAAGTTCACAGGTGTTATACATTGTTTTTAAACTTTCTCAATGTATCAATCGTGTTGACTTTTTTTCTTCTTAAAAAAACCCTTCACTATTCGTCATATGGAATGGCTTTCAGGGAAGGAGGGAGGAGGGGTGCAAATGGTACTATGGTCATGTAAGAAACAGAAAAAAAATTATTTTTAAATTAAAAGAAAACATGGAAAAAAGAGAAAAAACAAGGGGATGAGAACACGCACCACAGCCGCTGGCAAACATTGGTGGGGAGCGAAGAATCCCCTAAGATGCAAAAGGCTCAATAGCTTTCTGTCTTGGGGAAGGGTGCTCATCACCCCAAGACAGGATTGAAGCAAGAACAGGAAATACAGGCTACATGGCAAAGATAGATGAGCTTTTCTGGGAAAACGAAACATTTTCTCTCCAGAGCACAGAACATAAACAAAGGAATAAATGGTGGTAATTTTTTAAAATTCACATCTCTATAGTTCCTTACAGTTACAAAGTCCCTTTTTCACAATACCTCAGTCAATATGCAGACAAACAAGAGTGGGGAAGTGTTTCCTTAGAGAGAGAAGGAAGTAAAAACGGACCCTTCTAACAGCCTGGCGAAGTCCGTGGAACTCTTCTCACAGTCATGATTCTAAATAACTGAAGGAAATGCGGAATCTCAGGCAAAGGCTAGTGACAATAAAAACACATTTTTCCCCATCCGAGTTCATATTCCTCTGAAATCTGTGTACAGACCCTTTGGGGTCATGAACCCCAGGCTAAGAACTTTGGATGTACTCTGTCTTGGATCACACGTCTAGGACTAGACAAGGTGTTATTTTTTTCCTTTTTTTGTAAATAGTATTTTATTTTTCCAATTCCATGTAAAGATAGTTTTCAACATCCGTTTTTATAAGATTTTGAGTTTCGAATTTTTTCTCCCTCCCTTCCCCCCAAGACAGCAAGCAATATGATACAGGTTACATATGTGCAATCATGTCAAACAAATTTTGACATTAGTCATTATGTAAAAGAAGAAACAGAACAAAAGAGAAAAACCACAAAAAGAAGTGAAAATAGTCTGCTTTGATCTGCATTCAGACTCCATAGTTCTTTCTCTGGATGTGGACAGCATTTTTCATAATGAGTCTTTTGGAATTGTCTTGAATCATTGTATTGTTGAGGACAGCTAAGTCTATCATAATTGATCATCACACAGTGTTGCTGTTATGGTGTACAATGTTCTCCTGGTTGTGCTCATTTCACTCAGCATCAGTTCATTCAAGTCTCTCCAGGTTTTTCTGAAATCCACCTGCTCATCATTTCTTATAGCACAATAGTATTATATCACAATAATATACCACAACTTGTTCAGCCATTCCCCAGTTGATGGGCATCCCCATTCCAATTCTTTGCCGCTGCAAAAAAAGTTACTATAAATATTTTTCGACATGTGAGTCCTTTTCCCATTTTTATGATCTCTTTGGGATACAGACCTAGTAGTGATATTGCTGGATCAAAGGGTATGAACAGTTTTATAGCCCTTTGGGCATAGTTCCAGATTGTAGAGCAGACTTTAGAAGTATCTAACCTATCTAGGATCATAGGTCCCAGTTAATAAATTCTACTTTAATCTCAAGAAAATATATGATAGTGAAATGACAAATCATTGGCATTGGCAAGTCAGGGTCCATGTAAAGAGTTTCGGGAAATCGACTCCTGACTACAAGTAGAAGAATGGTAAGCAGAACTATGTAAAATAAATACCTTGATAAGCTGCTCCTGCAACATTACAGTTTAGTGAAAAGAGGATCCAATTTATACTTAGGAGTTTGTTTTGCTTTTAATCCCCGGTATGAGACATTAAGCATCACACAAGTCTAAAGTAGGTGTGAAGGATAAATAGGCACTTATAAGTGTATCTTTTGGATAAAAAGGACAAGTGAGTAGATTAAGCCTTATGTCTTTTCTAACCCTGATTATCTAGATCTCAAGTCAATCTAACCACTGCATTTAAGCTACCTGGGGACTACATATGGAGTATTAGCTTCAAGCCTAGGAGAGTTAATTCACTGACTATTTTTGTATCTCTTATCCTAATGCAGTGTTAGAAATATCACACAGGAAAAAAAGAAAAGAAAAGATCTACAGGGAGAATACCTTTCTGAGAGAAATCTCTGCCTTGCATTTTTACCACCAAACATTTGTCAGACCTCATGTTACAAAGTCGTGCTGCCAGCCTAAAGCAACACATTGCCTTTGATTAGGGTTTTTTTTTTCTTTTCTTTTTTTCTGCTTTTTGCTTTTTTAGTCTGAGAAACAGGGCCATGGGGAAAAGCATATAATAACACTAAGTAATCTAGGTCGTTGGAAAACCAGTGCTGGGGCCCTGCCTGAAATGTGAATGAGTTCATGACACTTGTTAGACCAAGTTACCAGCCTCCCCGAGAGATCCTGCTACTTGATTTAGACAGCTCTCATTCAATCAGCCCACTACTATTGCCTCTGGGCAACTGGCATGTAAAGGGGGGCCCTTAACCTTGCAGGGCAGTCATTGCAAGAAGTAAAGAAGTCGCTGCTGACATCACAAAAGCCCCAGGATGCTATGCCGATTGGTTTCCCAGATGCTAAGTCCTCTTGTCATGGCTATCTTTGATCACCACCCCTCTCCTCCATATAAAAAACCTCCCTCCATCTCGGAGTATAACATCTGCCACTCAGCAGCCCACACAGAATGTAACTGACAGGTGTGTATGTTCTTTCTCTTGCCCAAATGCTTCCCCAAACAAGTCTAAATATTGAATGAGATGTCTTGTGTGGATTTCAGTTGTCTTTTTTTTTTTCAACTCATACCAATGCCTGGACATGATTTTCAAAATATGGTACACATTTACGAACCACGCTTAAGATAGAGTCTAAACTTCCTAAGAATGAATTATGAAGTGCATAATAATGGCTTCATTAATGCATTCATGAATTCATGAATGCATTAATGAAGCCATTATTATGCACTTACTAAATGCAAAGCACTGTGTTGCATTACGGATAAAAATAAATAGCTTAATAAAAATAAGATAATCCCTAATCTCAAGTAGTTCGTATTGTAATAGGGGAGAAAAACACATATGGAAGGTTTCAGCTATAATTCAGATGAAAAAGTCCCATGGTCCTTAGGGTGCAGTTACAAAGCAGATGTCAATACCTCTTCTTTAGTGTCATTTCCACTGATGAAAGCATACCCATTCTGGATGTTGAACTATTCACAGGTGCCAAGAATTTTGGTGGCAGTAATAAAGTCCCATTCTAGGTGTCCAGATGGAACACAATATTAAAGATCCTACCTGACAGAACAAAGTGAGATTATAGCTTCTCTTGTATAGAAGCCTAGGACTTGGAAATTTGAAATAATCTAATCACTTCTCCCCCCCCACCCAAGCCCCATTTTATATCTGTTAATGCTGCTAAAAACGTATTAGCTTCTGGGGCAGCCATACTATACGATTCATTTTGAGCTTGGTATTCACTCAAATTCATCTTTTCACATTAATTGCATCTAGCCAAGCATCATCTATCTTATACTTGTACCAATAGCTTCTTGAACCCAAGGACAGGACTTTACATTTATATCTATTCAATTTTACTTGTTAGATTGTGCCTATCATTCCAGCTGATTGAAATAGAAAAGAATAGGACTTTCTGCACTGGCCTAAAGCATATAGATAAAGTTCAGGAGTCATTGACTGTTACTGTGGAGAAGCCATTAATTTTTGCTGACTTTCTCCCAAGTGTCAAGAAATAGTTCATTTGCTGCTGAAAAAAATGTGAAATGCCTGGTCCAAAAGACTTCTCTTTGTAGCAGAAACTCACCTCCCATTAAGGATATTAATTCACACCCTCCAGGGACCATTTCTAAATCTTTAGCACTGTGCACTGAGTGCTGTCAAATACTGATTAACCAGTCTCTTTCTTTAAGGACCGTTCTCGGGGACGAATCTGTCCAATTATTTTGAGAGAATAGTATTAGATTTCCCTGACTCTCAGTATTCTTTCTGAGCTGAGATTAGGAACTGTATTGGGAAATAATATTGATTTATCCAGATGGATTTGTTTTGCAAGGTGAAAATAATCCTGTAATATCACTGTGTAAATATGGATGTGCAATTGACCATGTAATTAACTACCCATCCTTTTTCAGCATCCAGTTCGTTACTTAGAGTGCCTTCCAGTAAATCCTCATCACAATTCAGCGGATTCTATAAGATGCAATATGTTCATAAGATGTGGTGTTCAAATCTTCTTGAGAGAGAGAGAAAGAAAGAGAAAGAGAGAGAGATCCAGAAATTAACGGATCAATCAACAAGCATCTATGCAGTGCCAATTATATGGCTAGATCCTGGGGATACAGAGATAAAAGGGAAATAGCCCCTGCCGTCAAGAGGCAGACAACATGTACAGCAACATGTACACAGATAAGTATATACAAAATTAGCACAAAGCTTCAAGATACTTTTGGAGGATAAGGGACACTAGCATCTGGGAGGGGGGAGTAGGGGAATCAGGAAGGTCACACAAGAACTTGCATTTGAGCTGCTTTGTGGCAGACACTGTGCTAGGCACTAAGGATTCAACTAAACAGTAAAACAAAAATTCCCACACTCAATTTAATAGGGAAGGCAATGTGTACGTACAAGTATATACAGCTTGAATATAAAATAATAAATATAAATACTAGGTGTAAAAATATATTTATATAGTTGTTGTTCTGTCATGTCCAATTCTTCATGACCCCATTGGGTGTTTTCTTGGCAAAGATACTGGAATGATTTCCTCTTTCATCTCATTTTACAGATGAAGAAACTGAGGTGAGCACAGGTAAGTGACTTGCCCAGGGTCACAAAGCTAGTAAGTGTCTGAGACCCAGATTTGAACTCAGGAAAATGAGTCTTCCTGTCTCCCAGCCAGGCATTCTATCCACTACACAACCTGGTTGCCCCAGGTTTGGGAGGGAGGGTGCTGGTATTGGATGGGATTGTCAGAAAAGGTTCTCTATAAGAAGTGGTGCTTAGGGGTGGCTAGTTGGCACAGTGAATAGAGAACTTTCCCTGGAATCAGAAGGACCTGAATTCAAATCCAGCCTCAGACACTTGACACACCTACCAGCCTCATGACCTTGGGCAAGTCACTTAACCCCAATTGCCTTGCCTTCCCCCCTCAAAAAAAGAGCAAAAAATAAAAAGAAATGGTGCTTAAACTAGTCTTGAAGGAAGATAGTTATTTTTCCAGGTAAAAGTGAGGAGGGAGTGCATTCCAGGCACAGGAGGCAGCCAGTGCAGAGTTATGAGTGTGGTAGATGGAGTGTCTTGTCTGAGGAACAGAGAGAAAGTCAGCTTGCCTGGATCACAGAGGGCAGGAGGGGTTGTAATGTCCAAAGAGACTGAAAGTATAGATTGGGGCCAAATTATGTAGGGTATCTCCTTCTCCCCTTTCCTCACCCTCTCTCATCCTTCTCTTCTTTTTTTTGTTACGTGGAATGATTTATTAAATTGGGGGGGGGGGGTTGAGAATGAACATGTTCAGAAATAGAGGCGATAAAAAACCAAGACGGTTCAACAAATAGAAAAATTAGAAAAAAAGCAACGTTTCATGTTAAATGAATGATCTCTGACATATATTCTAACACTAGGTTTCTGAGATTCTGCACAATTGGCCAGTATTTGTGGACCCAAGACTATTCACATCCATAAAACAGTATGGGCATGAATCTAGGACAAGTTGTATGTGTACGTGTGAATGCACGTGTCTGTAGTAGCAATGGTATTGGTGTCTAAAATGTAAGTCATTGAGGTAAAAGCGAGCCAGAAGACATGAGAGAGTTTAAGATCTGAACATCCAGAGTGTTCAAAGAGATTGGGAGTAGAGGTGGAGAAAACTGTGTGCCATAGTATACCATGGAAAGAACATTGGCTTAGGAAAGAGAAAGCCCAGGTTTGTCATTTAATACCTATGTGATTTAGTGTAAAACACTTAACTGCTTCAGTTGCCTCAACTGTAAGACTTGGGAGCAGAGGAGGTGGGAATAGAGGGACCCAAAGGTCCCTTCCTGCTCTAAAGGTATCAACTCATGGTTAATGAAGGAGAAGAGAGAATCACTTGGAAGTCCATTGATGATAACAAGGATCTGTATGAAATGGAGTCAGCTTTAAAGATGAAAAGGTAGTTTATTGAGTCATGGTCATTGAGGGTAGGCCTGAAAGTACAGTGGATTGCAAGGAATGTGCCAACTCCTGCTCTTGGCCTTGGATGTTTAGGTTTATGAGTGAGTGAAAGACCCCTGGGTCTTGCCATCTGTACCTTCACTTAAGCCTTTGCAAATCAAAATCCTTAATCCTACAATGCCAAGGTCCCCTTCTCCCATTGGTGAGAACCTCTCAAAGCTTCCATTTTGGGATGGGATGAGGCTGACCAACCTTCATTCTTCTCCCTTTTTCCAATACGTTTCTCATTTTATAGACTTTAACATCACATCCCAGCATGATTATTTTCATTCTACCCTATCCCCCTTGACTTTCAATTCCTTTTTATGTCTAGAAGCTCTTGCACTGGTCCCATTTTTCAAACCTACGTTGCATATTTCCATTGGGAAGGAACCAATGACCATATTTTACTTAATTATAACTTGAATACTGAGAATTTAAGTGTATGCAACCACTTCACTGGATTCATTATTCGTACTAATTGGAACCTACCTGTCTGACTGTATTTGTATCCCCTGCACTTAGAAAATGGCTTGGCTTATAGTGAATGCTCAATAAATGCTTGTTACCTACCTACCAAAACAGCATGTTAATTAATTTTCATACAATAATTAATTAACATACAACTTTTTCTAAGCTGCTTCCAAATTCTAACACGGTCCCAGTAAGAGAGTGCTTCAAATAGTAATAATTATTATTCTTATAATAACTCACAGTTTCTTCAGAATCATTTTTTCCCTGAAAGATCCCATGTTCCTTGCCCATTCTGGCCAGTGTTTTTAAACAAGGATCTTGAACAGAAACTCCAGTAGATTTCATGACAAGCAGCCAATTCAATTTACAAAAATACATAAATAAATCTCCAGGAAAAAGATCTTACAGTCAAGTATCAAGTCTCTTAACATTCTTTACTCTGGGAACTTAAACAGAAACTAGACTTTGCTCAGCTCAAAAAATGCTATGGTCTTTGCCCTCTGTGGCATCTGGTCCTCCCAAGGTGACCAAGGGAGAATCTCTCCACATATCACTTGCCAAGCCTATGCAGCAATGCATGCTCAAACACAAGCCAGTGAGTGAGTGAGTGTGTGTGTGTGTGTGTGTGTGTGTGTGTGTATGTGTGTGTGTTTCCCAAGAGTGGGGTGTCACACACAGTTTATTACACACGAAGAAGTCATTTAACCTTTGGAGGCTTTCACAGAGAACAAGTGTCTGAGCAAGAGCAATCTCCATCCTCCATCCTGTGTGTGCATTTGTTAATTCCAACACTACCATGGGCTTCATGATCCAACTAGCTCCCCTGCTCACCCTACCCCCCACTTTCCACCCTTCCCCCACCCTGAGAATTTCCCATTCAGACATATCTGAGCTGGCTGGCATGGGAAAAATATAATAAAATAATTCTCCCAGACAAGTTTAGAGAGAAATATTCCCAGAAGTCGGGATTCTGGATCTGAGTCACATAAAGCATACACTTTGTCAATAACACATGGGGCGAAGGCATGAATGAATTTTATTTCATCGGACAAGCTCCTCAGAATACAGATAAGGCAGGCTGAGCATCTAAACCTTTAAATAAATGTCTTAGCACTATCTGGAAGGGAGGACTGCAATTGATTCCAATCTTTTCTGACAGAAAATCAGTTCTTTTAAAACTCCTGGGGCAATGAACACTAACTAAAACCTCCAGTCCCTAATAAAATCTTTAAGTACCACAAAATAAAACATCAGCATTTGGATTGCAATTAACAGGCCAATAATTTCTCAAGGCCTCCCCCCTCTTCTTCTTCCCCTCCTATTTCCCTCCTAATCCCCCTCCCCACAAAAAGAAAAAAAAAGTCTTCTACCACTCAGCCATAAATTTCAATACCTCCATTAAAATCCTCTGCTTGGCCCTTTGTAATGTAGCACCTAAACCCTTAACACACCCCAATGTAGTCTGCCATAGGCAACCCTGGCCTCCTGGCCATTCCCACAAAAAAGACACTCCCTCTCTCAATTCTCAGCATTTCCACTGGCTGAGCCCTGTGCTCAGAGCACCCTTCCTCCTGGCTTCCTTCAAATCCCACTTTCTATAGGAAACCTTACTTAATCCCCCTAAATTCTGGCTCGTTTCCTTTGTTAGTTGTTTCCAATTTATCCTGTATATCGCTTGTTTGTGCAGAGATGTTTGTTCGTCATCAAATGAGGTAATGTTTGTAAAATGCTTAGTGCAGTAACTGCACTTAGTTACACTAACTTAGTGCAGTGTTGTACCCCAACCCAATCCCCAGTCACTGCACACCACCTGATTTGTGGGCCCACGATTAAGCCCCTTTATATTTCTGTCTCTGTCCTTAGCCTACACCCTGTTATAGCTTGAAACAACTTTAAGGCATGTCTGGGCATTGCTCAAGGCGTAGTTCCCTGCCCCCTCCTTCCTCAAATTAGCATTCCGTATATTTTCCTTGAATCATTATAGTGTATAAGATTCTTTATGGTTGTAGGGACCACCCTGCCCTGTTCCACTGACCAAGCAGGGTCCCCACATCCTTCATCAGAACATGACCCCAGCCTGTTCTGGGGATTTCCAGTCCCCCTTACCCCATGACCCTCCACCCTGTTCTGGAAAGTGCTGACTGTGATCTTCCACCCTGCTCTAGGAGTGACACCTGAGTCACAGTTATGCCATATTCCAAAATTAGCCCTGAGCTATAGATCTAACCTGTGGGCCATGACCCCTTTGGGGTCGCATGGGGTCAACTAAGACCATCAGAAAACACATATTTCTGATGGTCTTAGGAACTGAGACACCACTTCTCTATCCGTCTCCAGGCAGGTCCACCCACATGCAGATATGCCCACATATGAGTATTAAAGGATCATGGCATTAGGAAGGTTGAGAACCACTGATCTAACCAATGGCTGTTCTTTGCTTCTGTATGTCATAGCTTCTGCTAGCTCCCCTCCCTGATTGTGGTTTTTGTGGTTTTAGCCTTTATAACCAAAGTGGTGCCCCCAAAGGATCACTAATGATTTGAGTGAACACTCTGGTAGTCGTGCACTTGCTTAATAAATCCACACCTAAATTTATCTTGAACCCAGGTCTTGGCTCACTCTTCTTCTCTGCACAACACTACCACATAATAACTCCTTAATACATGCTAATTTCCTTCCTTCCTTTTCCCTCTCTTCCCTCCCCTTCCTTCCCCTTTCTTTCCTTTCTCTTCCCTTCCCTTCCCTTTTCTTCTCTTCCTTTCCCTTCCCTCCCCTCCCTTCCTTTTTCTCCCTTCCCCTCCTTTCCCCTTCCCTTCCCTTCCTTTCCCTTCCTTTCCCTTCCCTTGTCCCTTTCCTTCCTTTCCCTTCTTCCTTCCCTTCCCTTCTGTTCCTTTCCTTTCTTCTTTTCCTTCCCTTCTCTTCCTTTCCCTTTCCTTTTCCTTTCCCTTCCCTTCCCTTTCCTTCCCTTTCCTTTTTTCCTATCCATAAACTTTAAATGGCTTAGCAAAAGAAGTCCTGGCATTGGAGTTTGGTTCAAGTCCTGAGTTGGACTAGATGACCTCTGAAGTACTTTCCAACTTGAGATCTGTGATCCTGAAAATTTACTATGTGACCTTGGGCAAGTCACTTGACTTCCTCAGGCCTCAGTTTTCTCCTCTGTGACATGAGAGGGTTGGACTTGATGTGCTTTAAAGTTCTTTCCATCTCTAAACTTGACTTAAGTGGCTTAAACCTCCTTAGCCTCAGTTTCCCCAATTCTACAATCAAGAAGTTGGACTCAATGGCTTTTGGGGTCCCTTCCAGCCCTATGTTTCAGAACCTATGGCAATGCCTCTTCCATCTGAGCCCATGATCTGTTGTGCACTGGAATTACAATCATGAAGATCTGTGTTCAGATCCTGTCTCTGATACTAACTGGCTGTGTGACCTTGGGCAAGTTACTCAAATCTCCTGGGGTCTTAGTTTCCTTATCCATAAAATGAGGGAATAGGACTAGATGGTTCCTGAGGTCCCTTCCCTCTCTAGGTCTGAACACTAATAATAATAACTCTGATATCTAAGCCCATGAGTGCCTTACTTGACATTCAGAGCTCAAGTCCTGCCTCTAACACTAGATTGGTGACTACTGAATCACTTACTCTCTCTAGAACTCAGGCTACTCTCAAAGGCTATGGGGCTTAAACAAGTTTCAACATATCTTTTTTGTTAACATTTCCCAAAATGTTGGAAGTGAATTCATAGGAACACAGGTTCATAGCTCTATAGCTACCAAGAAAATCAAGATCCATCTTCACTAGCAAGCGATACAGCAGGTAGAGCAGCAAGCCTGGAATCATGAAGACCTGAGTTCAAATTTGACCTCTGATACTTAATAGCTGTGTGACCCAGGACAAGTCACTTGCCCTGTGTCTGCCTCAGTCTCCTTCACTGAAAAATGGAGATGATAATGGCACCTACTTCCCAGCAGGGCTTTTGTAAGGATCAGATAAGGCAATAGTTGTAGAGTACTTAGCCCAGTGCTTGGCACACAGTAGGCACTGTAAAAACACTGGCTATTACTACTACTGTTGTTGTCATTCAGTCGACAGTTCTTAATCTTCTTGCATCCTAGATCCTTCAAGCATTTTGGGGAAGCTTATTGACTCCTTCTCAGAATCATGTTTTTAAATGCATAAGATAAAAAAGAAACTTAGGATTACAAAGGAAACAAATGATCTTGAAATATAGTTCTCAAAATATTCTTTAAAAAAATATTTGAACCTCAAGTTAAAAACTCCTGATATAGTCAAACACCTTCTTTATTTTTATTTTTATTTTTGCTTTTTGGAGGGGGGATGGCAGGACAATTGGGGTTAAGTGACTTGCCCGAGGTCACATGGCTAGTTTTGTGTTAAGTGTCTGAGACTGAATTTGAACTCAGGTCCTCCTGACTCCAGGGCTGGTGCTCTATTCACTGCACCATCTAGCCACCCCTTCATTTTCTAGATAAGGAAAGTGAGACTTGGAACAGTTAAGTGATTTGCCCAAGGTTGTGGTCATATGAGTAGCAAGTGTCAGAGTCGGGATTTGAACCCAGGTTCTCTGATATCAAAGCCAGTAGCGTTTAATTGAGGCTCTAATGATCTAGGGCTAGAAGAGGAATCAAGACTAGAAGGGTCCAATGCTCAGTCTCCCACATGTGGCTGACCAGATTAAAACATAATTGGGGAATATAAAACAAAAATAAGTAAAAATGCAATAGAACACAGACAATGTTAAAGTGTAGTTTTTTTATGTCAATATACAGCCCATAGGGATCCTTATGTATATCTCTATTTACGTTTGACACTGCTGGTGTAGCCCACCCCCATCGTTTTATAGAGAACAGGCCTGGAGAGTCTACATGATTCTCTGAAGGTCAGATGGATGAGATTGTAATAAGTTGGAATAAAATTAAAATAAGTGAATTAGAATGTAATTTCCTTAAGAAAGGGACTATTTCATATATGTCCTCGTATCCCCAGTGTTAAGGAAACTTCCTGGCTTGCAACAGGCATTTAAGAAATGCTTGATTAATAGAAGAGTTGGTATTCTAACCCAGGGTCACTTCCACCTTCCAATCTATCACTTCTGCTGATATGTTGTGACTCCCTCTTATTTAGAATGCAAGAGAATAGGACCATAGGCTCACAGATTCTGAGTTAGACGGGACACTCATAGACCATCTAGCTCAGTTCCCTCATTTTACACAGGAGGAAACTGAGGACCAGAGTGGGTAAGTTGCTTCCCCCTAGGATTGTCAGGGCACAGACTTAGAACTGAAAGGGATCCCGGCAGGCATTGGGTTCAACCAACTCATTTTACAGAAGAGGAAAGTAAGAGCCAGGGAGATTAAGTTGAAATGGCCAAAATCACACAAATAGGATCCAGGTCATGGATTTTGGACTAGAATAGACCCCCAAAGCCATCTAAGGCCCAAAGAGGTTTCATGACACACATCTAGTAAGGAAGGAAGGATTTGAATCCAGATCCCCCTGACTCCAAGTTTTGTGTTCTACCCATTAGATCACACTGCCTCAAGAAGGTTGTGATGAGCTTGGAGGACCCAGTTCATTGGTTCTACTCTTGCCACTGCCATCTTTCTCCAGTCTGGGAAAGATTTTCTGGATAACTCTTACTACTTATACATATGCATCATCTGGGGAATCTGTAGGCATTAATCTAGCTTGATGTTCCTCAAGCTTCTTAGAACATGTACTGTCACCCAGGTTTAATTTCACTAAAAAGGATAAGAAATAGTTGCCAGAAGCAATCATTTAAAAGACACGTTAATGCTGCAGTGTATTAGCAGCTTCTATATTTGGGCCCCTGATCACTTCCTTTATCTTCATTATGAGAGAGCTTACAAATCTTGTTTCCTGGAAAGATTGCTGTTCACAGTTCTGAAATGTATGTTCCCAACCTTCCTCCAATTACTAGATCAAAATTCAAGGGGATAAAGGTTGCTTGCTGGCTTTTCTGGGAGCTGGTGAACAGAACCCAGTGAACTGGTCTGGAAATATGTAATTCAGCAAGGTTATGTTTGCTGTGACTCAGTCTTATTTGACTTTTCTTCATCCTCTTGGAGTCCTTCTGAATCCATATAGCATCTGTACTTTATGCTAGAATCTTAAATTTAGAGCTGGGAGGGACCCAGAAGCCACTGAATCCACTATTTCCTCACCCCCAATTTACAGAAGAGGAAACTGTAGTGACTTTGTAGACAGTCATAGAGGCAGGATCATAGATTAGGAGCTGGAAAGAATTTGAGAGGCTACTCATTCCATCCATAAATAATGACTCATTCCTCTCTGACCTTCTTTCCCCTAAAACTCTCCTCTCTTTTTCTTTCACTCTGTGCATGTGTGTGTGTATACACATGTACACACACACACACACACACACGGAATAGAATCAAGGAATATTATTCCTGGGAGGGGTGGTACTTTGGAAATCTAGTCCAGTGGTATCAAACTGAAGTAGAAACAAATCTCTACTAGTGACATATTGACTTAGAAAATCACAAATTGACATTATTTGTGTTCTATTATATTTTTGTTTATTTTGTTCAACATTTCCCAACTTCATTTTAATTTTATTTAGGGATGTACACAAGAGTTTTGTGGCCCATTGTGGCCTACAGGTCCTCTGATATAATCCAACCTATTTATTTTGCAGGTAAAGGGGGGCCCAGAGAGTTTAAACTTTCTGGGACCACTCAGCAAGTTAGTGGAACG
>CM053584.1:376841398-376860425 GCA_028627135.1 Pseudochirops cupreus
CAGTGTTCACTCCATTGGTTACAACCCTTCTATACAACCAGACTAATGTCCAATGTGAAAGTATTTGCAGATCCTATGCATGATTGCATGCTGCCATGGGGGGGTGGGGGGGGGGAGAGAGAGAGGGAGGGGAGAAAATTTGAAACTCAGGGGATTATGGAACTGAATCTTTTTTTAAAATGAATTTAGAAAGTAAATTTCCTTTATTGCTGTAATGCATGTCACTATTTAAAAGTAATACCAAATACATAACTGAGCCAGTTTTTTAAAAAAATATATAGTTTTTTAAAATTTGATTTGTTTATTTACTTTCAGTTTACAAGATTCAGTTCCATAATCTCTTGAGTTTCAAATTTTCTCCTGTCCCTCCCCCCCTTCCCCCATGGTGGCTTGCAATCAAGTACAGGATCTGCAAATACGTTCACATTGGACATTAGTCTGGTTGTATAGAAGGGTTGTAACCAATGGAGTGAACACTGGGAAAAAAGAAAGAGAACCAAACATGGAAAAGAACGATATCGTGTTTGGCTTCAGTCTCCCTTTAAACTCTGGTCTTTCTTGATCTTTCTCTGAATGTAGACATCTCCTTTCATCCTGAGACTTGTAGAGTTCTCTTATAGCTGTGGCGTTGCTGAGAAGAGTCCAGTTTATCAAAGTTGGTCGTCACACATACGATGTGTCTGTGATTGTGTACAAATTTCTCCTGGTTCTGCTCTTCTCACTTAGTATCAGTTTGTATAGGCCTCTCCACGTGAATATGATGACCGTCTCTTCTCCATTTCTTATAGCACAATAGTATTCCATTACATTCATATACCACAACTTGTTTAGCCATTCCCCAATTGATGGGCATCCCCTTAATTTGTGGAACCGAATCTTGTAAACTAAAAGTAAATAAACAAATCAATCAAAAAAAAAAAATCCAGCACACACACACAACATATATATAGTGCTTTAACATTTGATGGAGAATATGGATGGATAGGCAGCTAGGTGGCACAGTGGATAAAGTACTGGTTCTGGAATCAGGAAGACTCATCTTCCTGAGTTCAAATTTAACCTCAGACATTTACTAGCTATGTGACCCTGAGCAAGTCACTTAACTAAGTCTGCCTAAGGTTCCTCATTTGTAAAATGAGCTGGAGAAGGAAATGGCAAACCACTCTAGTATCTCTGCCAAGAAAACCCCAAATGGGGTCATGGAGAGTTAGACATGACTGAAAAATGACTTAGCAACAACATAGATGAATAGTAGACTAGGCAAATGGGAGAGGAGCATGGGAAAAGAAAGGACTTCCTTTGTATACCTGCCTATGTTTACAGGAAAGAGAAGGGGAATGGGAAGAGTTAAGACTTCCGTTTTATATGTGCTTGTATTTACAAGTGTTCTAGAGACTGGAAAAGCATGGTGAATGAAGCTTCATATCAGCAATTCTAACTCTTTTAATGTGACTGTGACTTGAACAGTCTGGTGAAGGCTATTTGCCCTTCCCCCCCCCCCCCCTGCTGAATAATGTTTTTTTAGGAAATGTTAAATTTTAGTTAAAGATTAGTGAAAATATAGTTTTTTCTCCCATACAACTTTGTGGACTCCCTGAAATCTATCTACAAGCCCAAGTGAAACCCAGATTAAAAAAAACCCTTTGTTCTTTATGCTTTCAATTTTTAGTATGAAATTTCAAAACAAATATTTGAAGTTACCCAAACCAGTGAAAGCACAGAACTCACCCCATGCCATCCTATTTATTTCATTCTATTTCAATAACCTTGCTTTTTATAGACTCTTAAAAATGAAAATCAGAGATAAGTGAGTTTCTTAATATGACAGTGATAGACTGACTAGCAGAGGAAGAATAGATCTGAAATTGTTTAGTTTCAACTCTTTTCATTTTACAGAGGAGACAGCTGAAACCCAGAGAGAGAGACCACTTAGCCAAAAATGAACTAGTTTGTTGCAGAGGCAGGATTAGAATTGAGATTTTTTGTTTCTTGGACCAGTCTTCTTTCTGGTGCACCTTATAACAAAGTGTATCCCTACAAGAAAAATATTTATAAAGCTTTAAAATAATTAATCTATCCACTAGGAGGCACTGTTTCCATGTGAAAAATAAAATCTGACTTGGGGCTGTCTCGACAGCCCAAATTTGTTATGGATGCAATAGCTATAACATTTTATTCTATTCTAAGAAATGTTCTGATTGTAGGGGAAAAACACTTAATAGTTTTATATTTTTTTCACATAAAACATTTCTGCTTTTATCTCTGTTCAGCAGTCTTCTTATCCTAGAGATATCTTAGCCCTGAGGTCCTGTCTTCTTGTTGGTCTCTGGTTCTAACCACCATTTTGTGAAAGGACTAGCCTAGGTTTACTTCACCTCCATCTCCAAGGCAAGTGAAATAAATGAACATTTATTAAGCACTTCCCATGTGTCAGGCATCATGCAAAGCATTGGCTCCCCTTACTCACTGGACTTCTCTATCTTCTCCCTCATATCCACCCCTCCCAACTCTCCTTTCCAGTTCTCCCACTAGAATGTAAGCTTCTTGAGGAAAGGTACTATCCATTTTGCTTGTTTGTATCAAACCATCTAGCCCAATCTCTAGTATGTAAGAAACCCTGTTATAACATCTTTCACAAATGGTTATCCAGTTCTGGCTCAAACACTGATAAATGGTGACCCATTCCATGTTTGTATCACTCTACTTGGGCATTATTTTCCTTACCCAAGGCCAAAATTTGCCTCTCCAACTCCCATCTCTTGGTCTTATTTCTTCTCTCTGATGCCAGGCATATCTAATTCTTTTTTGCTATGAGAGCCTCCTTCAGATACTTATAGATAGTTTTCATATCTTCTCTAGGTCTTCTCTTTCTCTAGGCTAAACATCTCTAATTCCTTCAAATGATCCATATGGCATACCTTCCGGTCCTCTAACCTTGGTTAGAGGTCACCTTGTTGGGATATGTTCTCACTTTACAGAATCACATATTATCCATGGCTTCAGATAGATAATTGGATAAAAACTGGGGCCATCCCAAAATTACTAAACAGTTTTGGATGATTTTGCCTCTACCCAAAGGGAATTATGTGGTTAGAGTTTATGTCTAGGTCTCCACAGATGTTGATAAAAGATTTTCTCTAGACTCTGTGTAAGTACTCACAACTCAGTACATTTATTAATTATAGATTATTCTGTTATCAATTATGTATATATTCTTTATATATTCTTATATACACTCAATTTTACATATATATATATATATATATATATATATATATGTACATTCAATCGTAATATTCTTTATTTTACTCCTCAGAAGATGCAGAAAACTTGAAGGAGAAGCAGGAGACCATAATAAATACATTGAAAGGCTAATAAGAGCCTATAAACAATGAGTTCAGTTCTTTTTCTTTTCCAATACATCCTATTTTTCCATATAGTCCCCAAATCTTCCATAGTCAGCACTCAGGGCTCCCTTCAGGAAAGAACTGAGCTTGGGGCTTCTAGACATACAATGTTCTTTCCAATTAGCCTTATGTCATGAAGATAGCTCACTGTAACAGTAGAGACAAGGCCCAGATCTTTGTTCCTTCATTGTGTAACTTTGGTCTCTTATAGTTGCTCACCCTGACATTGGCATTAAGTGTTCAATCCTCATCTCTCATCAAGAGTCAAGACATTTGGGTCATTTACTGTCTTTTGGAAGAAGGTGAGATCCCTGTACACTTGAACCTGTTGTCTTTCAAGTAGCCACCCTGGTTAGTACCATTCAGGAAATCCTGCCCCCTCCTCCTGAAAAAAGTACCAAAAGGCATGCCCAGTGGTGTTAAACTCAAATAGAAATAGGGACCACTAAACTGTAATAAGGATCCCTGTGGGCCTCATATCAATTTAGTTTTTAAATGTAATTATATGTGTTTTATTGTCTTTTTTACTTATTTTGTTAAATATTTCCCAATTGTATTTTAATCTGATCGCACTTGGGAGTGTTGTGGGCTGGCATTTGACACCTCTGGATGTGGCCATAACCTTCAAATAGAGTTGCTTTCAAAAGTCTCAGACAGAGGTTCATCACCCTGTTCAGTCCAATAATCAGATCAGAGTTGGAAGAAGTCTACAAGGTCACCAGGACCAATCTGTACTAGACAGGAATCTCCTCTAAAATAGCCCTGATCATTGGGTTATTTAGTCTTCATTTGAATACCTCTAATAAGGGGAAGCCTTCTATGTCCTGGCATAGTCCATTCTATTTTGAGATAGCTCTAATTATTAGTAAGCAGTTTAAAATACTTAATCTAAATCAATTTTCTCTGCAATGTTTGCCCATTGCTATGAGTTCTACCTTATGGGGTTAAGCAGAATGATTATAATTCCTTTTTCACATGATAATCCTTTAAATAATGGATAACAGCTATCATGGCCACCCAAGTCACTGTTTTCGTTGTTTTTTAGTCATGGCCAACTTTTTGTGACCTTATGATCATAGCATGCCAGGTCCTTATATCTTCTACTGTCTCTCAAATCTGTCTAAGCTTGTGTTTGTTGCTTATCTATCCATCTCATCCTCTGCCATCCCCTTTTCCTTTTGCCTTCAATCTTTCCCAACATCAAAGTCTTTTCCAACGACTCCAGTCTTCTCATTATGTGGCCAAAATATTTAAGCTTCAGCTTCAGTATCTGACTTTCCAGTGAAGAGTCTGAATGGATTTCTTTAAGTATTGACAGATTTGATCTCTTTGCTGTCTAAGAGACTTGAGTCATTGCTCACTCATGGTAAAAACTCTGTAATTCCTTCAACTAATCTGTATGTGGGCTGATTGTCAATCCCCTATTTATCTTGGTTACTCTTATAGGTTGCTAGGGCAAAGAACTGAAAGAGACCATAGGGGTTATCTAATCCAACCCCATTTCTTGTGGACCAGGGTACTGGTGCAATTGGAAAAAAAAATGTGAGTTAACAACTCTATCTTCATCTCATACTCCTACAAAACTTGACAGGACTATTATGATTAAAGAAATTATGGAATAAACTTGGGGCATTTTGAGTTAACTTTGTCCAGAGATGGATTAACCTGGGTGGGACCCAGCTATGTATGGGTCTTTTTGGGCAAAAACGATATAAAGTCAGCTCTAAGACTTTAACAGGGAGCAGCCAGAATCATCCTATGAATAAATGAGCAGCAGAATTCAAGGAGAGGATGGATGGTTCAGAAAGGACCCAAAGGAAAGGGAAGTGCTGAAACAGATGCAGAGTCAAAGACATGATCAACATAAAGGGCTAAGAGGGAATTAGTGAGAGGCAAAGTCTCTATATTGTAATGGTTCAGTGGCAGGCTAGTAATGGACCATTGGGCTATGCCAAGAGTGATCTCAATGGATTGTACTCAGTTAGTCTGTGGTCCTTTCCTCATATATTTTTATGCTTATCTGTTTGTAGCCTGAGCACCCTCTCACTTCTTTGCTCCTTTCAGCTGGAGGGGTCCTGCCACCACCACCATGTTTTCTATAGTAATGACCAAGTCTACCTGATATAAACAGAAATTGCATGCTTTTCCCAAAGTTACCCAACAAAAAAGTGGTGGAGCTAGGATTAGAACCCAAACCTCCTGACTTTTAACCATTTTTTTATACTTTTCAGGCAAATTTGCTATAGATGGTCAGGGAGGTCTATATTGTCAATGTCAGATTAGTTTTGTGTGCACATACCCCATGCTAATACCTATATGCCATATTCAGAGTGTGTCTTCATATACAACCATGACTGAAAAGAAATTGTGTTCAGTCAAACAATGGAAAGAGATGTCCACCTATTTTCATTCCTACTCAGTTCTCCCCAGTAGAATGCAAATGTGTTGAGGTCAGAGATGAGCAATTTGGTAAAGTAGAGAAAGCACTTATTCTGTAGTCAGAAGCTCTGGGTTCAAATCCCTCCTCCCACACTTGCTACCTACTTAACCTTGGGAAAATGTCTTAACTACTCTGGCCCTCAGTTTCCTCATACATGAAATGAGGTGGTTGAACCTAATGTCTTCTGAGGTCCCTTCCAAGTCAATCTCTGTTATTTAATGACAATTTTCATTTTATTTATCTTTTCAAGAACTAACAGAGTGCCTGAAGGTAGGCTGTTTGTCCTTTGTTTTTGAGTAGGACTAGTGATGTCACAGAGTGATGTCTTGACTCATGAGTGAATTGGATTTCAGTGAGGCAGAGTTGTACAGTATCATTGGTTTCACCTTCTCTTATAGTCATTGAAACCCAGTGGCAGGGAAAAAGTCAAGATGACTGGCCACTGCCTGGGATGCAGTGGATGACTGTGGTGTCTTCAGTGTCTGATCAAGCTTTCAGTTCTCCATAGTGGCTGCTTCACTTGCCTTCATGGCCATTGGAACAAAGTGTTCTCATCCACTTGCTCCTCTGGGGGAACATGCCTGGGGTAAACATTCTCACCTACTTAACTCACCTATGTGTTTGAGGATTGTCGGCTGCCCTCAACCTGGGTTAACCCATCTGCCAAGAGGATTTCACCAGCTGTGTACATGCTACAGCTTCTTGGAGCAACATGTGGGATTTGAGTGCCAGGTGAGAATGAGCTGCTCTGAAAAGGACTCAGCAGGCCCTCACAGCAGAGATAGAATTCTCTTTGAACGTGCCATACTTCCCACAGGTAGGAGGCACTTGACAAATGCTTCAGAGATTGAATGGAAGAGCAGTTAGCATGACAAGATATCTCCTTATTATCACTGATAGTTCTGGGCAATTCTTTATAGGGTAGCATCAGCCAAAGAATTCAGCAGCTTGGTGTTATCATGGATAATGCTAACAAGAGGAAATTCACAGCTGCATGAATGATGGCTCATTAGATGCTTAAGGTTTTGTATTGGGAGACAGTGGAAAGAAAGAGTGCCATAATTGTGGTTTGTGTTGTTGTTATACCTGAGTTCAAATCCCAGCTTGGACATTTACTACTTGCATGACCTTGGACAAGTCAATTATCTTCTATGGGCCTCAGTTTCCTTTTCTATACAAAAAGAGGGAGTGGTACTAGATAGTTCCCAAGATCTCTCCCTGCTCTAGGGCTATAATCTTATGTTAATTATTCTGCCTTATATGTGAAGCAGGATGATGTGGATGGGGGGTAATACTAGGAATAAGGAAAACTGGATTGAAACCTTGCCTCTGTCACTTACTAGATGTGGGCCCATGGACCAGTCATTTAAACTCCAGGTACTTCAGTTTCTTTATCTACAGGAGATAAAAGTTCCTCCCTTCCTGGGTTGTCTTGAGGCTCAAATGAGATAATGTATGTAAAGTGCTTTGCAAAGCTTAAGGCACTAGATAAATGTCAGCCATTATAATTCAGCAGTGCCTGTCTGCAGAGAAGTCTATGGTCTTTTGTGAAGGTAAGAGAAGGATGAAGAGGAAGGGTATATTACAACACTCCCTTTCTCTGAGTCCTGATCAGTAGTCCTGTGCCCCCAAAACTGAGCTCTCATTTCTGCTGTTCTGGTACACACTACCACAAAAATCTATTTTAGATGTTTAAATAGGAGGGAAGAACTCATACATTAATGATGAATGTAGAGTACACATGGGCTGTGGTATCTTGGCTAAGTCACTTCTCCCCTGCCTGAACCTCAGTCTTCCTCAGTGGTTTTGATTAGATGATCTCTGAGTCTCACTCCTCCCTCTCTCTTATTTCCCTCTTCCCCCCCCCTCTCTCTCTCTCATTCAATATTGGATATGAATACTGTAAGCTATAAAATAGTCAAATATATCAAGTCTAAGACATTTTTGTTAAAAATATTTTACTGTTCCCCAAAATATTTTTATGTTGATTTGTCTGATTTGATTCTTAGGACAACCTTCTGAGATAAGCTGAGCAAGGTACAATGGAAAGAGTGGTGCAATTAGAATCAACATACCTGGGTTCAAATCCTGACCCTGCTACCCCACTGTCTAGATGACCTTTGGAAAGTTCCTCCTCTCTGGGCCTCAGAGGCCTCCCATCTGTAAAGTAGGGAGCGATGTGGTGTTAGTGGTGGGGCTAAACTGTCTTCTAGTTCTTACATGCAACTATGTGTAATGCAAAATTGATGAAGGTGCAAGGGAATAATGATGATGATGATGATGATGGTGGTGATGGTGATGATGGTGGTGGTGGTGATGGTGATGATGGTGGTGGTGGTGATGACATTGATGATGATGATGATAAATACCTAGCATTTATATCATGTTTTTAATGTTTGCAAAGTGCTCTAAAAATATTATCTCATTTTATTGTTATAACAACCCTGGGAGGTAGTTGGTGCTATCATTGTTTTACAGATGAAACTGAGCAGAAGTCAAATGACTTGCTCAGGGTCACACAGCTAATAAGTGTCTGAAGCTTCATTCAAACTCACATCTTCCCGAGTCCAGGTTTAGTGCCTTTTCCATTGTACCACCTATCACCTACCAAACTAGAAGATGGGGTCCATGTTTCCAGGATCCCAATGCCTGGTTGGGAGAAATAAGATATCTGTGGGTGAAAAGGTAACTCGTAATGCCAGGTAGTCTATGTGGCTAATGACTAAATGAGTGACCCAGGGGACTTTGTGTGAGTTCTGAATAGGAAGAGGTCAGTGAGGGTTGAAATATGTAGGGAAAGTTTCATGGAGTTAGTGGGAATGAACCTGGGCTTTGAAGGATGGACATGGTCTGGAGAAAGGAAGAAGGAGCCAGGAGAGAATTCCAAGCTCTGTGTGCATGTATGTGTATAATGGTGACATTGGAAGGGACAGTGGAGGAACACTGAAAACAAAACAAAAGAATTGTTCAAGGAGCAGTGGGGGTCATTAAAGAATATCAGATGATGGGGAGAAAAGCTGCAGCTCAATGTAGCTCTAGAAAAAGCTTTATTAGCATTGAAGCTGGCTATATATGTATGGTAGTACTTTACTCTCAAAAATGACCAAAATGACATCATTATATTAAAGTCAATTTACAGTGTGTCCGACTGTGGCTGATCAGACCAATACAAACTTGTAATGTTCTACCACAGGTTGGGCACAAGTAGTCTATGTGAACATTTGGGGTGGATTCTCTAAATTTGCCCATCTTGTGTCTCTTTTGAGCTACTTCAATTCTGCTTTCCTCATAGAGCACAGTATCTTTTCTGACAAGGGCATGGCATGTGCTCCTGTGCCAGTGTCTCCCAATTCCGAAGTTCTTAAGAGAGATCTTGAGAATGTCCTTGTATCACTTTTTCTGACCACTATGTGAGGCTGGCTATATGGGGCCATTGAAGGGGCAACTTTGAACAGAAGTGACTTTGTGAACACCTGATTTATCTTCTATTAGAGTGTAAACTCCTGGAAGGCAGGCTTGGCTTGCTTTTTGTATTATCATCCCTAAAACTTAGCACAATGACTTGGACCATTATAATGAGTTAATAAATGTTTTTTTTTTAAATCCATCCATTCATCCATCCAAAAAGATTGATCGACAAAGCCAAACAACTGTCTTGATAATTCTGGCCATTTAATTCACAGACATCTTGATATCACTGGAGAACAGCAAAGCCTAAGTAGAAACCTACCTATTTTCACATTGCCTCTGTCCCAAGGCGGCAAGTCCATCTCTAGCAGAATAAGGCTATTAATGTTGGTATAATATAAATAGATTTAACCAACCTAGGTAGGACAACTTAGCATGGTGGAAAGAGCATTGTATTGGCAGTCAAAGGAATTGGATTCAAAACCTGACTTAGCCACTTATTTTGGACCAGTTGACTATAAAATGAAAAGGGCTAGATGACCTTGCAATAGAAACCGACTTGGAAAAAGATGTGCGAAATTTAAATATTACTAGCCACTTGTTTGCCTGAATTTAGTTCCATTTGTTTCTGTTTTCTGCCCAAAGTTTTATGTGCAGATAGCCCCACCCTTTGTCTAAAAGACTAGGGGGATATGAAATACTGTCTTAAGGTGAATACAATCAAATGGTGAGTCCAATATCCCTACTTGTGTCCTTTCTAACTTGGCTGTCTAACCAGCTGTGGAAGGCAGCAGGTAGGGGAAAAACATAGCAGGAGGCTTGGGATGAGAGGTGAGGTGAGGGAATGACATGTGAGAGGAGGAGAGTACCATTAATTACTTTCTATTTTAAAATACATAATAGAGTGACTACACACTTTGCATTTCACGCTGAGCTGGGTTCAAATGGGTTGCCAGAGGGGTTGCGCACATTGGAACAAACATCACTTAGTGGATTTGTGTTGTAACTGACACCAGAATATGTAGCTTGAAAATACAATCTTTTTTTTTTTTTATGAAAAAGATACATCTGAGGCTCGGGCAAAATCTAGTGAGAAGCTAAGATATTGTCTTCAAACTCATGGCAGGAAAGGCTCTGCCCAATAGAAGAGCATGGGGACACAGAATCTAAGCATCATGATCAACACTAAGGAAGCTTGTATACTTCTATTACATGTAGTGGTATAAGAATTGTAAAAAAAATGCAACTGATGAAAGATTAATTGAGAGTTGAGAGTGGAGGATAGAAGTGGCACAGAGGAAGATTTTCTGGAGTGTATACTCAAATTCTGTGTCTAATAGTCAACTATCCAGAGAACATCATTAGATCAAAGCAAAGCAATTTTAAATGAATTATCATAGTAAGAAAGGTAGCCACAAAACATCTTCTTCATGGAGAAATGGGATGCTCTGTCTCACAAATACATGCAGCATCACTAGGGAGAGAAGAGTAGATGTGCACAAGGTTCATATCTAGGGAGCTCACAGGGATTTACAGGAGACACATATGACCAGGACACACAGAGAGGAGCCTATACTGGGCAACCTTTGCGGCCAGCACAGATGTAAGAGTGGGCAACTGAATCCTTTGATACATCAGGGAAAACAATATATCCTGGGGTTGTTAATGTCCATTGGGCATTTTATTTTTATTAGTACTCGCTGCATATCTCTCTCTCTCTCTCTCTCTCTCTCTCTCTCTCTCTCTCTCTCTCTCTCTCTCTCTCTCTCTCTGTCTCTCTGTCTCTGCCTCTGTCTGTCTCTCTGTCTCTCTTTGTCTCTGTCTCTCTGTCTCTGTCTGTCTGTCTTTCTCTTTCTCTTTCTCTCTCATGTTCTCATTGCTACCACCTAACCAGCTGTTGGGTCCCAACTGGTGTTTTCAGAGTCAGATGAAGTTCTATATCTTCCCCTTAATTAAAAAAAAAAAAGACTTTTCTTGATATCTTTTGTTTTTATATCACCTAAAATTCAAGGGTGGGGAACCTGCAGCCTCAAGGCCACATGTGGCCCTCTAGGTCCTTGGCTACACCTTTTGACCGAGTCTAAATTTTACAGAACAAATACTTTTATTAAGGGGATTTATTCTGTGAAGTTCGGATTCAGTCAAAGGGCCACAGTGGAGGACCTAGGGGGCCACAAGTGGCCTTGAGGCCTCAGGTTCCCCACCCCTGATCTAAATTTTCCTTTATCTTTTGCCCTCTCCTATCTCTTAAGAGACTCCCTCTTCTCTTCCCTTCCCCTCTTCCTTACTTTTAGTCTAGCAGCTAAACTTTAATTCTTCTAGTAAGGTAGGGAAGTTCCTCACACAGCCAGTCACTGGAATAAGGGAAAAGTTTTGGCTGTATTAGGGCTTTCATTTCTAAAAGGAGCAAGGTTTGACTACATCAAAAGCCTTATCCCCAGGGGCTAAGTTTTCTTGGAATACTGACCTGCCAACCCTTTAATTATGTCCCAGGGGCATTTAGGTCATCTCTTGAGGTGACTTTCTTCACTAAGCAGAATCCGTCTCTGTACCTAGACTTTGTTTATTTTAGGGTTAGAAAGTCCTCTTTAACTCCAGTAAACTCCAGATTATCAATCTGAATTTCCCTTCAAAGTATACTTGAGGGCTGCATTCTAACAAACTCCAAAAGGACTAGAGAGAGTGAGGAACCTAAGCTTCCCTCAGGCCACAAATTCCTCTAGGTATGCAAATGAATGGGCCAGGATTTGTTCTAAATTCAGGTCCTTCATACACAAATGTGGCAGACTATAGATCTCTCAGGTTTTGTTTGTCCCCATTTAAGAGGGAAGAATTCTAGAGAGAAGAGATGTCCAAAAACCAGAAAGCTGCTTCTGGACATAAGAAGCCGACTTATTAAGGGAGGTCAAGTTAAAGCTAGATGTCCACTTTCATCTTCCATTCAAGGCCTGGCATCTTCCTGCCTTCAATCTTCTTACAATTGACTCCACCCCACACACTCTAAGATCCAGCAAGGTTGAACTCCTGGATATTTCTTGGAGAAGATACTACATCTCCTGGATACGTCTTTTCACTGATTGTTGTCCATGTCTGGAATTGTCTTCCCTCTCTGGCTCTATTTCCTGGCTTCCCTCACTTCAGCTCAAATTCCATCTTCTTCAGGAGGTCTTTCCTGGTCCATTTCCCTTCCCCCATTCCCAACCGCTAGTACCCTCACTATGAGATTACTTAATTTACCCTTTAGGTAACTAGGGGCTCATGCTCATTTGCATGTATTGCTGGAGATCAATCACTGGATGTTTCTTACCTATATGAGTATGTATATATGTATATAGTTGATAGCATGTTGTCTCCTGAATTAGCATGTAAGCTCTTTGAGGGCATAAACTGGTTTTGACATAATCTTTGAATGTAATAAGTGCTTAATAAAAGCTTGTTAATTGACCAACTTGCTGGGGAGGGTAGAAAGGGCTCAGATGAAGTTTGGATTGGATGGTTCCTTAGATTCTTCCTATTTATGAGATTCTGGGAGTCTCTGAAGACTGCTAGAACTGGGTGTGGTGGTGCACACTTACAGTCCCAGCTACTGGGGAGGTATTGAATCACTTGAGTTTGGGAGTTCAGAGCTGCAGTAGAGCTAATCAATCAGGTGTCCATGTTGAGTCTGGCACCAGTATCCCCCAGGACTGACTGCCTAAGGAGGAATGAACCAACCTAAGTCAAAAATAGAGTAAGATAAACATGTTGATCAGCAGAGGGACTGAATGAGTACTTCTAGATTGAGCAAGATAGAGAGATGCAGTCCCCATCCCTCCCTCAAAAAAAGAAAAAAAAAAGAAAAGAAAGGAAATGATTGGAGAGCTTGGAGTATGAGCAGGGAGTGCAGGGGGTCTGATTGTGTGGGATCCCATTCTTTCCTTTCCTTTATGGAAGACTCCAAACCTCCATGAAGTGCAGAAAGACAGCTTTTTAGGCAGTATAGAAACTTCCAGAGCAGAAATGGTGAAGAATGAAAGGGAAAAAGGGAATTGCATACGAAGCACTGTAGAAAGGATGATGGCCTTAAGAAAGCCATAATATTGTAATATAATCACCTATGTTTGAAACCGTATATGTGGCAGGAGAGAGGGAAAGACTTAAATATCCACCAGACCTGCTCAAAACAGAAACCATGCATGTCTGAAAACCAGGGAGCCTTCACACTCATCCATAATTATAAAGAAAAAAGCTACAACCCAGCTAGCAATCCAATCGATCCCACTGCTGAAAGTGGTTGGATGAACCTACTGGGGCATCTAAAATATTTTTATTGCTGCCTTTGGTTTCTCTATCATCTTTGTTTCCAGACATATCCCGTTTCCCCTACTCAGAGAACCGTCTCTTGTAATAAAGAATTAAAAAAAAAAAAGAAGGAAAAAAAGGAGTTCATCAAAAGTAACCAACATATCAACTGAGGCTGACAAATATATGTGATACTCCACACCCATACTCCCTCGCCTCTGCAAAGCAGGAAGAGAAGTATATTTTCAATCTTTTTTGGAACCAAGATTGGTCATTACAATTATGTAGCTTTCATATACTAGGGAATTGAGATCCTCCAGGAATAAAACTGGATTAACAGGAAGTAAATAAATTTGAGGGGCAGCTTAGGTGGTGCAGTAGATAGAGTGTTGTTGTCTAGAGTCAGAAAGACTCATCTTCCTGAGTTCAAATCTGGCTTTATATACTTACTAGGTGTGTGACCCTGGGCAAGTCACTTAACCCTGTTTGCCCCAGTTTCCTCATCTATGTAGTGCACTGGAGAAGAAAATGGCAGACGACTCCAGTATCTTGGCCAAGAAAACCCCAAATGGGTCCATGGAGAATAAGACATCATAGAAATGACACAGCAGTGGCAGCAGCAACAGCAATAACAACAAGAATATTTGAGGGAAAAACTGATAAAACCTGAAAATATAAAAGCAAGAAGGGGCTTCATAGAATGTCCAGTTTAACCCTTGCCATTTCAAAATGGAGGAAATGGGCTCCAAGAGGGGGAGAGGTTTGTCCAAAGCTGAGCAACTAGGCATAGATCCAAGACTCGGACACAGGCTGATTGCATCCGTAGCATTCAATTATGGACACCAGGTTTTAGGATGATTGTTGAACAGACTGGAGAACATTTACATTCAATTTGATTTGACAGACATTTATTGCTCGCCTACTATGTGCTTCAGGCACTGGAGATCAAAAGAGAAGATGAAAACTTCATCACTGATCAATATGGACTCACATTGAGCTCAAACTCCATCACATTCTACTGGACCATAGCCACTCATCTGGGAAAGGCTGCCTAAGGAGGAATGAACCAATCTAAGTTAGAAATAGAGTAGGACAAAGCATGTTGATCAGCAGAGGGACTGAGTGAGTGATCACTGTACTTCTGGACTGAGCAAGAGAAAGAGACTGGACCAGATTTCATCAATTTGGTGATGAAAGGAATTTTAGGAGACATTTAATCCAAATTCCATATTTTATAAGTGAGGAAACTGAGACTCAGAGAGGAGGGAATAATATGCCCACAGTCATGTGGGTAAAAAGCAGCAGAGGTGGGATTCAAACTCAACTTCTTTGATCCAAAATATGGTCCTCTTCTCATTGTTCTGTTGGTTGAAGGAATGGAGGATATTTAGCCTACAGGAAAGGACTTAAGACCAAGGGTCGTAGATTTAGATCTGGAAGGTACTTTAGAGGTCATCTAGCCAACCTTCTTATTTCACAGGGAAGGAAAATAGGACTTACAGAGATTAAATGAATTGCCCAAAGTTTCACAGACAGCTCTACATTCATCTCCAAATCTGGCGTCCATAGCTGAAGGCAACAGTGTAATGTTAATGGGTTACAAAATCTTCCCCACCTGTTAATAGGTCTCAAGTGGAACCCTTTAAGGGAAGCTTGCTTAGAGGATGCTTGCTTGGAGGAAGGCTTTCACACCTTTTGCTAATTTCTCATTAGGCACTGAGTCATGAGGGCTGTGATGCCTTCTGGCTCTGAGAAGTGTGTGTGTGTGTGTGTGTGTGTGTGTGTGTGTGTGTGTGTGTGTGTATACCCTGAGTTGGTATTTTGCTTTGGTGGCTCACTTATGAGAAGGATCTTGTGATTTCCTGGTTGAGATTCTGAGTGGCTGTATGTTCAGAGCTCCCCGACTGCTCAGATGTAAAGACTCTCTTGATCCAGGGATGTATGTAAAATGTATAGTTGATTCAGGCAGTCAGTGCTCTCTCTGTTGGTCTTTATTTCTCTGCTTGTATTTTCTCTGTATTTTCTCTGAAGTTCAGGGTGCTGACTTTCCCCTGACCTAGTGAATGGAATTTTAAAAAAGATTGTTGACCCCTTAAACAGCTATCTTTTCTAGTAAAGCAGATCTAAGAATCTGTGCTAGCAGCTGTCCTGGGGATGCCAGGGTAGTTGCCACTACAAATAGGTTAGAATTTGAATCCAGGTCCTCTGATCTCTAAATCTTTCAATATGACACATTGCCTTCCTGTTACAAGGGATATGGTAACTCTTCATGCACCTGAAGGGGCATGTCATGGGTCAGTGGGATTAGACCTGATTAGTTTGGTTCCAAAGGGCAGAACCGGGAGCAACAAGGCGGTAGGAAGAATACTAAACTAGGATTCCCAGGACTGAGATCTGAATTCCAGCTCTGCTACTTCCTATGGATGGGGCTTTGGACAAGTCATTTAATCCCACTGGGTCTCAATTTTCTCATGGGTAAAATCAGGGGGGTTGATTAGTTGACTGCCAACCTTATGATATGCTACAAAGAGGCAGATTTCATAGATTTAGTGACAAAAGGAGTTTTAGAAGACATCTAGTCCAGATTCCATATTTTATGAGGAAGAAAACTGAGGCTCAGAGTGGGGGAAGTAATATACCCAAGGTCATATGGGTAAGAAGCAGCAGATCAAATCCAGCTTCCTTGATCCAAAATAAGGCCCTCTTCTTATTGTGCCAGCCTGTATTAGGCTTGAGATATGGAAAAAACTCCCTAAAATTTGGAGGTTTTGAAAACCAGAAAGGACTGCTTGGGAAGGCAACTGTCTCCCCCTATCTAGAGTTCCTCAAATGAAGACTGGGGGCTTATTGTAGACACAAGCTGGACCAAATGATTTCTAAGATCCTTCCAACTCAATGATACCCGTTTCTCCACATTTCTTGTGTCTGACCCCTTCTCTCTAGGCACAGGACCATAACCTTACTTTGGGATCTCATCACCTTTTACTTGGAAAGTTATAATAGTCTCCTTACATCAAGTCTCTCCCCACTCCAACCTCTCTTCCATAAGGCCATCAAAGCGATTTTCCTTAAGCACAGCTCTGATTGTGTCACTCACTCCCCTGCTTAATAAACTACAATAGCTCCCCTATTGTCTCTAAGATAATGTATAAACTCTCCTGTTTGACATTTAAAGCCATCCATATTCTGACCTCAACCTATCTTTCTAGTCTCATTCTATATTACTTATCCTCCTATTCTTTTTGATATAGCCATGCTGGCCTTCTCTCTATTGCTCATGCACTCCATCTCCCATCTACATGCCTTTTCATTGGAATATATTCTTTTATCAAATTTGCCTCATAGCATCTCTCAGACAGATGGAAGCAGAAGCAGGAGAGAGCAGTCAAGAGGTTGTTAGTAACTTTAGAGAGAGCAGTTTCAGATGAGTGGCAGTTTGAAGCTGGATGATAAGTGGTTGAGTAGAGATGACTGGTGAGAATGCAAAGGTAGGAAGACTGGATAGTTTTTTTTTCTAAGAGTTTAGCAGTGCTGGTGAGAAGAAGTATGGTTGAGAGGAGGGCAGAATCTTAAGAAAGGATTTAGTTCCTCTCCTCTTTTCTCCTCCCCTTCCCTCCCTCCCCTCCCTTCTCCTCTTCCCTTCCTTTCCTCTTTTTTTCTTCTTTTCCTTTTCTTTCCTTTCTCTTTTCATTTCCTTGATTTTCTCTATCCTTCCTTCCTTCCTTCCTTCCTTCCTTCCTTCCTTCCTTCCTTCCTTCCTTCCTTCTGCCTTAAGACATTGGTAGGCAACAGAGAAAGAAGGAATCAATAAATAGGGAGATATTGAAGATGTTGGGGGGGGATAGTTCAATTCAGTTCAGTCAACATACATTTACTAAGTGCCTACTGTGTGCCAGGCACTGCACTGGACTCTGGGGATTAAGAACAAACAAAAATGGAAAAAAAAAATCTTTGCCTTGACATTCTTACATTCTGTTGGAGGAGGGGTGAGTATATTGAAATAGAAAATTAAATACAATTATATACAAAGGCAGAGGATATTAACAAGTGGGTGTATCAGGAAAGGCTTCCTATGGGAGGAGGCAACTGTGAGGAGCCTTGAAGGAAGCTAGGGATTCCATAAGGAGGGAGGGCATGCCACCATGAGGGACAGCCTGTGCAAAGGTACAGAGAGGAGAAGTGGGGGGTCTTGTTCAAGGAACAACAAGCAGGCCAATTTTGTGCTATGACACAGGATAGCAAGGACCTGATAAACATGGGTCATTCTGGTGAAAATGTTGCTGTTAAAAATGTTTATAGGCTTTGTGAGAGAAGCCCATCTCCTGGTAAGTATTAGAGCATAGCACTCTTGCCCATGGAACTGAACTACCTATGATAGCATGTGGAGGCAGCGAGTAGGGGTAGAGAGGCACAGTGGAGAGACCTCTGTATTCAGTAGTCAGAAGACTGATATCTGTTCCCCACTGGGTTGCTCACTGGCTGTATGACCTTGAATGAGCTCTTTGGGCCTCAGTTTCCCAATCTATAAAATGAGGGTATTGGGCCCCTATGTTTAATGAATCTTTTATCAATAGTTCCAGGCACTCCCCTCTCTAGGCCCCCTCTCTCATGCAACTGGCTTTATCTTTCAGCAAAAATCAAAGACCCCTTGGAGGTCACCTTGTGCAACCAGTACCTGATCAGAACCATCTCTGCAGTTTACTTGACAAGTGGCCACCCGGTTTATACTTTGTTGTTATTGATCAGTCATTTCAGTCATGTCTGACTCTTCATGGCCCTTTTTGGGGTTTTCTTGGCAAAGATACTGAAATGGTTTGTTATTTCCTTTTCCAGCTCATTTTACAGATGAGCAAACTGAGGAAACTGAGGCAAACTGAGGGTTAAGTGACTTGCCCAGGGTCACACAGCTAGTAAGTCTGATTTGAGATTTGAACTCAGGAAAATGAGTCTTCTGACTCCAGGCCAGGCACTTTATGAACTATGGTAACACCTAGCTGCTCTATAGTCTCTACTTAAAAGACCTGCAGTGATGAAGAGCTCTCTACCTCCCAAAGCAGCTTTTCCCTCTTTTTGAAAATCCTAATTAGCACATGGTATCAACATTTTCCTCTTGGCATCTTCAGGCCATTGCTTCTAGTTTTGAGCTCCAGGACCAAGGAGAATGAATCTAATCCCTCTTTCACGTGTCAGCCCTTCAAATATCTCAAAGGAAGACCCACAAGAGAAAAACATTAAGGAAAAAAAAGGGGGGAACAGGGCTGAGAGTCAGAATGTTGCAGTGCTCCCTTGGACCGTTCCACTAACTTGCTGAGTGGTCCCAGAAAGTTTAAACTCTCTGGGCCCCCCTTTACCTGCAAAATAAATAGGTTGGATTATATCAGAGGACCTGTAGGCCACAATGGGCCACAAAACTCTTGTGTACATCCCTAAATAAAATTAAAATGAAGTTGGGAAATGTTGAACAAAATAAACAAAAATATAATAGAACACA
>CM053584.1:376860925-376898106 GCA_028627135.1 Pseudochirops cupreus
GATGATGATGATGATGATGATGATGATGATGATGTTATTTCAGGTGAAATTCAATATGGGGACTGTCGATCTAATTCAATGTGGGATTTTAAAATCTGCAGCTCTTGGAGAAAATGAATACATATAATGCATTGGGAACTGGAGTAGGAAATTAAAAGCAGGAGGACCTGGCATCAAATCCCATTTCATATGCATATTAGCTACATGATGTGTAACTTCTGAGTCTCAGTTTCCCCATCTGTAAACCAAAGGAATTAGACTTGACCCACTTAGGTCTTTTCCAGTTCTATAGGTATGATTCCATGATCTCATGACTATTTCCAGTAGCAGCAGGGATCTGAAGGCATTCATATTTTCTGCTCAGCTGGGGAGCTCACTGCAATTTTCCTCTGGGCAGAGCTTTTCTCCATTGGCATTGGGAGCAGATCCTCTATTTTCCAGGCAGCCATCAGTGCTTGACATGCTGCAAAGCAATCCTGGGCCTTGTGAACTAATCCACTTAATTTTTATCTTAGGCCTTCAGAGTTTGCAGAAGACTTAATGGGTAATGTCGCTTCTTACCAAATTGGTTCTTTTATAGTGCTCTAGAAGTAAAAGTGGACGCGTTTCCTAAGCAGCCTAACAGAAAACCTTTCACCAGGGTTTCATTCCTTAAATCAATGAGATGAGGCACTCCTGACATTAAACTTGGAGACTTTTTCCCCCTCTTAAGTGCCCATGAAATGATATAGCCTTGTATTTTGGAAGCAGCTTTTATAACAAACTCCTTGCTATCTGGATCCTAACCTCAATACTCAACTGAAACGTGGGTAACCAAGGTTACCAATGATCAACTGATGCTAATGGTCATTTCTTAATCCTCATCCTTCTTATTTTCTTCATAGCATTTGACACTGTTGGCTACCCTATCATCCCTGGATGTTTATGACACTACTCTCTCCTGGTTCTCCTACTACCTGACTGTTTTTTCTCAATCGACTTAGAAGGATCATAGAATATAAGCTCCTTGAGGGCAGGACTCATCACATTGATTTGTTTTTGTATTCCTAGTGCCTAGCTGAGTACCTATCACACAGTAGACATTTAGTAAATGCCTGCAGAATTTCATCAAACATGTTGCAGTCATATTTATTATTATTTTAGACTCTCAGTTACAAAGAACTTCATTCTTTCCTTTTGATTTAATTCAAAGGAAAGAAAATCATTTACAAAGGAAAGGTATTTATCCAAATCCTGGTACACAAAGTCCTGCCCATGGGTAGAAATATTTACCCTTTTAAAGTAGCTATTCACCATATTGATGCTGAAATCAGCAAAAAAAATAACAAAAAGGTTGAAGACTTGCCCCTATGAACTTGGCTGAGAGAAGGTACAGCAATATGGGGCGGAGGAAAGAGTGTGGGACTTGGAACCAAAAGATCCAGTGAAAGCCCAGCTAATCTGAGCTTTGATCTCTGGACTCACATAGTTATTTTGTCCTAATTCTATTTCTTACCTCAGTGTTAGCTGTACATATAAGGTCTCAGCAAGTACTCCTAACTCCTACTATTTCTTGTCTTCCAATCCAGCCAATATGTATTATGCTCCTACAACACCCCAGGCACTCTAGGGATACAACTAATAAAAAAAAACAGTCCCTGCCTTCAACAGGCTTACAATTTAAAGGGGGAGACAGCACACAAATGGAGGCAGGAAAATGGTGAGGAGTATCCCAGAGGCACCAGGGTGGGGGCATTTTGTTCCTTAGAATTGAAACCATATATGGCAGCAGATGCAAAATGGAGCGCACTGAGTCCAGTGTCTGCCCTCCATAAAGGATGGAATTGGGAGGAGTTTGGTACTTTGTTCTCCAGTCCTTTAATTAGAGGGAAGAGGAGGTTGAGGGAGGTATAGTCATCCAAGGCTTGAGTTAGCAGCATGGTGGTGACATCAAAGGTGACGAGCTTATCCTGGGAGCTGCATCTTGTTCAGTGCAGTTCAAATCAGGCAGGGCAGCAGATGCAGAGTGGAATGATAGGGTACCAGGTCTGAATTCAGGAAGACCTGAGTCCAAATCTAACCTCAGATACTTACTAGCTATGGGACCCTTGAGTAAGTCTCTTTATCTGTTTGCCTCAGTGTCCTCATTTATAAAATGGAGATGACAATAAAATCATCAGCTACTGAGGTCCCTACCAACTCGAATAATTTATGATTTTGTGGTAGTTGGGAGAGAGAAAACTCATATAATCATATAACATTTAGCATTTGTATGTTCTTCAAGGTTTGCAATGAGCTTTGTATATATTGTTCTATTTGATCCTTACAACAACCCAAGGGCAGAAAGTGCCCTATCGCAGTTATTGACTTCTCCATCTTTGGACCACTGGGTCCCAAAACTTTTCTTCTGGAGTCCTCCCAAACCAGGTAATACAGTTGAATTTAAAAGCCTGTTCTGCCAAGAGATTTGCCTTATCCTCATCAGCAGAAACCTCCAGGCTGCCATCTTAAATGTAAGAAAAAGTAGGTCAACTTCCCTGGGTTAGCTTGGTCCAAGGTTCCAGCTTCTACAGTAGTGACTGGGGAGAGGTTGAAGACTTGCCCCTATGACCTTGGCTTAAAGAAGATACATCAACATCAGGTAGTGGAAAGAACGTGGGACTTGGAACCAAAGGATCCAAGTTCAAAATTTGGCTTAGCTACTTCAGGCAACATAGTACAGTGAAACAAGCCTTTGTTCTGAAGTCAGATGACCTGAGTGAAAATCCCACTTTAGAGAGTACATATCTGTACATAACAACTTGGGCAAGTCCCCTAACTTGGTTGAGTCACATAATGTTAGTGTTTTCCCTTTTGATAAAAAGTAAATGTTTAATAATTGCTTGTAGACTTGACTTACCTTCCCTGATCTTCCATTTTCTCTCCCTTAAAATGAAGGTTTCATAACTAAATGACCTCGGCGATCCCTTTCAACCCTAGGTCTAGAAATGTGGTGCTATATTTATTCTCAAATTATTTCCCACTAGACCTCAGCTTCCTCTGTAAAATGAGAGAGTTGGACTGAGTCCTTTTGCTCTAAATCTATGGTTTCCACAGTCATAATTTAACGTGCATCTTGAATCTGTTGCTTCTCATGGATCTTTCTTTGTTTCCATCACCTAAATAGTTCTTTGCCCACCTCCAGTTTTGACTGAGCCCCATTTGAGTCAGGAATTAGTGTGTAGCCTGAGCTACTGTGACCTAAACATTGGCCCTGACAAAGCTACATTGATTCCCAAAATATCAGACCTAAATTACTTCTTGTCTACTCAGTCAGTGGAACAGTTTCCTGCCATGCCCCAAAGCCCTGAAATCTCCTTAAGGGTAGTCATTATCCAAATCATTATCCAATCATTATCCCTACCTCACTAGTAAGTAGGGAAGAATAGAATGGCCTCAGAAACCATCAGGACTTTCAGTCTTTAGTTTGTCCTGGCTCTTGACCTCAAGCAACCACTCCCTTGAGTACAAACTCCAAAGAGGCCTTCTCCATACCTGTAGGATTTCATTCTCCCTCTGGTGGGCCTGTTCTCACCAGCCAGTTGTTAGCTGCACCACTAAATCAGGTGAGCAGGGACCCCTACTCTAGAACCATCAATTCTCAGTGAGTCCCAAATGGCCATGCTCTAATATACAGGTGTCAGACTCTCAACCTGCAGGTCTGCAACAGTCCTAAGGTTAGCAGAACCAGATAAAATATAATTTGGAGATATTTGACAAAATAAATACAAAATAAAATAAAACTAAGTCATTATGTGCCCACAAAACTCCTTATGTGGTTTAGTGACTCTGTTTGATATCCCTGCTCCAGAAGGCTGAATCACAGCCTAATATCCTCTTGTCCAGACCCATGGTCCTCCTACCTTCCCAAGAAAATTCCTCTATAATCCTGACTCATGACACCACTGCCACCAAAATTAGGGGAACAAATTTCTGGCTGGCATTAAGCTTCATGAGTTCAGGGCATTTCTGCTGCTTTATAGAATCCTAGATCTAGGACTGGAAAGGGCCTGATAGGCTATCTATAGAGGATCAAAGGCCAGGAAAAAGATTTTTTCTTTGCTTGGTTTTTATTTGTTTGGTTTTTTTCCTGAGAATCATAGGGATAGAATGGAGCCTTTTCTAGAAGCAGTGGTAGACTTCAATTGATTACCATTCCTAGAATAAGATGTTAAAGGGGTTTTACAGATGAGGAAACTGAAGCTAAGGAAGATTAAACAACTTGAGAGATGATATGATCAGAGATATAGAGCTGTAAAGGACCTCATAGGCCATATAAACAAAGTCCTTTATTGAGCAGACTAAGTGACTTGCCCAAAGTGCTATGGGTAGCAAGCTACAGAGACAGCATTTGAACCCAGGCCTGCTTACCCCAGAATCAAGGCTTCCTGCCCCAGCCAGCTGCATTAAGACTTCTCATTCCTCATCCTGCCTTGTCTTTCTGCCTACTAAGCAGTCATTCAACTGAAGTGTCACATCAATTAAGGCCACCAGTCCCCAGGCAGAGGATACCCTGCTAGGCAGTCCTTTACAGTTTTGTTTAATACGTTTTGAAATATTTTCATCCTCACTCCCTCCTGCCAGCCTGAGATGGCTTTCAGTTGGCAGAATTCATTTAAAGGAACTTTCAAAGTCTGTCCTCCCTGCTGTAGTCCCAGGGTGGCAAGAGCTGTATCTCACTTGCCACAAAGGTATCTCAAGTGGCTGGATACCCCCCGTTAAACTGCTGGTGGCTCCTCATCAGCTGCCCCATACTTCCTTCAGAGGAACTGTCCAATTCAGGACGTGCCACCCCACCCCATCTCTAGTCTGCCTATGCTGAAAAAGCTACCTCTGCCAGTACTATCGAGAAGTGTTAAGCTGAGTTTAACTGATCACTTTACACTGGGCTAGGGAACCAGTGTCTGCTTCCATTGCCTCTGGGACATGGATAGGGACACAATGTCAGATTCAGAAAGACCACAAGTTGGGGAGCAAATAGAATGTCCATATTCATCTGTATGAGGTGCTCTCAATTTGCCACAGGTTGAGTTACTACCCTCTGAAGCTTTTGTGCCTATTCAACCAGAGTATAGATGATTTCCATCGGGGTTACAGGATGAGCTAACATAGAATCTATAGCACTGATATTACCTATCAAGGCACAGAGAGTATTGACTGCCACAAACAATCAACAAGTGTTTACTAAGCAACATCTACATGTTAGGCATTATGAGCCAATCCCTACCCTTAAGAAACTTGTATTCTACAGATGTAGAAATTTCTCAGAAAATAAGGAAGGGCAAAGAAAGGTCATAGGATTCCAGATTTGAAGCTGGAAAAAAAAAAACTCAGTTCATCTATTTCAACCTCTCATTTAACAGATAACAAAATGGTGACCCAGAGAGATTAGTGACCTATCCGTGGCCTAACCTCTGTGTGTCCACATAAGTGGGCTACCATTGCTGCAATTCACTCCCTCCTATCTCTGTGTTTCAGAATCCTTCTCTTGTCCAACTTTAGACAATATAAGATACTTGGGAGTCTACCTGCCAAGATAAATTCAGGAATTACAAAACATTTTTTCACACAAATAAAGATAGATCTAAACAATTGGAGAAATATTAATTACTCATGGGTAGGCAGAGCCAAAATAACAAAAAGGTCATTTTAAGAAGCACTTCGAAGAAGTGTCCCCCATTCTACCCAAAGTCAAAAGCGTCCTTTCTTTCCTCATTTTTTCTAAAACACTCTACCTCCATCTTTCCTTATCTTGCTCTATGCTTATCTACCTACATGTTTTGCCCATCATCTTACATAGAATGTAAATTCCTTAAAGATAGAGATTATGTCATCTTACTATCTTTAAAACCTCAGCACCTAGGACAGTTCCTTGCATTTAATAAGTGTTTAATAAATATTTATTGAATGCTGAAGACTTATCAGAGGACGTTTCATTTGAGCTACATCAATCAATTCACATGCATTTATTAAGCGCTTACTGTGTGCCAGTACAAAGGATACAAAGACAAAATTAAACAATCCCTACCCTCAAGGAGCTTATGCTCTATTGGGGAGAAAACATGTATTTATATTTATAAAAATATTTATAAAAATTAATATGCGGTAGTTAAGGAAGAGTTGGCACTAGCAGCTACAAGGATCATTCAGAAGATGGTGCTTCGGCTGAGTCTTGAAGGATGGGCAGGAATTCAATTCTTGAAAATGAGGAGGGGCAGCTAGGTAGTGCAGTGAATAGAGCACTGGCCCTGGAGTCAGGAGGATCTGATTTCAAATCCCCGTCTCAGACACTTGACACACTTACTAGCTGTGTGACTTTGGGCAAGTCACTTAACCCAACTGCCTTGCCTTCCCCCTTCCAAAAAAAATAAGGAAAGGTGTCCCACTCATAGAAAAAAGGTATAAGAAAAGATGCAGAGGTGAGAAAATACTATTCCTGATGAAGGCATATTTAAAATCTTTCTCTGGTAGTGTTTAGGGCAAAGAAAAGAGTAGTTTATCCCTACTTTGACCTTGTTATTTTCCTAACCTAATCACTGACTTATCCATTGGCTGTCTTCATTAGGGGCAGTTAGCAATCCAAAGTTGTTGAGTTTGGCAAAGTGATCCTCTATGTTTCTATCCATTGCATTTATTCCTTCCCCTTCTTTTTTTTTCCCACAAGGCTGTTTGGACTTTTGGAATTCCTCTAGAGTATTCTCATAGATCTCAGAAAGCAACATGGAAGACATATTGGTATAAAGAGGCAAAGACACACAGGGTCAAAAGAAATCAATTAGAACTACTTAAAAATGCTTTCTGATAAAGCACCAGCTGACATGCCATCTGTTCTTAAAGGTTTAATTCAAGAACCAATGCCATAAGACAGACAGTGAGCTTAGATACTCAGATACTGCATGTTAGCGATGTGGCAGGATTCCTTCTTGGAAATATCAGGCTGATGTCATGGTATAGTGTGAAATGTACTGGTCTGAACCTGGCTCTGCCATTAAATAGACATGTGACCTTGGGTTAGTCACCTCCCCCTTTGGGCTTCAGTTTCCTCACACGTAAAATAAAAAAGTAGGATGATAACAGGGGTTCTCAACCTGAGTGTCCATGAAATTGTTTGCTAAAATGCTTTGATGAGGTGTTTCAATATAATTTCCCTTGTAATCCAAAGCATTTTATTTTATGCATTTAAAAATATTCTGAATCCATAAATTTTGCTATACTGTCAAAGGGGTTCAGCACCCCCAAAAGTTGAAGAGTCCCTCATAGATGATCTTCAAAATTCCTTCTTTCTGATCTCAGGAGTTTAGCAGAATATCTCCTTTAAAATACTATTTTAAGGGCTGTTAGGTGATGCTGTGAATAGAGCATTGGCCCTGGAGTCAGGAGGACCTGAGTTCAAATCTGACCTCAGACACTTATTGCTTAATAGCCATGTGACCTTGGGCAAGTCACTTAACCCCAATTGCCCTGCCCTTCCACCTCCAAAAAGCAAAAAAAAATTACTATTTTAGATGTGTCTGGTTAATTCCAAAGGTTGGAGAAGTGATTAATCTCTCCTACTCAATCGCCAGTATTTAGGAGGATCTAATTCCATCTAAATGAATAGGTTCATGGTAAACATTATCCCCACACCACTAACAAAGGAAAAACTCAACCAAGAACATGTTTGTCTTCTGGTGAGATGTATGAAGGGTGTTACAAGTTATTGAAGAGAAGAATTATAGCTATCTGGATCTCTGGAGGTGCCGAAACCAAAACTGGATGATTACTTAGGGGAAGCATTGTAGTCAGACAGTCAATCATTATGCATTTATAAAGTGCCTACTATGTGCCAGGCACTGTGTTAAGCACTAAGACTACAAAGAAAGACAAAATGCCATCCCTTCTCTCAAGGAGTTCACTGTGTAAAGAGAAAGAAAATGGTTCAAACCACTATGTCTTAAAAAGATATATGCAGGACACATTGGAGCTAATCATAGAGGAGTGGTTCTCAACCTTCCTAATGTCATGACCCTTTAATATTCATATGTGGGCATATCTGCATGCAGGCAGACTTGCCTGGAGATGGATAGAGGAGCGGTGTCTCGGTTCCCAAGATCATTGGAAATATGTCTTTCTGATGGTCTTAGGCAACCCCTGTGACCCCATGAAAGGGTCATTCGACCTCCAAAGGGGTTGTGACCCACAGGTTGAGAACCACTGTCATAGAGGAAAGGCACTAGAATTTAGGAGGGTCAGGAAAGGCTTCCTATAGAAGGTGGGGGTTTAGCTGAGTCAAGAAGGAAACCAGGAGACAGAGACAAAGAGGCAGCGAATTCCAGGCATGGAGGACAGTCAAGAAAAATGCCCCAAGTCTAGAAATGGAGTATCTTGTGTGAGGAATAGCAAAGAAACATTAAATACTAATGTTCTAGCCATTGTCTGTGAAGCCTTTGAGAATGACCCCTGTGAAATCCAAGATGGCGGAGCCCTCAACAGTGAGAGGGTAGTTCAGAAAAGAGATAGGTTCAGATTTTCCCTCATCTTACAGATGAGGAAACTGAGTCCCAGAGAGATGAGGCAATTCCCATAGGGTCACACAGGTACTATGCAGCATACTTACATTTTGAACCCAGGCCATTGTCCTCCAAGTGTGACATACTTCCACTGAGCCACACTGCCCCTCCTATAAAATCACAGAACTGAGGAGAAGGGAGAGTTCACTAAAAAACTAAGGACCCAACCTTTCCAATTGTTTTATCCTCTTCCCCCCAACCCCTCTACCTTGTACTCTGAGATCTAGTGATATGCTATTTCTCAAATAAGATGCTCCATCTCCAGACTCTAGACTATCCCCCGTTCCTGGAATTCTCTCCTCATTTCCATCTCCTGGCTCCCCTGGTTTCCTCTGATTCTCAGTTAAATCCCACCTCCTACAGGAAGCCTTTCCCAATCCCCCTTAATGTTAACTCCTTCCCTCTGTTGATTCTCCAATTTGCCTCGCTGGATAGAGCACTGGACCTAAAGTCAGAAAGACTCATCTCCCTGAGTTCAAATTTGGCCTCAGACATTTACTAGCTGGGTGACCCTGGGCAAGTCATTTCACTCTGTTTGCCTCAGTTTCCTCATCTGTAAAATGAGCTGGAGAAGAAAATGGCAAAGTACTCCAGTATCTTTGCCAGGAAAACCCCCAATGGGGTCACAGAGTCAGACACTACTGAAGTGACTCATCAACGACAACGTATTTTGGTTGTGTCAGAGTTGTTGGCGTGTTGTTTCCTACATTAGACTGTGAGCTCCTTGAAGGCAGAGACTGTTCTTGGTTTGTGGTTTTTGTTTTCCTGTTCTTTGTATCCTCACGGCTTAGCACAGTGCCTCCCACAGAGGCGATGCTTAATAAATGTTGTTGACTGTCTGCCTAGGAAGTAACCAAGGAACTCCTTAGAAGTGTTACCTATTGGCCCCCAAAGAACAAGCTCTTAGGTTTCCAAGACCTCTCAGTATCTCCCTCCTCACTCTTCAGTCTGCACCTTCCTGTACAGTCTGAAAGACTGTCTGAGGCTTGCTCCAAGAATCCTGATTCATCTGGCCTGGGATCAGCCATGACTCAGCTCTGCAAAATGACAGATCCTTCAGAAGAAGGCCTAATTTAAATGATACAGTAAATTAGGATTAAGCACAGGAAATCAAAGCCACAGACAGAGGTAAATTAGGCCTCTTAAAACGCTCTTCAACAAAAAGGACATAATAATTCAGATTTAATTAAAAGCTGCAGCTCATTAAGTGTGAAGAGTTGAACCTGCTGCTGCAGAATAGCAAGGGAAGTCATTTCCTTGGCCTTCCATGCGTTGGTGTGGCTATAGTGATGAGGACCATGCACAAATATTATCCCTGGGAGGTAGGCTCTATTTTGATCCCCATTTTAAATTTAAGGAAACTGAGTCAGACAGAGGTTAAGTGACTTGTCCAGGATCACTTAACTAGTAAATGACTGAGTCAGTTTTCGAACTTTAGTCTTCCTGACTCCAAGCCCGGTGTTCTCTCTACTTACCTCCACAGGTACCCCATGGGGAATAATTATATTTCGTATCTCAAAGGACTGCAATGAGGATCTAATGAGATTATATATGCAAAGTACTTCGCAAATCCCAACACGTTATGTAGGTGCTAGTGATGCTGAGGATGATTACAGAAGGGGAAACTGAGGCCAGGAGTGGTTACAGGACATGTCATACAAATGGTAGGGGAGGTGTCAAATAGAATTCGAGCGCAGATCTTTGGACATTTGTCCCATATTGCTTTCCTTTCTGCCCCTCTTTACAGGATTCTCTGTTTGCTTCTTTCCTGTCAACCTGTGGCATCAACAGCCCAGTGGTGGTGCCCTGAGAGCCAGAGTGGGAGGAGAGGAGCACTGGATTTGGAATCCTAAACCCAGCATCTGAATCCCATCCCAACTGCTTGGGAAGCTTCAGTGTAATGCAATGGGAAGAACATTGCCTCTAGGAGCAGAGGTCCAGAGTTCAAAATGTGACTCTGATGCATACTACTGGTTTGACCTTGGGTAAGTCATTTCCTCACTGGGCCTCCATTTCTTCATCAGTAAAGAGGGGAGTGGGGGTGGCAGAGCTGGCCTCTCAGCTCCCTTCCAGCTCTGAGCTTTCAGTGAGGGGAACCTCTCCCCTGGAGGCAGCCTCAGTTCTCTCCTCCATACAGTAAGAGTTTGGGACTAGATGGCCCCTGAAACTCAGTGCAGCCCTGGACCTGTCGTTGAATGCCAGTATCCTCTGCCCACTGGCTTTTTCTCTCCTTTCTGAAGGGAGTGTCCTGGCCCCCAACCTCTTCCCAGCCCCACCCCCTCAACAAATTCCAGATATGGGCATGGAAGAGGTCCCAGAGACGATCTAGGGCACTCCCTTAATTTTACAGACAAGGAAACTGAGGTTCATGAATTGGCAGGTAGAAGGGGCCTCAGAGGCCAGCTAGTGCAGCCATTTTACAGATGAGGAAACTGAGGGCCAGTTAAAGTTAAGTTCATAGATTCATAGATTTAGAGCTGAAAGGGAGCTCAGAGACCCTCTAATCCAGTGGTTCTCAACCTGTGGGTCGCAACACCTTTGGGGGTCAAATGACCCTTTCACAGTGGTCACAGGGGTCACCTAAGACCATGGGAAAACACATATTTCTTATGGTCTTAGGAACCAAGACACTACTCCTCTATCCATCTCCAGGCGAGTCCCCTCACATGTAGATATGCCCACATAGAGTATTAAAGGGTCGCAGCATTAGGAAGGTTGAGAACCCTGCTCTAATCCAACCCCTCTGTTTTATGAATGAGGAAACCAAGATTTGGCTTAAGTGCCTTGCCCAAATGCCCAAACTGGAACAGGAGGACCTGAGTTCAAATCCAACCTTAGATACTTACTCTGCAACCCTGGGCAGATCACTTGACTTCGGTGTGCCTCACTTTCTTTAACCGTAAAAGGGACAATCTCACCTAATGCACCTGTTTCACAGAGGTATATAACGTCTCAAATGATGTATTTATAAAGCACTTAGTGTACTACCTGTTACACAGTAGGAGCTTAATAAATGTCCGTTTCCTCTCTTTCCTTCCCTTCCCCAAGGTCTCACGTATATAGCCTGACATCCGATCCTGCTCTCTTTCCACTGGGTGCTGCGGTAGGTACCCTGGCACCACCTCTGTGCTGCTCAGGAAACTGGGGAGAGAGTCCCAAATGGGTCACTCTCCATAACACCACTTTAGCCCTTTGAAGTCCAAGCTTCCAGACTGAGATCTACCAAGGCCCTTTCCCCATTAACATCAATTCTTTTTTCCATTTCGGCAGTCCTGGGTGTGGGGGTCTGCACTGTCCTTCCTCCCCCCTCCAATGATTAATGGGTTGTACCCTGCAAGAGCCCACAAAGACGGGACCAAGGGAAACAGATGCAGTGGGCTTTATATTATCATGACTGCAACGAACTCATTCGGCGATGGCAGCTCTGACGGCAGGATTCTGATTATGAAATATGATGCATGTTGCATGTAATGGCTCTCTCTGCCCTTCTGGGGAGTTCACTGCTTCCCAATGTCATTTTCTGTTCTCATCTGAGTGGTAATAAAAGGAATATCATTGAGTGTGGTAGCTCTGTAACCACTGTGTGTTTTACAATAAATTGTGTTTCAGGACCTTTCTCCCCAGGAGAGAACGCATGGCCAGAGAGTAATATCCTGAGCTGGACCCTGGCAGCGTGTTGCTGGAAGGATGGGCGGAGGGCGCAGCTATTCCCATAGGACCCAAGCACCCATTTTTCAAACTGTTGCATCAGAAATGCCAATCTGGCAGGAGGGAGGGGTTGATAAAACGTTGAAAGAGGTCACACGCACACCCATCCAACAGAAATGGTTCTGGCCTGACTGGAAGTCAAACAAGGGAGAATCAATTGAGCATTATATTTTAATAAATGGAGGATGGGTGCCTGAGAGGGATGAGAGGTAAGGTGCTGAAGCATCAGAGGCCGAAACTAAAACGTGCTGCTTCAGGGACCGCTCGGATGCACAAAGTCTCCCCAGGTGCCTCCCCGGTGGCCAATTCTCTCACCACCTTTTGGCTCATATTTCCTCTGTCAGCTGGATGGAGGAGGGGGATCAGAGCTGTAACAAGTGTGGGACAATTCGGGGCCATCAGGGACAGAGAGGGAAGCACGCTTACTCTCCAGGTGGTCCTCTACTGGCCACCGCCAGACGCCATCTCCCCATGCTCCTCTGCCTGGCCCAGGCCCTGAGTTCCCTAAGGGTCTTCCAAAGACTGCCTTAGCCTGTGCTAGATCCGTGCCATGCAACCTGTGCAAGGGAAGCATCCTGTCACCACTGAGCCGAAAGAACCCAAGTTACCTTGGACAGAACCGAGAGAAAACGGGCCATTTTTATTTTGGATCTTCAGGGTCTAGCACAGTACTTGGCATGATGTCGATAGATGCTTATTGACTTTTATACCCTCCATTAAATAAAAATACGTGTGTGTGTGTATATGTGTGTGTGTGTATGTGTGTGTGTGTGTGTGTGTATATGTGTGTGTGTGTATATGTGTGTGTGTATATGTGTGTGTGTATGTGTGTGTGTGTGTGTGTATGTATGTACTATATATAGTGAGAGGCAAGTGGATGGCACAATGGATAGGGGTTGGACCTGAAATCAGAAAGACTTGTCTTCATCCTAGTACTATCTGTAATAGTAGCAGAAACTACTGGTACTGTTAGTAACTAACACATACTCACCACACGACTTGGCTACCTCTAAACTAACTTTTCTAACTTGTCATCATGTTTGTTCTGACACAGAGGATAGCTACAAAACTGGGGCCGCCTCATGTTCTGCAACCATAAGAAGAATGAATATGTTGCAATAGATAAGAAAAACCACTACCCTTCTTAATGGAAATGCTTCCATGAAGATGGTTCTGACCACCCTCCTAGACAACCTAAAGTTCCACATGAGATGGAATGAAGACAGAAATATTTTCATAACGTGCCAGAATTATACTACCAAAAAAAATGGGGAAAAAACATATTAACCAATTCTAGATCCTCCAAAATTTTTAACGACAGGCTAAGATCTAAGTCCCCCAATAATGCATTGCCAGTACAGCAAAACCATTGCAGATGTTCATTCCTAGGCTTAGATTATAAGAGATGAAATGTAGTAGCTATCAAAATCCAAAGAGGAAATGGTCAATGATTCTGAGTTCACTAAAAATCTTCCTTTGATGCAAACTCCAGAAACTATACCTAATAATGAAACACAATACGAAAACAGTACAGATATCTCAAATGATTTTGATGGAGAGAATGCACATCCTTAGATTTGAATTCCAAAAGTCCCCTCTTGAGTGGGATGGCATGAATCCAAGGATAGAAGACAGGTTATAGCAAAAACAAAACAATTTAAACAAGGTGGTATCTGTTAAACTCATTATGATACAACACATTTCCCTACAGTATTTGGCAACAAGTAGAAAATCATGATAGGAGGAGCATTCAGTAGGATATATGATAGCCACAGAAGGAACCACAGAAGGAAAGATGGAGCTATCAAAGAATATGCTTAAGGGTAGGCATAAAATACTGCCATGACAGAAGCAACCTGAGGGAGCTATTGGCCACAGAAAAACGCTAGGGGATTACACAATATCTAGCTAGCACACACAATGGAACACTGGAATGCTGTGTTGTTCAATTAAGGGGAAAAAAAAGAATACATGGGAAAGGTAGAAGGCATAAAAAGTATCAGAAATTCTCAATTCCCTTAATCATCATTTGAAAGCAAAAAGTAAAAGTTTAAGGATATACAAAGAGTCACAGCAGTGAAAAGATCAAAATAAATAACATAAATCAAAAGGCTTGGGAAGTAAAGAAATCAGAGGTGAGAGAAAAACCATAAAAGATAGGAATATGGAAAATTTCCGCCTGTGTCTGTGATAACAGAAGTCTAACATAATGAAAGCATAAATTGAATCAAATGAGAAACCAAAAGTTTGTGCACATTAATAGAAAGAATGACAAAACAATTATATCAAGGGACCATGATGACATGTACCATTTATAATACTATGTGCAGGAGGTGAAATGACTTTATACTTTCTGTCAAATACTTCTTTTAAAATTACTATTTGTTTTGCTAATTGGATTTATGCAGTCAAACTCAAAGACAACCCCCTCATTCCAATCCAAGTATGCCCATCCCCTTTTCACTGACAAATTGGGGCATTTTGAGGCATAAATATATTATTATATATAATTTCTGGAGTTCTAAATAAGTGAAGATTTTCAATGACCTGATGATCCCCAACTTTAGCTTGGAGCATAATGGATAAAGTATAGGTCTTGGAATCAGGAAGACTTGAGTTCAAATTCTACCTCAGACACTTACTATTTATATGATCCCAGGGAAATCATTTAACCTCTCTATCTGCATCAGTTTCCTCAACTGTAAAATGCAAATAATAATAATAGCACCTGCCAGACAGAATTGTTGCAGTATTCAGGGAGTTAACAAATACTAGCAGTAGCTCAGGGAGAGAGAGAGAGAGAGAGAGAGAGAGAGAGAGAGAGAAAGAGAGAGAGAGAGAGAGAGAGAGAGAGAGATGTATGTATATAAATAGATGGAAGCGTGTGTGTGTGTGTGTGTGTGTGTGTGTGTGTGTGTGTATAATTTCCTTTTTTATATCCTCTCATCTCGACTTAGGGATAGTTTTTTTTTTAATTTCCCTACATTGGCAATTTTTTAACTTGAAATTGAGACTATAATTGACAAAAAGCAGTATGAAGTCCTTACCTAGCACTAGTGAGATCCGTTCACAATTTTCCTCAGATATAGCACTAGCCCACAATAAAAGTGTTTGTATCTTTGTTGAATTTCACGTGTGCTTTGCTCACTATTATGGTCAGTGCCATCTACTTTGAAACATTTCCAAGGTTTGTGTATTTCTGAATTATTCTCATTGACCTGTGTTTTTGTGGTATCAGAGCACAAAGCAAGGCTACTCAGTCTGTTATACTCATGGGCAGTGATTTAGTCTGTGATAATGTGCTAGTTCTAGTATTGATTTAGTTCTCTAGGATATTTTGAAGTCTGTATTTATAGTATGAGGATTTATCTTCTGTCAGTCTTTTGGAAAAACTGAGCTTCTGTGTAATTCCAGTGTAATTCCTGTGTAATTCCAGTCACTAGGTCATGTCTTTCTAGGTCTTAGATGCTAAAATGTTACAGCCTTCAGGGATGTCTTGCTCAACTTCTACCTTGTCCTTTCACCATTTCTGTTGATAATAGATTCCAAAGTCTTTAAAGATAACATTTCTGTAATTGCTTGTATCTGGGATCCAGTCCTGAATTTCCTATGGCAAACACCTCCATTTCTATAGACAAATCAGCATTCCTCTATCATTTGTGTGATCCATCTTTGTTGAAACATTGTTGTTTGAGTTTTTGTGGATGTTGCCATCAGATAATGTTTTTATTCCATTCATAGACCTTAGTCATTTCACTGGCTCCTTTTTGAGGTAAACTAGTTCCATTTACATTCAATAAATTCAGCGATATGTGCCTATTACCAACTCCTATGTATTGCTCAGTGAAATGATCTCTGCTTTATTTTAATAGTATTTCTGGGCACTTGGGGAATCTGTTTTTCATATTCATGGAGAATATTTATCAATTCTCATTCTTCCCTTTGTTGAGGAAATGTAAATCTTTCTATTTATGCCTTAGGGGAATAAGTCCTATAGTTGGTTTATATTGTATTGGATTTTTGCTAGGATAATTTTCCAATTCTGTTATCATCCATTTTGTCATTCCAAAAGTGTATGCTAAGATTGGTATAGCAAAGGTGTATTGCTTTAAATGAGTACTTCCCATTTAATTTTGATTTCAGAATGCTAATAAAACTCAATGTATACAGCTATAGCTTTCTCCTTGATAGTTTTATCTTATCATTATTGATGGTATCGTGACTGTTACTGTTACTACTCTTATTGTCTTTCTCTTCTCATCTTGTTGATTGAGTTCAGATTGAAATTGTCCTAGAACATGTCACTGTGTTACTATTGTTCTTTCCTATTTAGTGTTCAATGGATTATTGAGCAGGTAGATAAGATGATGGCTTTTTATACTTGCACAAAAAGTGTTGAGATAGAAACTCACCTCCTATAGGCTCGCTGAAAACATCTTTGGAACAACTATAATAGCAGAAAGGGTGACAAGGAAAATATGAAGTTCAACCTGTTTTCATGTGATTTCAATTTTTTCTGCTAGTGTCTGTATTCTGAGAAGTTTCTTTCCCACTGTAGTTTGAAAACATTGTTCGTAGATTTTGATGAGTCAGTATCATGTCTAGGTGATTGTTGGCAACAGTTTTGTCTGTGATGATCCCCTCCATTCCAGAACAATTTGTTAAAATTATTAAGATGTTTGGGGGCCTGTATTTGTAGCATGCAAATTTGTCAACTGTTTGGCTTATGAAAAATAGTGAACTTCCATATTCTAATACTGGTCACCATATTGTATGTTTCTAAGTATTTGATAGGTGATACATGTGTACAGCCTACAGTCATACATTGTAGTTTCTACCATTCCCTTCTAAAATCAACATCAATAAGTTTTTTCTGAAATTTCTGGTAGCAAATGACCTCTTTTTGCATGAATCTCAAAAATTCCACCTTTTGTGTAAACAGATCTATATGACTTGGGAATTTGCTCAATATTTATTTATTGACATCTTGTAGACTGAGTTCCAGTGGCTGTTACCCATGGAAGGGCTTTTGATTTCAGAGCTGAATCTTCACCCTTTGATGGCTCCATGCAGAAGTAAGTCTACGTCAGTTACGTTCTGTGAGTTCAATGTTTCATACTTACTGTGAGCTTTTGCTAAGATTCTGTTAAGAGACAATTGTTTATTCCAAAAGCATTTCTATAATTTTTTAGCCTGTTTACCATAAAATTTGAGAAATGTCAGTACTCTTCCTGCTTTTTGATAAGGATCATGTTAAGCTTTCTGTAGTTACCTTGTGGAAATGGGCCTAGCATTTACTTAACATTATACAGATTTTTAATTTGAATACTTTTTCTTTTATAGCTCATTTTACTTTATTTTAATTTTTAAATTTAGTTATTTTTATTTTACAACATTCAATTCCACAAGTTTTGAGTTTTAAATTTTATCCCCCTTCCTCCCCTCCCCAAGATGGCATGCAATATGATATAGGCTCTACATATACATTCATATTAAAAATATTTTCAAATTAGTCATGTTGTAAAGAAGAATTATAACCAATGGAAAAAAACGTGAGAAAGAAGAAACAAAACAAAAAAGAGAGAGCAAATGGTATGCTTCAATCTGTATTTAGACTCCATAGTTCTTTCTCTGAAGGTGGATAGCATTTTCTGTCATGACCCTTCTGGAGTTATCTTAGAACCTTGAATTGCTGAGAAGAGCTAAGTCCATCAAAGTTAGTCATCATACAATGTGTCTATAACTATATATAACATGGTTCTGCTCTCTAGGCTCAGTATCAGTTCATATAAGTCTTTCCAGGTTTCTCTGAAGTCTGCCTGTTCATCATTTCTTATAGCACAATAGTATTCCATTACATTCATATACTGCAACTTGTTTGGCCATTCCCCAATTGATAGACATCGCCTCAACTTCCAATTATTTGCCACAACAAAAAGAGTTGTTATAAATATTTTTGTACATGGAGATCCTTTTCCCATTTTTATGATCTATTTGGGAGACAGCTCTAGAAGTGGTATTGCTAGGTCAAAGGGTATATACAGTTTTATAGCCCTTTGGGCATAGTTCCAAATTGCTCTCCAAAATGGAGATTGGTTCACAACTTTTGGATACTTCTTAGATTTAGTATCATCCATTCCACCACTCCAAAAATATGAACTTAGGTGAGAAAGAGATTTAAGCCTATTATTTCATTAATATAAGGAATTCTCAGTAAGGAAATCCCCTGTACCAACAGAAAACAGAATTCTTGATATCTACCGTTTCTCTCTCTCTCTCTCTCTCTCTCTCTCTCTCTCTCTCTCTCTCTCTCTCTCTCTCTCTCTCTCTCTCTCCCCCTCTCTTTCTCACACACACACACACACACACACACACACACACACACACACACACACACAGTGCTTAGTATAGAACTTGGGCCACAGTAGGCACTGCGTAAGTGCATGTTGACTTTAGGGAGTTGACTAGAAAACAGACAGAGTGAGTAATTTACCTAAACCCCCACATCACTAAGTTCAAGAAGTGTGACTTTATCCCAGGTAGCAATGACTCTGAGGTCAGCTCTTGATCCTCTATACCGTGCTGTTTATCACCACTCTTGGCTACTCTTCCTCCCTCATTTTACAGATAAGGAAAATGAAACTCAGAAAAATGAAAAATCTTACGGACATCTACCTGGTGGAGAAAAGAGAAAACTAGAGCTCAGGGCTTCTGTCTCCTTATCCAGTGTCTCACCACCCCAAAGACTTCACAGATTCCCAATCTCTGGGTCAGGAATATTCTGATTTTCCTCTTATTCATCGTGAAAAATGTTAATGGTCTCATTAATGCAAGCACATTCCCCCCACCTACCCCCACCCCCAACACACACACATCCAAGGAATCATGGATGAAAGAAGATAGAGGATGGAGATGCTGCATAGGCATTATTCTCTCTATGAACACTGAAACAAGTCCTGTAATCTCAGGTTAAACTAAGACATCTTCATCTTACCTGTGTGTCACACCTGGAGAAACTTAGCTTTGAGAAGCCCGAGACAGTCCCAAGGTTCTCTCTCTTAAGCCTCTCAGCTTGCACTCAATTTGTTTTATCGCAGAGTGATAGGAATTAAAGGCCTCCACTCTAGTTTAGGCAGGCTGCCAATACCTATTTTATAGCAATAAAATATGTACAAATTAAGGAATCTCATGTGGAAAATTCATTGAGCTGCCTCAAAAGCCCAATGAGTGGTAATTACATTCAGTACAATGTGGTGGCAATCAAGCGAGATTGGATCATGCGTGTGAATGGACGTCTCCATTTGAAGAACGCAGATAATTATGAATTATGAAAATAACTGCCAGAGACAATGCCCCGCAAAGCTGTTGTGGAGGAACCATGAAAGGGACATTTTTTGGAGGAGTAGGAAGAATGATTCATTTCTGAGCACCTGCACGAGGATATTGAATGCAAGTGTAGGGGGTGGTGGGGATTGGAGTAAAGTGTGAGGCTGGTAATCTGCTTTTCCCTCGGCTGGAGAGAGACAGAAAAAGAGAGAGAGAAAGAGAGAGAGAGAGTGAGAGTGAGAGAGAGAGAGAGAGAGAGAGAGAGAGAGAGAGAGAGAAAGAGAAAGAGAGAGAGAGAGAATGAGAAAGAGAGCACATGCACATGCATGGATACATTGGTGTTAGACACGTGTATTTTTCAGAAGGTAGGTGATGGTTCGGCACCATCACTAGTAATCATTGTGATCAGGGCAAGGACAAAATAAGGGCAAGTGATGAGACATGTACCTTCAAATGAGTTGAGAAGGAGCGCTAGACCCCAGGAGATTGCAGTGAGAGAAACCAGATAATCAGTAGGGAGAAAGGGATGGAGGGAAACCAGCAGGTTGGGGTCAAACACAGACTATGACTTTCCAATTGGTAGTTTCCAATTCCAATTCATTTTCCTTGCTGACTCAGTGCTCATCTCAAGATTGAAGGTATTGTTATGGTATCCTAAGAACATGGGATCATAAATTTACTGTTAGAAAAGGCCTCAGAGGTCATCTTGTCCAACTCTTCATATATTAGATGAGGAAACAGAGGCCCAAAGAGGTTCCATGACTTGTCCAAAGTCATTCAGGTCATGAGAAAGTGGCAGACTTTGAATTCAGGCTAATGTCCTGTGACTCCATTAAGTCCAAAAGTTCTTTGTACTGTATTTCATATTTCCTTAGAAATTAAATGTATGATGCTAACATATATGAATACATATTACATATCTATCTACATAGATAGATATATAGGTAGGTATAGATATCAAAGCATAGAACCTAAGAAAACAAGTGCTCAAAATATTCTCCATTTACTTCTCTATAACTCTGAGAATGGTATGCTATGCATGGATACATTTTTGGAAATATTTTATGTGTCTCTTTTAATCTTCCAGTTAAAGAAAAATTAAGAGCATATTTTTTTCTGAAATATTATGTGTTCTTGTGAGGGTCCCATAACTCTTGTGAGTTGTTCCATTCCAAAGTTACATCTGAGACATGGTATCAAATTGTCCATGCCTGAGTGCCTTATAATGGCCTCATGTTGTACTAAGGTTGACCCTCATTCTGCCATTTAGAAGGACATTTTGTTTTAATGTATGTTGCACAGCCTTTTTCTGAAGTCTTATCAGTACGTGGAGGTGACTGCACCGTTGGTTCTCCAAAGCTATGCTCAGGAAACACAAGGTAGTCTTCCTAACATATCTATGGCAAATCCTACCATAGCTAGAAAGATTTCAAGTCTTCCCAAAGCACAAGCTCCTACTCAACAACCTTTAATGGCTCCCTATTGCCTCTAGGATAAAAAACAAATTCCTCAGTTTCTCATTTAATGTCCTTTACAGTCTGACTCCAGCCTACCTTTCAAGGTTTGTTGCATATTAGTCCCCTTCATCCACTCCACATTTCAAACTGGCCTATTCACTCTTCCCACACATGATGTTCCATTTCCTGCCCATCTACATTTGTAAACACTGTTCCCCAAGCCTGAAATGTGCACCTTCATCATCACTAGTGACATGCATCATGAGCTTCCTTCAAGACTCAGATTCTATAAGAAATATTTTCTGATCTGTGAGAACTCTTTCCCTCCTAAAATTACTATGTAGGTGACTATCTTTGCCAAGTTGCATACCTCCATTAGACTGTAAGCTCTTTGAGGGTAGAAGATATTTGAGCTTTTGTCTTCATGTCTCCAGTGCCCAGTATAGTGCTCTGTATGTAACAGGCACTCAATAAATGCTTGTTGGATTCAATGACAGTTGAATTTCCATGATGAAATGATAGTCCTATTGTCCCAGAACCAATCTAGCTAGGCTTGGAGAAGGTCTTCCCCAGAAAGTTGGCTTCCAGGAACCTCCCCCCCCATGGTAATTCATTGAACCATCTAAATAGACTAGAATATAAGCTTCTTGAGGGCAGGGATGTGTCTCATTTTAGTCTTTAATTGTCCAGCACAGTGCCTGGCACTTAGCAGATACTTAGTAAATGATTATTGGCTAATTTTTCTCTCCATTTAGAACATAAGTTCCTCAAGGGTAAGCCTTATCTAATTTTTGTCTTTATAACTCCAGTAATAAAGACAGATGCCTGACATGTAAGCTTTATCAATGCTTGTAGATTAATGGATCTACTAATGTGGGCTGCCAGGTGGCACCATAATGCACAGAGCGCTGAGCCTGGAGTCAAGAAGATGTATCTTCCTGAGTTCAAATCTGGCCTCAGACACTTATTCTTTTTTTTTTTCTTTTTCTTTTTTTGGAGGGGGGAAGGCAGGGAAATTGGGGTTAAGTGACTTGCCCAAGGTCACACAGCTAGTAAGTGTTAAGTACCTGATTTGAATTCACATCTTCCTGACTCCAGGGCCAGTGCTCTATTCATTGTGCCACCTAGCTGACCCAAACACTTATTAGTTGTGTGACACTGAGCAAGTCATTTCACCCAATTTGCCTCAGTTTCTCCATCTGTAAAATCAGCTGCAAAAGGGAGTGGCAAATTACTCTAGTATCTTTGCTGAAAAAATCCCAAATGGGGTCATGAAGAATCAGATATGATTGCAAACAACTGAACAACAAAAATGTGGGAAGGGATTTGGGGTTTTCCATCTAGGTCAATGGAGGGAGCCATGCTAGGATTATAATGAAAGGAAATATCTCAACTAGTCTTAAACCTGATTCAACATGTCTCTCCTTTTCATCGTCCTAGCAAAGTGAAAACTCATCCAATGGAGGAGGCTGATGCATACATATGATTCATTGAGACCTTTAAAAAGTACATATAAAACTGGATATTTTAATCACTACCTAAATTCAAAGGGCAGCTCTTTGCTATATTCATTCTATCATTTTATTTTTAGTAAACAGGAACATTCAATAAACACTTTAACCAAAACAGATCCCTAATTGAGCTATCCTCCAAATTACTATGTTGTATTTCTCAAAGGCTGAATTTGATTAGTGTAAAATAATCTCCAATAGGTAGTTTTGTAAATAAGAAATGGGCACTGGAGTGAAGGCAGTTGGCATGTCTTGAATGTAGCATCAGAATAGTTGGTTAGGATCTATATTTATGGTTTTAGGGGGAGAGTATGCCTATGACAGACTCAGAAATATAACTAGGGCAATTGATTAGGGCTTTGTCCCAGGGTGCCAACATTTTGTGTAAGTGGAGGGGTGGGAACAGAAATGTTTTGTTTTGTTTTTTCTGTAGGATACTCTAGTTTGCCCAATGCATCAGACAGTTTTCCCCTGCTATCTCATCTGACCCTGGGCTGCAATCCTCAGGTTTCCATCACCATAATGACTCTCTCCTGGGTCCAACTGTCCCTCTATAATACCTCCATTCTTATATCCAGAGAGCAAATTCTATTTCAGGCAAGTAGAAAGGTATAGAGGAAATTCTGTCCAGCACAATAAGTGTATATATCATAACTATTTGAGAAATTGGTATATAGAGTTCCCATTAACTGGAGCCATGCAAGTGCCAAGAGTCTCTCTTTCCAGTGATTGATTAGGGAAGTAAATACTGTGGTCCTTGGATTCCTATGAGGGTACTCTATGGGCAGTGGCCCTTCTGGTACTTGATATTCTGGTATACTTAAATCCTATATGCTGCCAGCTGAATTTGCCTCAGTGTCCTAGTTACTGGTCTGGTCAGATTGCATGCCTGTTGTCCAAGGACAAGCCTAACTTTGCTTGAAGAGGATTATCACCTACCAAGGAATCTCAGAATCATTGATTCCCAGCAGAAAGGGAACTTAGTATCCAGCCCATTCAACCCTTTTATTTTAAGCTTGGGGAAACTTAAGACCCAGACAAAAAAGTGTCTTGCTTCAGGTCACACAGGTAGGAAGTCAGAGAGCCAAGGTGAAGAAATACTTTCGCCAGAGTAAAGTCAAAGAACGATTCTGGTGGAGTCGATTCCATGAATGAATAGATGAGTTAAAAAAAAAACATTTGTTAAAAAGTCTACTGTGGGATAAGCACTGAGGAAATAGCAAAGTGGGGACAATTCCTATTCTCAAGGACCTCTCATTTGAATGGGGGAGAAAATACGCAGAGGATGTTTTGGATGCAAGTCAGATGGAGAGGTCTTGGGGTCATTGGAGTGAAAGCAAATGGTTATACATCTTCTCGAACATCATTTCAGAAACAGGAAAAAAAATTCTTTTTCTAATGTTGAAACACTTAATAGTGCCAAAGACTCAAGAACACAAAAAACAAGACCATCATTTCACAGATACTGGTTCAGCTTGCATTGTAGTTCTCTGTTGAATAAAACAAATATTGCATGTGTTAATCACCAGCTACTATGTGCAAGACACAGCTACAAAGACACAAAGGACAAATAGTCCCTACCCTCAAGGAGTTTACATATCACTAGGAAGGGGGATCCGACATGGACAGAAAATGAACTTAAGTTAATTTAAGGAAGTAGATTTGGGATCAGATGACCTGAGTTTGAATTGTGTTGTTTGTTTGTTTTTTATAGAAGACCATTAAATTCTAAATCTATGATCCTTAGGTACAAAGATAAATAATAATCATAGCTAACACTTATATAGCACCTACTATGTATCAAGCACTTTATAATTATTACATTACTTGATCCTCATAACAGCTTTAGGAGGTAGGTGCTATTATTCTCTCCATTTTACAGATGAAGAAGCTGAGGCAGATGATGGCTAAGTGACTTGTCCAGGGCCACACAACTACTAAGTGTCTAAAGCTGTATTTGAACTCAGGTCTTCCTGACTCTAGGTCCAATTCTCTCTCTAACGTACTACCTAGTTGCCCCAGAAGTCTTCCAGTAGTAGATGATACTGGGACTGAATTTTGAAGGAAGATAGGGATTTTACAAGGATACAGTGAGAAGGAAAGATATTCCAAGGATGGAAAACAGCATGAGCTCAAAGGGAGGGGATGATTTATCAAGTTTGAGGAATAGTCAGGAGGTCAAATTGGTTAAAATTTGGACCCAATGAAAGGTAACTGTGTGAAAAAAGTCTGGAAAATAACTCAGGGGTTGATTTATGGAAGTCTTCAAATACCAGAGTAACATATTTTTTATTTAATACTAGAGGGTGTAGGAAGCCAATGAAGATTTCTGAGCTGGAAAATGCTATGGTCAGACCCGTGCCTTGGGAAAATTATTTTAGCAGCTGTGTTGAGGATGAATTGAAAAGAGAAGAAACTAGAAGCAATTAATCAATAAATAAACATTTATTAAGCCCCTACTATGTGACAGGCACTGTGTTAAGCCCTGGAAACATAAGGATGAAATAAGTAGACCTACTAGAAGGATATTGCAGAGTCGGGTGAGAGATGATGGATGAAGGCTGAACAAGAGTAATGGCCATGGGAGTGAAAAGAAGGAGGTTTCAATGGGGATGGTAAGAAAGATTCTGTGGAGGAAGAACTGACCATTTCAGAGGAACTGAGATGTTAATAACAGAACTACACGTCTATTTTGTATTTGAAGGATCTGGATTTGAATCCAAGATTTGCCAAGGCAATCTTGAACCAATCATTTCCTTCTCTTTGCTCCTCAGTTTCACCATCTATGACAGGACTTGGTTGAATTACATGGTCCTTTCCATCTCTAAATCAAAGACCCTAATACCCTCAATGTCTGAGGGAAAGATGTCAATGTGCTTTGTAAACTTGAATGCCATGTAGAAATGTGGACAATTATTACTCTGGATAGTTATGAGGGAGGCTGTAAGCAGAGAGCAACAGTGGAAACCACCAGAAAGCCAGCCGACAGGACACTTCTGGGAAACAGGGTACCAGACTTTAATGTTGCCCATTTCTTGGGAAAAGTTCACAGAGGACCCTGGTACAAAGGAATTCTTCATGCTGTGACTATAAGTGAAACTGATTTTTTTTAATCCATATGGCCTCTAGTCTAACGAAGGGGTTGAATTTGACTGTTTTTACCTTACCTGGCAAAGAATAATGGAATAAAGCTTGAAAGTAGCACTCACTGATTACTAAATGGACCTTCTCAGTATTTATAATCAGGTACAAAAGAGCAGTGGATGTTTGAGCACCATCATTCCTTTCAAAGGCTCAGTACCATGGATACTGTTATTTGGGGTTCACCAATATGACAGAAGCATAGACTGCTCAAGCCACTAGAGCCTAAGAAACCATTCATTTTGTAGAGGAGAAAACTGAAGCCAAAAGAGGAAAAATTAGTTTGCCCCACGTTGCTTTGGCAATGAGTTCATAGCAAAAGAAGGAACCTAGGTCCTTTGATGCCCAATCTAGTCTTCTTTTCCTCACACCACAAATAATAAGTGATATGCAACACTGGTTCCAAGGTATTTTAAAATAAAGAAGGACTTTCTGCACTATCTATGGAATCTCAGTCACGTTCAGGACACTTTCACTGCCTCATTGGGGCATGAAGTTGACCCCAGGCTTTTGAAGGAGCTGAGGGTGGAACACTCTTGCTCATATCAACTTGGAAAGGCCTTTATGTGAGCCTAGTAATAGACTGTGTGTCAATCACCCAAGAAGAGCCTGACTAGCCTCTCTCAGAGGCTCCTCACCAGATTGGCCATAGAGCGGCCAACTGTTTGCTCTATATCCATTCCTAAAGACCTTCTCAGGACTCACTAGGTTTTTATTCTTTATCATATGCCTCTTTCAAGAAACATTTTTCACCATGCATCTCCATATATATGGGTCTACTCATTTATAAATTATATGTACCCACTACGTACCAATATAAATACATATGCATATGTGTTTACATGTGCACATGTATGTATATATGCATATATATACATGTAGATAGATAGTCTCCTCCATTAGGATATATTCTCCTTAGGGCAGGAAATGCTTTTACCTCTTTTTTTCTCTTTTTTTAGCATCCCCAGGGTTAGCACAATGCTTGGCACATGGGAAACATTTAATAAATGCTGATTGATTGATTGATTGATGCTGTACTAATGTGTTGTATACATTACAAAACATTCCCCAAACCAGGCATTTTAAAAGGAATGCGATAAATAAGATCACCTTGACTTTATCACATTTATTAACATTACAAGGAATGATGTTGTTGTGTTTTTTTCTCTCTCTACCAAACGAATTTACATTCTGGTATGAGGAAACTCTGAAATCACAGAGATCAAATAAGGTTTCTTTTTTTTTTTTAATCTTGGCTCAGCAGTGCAGAATACAGAGAGTCAGAGCTCTGGGCCTTAAGCTCAGTTCATTCCAGTGATTACAATGAATGACTATAAAAGGTTCTTCTTAAAGATAGTTAGATGCAAATGTACAAAGTTTATGGCTGGCTCCTGCTTGCTAAATCATGATCTTTTTCCATCCTATTACCAATTATATGGAGGGTTTTGTTGAAATTCAGCTAGTAAATTTCCATTATCCTTAATGTTTGAGGGAAGGAGGAGGCATGGTCATTGGAGGTCTGATCCCAGCTCTATGGGGGCCCAGGTATATTTTGGTTATTTAGTGATGGGTGGATTGCCTTCTTGGTTTGCTTCCAAGATGTCCTATGGCTTAAGGGGAGGCACTTCTAAGAAGAGGGTTGCAAATCTTAAGAGTCCTATGCTTGGTTGCTTGAGCCCCAAGTGTACTGGTAGCAGCTGCTGCCACAGTCTGTCCCCTCTTGTTAGCTGATGCACCTGCTCTCTCCTACCCCACTCCAGCTACTCACACTGGTAGAGGGTCTCACCTCCTACTGGTAATGGTGCAATCTCTTCCTTCAAAATTAGAAGAGACGTCAGCAACCATCTAGTCCAACACATGCACAAAAGGAATCCTGACTCTCACATAGTCAACTAGTGGTCATCTGGATGAAAAAAACATTGGGTGGGCAGCAATGAAAGTCACTCCTAATCGACCCTGGGCTGGGGCACCTCAGTCCTCATCCCTACAGGGGGAATGGCTGGGGGAGGGAGGACAAGAGCAGGGGGCTGGTGCTGGATGAAGAGGGGTCACTGATAGCGCTGCCTGCATTGGGCACAGGCAGAGGGAGATGAGGAGCAGAGATGGGCAGCTGCTGCAGGGTTGGGCTATTCTCACTCACATCTATCATTCCCTCCCCTCAACCCTTCCCACCCAACCCAATGGATTGACTAGTGCATTTTGGAGACCACTGTTCTAGACATTAAGGAATTGTAATCAGCATTGAGGGGGTGCTAAGGACAGAAAATGCCCAAATTGCTGGCAAATGGGGCCAAGGTCGAGTGACAAGCTTGTGCTTATCCTCTGAATCCTTTTCTCCTTTTCCCCAGGCCCTGGTTTCCTAGACAATTGTAAGAACTGAGTCAAGGGGCTCTCATCCTCTAAAAAGCATTTGGGAGCCATTCATCGGCCCTATCTCTATCATATTGTAACTGATACATCTCCTTACCCCTCCCACTTTCCCCAAGATGTCAAATGGACCATGGATGGCTACTGCCCTAATGACTCTCCCTGAATAACCATTCCTCAGAGTCCTTCCACAGGGAGGCAGCTGCAAAATAAAAGCATTAGCTGTTAAGCAAAGTCCAGGCAGGCATATCTATCATCCGAGACACTCTCTTAATGTTACTGCAATGCTCATCTTCTAGCTTTATTAAAAGTGGCAGACAATGCCTTAGCTGCAAAGCTGGGCCCAAGGAGCTCACAATGGCAATTCTCTTTTCACTGCTAATAGGCAGGATCCAAGCTGAGTCCTGATACCCTAGTAATTTTTAATTTACAGAAGGCTTTCCTTTCCACAGAAGAGATACAAAAAATTGATTCTGCCTCCTCCAGGCTCAATGTGTGAAAACGCTGACTGACGGAGGCATCACCTAAGGGTAATAAGTCTGCCTTGTGTTTGGTTAAACAGCTATTCAGTTTGAAATATAACCCAGAGAAGTAGAATAACAATGGGTTACTGTAATGCATGGCACATTAATTACACCGTTGACAAGAAAATTACCCTTCAGATCAACATTAGGAGCGACTTTACTAGATTGGGAATACTTCCGCATCACACAAGGTTCTCTGGGAAGCCAAGCGTGAGTTGGGTCCATGTTGCTCGGATGGAATAGAAAAGTCTCCATGTGTTAATAAGAGGTTCAATCGTCCGTGGAAAGCACAAACTGCAAACACCACTGGCCCACCCCAAATTAGCCCAGTCCTGGAGAGTTACATGTGCTCTAGACAACTGTCAGCTCTAGTAAAAGTGGAAATGATGAGCCCCTGCCTCAGCGTTCTGTTGGGCTTCCAATTAAAGGTTGGAGGGCACCTCAGTCATTTTACAGATGGGGAAACTGAGGTGCAGAGTGAGGAAGTGACTTTTCCAAGGTCATACAAGTAGTAACAGAGCCAAAATTTGTACCCCAGTCTCCTGACTATAGACTCACTATTCTTTCCCTGTATCATGACCCCTCAGAGACAGAGAAGAAGATCACAGGGTCATAACCGAATTCAAATCTAGCCTCAGACACTTACTAGATGTGTGACCTTGGGCAAAAAAGTCACTTTACCTCTCTTGGGCTTAGTTTCTTATCTCTAAAATGGGAATAATAATAATAGCATCTACGTCATGGAATTGTTATTGTTTTATTGTTTGTCCTTTGATCTTGAAGAGGACCAGGAGATCGGGAAGATGATGCCAGGACTTGAATGTGAATTAGATTTAAGTGAGACAGGATTGTGCAAGGTCACCAGCCTCACTTTCTTCTCTGAAGTCATCTGAGTCCAGTGGCCAGATATAGACCAGAACCACTGGACATGGCCCCGCCACGGAATTGTGAGGATCAAAGGAGATAACATATATATAGCACTTTGAAAATCTTACAGCACTATATAGAAATCATCATCATCATCATCATCATCATCATCGTCATCATCATCCTCATCCTCATCATCATCATTGTCATCATCGTCATCATCATCGTCATCATCGTCATCATCGTCATCATCGTCATCATCATCGTCATCATCATCATCATCATCATCATCATCATCGTCATCATCATCATTGTCATCACCATCATCATTGTCATCATCATCATCATCATCGTCATCATCATCATTGTCATCATTTTCATCATCGTCATCATCATCGTCATCATCATCATCACCATCATCATCATCATCTCACGCATAAAACACCTAGCAAACCTTAAAGTGCTATATAAATAGCAGCAATTATTATTCCAAGGCAGGCTATTCCTCTTTTGGAAAGCTCTAATTACTCATAAATTTTTCCTAATATCAAGCCAAAATGTGCCTGTCTCAGAGCCATCCATTTGTCAGTTGGTTTGTTTTTTCATGGTTCCAAAACCACAATTTTTTTTCAAGTGTAACGGTGCCATGCATGGTTAAAATTAAGAATCCATTTTTGCTTTGGATCATCTATATATTAGTACAAATTAAAATGCCCCAGGAGGCAATAATAAAATTTTAAAATTGCATCCCTATGGCCCAAAACATTTTCCCCACCAAGAAGTCATATAATATAATGACAAGAGTACTGGCTTTGGATTCTGAGGACTTGGTTCAGATTCTGGGTTTGCCTCTGACCCACCTATAGGATGTTGGCTAAATCACCTGATTTCTTTCTCAACTTCAGCTTCTCTACTTTAAAATAAAGACATTAAACTGGAATCGAAAAACATGGCTAGCTGTGAAGCCATGAGCCAATGATCTCACAATCCAAATAGAAACAGAAAGAATTCAATTTTTTGTTGGACAGTTTGCTTATCTGGGGTAGTGACATCATGGAACTCTCAGATCAAAGTGTTGTCAGAGTCATAATTAGCTTTTTTTGTACCCAGGGTAATTACTCCTAATTGTGTGCTAAGCTCAATTGTTGATGCTGCTGCTGCTGCTGCTGTTTTCTATACTATCAAAAGGCTAGGAATACTTTAGCACCCTATACATTTTGGAACCTGGAAGCATAGCTCCCATTACCTAACCCCAGTTGCATGCCTGAGTATCATCATTGCAATGAGTCATCTGACTGGTCACCATTTTGAGGACTTGGGGGAAAAAAATGGTCCATTCTTGCTCTGGATATGAGACAATTTTCCTTTTACATCCTTATTATAGCCCTTGGGACCCATGGGAAATGGGAAACAAATTCTTCTATCAAATGCCACTCTAAACCTTGATCTCTTATTATGTGCACCAGAGCCCTTCATATCCCACTTGCCTCATATCTTCCAGCCAAATAATAACTTAAACATGCCCTAAATCCCAGCTTAGCAGCTTCACGGGATCCCATCTCAGGCAAACTTAATGAGGAAATGAGCATTTGGAAAGCAGAGGAAAGGTGAAACTGGAAAATACAATTATTGTCAATGATTTCCAACCAAGGCAAAACTCTGGAATGTAATGGGATAAATCATGGAGGAAGGCTGTTTTTTTTTTTTAAGGGAGTCTTCCTGACTCCAGACCCAGTGCTCTGGGAACTATGGCGCCACCTAGCTGCCCTTGAGGTTAGTCTTTGTATCCCCACCTCACTCAGCCCAGAGGTCTGGTATATAGTAGGCACTAATACATATTTGTTGATTACCTAATTGAATTTTAGAATGTTTAAAACAGTGCCTAGGTGTGCTGTATTGAATAGAATTGGAGCAAATTGAACTCAGTTGCAATGACCAATGCCTGGGATCACAGGATCCCAGATTGAGAGCCAGAAGGGACCTCACAGGCCATCTTGTCAAAGTCAAGTCAACAAGCATTCATTAGGCACCTACTGTGTTCCAGGCACTCTGCTAAAAACTGGGCCATGGAATAGCGACTCTAGAACTGGAAGAGACCTTGAAAAGCATCTAATCCAGTGGTTCTCAACCTTTCTAATGCCGTGACCCTTTAATACAGTTCCTCATGTTGTGGTGACCCCCAACCATAAAATTATTTTTGTTGCTACTTTATAACTGTAATTTTTCTACTGTTATGAATCGTAACGTAAATATCTGACATGCAGGATGTATTTTCATTGTCACATATTGAACATAACCCACAGGTTGAGAACTGCTGATAATCCAATCCTTGCATTTTATAAAGGGGAAAACTGAGGCCTAGAAAGATGAAGTGCCTTGTCCAGTGTCACCCAGGGAATTAATGGGCAGAGGAGGAAGTCTAAGCTAGGTTCCCTGGCTTTCTACTAGGCTATACTCCCCCCTCAAGAGTGGCGGAAGAGAATGTCAGCCAAGATTTTCTCTGTAAGAAACTCAGCTCCTCCTCTCCATATCATTTGTGGTCATTTTTCCGATTGAGTGCATGGAGTAAAGATGGATTCTTGCCTTCAGCGATAACTAATCACAACTGACCCAAGCTTCAGTGAACCCTGAAGACCTGAGTGCTCACTGATTAGCAGCTCTGTGACCTTGGCTAAGGCGGCTTTGTTCTCTGAGCCTCAGTTTTCTCACCTGGAAAATAGGGATAACTCCATCCACCTCTTTGGGTTATTGCAGGGACTTGGATGACATAAGTTAAGTAGAGTACTTTTTGAACAAGAAAGCGATATGTTAGCTTACTATTATTATCACTCAAGTTTCTACTCCACCCTTTAGCCCTGCTCTCCCACACCATTGGGAGTAGACTTGCCTCTCCAAGATTTCTCTTCCACTTTTGATTTTAGGTAAAAGAAGGTGGTAGTGAGAACAATCCCACTCTGCCTATGGTGGAGGTATCTCTGTACAACACAGCATATATGCCCAGAAGCAAAGCCTAAATGAAAAATAAGATATATCAGTCTTCTCTGTTGACAATTCACCAGCTCTTTGTTCCCCTGACCCAGTAAATAGTGCCAAACTGGGAGTGACCCTAGGCAAGTCACTTCGTTTTCAAGGAGGGGAAGGAGTACTAATTGGTCCATTTGCGGTATATGGGACTTGTTCTGCTTGGACCCACAAACAGAGGAAAGAGGAGGTTACTGTTGGTTATCAGACAAAAAAATGTTTCTAATCATTAAAATTGTCCACAGGTATCCCAGCCTGCTGCAGAAGGAATGAGCAGTCCTCGGCTGTTGATCTTGAAACAAAAAGGTGGGGAGGGGTGACAGCTAGTTGAGTATGTGTTTCAGTATAAAGGGCCATGGACCTGCAATCAGGAAGACCCAAACTCCCATCCCAACACAGACATTTACAAGCTGTGCAATCCTGAAGAAGTCACTCCAAATCTCAAAGGTTCAGTTTGCTCTTCTGTAAAACAAAAAGTTTGGACCCTTTGATCTCTAAGATCTCTTCCACTTCTAAAAATATGGTCCTAATTGGAATTCCCTTGGGGATACTGGTAAGACTCTCTGGCCAGCTTGCTAATTCTATGATTCTATGAAATAATTATAAGAAGATGAGCCAGGAGGAAAGATGGTACCTCTTTGGTGTGGCTATGGACTGAAGCAGGGGGGCAGCATGTGGGACAGACCAAGGAGTGGGCCATCATCAGTCAGTTTGGATTGCTCTTGAGCTTTGGAACAAAGACAAAAGCATTAAATGCTTCTGCTATTTCCAGACAAGCATAGCTGAGGGGGAGAATGGGCAAATGGGACACCATCTGTCCTAGAGGACAAGGGGCAGGTGGCATCACTTCAGGGATCAACAAAGAGAATGGGCATTTCTGGGGCATCACTGATTTAAAGCCAGCAACAAATAGTATCCAAGATCTCCTTCCCACTACCTACTCCGATCCTTGGCACATCAGAGTCAAGGTTGGGCAAAATGCCCAAGTTGATGAGTTTGTCTTTGGCTTTTTCCCTCCTATATTCCCCAACTTCTTCTCCTGATATCATCTCTCTTCTCTCTTTACTAGAAACCCAAAGTCTTCATGCCATGTTCTGAGGGTCCTACTCAGACCTGGATACCCTCTACAGCTGCTTCATACTACATTATTCCTTCTTCCCTCATCTGCTTCCATCAAAACTCCCATCCCTTCCAGAGAAAACTCCAGGAGTGTCAGTTCTCTGGAATTGGCTTTGTTTGATTCAATGCAAATTTATCTAGTACCTATTATGGAAAAAGTATTAAAAGGAAAGCTATCTGATTGAACTAATTCACACTAAAGTGTGAGTGACTGGCTGCTCTGGAGTCACAGAATCATGGAGTAATACAAAACTTCAAAGGTCAACTTGTCCAACTTCATTGTACAGAGAAGAAACTAAGAAGAACCCAGAGAGGACATGACTGATGCCCAGGACAGTGTGTACTGGGACACACGGGCTGCCCCATGCATTGATTCCTTCCTCCTTCCTTCTGTGTTTCCTTCCCTCCCTCCTTTCTTCCTTCTCTCTCTCCCTCCCTTTCTTCTCTCTTATCTCCCTCCCTCCTCCCTTCCTTCCTTCCTTTTTTCCTTCCTTTCCTTCTTTCTCCTTCCTTCATTCCTTCCTACCTTCCTTTCTTCCTTCCTTCCTTTCTTCCCCCTTCCTCAAGCATTTGTTCAGCATCTATCATGTGTAAAGTCCATGAAAACTTGATTAAAGTCACTTTGTTTTTGTCTGCTAGAGCTTAGCCCAGTTCTTGGCACACTGCCAGCAAACAGTCAGCACATGCCTCCTATTCCCAGGGCACTATCCTGAGCCCTGGGGGATACAGAGGCAGAACAAAACCCCCCTTGAGGGCAGGGATTATTCTTGCACAGCCTTTTTCTCTCAGTGCTTCCCCTGGGGACAGCCAGGCATAACAAATGCTTATGGACTGGTTCAAGGAGCTTAACTCTACTGGAGTAACATACGCAGGTAAGTAAGGAGAGACGACCTAAAGCTAGAGAAATCAAGGAAGGCTTCCTGTAGGAGGGAGCCCGGAGGGAGGGAAAATGCCTTCCAGTCATGGGAGCTGCCAGAGACCTTTGTCCTTTTCTTTAATTGCATTTTTGTTTTTAATTTGTGGAATAAAACAAGCATTTGCATAACACAGTGTAACTTTTAAAATTGCACATTAAACTGCAAATCTATTATGTAGGGTAGCAGCAGGGAGAGGGAAGAAAGAAAAATGTATGTGCCAACGTTACTATATATTGAAAAGAAATAGCAAGTTGTGCATAACAGATTTGCATTTGTCCTTTGAAAGGAACTCATTGTACTCAAAGGAGTGGAGCAAGCCCGGGAGTCATTTCAGGCAGCAGGTGGAGGAGACCTTCTGGACTAGGTGGGGGTGGGAGTGACATCTTCAGAATCTTCCGTAAAATAAACCTATCTATCGGATGGGGGCCTCTCCAGCCCTGGCAGTCTGAGATCCGTTATTGGGGAAACTTGTCTCTCCAGGTGCTCAGTAGATTCTGGTTGGATCATCCATCGTGTCTCCCTTGGTCTGCACCCAGACTGGTGAGCGCACTCAGCCTCTTTCAGATGCCTTCTAAACAGCCTAAAGTGGACATCCATCCTAGTGGCAGGAAGAGCACTGCCTTGAGGCAGCTGGGGGCCTCAGTAGATAGAGCGCTAGATCGGAAGTCAGGAAGACCTGAGTTCAAATCTATTCTCAGACGTTCAGTAACTGCGTCACCCTAGGCAAATCCCTTAGCGAGTTTCCTCACCTATAAAATGGGAATGGGGATAACAACAGCATTATCTCCCAGGGTTGCTGCAAGGATTCAATAAGATAATATTTAGAAAGAGCTTGCCGTAGAGCCTGTCACCTAGTAGGTACTACTTAAATGTTTATTCTCTTCTCTTTCCCTGATCTGACATTTCGTATTGTTCCCCAGCCCAGAGAAGAGCGACAAGAGACAGTGACCGTTCTCCACTGGTGAGCTAAAACCCTGCGCAGCCGAATACTTGGAAGCCTGGTGCAGCTCAGGGCCAGGGATGAGCAGCACATGCAGATGGGAAGGTGATGAGCACAGCAATGAATGTTTGGTCAAATCCTTCCACCTCCTTCCCCCATGTTCAATATTGATTTTGCCTCAACTTGGCCAATTAAACGTATCTGTTCCCACCAGCTGTCAGATGTACCTGTTCAGGAAAGTGTCCACATTCATTAACCGTTTTGTTTTAACAATATTTCATTTTAAAGTTCCATTTCATCCACACATTAGCTACGTATTACTTATGCAAATAACAGCTTTATGGCTATATTAACAAGAAGTCGTTATCGAGCTTTGCCTGAGCCAGCAGGGAATTGGAAACTTTGGAGACAATCCAGTGCCTTTAATTGAAGATTCTACAAGACTTCGATGAGTTGAAGTCATTTATACACACCAACTAAGTGGTTCATGGGATTTCGATTAATGTATTGGGAAAAATAAAAAAGAAACTTCAAAGCAGCTGCCCTCGGGCCCCTCCTTTCTCTGATAAAAAGGAGAAGAGAGGAGAGAAGAGGTGGGGAGGGTAAGGGAGAGGAGAAGAGAAGAGAGGGGAGAAAAGAGAGGAGGAAAGGGGAGGAGAGGATCCTGCATTTAATCCAATTCTAACATATCATGTTCCCACCATGTTAAAGTTAAAATATTTAGTGGCACTGGATGGGGATTGAGGAAACATTAAATATTGACACCTACAAGGTGAGGGAAGGATGTCATTTTAACACGGCATCTTATCCCCCCCAAATGAATAATTTAGATGAAGTTCAGCACCACTACAGGGGACAACCTTTCTGGTGCTTTGAGAAGGGCTAGGTATTTAACATCTGGTCCACATTTTGCCGTACAATGAAATTGTTAAAAATGAGCCCTGGTGGTGAACGTCACTTTGGATGATGGGCAGTGGTAGACAGAGAGCCCCAGATAGGGTGCATAGACTAGAGAAGAGCATTCCCCAAACTCAAAGGCCTGACACGTGATGACGGGGGTCAACCAATCAGTCAACAAACACTTACTAAATACCTACTGTGGGCTGGGTCCGAGGGATGCAAAAAGGAAGAGACAGTCTCCTCCCTCGGGAAACTTAAAATCAGGACGGACGCCAGGACTCGGAACAAGGCGAGGCATCTAAGGATGGTACAAGCAGCCGTCAATCCGGCATCCACGGGAGCTAAAGGGAGCAGGGTCATTCGTCACGTGGCAAAGCCAAGAGCCTGGAGGTCTGTAGAAACCAAGGCCCATGACTTTCGGAAAGTCCTTTCAGTTCCCAGGGTTTCAGCTTCCCCATCAGTAATCAGTGGTGATACTTGTATCGTTCCTCCAGTGAGGCAATGGCACGGCCTTCCTTTGGTAAACTGCAAAACACTATTAAATGTAGTAACAGTCAATAATGGTGGGGCAAGGGGACTAGAACCCTCTGTATCTGTGTCACTCTTTCCCCATCACTGTCTCTCTACCTCTGCCCCTCTCTCTCTCTCTCTCTCTCTCTCTCTCTCTCTCTCTCTCTCTCCATCTCTCTTTCTCTCTCTTTCTCTCTCGCTGTCTCTTTCTCTCTCTCTCTGTCTCTTTCTCTCCCTCTCTCTCTCTCCATTAATGGGCCCCTCTCAAGTCTATACCAATTGCTGTCTCTTTCTCTCTCTCTCTCT
>CM053584.1:376898606-376939611 GCA_028627135.1 Pseudochirops cupreus
CACTATAAACATTCTTATTGACTGATACAATATAGATTGATCTTCGCTCTGCAAATTACTGTTGGCTCAGAATTTTGACTGGGATGTAAAGAAATGATTTGAACAGGGTCACACAGGAAATATCGGATCAGAGAGATGATTTGAACTTGGACCTTCCTGACTCCAAGGCTTGGTGCTCTCTCCAGGCTCAGAGCAGGCATTTAATTAGAATTACTTAATTGAACTGAAATGTAATTGAATTGAACTCCTCTGTGCCTTGGTTTCCCTATCAGTTCAGAGGAAATCAAAGCCGTCTGTCTGGTTGCCTCCCAGGTTTCAAAAAAGACTCAAATGAATTAATGGATGACAAGCACCCAGAAAGTAGAAGATGCCATAGAAATGTCAGGAACATTCATTATTTATTGCAGTGGGGCAGTGTATGCCTGACAGAGCTTCCTGCTGGGGAGGAGCCCCTGGGAATCTCCTCTAAGCTCAGCCTGGCCTTTTTTCACCCTGCCTGAACCCATCCCTGAGAGAAAGTCCAATGCCTTGTTTAATGAATTAACCTCAGACATTACAAATTACTTCCTGGGAGTTGCAGGAGGATGACCAGGTTATGGCCAAGTACTGTTCAACAGAGGGAGGCCAAGAAACTAATCTATTGGACAAGCAATCTGCATTTATCTAAAAAGGAGATTTATCCTTTAGGGATCAGGGCAGCAAAGTAGGGGATTGGTGAAAGTAAACAGATCAATTCTCTTTTAACCTCTGATCTGTGAATCCCTACTACATTTTCCCAGGTTTGGTGGGGCTAGAACCTTTGCTAAACAAAACAGGAGCAATCCTCTGTTTCACATGCAGGCAAATAGAGGAGATGTGTCGCCATCAGTCAGAGCAGGGAGCAATGAGCTTCTTGTAGTCCAACTGGACCCACTACGCTAGTCTCTCCAGAATATAACATAGCATCCTTCACGTTATCTTGGAAATGTTTTATTGATGTGTTACAGATTTGGAGTTTGGGGTCTGTTTGTCTTTCCTGTTGGATTTTTTTCTTGGTTTTTGAGAGTGGTCTTTTTTAACATCATTGGTATTTCTCCCTGTTGATGCCAAGGCATGAAGTAGAAGAGTCTCAATTAGTACCACACAGAGGGCAATGGAGAGCCTGATGGGGAGTGTGAGCAGACTATGATGTGTAATGAATGGGGAACTCCCCAGAAGAACAAGAGCGAAAGATGTGGTGGGGGGGATGCAGGGTAAGAAGAAAAGATGGGCTAGACACATGGTCAGATGAACTGACTCAGTGCTCCATTGGTATGTTACCCTCAAGACATCAAGAGAAATTGGGGAAAGCCTCAAACACACCGAATGATCTCCTTGTGGTGAACCTAGTTATGGAAGGACCTGGCCAAGAGCCAACCAGGATGGATTACTACGGGCTTTGCTGACAAGAACGTCCAACATGAGATCACCAATCCATTTAGGATTAGATAGTAACTTCCCCAAACCCACCTTCTAGCAAAACCTCCATTCCAACAAAGAGAAATAGCTAAGCAAAACAAGCTGACACGTTTGTCATTCTGGAGAACATATGTATCATTCTGCATCCATTTTCCACCACTTTTCTATTGCAATGAAAGAAAACTATTTCCCCATTAGTCCTTTGGAATCAAAATCCATCATTCCATTCATTTAAATTCTATGGTCTTTTAATGCTTCTCTCTTTTTCAAAAGATGATTAGGGTCATTCTGCATATTTTTCTCTAAAGCCTTCTTTCTTCATCCTCCACCAATTCATATGTCTTCCCATGTTTCTCTGAATTTCTCCTGCCCATCATTTCTTACGGCGTAATAATAGTGGATTAAATTCATACATTCCATTCCCCCAGCCAAGGAGCAACTGCCCTGATTCCAGCTCTTAACTATCACATCAACATTAGCTCTGAATATGATTTTTACCCAGGAGGGAAGTAATTGTTCTCCTAACAACACACAGCAACAGGGGGATGCCCGATATTCCCACTGCCACATTCTAATTGGTGCTAATGGGGAAGGTGAGTCATTTCCCTAAATATGTGGTCAATCCCTCCCCAGTCTGGAGCCAAATTTAATCTGTTTTACAAATGAGGGTTCGAGCATTGAAGGAATAATGTATGCCTCTCTCTGACTGCCCCAGTGCTGCCTCGCATTTCCAATTATATTTATTACAGAGCTTTAAGCAAAAGTAGGTAGGTGCTTGGGGGTAGGGGGGGATTATCCTGGATAATAGTCTAACATGGCCCTATGGCTCCGCCTGCTCCCTCCAGAGCCCACCCATTTTGCTTTATCCTTTCCCGATGAACAGGGCAGGATATAGAATGTGTTTCCCTGAATGGTCTGGTTTCAACACGTCAGGCCTTAGGATTCCTTGTTGGCAGTCATAGGGATAAGTGTGCTGGAACCACACAGGTTTGCAGGACCTCTTTCTGAACCGATTTCCCCTGAGTCTCACCTCAAGGCTCCCTCCATTCCAGGACCTCATCTTTGACTCTTCGGAGGGAGGCTGGTCACAGCTTCCCTGACTAATAGTCATTGAAGGCTAGAAATCAGTATATCAGGATGGAAAAAGGAACAGGTTCAGAGTTCTAGAACCTGGGTTCAAGTCTTGTCTCCACTGCTTAATATCAATATGACCTTCAGGCAGGTTGACTCACTTTCCTGAACCTATGTTTACCTCATCTGTAGAATCAGGGGGCTAGACTCTATATTATCTCAGATCTCGGATATGATCCTACATCCTTCATTGGATCTAGGGTCAGCTCTTGGCCAGGATGAGGTATCAAGGAAGAGTTTTTGTGGGTACATAGAATAAATATATGAATGATATAGAATCTTAGAGCTAAAATTTTAAAAGACCTCATTGACATATGAGCCCAACTTAACCATTTTACAGAGGAGGAAAAGGAAATAAAGTGATTTAACCAAGGTCACATAGGTAATGGCAGGGCAGCTAGGTGGTGTAACAGATAGAGTGTCAGGCCTGGAGTCAGGAAGACTCATCTTCCTGAGTTAAAATCTGGCCTCAGACACTTACTAGCTGCGTGACTTTGGGCAAGTTACTTAACCCTGTTTGCTTCAGTTTCCTTCTCTGTAAAATGAGCTGGAGAAGGAAATGGCGAACCACTCCAGTATCTTTGTGGAACAAAAAAATCCAAACGGGATCATGAAGTGTCAGACGTGACTGAAAAATGACTGAACAACAACAAAAACCAGGTAAAAGTAGCAAAGTCTAGACTTTAACTCAGGTCGTTCAATATCAACTTCAGGACTATTTCCTCTGTACTTTCTGCCTCCTATACCAGCTCCTTTCCCTGGGCCTCAGTTTCCTGCTCAGTAAAAAGAGGGATAAAAACAGAATAGATGATGTTGAAGTTCCCCTTCCAGTTTTAAATCTTATCAACCTATAAGCTCCCCAAAGGAGAGGGAAGCCTGTGCCTTATGGTTCCCTACAATAAGCCTCTGTCCTGCCCCCTCTAGCAATCAGCTTTGCATGAAGCAATTCTCAATAAATCTTTATTTTGCTTTGATTTTTATTTTATTTCATTTTTTAAAGTCCAATTTTGTGTTCTTCTCTTGCTTTCTATATTCCTACTCTACCCAAGATTAGGCCACAGATGATATTACGACCTTTGGTTATCATCATTCAGGCAAATATTTCTCAGAAAATGAAAGATACCCTGAGACCCATATTAAAAAGATAATCATCAGGCTGTCTGCTGTCATTCTGAAGAGCCATCTCTAGCTGAGTATTGTGTGGGACATGCTCATCTGCAACCCCAGCATGGATCAGTGTGGACACCAGACCCCTGAGAAATCACATTTCATTTCCTGTGTAAATTCCTCTGTATGAGCTGACTTGTTGAGCTGAGATCACTGCCGGGAAGGTAGATGGCAGCTCATTCTGCTGATAGGGTTGTAGAGATGAGCCCCCCGTAAGCAACAAAGGTTCTTAACCTGCAGCAGAGAAAACAATCTGGAAATTCATTAATGAACGTTCTGTTTCATACCTTTTTCTTTCCTTTTTCCCTTCCCTCTCTTCCCTTTCCCCTCTCCCCCTCCCTTCCTCTCCTTCTCTCTTCCTTCCTTCCATCCTTCTTTTCTTCCAACTAGGCTTCCTCCCTCTCCCTTCCCTTCTTTTCCTTGCTTCCTTCCTTCCTCCCTTCCTTCCTTCTCCCTTCCTTCCTTCCTTCCTTCCTTCTTTCTTTCTTCCTTTCTTCCTTCCTTCCTTCCTTCCTTCTTTCTTTCCTTCCTTCCTTCCTTTCTCCCTTCCTTCCTTCTTTCCTTCCTCCCTTCCTTCCTTCCTTCTTCCTTTCTTCCTTCTTTCCTTCCTCCCTTCCTTTCTCCCTTCCTTCCTCCCTTCCTTCCTTCCTTCCTTCCTTCCTTCCTCTCTTTCTCTCTCCATTTCTTCCTCTAATGAAGATTTGTCGAGCACCTATTTGCCCACCAAAAGTCTTGCTTTAGGGGCAGCTAAGTGGCGCAGTGAATAGAGCATCAGCCCTAGAGTCAGGAGGACCTGAGTTCAAATTTGACCTCAAATGCTTAACACTAGCCATGTGACCTTGAGCAAGTCACTTAACCACAATTGTCCTGCTCTCCCCCCTCCAAAAAAATTCCTGCTTTAATACCACATAGAGTGGCCAAGAATTGATCCTGGGCCATGATGAAATTTTATAGAATGAGCCTTGGACCTGGTGTCAGGAGACTTGAGTTTTAACCTGGGTTCTGCCAGTCCATTATATATAATATATATTACATATAAGTCCATTCTCCCCTCTTAGATGACATCCTCATGTGTGAAATGGGAATAAAATGCTTTCACTGCTTAACCAGCTAAGTAGAGCTCTCATACAGAAATTTCACTTAGGTTCTCAGACTTAAGACTGGGAGACATCAAAAATGAGATCATCTAGTCTTCATTTTGCAGACTCAGGAAACTGAGACTCAGCAAGGTCAAGCGATTTGCCCAACTGCAGACAAGTAGCAAGTGGCAGAGTCGGGATTTGAAGGCAGATCTTCAGACTTCAAAACCAGTCAGTCAACAAGTAGTGACGACTCAAAACAGCAAGGGCTAAATGACAGAAGACACAAAGCCTGCTGTGTAAAATCGGAAGTCACTTATAAAGATGACCATGGTCATAGAAGGGACCTTAGACATCAGTAAATCCAGCACCTTCATTTTTACAAATGAGGAAACTGAGCCCTGGAAAGCTAATGATAGACTTACAGGATTATAGAAATATAGGACCATAGACCTTGTCTAGCCTGTCTGGTCCAACCCAGCCATTTTACGAAGAAAGGACAAGGGGCTGGAGAATAGCATTGGGCAAATCTCTGAGCTGGCATTGGAAGCTAGTCATGTTCTCTAGCCCCCAACCTAACCCTTTTTCTTCTAAGTTACACTAAGCCATCTCCTTCATTTCCTCTCCTATTATTTTTATTATTATTAAGAATCATTCATCCCTTTTAATAGAAGTATAGAGGTCTTATTCATGCAGCTGCCAAATCGGCCTTCCCTCCTGCAGACATTAACCCCTCCCCTGAGTGTTGAGCTCTTCTTTCTTCTCCCTTCAACCTTCCTTCTCTTCTTCCTGTTCATGCTCCCTTTCCTCTCTCCTGCTGAGTAGGAAGCTGAATGGATCGTTGCTGAAGCAAAGAAATGGGCCCCCGACCCTCCTACAGATGAGAGCCATGCAATCTGGCAGACAAGAGGGGGTGAAAACAAGGTTGAGGGGTTGGGGGTTATGAAAAATTTTGCAGACCAAGGGAGGGACATCTTAGAGGCTCCAGGCATGGAATCTGGGAGTGGGAGATGCTCGACTGGGATGTATTTTAATGAAGAATGCTAAATTATATGCTGGTGACATTAACAACAATCAGGCTTGTAGAATATGGGATCTAATGATTCATAAATGAGATGCAAGTTCATTTTTACAGGCCCACTATAATAAACTAATTATTCTGGAGCTTTCCAATTATGCATTCTCCCAAGCTGGATTGCATTAAAGGCACATTGGGGTTTTATAGACCTTTTCTTGGGAGAGGAGGGAGGGAGAAATGGATGAGGGAGGGAGAAGGGGAGGGGAACTGATGAAGGGAGAGGAGGGATTGCATCTGCACGGGCAGCACATGTAGAAAGAGGCTGGGTCACTGGCACTAGAAATAAGGAATAATCAGCCAGCTGCTACCAGATGACAAATGGAGGCAGAGAAGACAAAGAACCATCAGCTTCCTCTTCAATTACCAACTCGATAACCCAGGATAGAGCAAATTGCCATGGCCACCTCAATCCTCGGAGAGGAAATGATGGAGTCCTGGATTGTCCCTTATTTATTCAGTGACTGTGGGAGATAGGAAGCTGGTATGAGAGGAGAGAGGGCTACCCTCAGAGACAGGACGAAACCAGACTCTGAAGCAGCCATTGTTGGGTAGAGTTGGAAGGGCCTCAACTAGACCAACCCTCTGATCTTACAGATGAGGTCCTGGCCTGAGTCACACAGATCATAAGCGGAAGAGGCAGACTTTGGTCCCACGTCTTCTGAATAACAATTCGATCCTCTCTCTCCTTTTTCCACCTGTCCTGAGCCATCCTTTCCTCCTGTCCTCCTAGCCTCCTTTGCTGTTCTCTCTTAGGTATTGTCTTCCCATATAGGAATGTAAGCTCCTTGAGGGCAGGAGCTGCCTTTCATTTGTATCCCCAGCACTCAGTACAGTGCCTGGAACAGCTTAATAAAAGGCTTGTTAACTCAGCTTCTGCCCTATCACACAGCCTCAATATCCTCCCGATGCTGGTCAAGCAGCTCAAATTCTCTGTGCCTGCAGCAACTGCCTGTGATTAGTGGAGAGAATACTAGCTGTAGAGTCAGGGCACCTGGTTTCAAATCCCATCCCTGGCACCTTTTCTCTTTTTTATTTTGGGCAGGTCACAGTACACCCGGGCCTCATCTGTAACAGGAGAGAGTTGGTCTTGCTTCTTCCCTTCTGCAAAAGGCCTTTCCTTGTTCCCAGGCTGCTAATGCCTCCCTTCTGAGATTACTTCCCATCTACACTGTATATGTTTTCTATGCACCTTTTCACCTATGTCTCCCTGCCCACTGCCACCTCCATTAGAATGTGAGCTCCTTGAGGGAGGCAAGAGTGTTTTTGCCTTTTTTTTGTAGACCCAATGTAGCCAGCACCTGGCACATGGTAAGTGCTGACCACCTGACTGGTCTGTGGCCTGTGAGATTCCTTTCAGCCCTAAATCCAGGATCCTATGGATTTCCTGGAATCCTTCTCATCCCAACCAATCCCATCACATTCCTTCCTCTCTGAGTTAGCTCAGGCTTTTCCCCTCAATCTGTCACATTCTCCCTTCCTTCCTCACTAATGCAGCCAAGCTTTAACCATCTCCTCCATAAATCCCTCCTCGACTCCCCCAGGTCTCACTGGCCCTTTACTCATCTGACATTCTGCAGGACTGATGGGATGCAATCTCACACACTGGGCTAGCCCCGTGCAAAGACAAAGGAGACCATACAGTCAGGTGGGTCTGGTCCTCCTTCCCTCTCCCACCCCACTGCCCGCCGTTGCTGGCTGGTGCCTGAAATCCAAATTAATAGGGTACGAAGTCCCACCTCACACATAGGAAAGACAAGAATTAACATATTTCTCAGAACTAGAAAGAACCTTAAAGATGGTCTAACTTATTCATACTTATTACCTGTGTGATCTTGGGCATGTAATTTCACCTCCCTGGGACTCAATTTATCCATCAGTGAAAATGAGGTGTTTGGACAAGATGACCTCAGAGCTTCCTCCCAGCTGTCGATCTAGGATCCTATGGCAGCCTCCCCAGAGGCCTAGGGAGATCATGTAACTGCCCAAAGTCAGGGGGGTAGGAATCAGCACAAGGCAGGACCAACGACCAAGGCTTCTGACTCCAATTAGCCCATCTTTCTTTCCCCTACACTGAGACTAGCCCTGGAAGATGAGGCTCAGGGACCGGGGAAGCCGCAATGGTGGCAGGGATGAGATGGTCTTCCGAAAACAAGGCTTGTTTAGAGGCTTACAATAGGAGTGTCAGCTCATCTGAGGAACACTTAGGAGACTTTCCAATTTGCGATGGAATGACTTCACTCGCTCTTCACTGTTCCAAGGGGGTAGGGGTGGGGGGCGGAGAAGACTTCTCTCCTTACTTTCTTACCTTTCTTACAAGACTAATTCCACCCTGCCCCTTTCCCCTGCTTCTCACCCAGTCTAGCAAAGAGCTGAGCATTTCATGAAGTCTGAGTAAATGCGGAACTGGGGATCTGGGAAAGTCACTCTGACCCTTTAGACAATGATGGTATCACAGATCTAGAGCTGGCAGAGACCTCCAAAACCCTATAGTCTAACCATCTCATTTTACAGATGGGGAAACTGAGTCCTAAAGAAGATCAACAACTTTCCCAAGGTAACATAGGCAGGATGACACATTTGGAATGGGAAGGGACCTCAGAAACCATCTAGTACAACCCTCTCATTTTACAGATGAAGAAATGAGGCCCAATCTATTAATGAGTATGTATTAAGTACCTACAAGACATTAGGGATAGACATACAAACAGGGAAACCATCTTTGTTCACAAAGAATTATGTTCTGTATTCTAGGGAGGGGAAACATTTGTCTAATGATGGATGGGTAGCAAACTTAGTAGTTTGCTTAGTAGATCCAGAGGTAGGAAGGACCTCAAAGACCACCAAGTCCAGTTCCCTTCGTTTGACAGGTAAAGAAATGAGGCCTGGGGAAATAGTGACTTGCCCAAGGTTACACAAAGAATCTTAAGTTGAGAGCTGGGAGTCACACATTGACCAACTAATCTCCATTTACATATGGGGAAAATGAGGCCCAGGAAAGATGAGTGGCTTGCCCCTGGTCATATACATAGGCTCCTTTTCACTCCACCTGACTCTTACTGATACTGGTGAATCTTAGCCCCCAGCAGGCCTAGATTAGTGGGTTTCTTTCTGAAAGAAGCTAAAGATGCCTGCCTTGCAAAGAGGGTTTTTATGTCTTCAGCTAGAAACTTTACACCAGGGCTAAATGTCCCAAACCATTCTGAGGGTAAGTAGGGTCAAACTCAGTAGAATACCATCGCACAGTGAAGAGACAGAGGCCCCCTGGATATTGGAGCAAGGCTACTACTGAGGAAGTGACAAAATAGGAAACTGGAGGAATGAGGAGTATAGGATGGGGACAGTGGAGGATCCCATGCTAGTCTATAATCTTATTTTCACTAGTTATTCTTCCTAAGTGCTAATCTGTTGTTTCTACCTACTAACAGACTTCAAGTACTCTTGGCTGTCTCTAAATTTGGCCCCCTCCTAAATTTTGTGTCCTTGGGCAGAGCTCCAGTCACCCTACCTTAGTTATGGTTCTACTACTTAGCATCTATCTCTTAGATCAGCTGGTTTGCTTCCCATAATCCTCTTCCCTGATGACCTTCTACACTGGATGATTCTGAACAGCAGGCAGAACTCATTAGCCCCGGAAGGATGTTATAAACACATACACCTTCCACTCCAGTTTGGGGTCTAATCATAAATCAGGTAATTTCTCTCTCAGCCCCACCTCTGCCTCCACAGGGGGAGGCAGCCCAGGCAGGGGCTTTATTTACAAAGGTTAAACATGTCTTTAATTGGATTGCTGGCATTTGAGGCTGCTGCCTCCTTTCCCTCTGTCCCTTTCATTCTTGCCAGTAGAGGTACTAGAGAGAATGCCAAGAGAGGTTTTTATTTTGAGAGAGAGAGGAGAGGGGGGCGGGGAGAGAGAGACAGAGACAGAGATAGAGACAGAGACAGAAAGAGACAGAGAGGGATAGAGGGAGAGACAGAGAGGCAGAGACAGAGACAGAAAGAGACAGAGAAGGAAAGAGGGAGAAACAGAGACAGAGAGAGACAGGGACAGAAAGAGAGAGGGAGAGAGACAGAGACAGAGAGGGAGAGAGAGAGAGAGGGCGGGAAAGAGAGAAGTCGGCCCCAATCCCTTTGGAGGCTCATGTTTCAGCTTTGCACTGCCAGGAACAGAGGAATTTCCTCTTTCAGGACCCCTGACCACTGAACTGGCTAGCCACAGAAATCTCCCCCGACCTCAGCCCACAGCACAAGCTCAGGATAAGAGGTTCTCCACCTAGCTCCGTTCTGCACAATGAAAATATGGTGCTCTTTAAAGACAGGAGGGAGCCAAGCCCTCAAACAACAACACAAAGACTTAGCCCGCAATGGGAAGAATCCTGGTTTTAAAGTCAAGGGATCTGGGTTATAACCCTGGATGTCTCAAAAGCTCTCTGCGTGACCTTGGCCAAGTCAATTCCCATCTCTGGTCCTCAGTATCCTCCTTTGTAAACGGTAAGGTTGGATTAGCTGCTCTCTAAGGGCCCTTCCAGGGCTGACGTTCAACAGCCTCACTGGCCCCCCCCAGCCCCCACCAAACCCCCCCCTCACCATGTAAATGGTTGCCATCAAGTCGAGATCATGCCTGGGCTAATATGAGCAGACTGAGGTTACCAGATAAATCCGGGGACATGTATTTGCATATTGTTAGACAATGTTGCATGTTAATTTACATACATTTGAATTTCATGTTTAGTAAGCCCTTAATTCCTTATATAGTTATTGCAATTGTACTCAAACCTGGAGTTCTGGGCTGAAGAAAGGCAGGGAGAAGGCTGTTCCTTGAGATAGGGGATGTCAGAGACAAAGAGACCAGAGATCACCAACAACTGACAGGGACACTCAGGACCACAAACGCCTGAAATCTTGACCTTGACCTTCAGAGGATCCTGGATCCTCAGAAACCATCTGCTTCAATCCCTTCATTGGACAGATGAGGAAACTGAGGCTGAGGAAATTGGCTTGCCAAACCCCACACAGGTAGTATCAGAAGTGGGATTTGAACCCTGGGCTTTTCACTCTCCTGATAAACCACACACCCTTTTAGGATATCAAGCTGACTTCAGAAAGTCAGAAGAGAGGTTCAGAACCTTGAACAAGAATCAACTACTTCCCACCGTTGGTAGGAAGCAAATACTGGGGGATCTGTCTTTAGTACAAACTCACCTCTCATTGGCCCTTGTACTTCCAAACAACTCTGCCTGTTGCTCCCGGAGTCCTCCATCCAGGCTCGCCTTTTTTGGAGGCACCCTAGGCTCAAAATTGACCTCTCCTACGTCTCTCTCCCCCTCTATCGCTTATCACATTTTTCACCTCTCAGGGCTATAGGTTGGTCTCTAATAGATGCCTGAAGAAAATCAGTCTAAGCCAGCTCATGCTCATTTGTGAATGACTGATAGATGACCTTACCAGAGACATCTTGGCTCTGCCATGTGACCCAGGTGCAAACTGCTTCCCCTTCAGCAGTTGGTGTGGAGAGGGAGTGGATGGCCCTCTACATCAGAACTCCCAGCTGGGTTTCTCTTTTTGCTTTCCTTCAGTCACTGCTTTTGATTGAGTCTTCCGCTATCCAATGATCCTAAAGGGAAGAAAAAGTAGATGCCCATCAAATGCTGACTGGCTAAACAAACTGCTGTGTGAATAGCATGGAATGTTGCTGTGCCATAAGAAGCCATGAACATGAGGCAACAGGAGATGTACATGAATCAGTGCAGAAGGAAATAAGCAGAACCAGGAAAGGGATACGCACAATGACTCCAACAACAGAACTGGGAAGAACAACAATATAAGTGCTATGTCATAATGACCAAGCTTGACCTCTCTCTTCTTCCTTCTTTGCAGGGTTGGAGGACTTGGGGTGTGCAATAATGCATAGGATTTTAGACTTGGAAAAAAAAGAGTCTTCAGCTATCAATGCCCTCTGCTCCCAAGAGCCATGGTTTCCCTCATCATTGCTCCTCCAGGTGGGGCCTTCTATTCAGCTCCGGTCCAGCCAGCAGTGACAGAGAGCTCCACTCCAGCCTCCAAGCAGTGGTCCCACGCAGGGATATGACCAGATCTTTATCTGGTTGCCTCCCGGATCTAGGATGTCTCTGGCATATTTAAACTTGGCAGCTAGGTAACACAATGAACAGAGTTCTGAGACTGTGATCAGAAGGCATTGAGTTCAAATCTGGCTTCAGATACTCACTGGCTGTGACCTTTGGCAAATCATGTAACCTCTGTATCCCTCAGTTTTCTCAATAGTTAAATGAGAATAATAATTGCCCCTGCCTCCCAGGGTTGTTCCAAGGATCAAATAGGATAATATTTGTCAAGTACGTGGACATGGTAGGTATTTAATAAAGACTCTTTTTTTTCCTTTCTGTTGTTTTGGACCCTAATCATCCCATCCCACTTTCCATCAAAAGGGTCTCTTTGTGTAGTTTTGGAAATACTCTTTTTTTGAGCCATGGAAATAAGTCTCTGTTTTCTACTCTAGGTAGAATCATGGAGAGTAAATTCCTAGTCAATGACCTCCTCTCTCTCCCCCCCCAGTGCCAGGAAAACGTGCCCTGCCCATGAGACTTTTGGGGTTTGGGCCACTCTCTGGCCCACGGGTGGGGAACCTGTGGCCTTGAGGCCACATGGGGCCCTCTAGATCCTCAAGTGGACCCTTTGACTGAATCCAAATTTCACAGAACAAATCCCCTTAATAAAAGAACTTGTTCTATAAAACTTGAGTCAAAAGGCCTCACCCAAGGACCTAGAAGCCCATGTATGGCCTCAAGGCCACAGATTCCCCACCCGTGCCTGGCCCCTGAGCCATAAAGGCCTGGCTTCAAGAATCTGCCTCTGACAAAGGCGTTCATCTTCTCGGTGTTCTGGGCAGCTGTCTGAGAATCTAAGCTACAGAGAGCTATCACTCTTCACGGGCGGAGGAGCCTTTCTCATTATTCTCTTATTCAGTCATCTTTAGTTTTATTTGACTCTTCATGACCCCATTTGGAGTCTTCTTGGCAGAGATACTGGAGTGCTTCGCCATTTCCTTCTCCAGCTCATTTTGCAGATGAGGAAACTGAGGCAAACAGAGTGAAGTGACTTGCTCAGAGTCACACAGCTAGTAGGTGTCTAAGGCTGGATTTGAACTCAAGAAAATGAGTCTTCTTGACTCTGTCCATTGTGCCACCTAGCTGCCCTTTACTCATCCTAGAATTCCTATATCAGTAAAATCACAGGTCCAGTTCCTGACATGAATAAATGTTGAATCTGACAGAATAGAAGCTTCTCGAGGGCAGGAGCTATTTCATCTTTGTCTTTGAACCTATAATGTCTAGCAGAGTGGTAGGTGCTTAATGAAATAAATACTTGTTGATGGATTAATCATTTGGGCAACCCCACATAGATAGTTGTTTCCTAGCAACCCACATCAACAGTGCCAAGGTTACTACCTGAATGAGACAGAAGAGAGACAGAGACAGAGAAAGAAAGAGAAAGAGTGAGACAGAGAGATATGGAGAGACAGAGACAGAGTCAGAGAGAGATAGAGAGGGAGAGAGATTGGGAAGGCATATGGGATTTCATTGGCATAGGGGGCTCCCTCTACAAACGTAGACTGACTCCTTCTTTGCGAATTCTATAGCCACCTAGAACATCCAGAGGTCAGCTGACTTCCCCAGAATCACCCAACTAGTATGTGTCAGAGACAGATCTTGAATCCATGACCTTTTGGATCAGAAAGAAGTTTCTCTATCGTCTATATCATGTTAATTGGTAAATATAGTCTTTTAAGGGTTGCAGACCTTTATTGGGAGCCCTCTAAAGCTGTTAATATTGTGGCCATTTCACAGTTATGGAAACTAAGGGTCAAAGTGGCAAAATTATTTGCTCATTAATATCAAAAGCCACTAAGTGTCTGAAGGAGGATTCAAACCCAAGCCCAAGACACTTTCTTTCCTCCCATTCAGGGCCTCTCTGTGATACCCAGTTGCCTTTTGCACTGTAGTCCTCAGCAATCCCTTAGAGAGTGTGGGCTGCCCAGAAAATAAAAGGAAGGACATACATTTGCCCCTCACTTCATCACCAAGGGGTCAGAACAAGTCCCTCGGCTTCTCCTTCTGTGCAGGCCACTTAACAAGAAAATGGGTTCCTGGTGCTCCCCGTCTCTTGAATTTTCTTCTTTCTTACAGATGTGAATTGAAGTTTCCCAGACAACTCTAGTAACAAAGGGACATTTCATCCCTTTCAACTGCTCTGAAATCTGAAAGCGTGACTCTTGCTACAGCAAAGATCTTTCCTGAGAAAAAGAAAGAAGTTTAAGTTTTTTTAAAAAAAAGCTCTTTCAAGGCATATGTGTTAGAAGTCTTGATTTTAGTTTCTAATGCTCCACTTACCCAAGATTCTTACCACTTACTATATAATAGCTCACGTTTTTATAGCTTTCAGGTTTGCAAGTCCATATATATATACACACACACGTATGCATATGCATATATACGTATGTGTGTAGTGTATATATTATATGTGTACTATGTGCATATGTACATGTGTACATGTGTATGTGTGTTGTGTGTGTATATATACACATATACATAAATATATGAAATCTCATTTGATCCTCACAATAGTCCTATGAAATAGGGACCTCATTTTTAGATGAGAAAATTGAGGAAAGAAGAAGTTAAGTGAAATAAAAAAGCATTTATTGAGTACATGTGAGGAGCCAGGAATCGTCCTACACAGCGGGGAAGCAAAGACAAAGATGAAATTGTCTCTACCCTCATGGAACTTACATTCTACTAGGAGAAACAATATATGTACAGTTAAATCAATACAAAATAAATATGGATTATTTGGGGTGGAGAACACACCAGAGTTCTGCCACTTACTAGCTATATAGACTTCAGCTTCCTCAAGTAGGAAATGAAAGGGTTAAACTCAATGCCCTCTAAAATGCCTTTCAGCTCTAAACCTACGAACCTGTGATTGTCTCTGAACCTCAGTTTCCTCATTGGATGAATGAAGGAGTCAGATCAGTTGTCCTCTAAGATTCTTTTTAGCTCTAAATCTATGACCCTATGATCCTTTCCCAGCCTCAGTTTCCTCATCTGTCTAAAAAGCGATCAGACTGAATAAATTTTTAGGTCCCTTCTAACGATTAATCTCTGATTTATGAACTGAATTAGGAAAGGATGCTTGTAGAAGGGGAGGATATCATACAGCTGGAAAGTCAGTGTTGGGTTGAGGACTAAGTCTGGATTCTGTGACTTCCAAGCCCCATCTATTATCTACTACACCACACTGCTCTCTCTCAGGAAGAGCATGGGATGTTGCTCTGTTGGCATGACAGGGGAATTCAAACCAGCCACCTCCACTTAACCTAATGTATCCTCCTTCTGAACAGCAGGAAGCTTCCGGAAATTTGCCTTCCATGCGCAGTAAAGAGTGGTCCCATCTCTCTAATAAGCATCTGAGCCCAGAACACATAATTCAGCATTTCCTCTGGATTTGATTACAGTGATCTAAAGGGAAGATCATATTAGTACAGTTATAATCAACCAATCATTTGCTGAAGATAAAGTAGCCAGTGGCAAATGAATCGGGTGGCTCTGTATTATACTGGGAACCTAATTGCATATTAACCAAACCAAAGACCTATGTAATTACTCCATCGTTTGTTTTGTTCTCCACTTCTGAGTTTCCCTTGGAGCTGGAAGGAGAGGAGAATAAAGCTTGCTGAGCCCTTCACTCTTTTGCCTCTAGCACCTCTGCTCAGGGCAGAGCAATTCCAGATAGTTTCCCTTTCAATTATAGTTCATTCCTAGAAATTTATAGTGGCATTAATTATGCCCCAGTTGCTATTAAGGAGATTGCATCTTCTTATTAACACTAAAGAAATAAATTGGTTTGGGGAAGATACTTTAAAGTTGTTTTTTAACACTATTTTTATTAGCTCATTTTAAGCCACTCAACTGGCTTAGCTGGGGACCACTGGATAAATTGAAAGAACATAACTTTTATTTTTTTAAAAAAATATTTATTTATTTTTAGTTTTCAACATTCACTTTCATAAGATTTTAGGTTTTAAATTTTCTCCCCCTCCTTCCCTTCTCTCTCCCCAAAATGGCATGCAATCTGACATAGGCTATTCATGTACAATCATATTAAACATATTTTCACATTAGTTATTTTGTAAAGAAGAATTCGAACCAAAGGGAAAAACAAGAAGAAAGGAAAAACCAAAAAGGAAAAATAGTATGCTTCAATCTACATTCAGACTCCATAGCTTTTTCTCTGGATGTTGGGAGCATTTTCCACAATTCTTTTGGAATTGTCTTAGATGCATTGCTGAGAAGAGCTAAGTCTATCAAAGCTGGTCATCATACAATGTTACTATTTTTGTGTACAATGTTCTTCTGGTCCTGCTCAATTCACTCAGCATCAGTTCATGCAAGTCTTTACAGGTTTTTCTGAAGTTGACTTGCTCATCATTTCTTACAGGACAATAGTATTCCATTGCATTCATATGCCACAACTTGTTCAGCCATTCCTCAATTGAAGAGCATCCCCTCAATTTCCCGTTCTTGGCCACCACAAAAAGAACTGCTATAAATATTTTAATACATGTAAGTCCTTTTCCCATCTTGAGAATCTCTTTGGCATACAGACCTAAGAGTGGTCTTGCTGGATCAAAGGGTATAGTCGAGCAGTTCTCAACCTGTGGGTTATATTCAATTTGTAACAATGAAAATACATCCCGAATATCAGATATTCACATTACGATTCATAACAGTAGCAAAATTACAGTTATGAAGTAGCAACAAAAATAATTTTATGGTTGGGGGTCACCACGACATGAGGAACTATATTGAAGGGTCACAGCGTTAGGAAGATTGAGAACCACTGAAGACAGTTTTATAGCCCTTTGGGCATAGAACAAAACTTTTAGAGAGATAGTGGAATGGTGGTTAAGAAACTGAATTTGTCATCAGGAAGACTTGAGTTCAAATCCTGCCTCAGACACTCAACTGCAGCTGTGTGACCCTAGGCAAATCATTCATCTCTGGGTCTCAGTTTCCTTATCTGTAACGTGAGAAGGTTGGACTCCTACGGTTCCTTCCAGCTTTAAATCTATAGTTCTATGATCCTATTAACTTGCCAATTATCACCCACATAGGAGAGGCAACTTGTTAGATGAAAAGCATTGAATTTATAGGTCTGCTCTGGTACACCACTTTGGTTCTAATGTATCAGCTTGCCAAGGGTCTGAAATTTGTAGATGAGAAATTTCATTTTATAGAAACAATTAATCAAAGAGTACTTATATTTCATGCTTTTCATCTTATTTGATTCCACCTGTCATTCCAGTCTTCCAAAATCTTCATAGATCATATGTCATCTGACCTATTATTTATTTCCTTCCCTTCCTTTCCCAGTTTCATGTTGTGATGAGGCCAGTGTTTTTCTCTGACACACCCTTCCTCCCACTGACAACGTGGGTAGACTTTAGTTAAAAGAAAACAAAGCTGCCCCTCTTGGGCAACCTGATGGCCCCAGTTTTCCTGATGAATCTTCCTAGTCATATAAGGACAGAAAGTCCCAGCCACATGGAATCTAGACTTCTCTAATTTGGTGTATTGCTGAAGAAAACAAGAGTCCTTTGCTATAACCTTCCTTGATGTCATGGGGTATGTGGAAGAGGTAGGTATACATCTAGAGAAACTGAGCATCTCTGTATCTTTGTTACATATCCTTCCTGGTTTAGGGCAAAGTAAGCCTACTTTTGTTACCAGTTCAATGAGTCTCTTCCAGTGCCTCATCTCAAGTCAACATTGAACTTGAACTGAGAGAGAGTTGGAATTATAGCCAACTCATCCACCATTTCCAAACTTGATAATCCCATGCAAAAAATGCTTGATCTGAAATCAACAGAACTAGATTCAATCCCCATTCTTCCGCTGTGATCATGGGTAATAATCCCTTAACCTGGGCTTCAGTCTACTTATCCATAATTGTGGAGAACTGACTAGAGTACTCCTAAGGTCCCTTTTGGTTCTAAATCTATGATCAAATAGCCTGGTTTCCTTTAAGAATCAGCTCAGATATAACTTTCTGCCAGACCTTTCTTTTTTTTAAATTGTATTTATTTTATTCTGAACTTAAGAAATAAAAGAAGCATTTCCATAACAGAGTAGAATAAAACCAAAGATGATTGTACAGGAATCTGCGAATCTATGATGAACAGCTTGCTATTCCTTTTAAACATATAATAAAGGCATCATGTAACTTTCTCTTTTTTCCTGTTTTTCTTCCATCCCTCCCCCTGCCCTGTCCTAGAGACGGCAGTTTTTTCTCTGTTCTTTCTCCTCCCTTCCCATTATACGGTGCCCCACCCTTTCAGATTACCTTCCACTTACACCACATTTATTTTATATTTACAGTTATTTGGATGCTGCCTTCACCATCAAAATGTGGGCTCTTTGAGGAAAGCAATTGAGTTCTTGTCTTTCTTTGCATCCCAAGGATTTAGCACATAGCAAGCATAAATCATTGCTTGTTGACTGACCTATGATCATCAAAGTTTAATGACTCAGAATCAAAAACAGATCTCCTCAGAATTCCCAGAGAGTTCACCCTCCAAGGTGACACTGATTTATTAATGGTGGCTCTTTGTGTCCAGTCACTGTGATTTCGTTGTTTCAAGTTTATATATCTTGTTTTCCCAAACAGAGCACAAGTTCTTTGAAGACAAGGATTGTCTCTTTTTCCTGGACCTCCCAGAGTATCCACATTGGCTTGCATAATTTTGATGGGAACCAGTAGGTGAATGGAAAGTTTCACTTCCCCTGTACCACGCAGTAGAAGAAGCAACAGCTACCTCAAGAAGGTTTGGTTACTCTATCTTCTCTGGGCTGCCATATTGCCTCCCTTTTGTGCTCAGTAAGCATTCGTTAAGGAATAAGGAACATTCGGAGAACCACACATCTACAAGTGGAAATTGTCAGAGCACAAAGAGTACCCAGCATAAAGGAGAAAGCCAAGACTTTGGATTGGCCAACCAACACTGGATTAGAAGTCAGGAGAGCAGCGGCCTACCACTCACTTATTGTGTCACCGTGGGCAATGGATTAACCCCCTCTGGGCCTCATATTCATCCTCCAAAAATGATAGGGTCAAGACTGAAAACTTTCTTACAGTTCCTTCCAACTCCAACATACAATGATTCTCGCTTGCTGTGAGCATTCCCTGAGAGATCAGTAAATGACATGCGTGCACATGTTTGCTTAATTACTGTTCTGGGTTTAGGAGTCAGATTTACTTACCGGCTCTTACAGGCTTCAATTAGTTGGAACAGCTGGGCCTGAGGAGGAGAAGACAGGAATTGGAATGATTTTCTCCGTCCCACTCAATGCTTTGCCTACTGTTTCAGTCTTCAAGAAGCATAAGGGGGATGGGGAGAATGAGACAAGAAAGAGAAGGGAAAAGGGAAGAAGAAGAAGAAGAGAAGAGATTGGGAGGGGGGAATTCTGGAGGTGGGGAAGCAGAGCAAGAGCAGCATTGAAAAGTCGAGGTGAAGCGAGGAAATATCATTCCAATCTCTTCCCAGCTCCTCTCTTTCCTCTCCAGCCTCCCACCCCCAATCTCTCTCCCTTTGACACTTCTCTGTGGAGACTGGCATTTATGGGTCTCAATATATCCGCACCTGGTAATTATTACGCTCTGATGTCTCTTTTCTCCAAACCTTGGTAGGGCTTGTGGTCTATACCTTACAACTCAGGCCTTGATCACATATCTGATAGGGAGACTGTGGCAGCCAGGTGGCTCAGTGGATAGAGCATGGGGCCTGGAGTTAAAAAGACCCAAGTTCAAATCTGGCCTCAGACACTTGCTAGCTGTGTGACTCTGGGCGAGTCACTTTATGCTGTTTGCCCCAGTTTCCTCATCTGTGAAATGAGCTGGAAAAGGAAATGGCAAACTACTCTGATATCTGCCAAGAAAACTCCAAATAAGGTCACAGTCTGTCATGATTGAACAACCAGACCAAAAGCTCCATGAGGACAAAGCTTGGGTCACAGTTAGTTTTGCGCCCTGCCAAATTTCTTTCATGGTATGTGTACTAAATGAAGAGTTATTCTGTGGCAGTAAATTGTGTAATTAATGCATTCCAGCATTTGACCCTTAAAACAATCTTTGGGAGCAGGGAACAAAATGAGAATTCAGGTTGTCATTCTCTAGGGATGTGAATTGGGAATAAGCTCAAATGTCCCAGTTGAGGAGGGCAGCCCCAGAGGACGATTGGTTTTAGAGGCCCTAGGCCAACTCCTTCACCATACAGGTGCGGAAGCTAAGAGCTGGAGAGGGGAAGGGGCCTGGTTAGTGTCACAAAGTGTCTGGAGCAAGATCCAAAGCTGCATCTTCCAGACTCTCAAAGCAGAGCCCTAACCACAGCACATTTGTCCAAGGGGAGGAGCCAGCATTTGAATCCAGGACCTACGAATCCAAATAACACAGGGGAGATTACATAGATAATAAATCATAAAACTGGGGTTCAAACCCAGGTCTGAAGACATAGAGTTGATAGGATCAAAGAAAGGGAGCCAGGAGCCTTGGAGAGCACACAGCCCTCCTAGGAGAGTAAACAGAGGCCCACACAGGGAGAATGACTCACCCAAAATAGATAACTAAGCTGCGGCAATGAGGACTGAAATCAGGTATCCGCATGCCTGGCCACGGCTCCTCCCTAGTCTAATATTTTTGCTATTCAGTCATATCTGAGTCTTTGTGACACCATTGGGGGTTTTCTTGGCAAAGATACTGGATAGATTTGCCTTTGCAAACTTATTTTTCAGATGAGGAAACTGAGGCAAACTCGGTTAAGTGATTTGCCCAGAGTCACGCAGCTAGTAAGTGTCTGAGGCAGGATTTGAACTCAGCTCTTCCTGACTCCAGGCCCAATGCTCTAAACACAGCACCAACCAGCTGCCCTCATCTAGAGAAGTCTGCTAAACCTTAGAATGATGCTCAGACTTGGACGGAGAGAATGATGAATCTCCTTTCAAAGGGCACCACCAGATTTCTCTTCCTACTGAAGAAGGCAGTGCCTTCAAGCACACACAAGCCAAGGCCCAAGGAGGGAGAGACCAGGACCTCTCACCCCCCAGCACAGAATTCCAGTTTTCTGAAGTTCAGCGTCTAACAAATTTCATTTGGCCTATATATACCTCTTCACCCCACCCCAACAGAAACACACACACACACATATACACACACACTCAGACACATATACACATACACACACTGCATACATACATACCACACACACACATTCATACACACACGTATACACCACACACACACACACACATATACAACACACTCCACACACACCACACACACACCACACACACATACACTCATACACATACACCACTGCGCACACACACCACACCACACACACACACACACACACACATACACACACACTCAGACACATATACACATACACACACTGCATACACACACACCACACACCACACACACACACTCATATACACGTATACACCACACACACACATACACATATACAACACACTCCACACACACCACACACGCATACACTCATACACACACACCACTGCACATATACATACACACACCACACACATACCACATACCACACATACACATTCACACACACACATACCACACATCACACACACACACTCACACGTAGTCACACACACACATTACACCACATCACACCACACACACCATACACACACACCACACCATACCACACGCACACTCGTACACACACTCATAGACACGCTCATATACACACCACACACATTCCACACCACACACACATACTCATACACACACACACACACACTACACCACACACACTCAAACACACACACACCACAAATACACCACACATACACCATACACACACATTCATACACACACATACCACACATCACACACACACACTCACACATAGTCACACACACACATTACATCACATCACACCACACACACCATACACACACCACACCACACCACACACACACTCACACTCATAGACACACTCATACACATACCACACACACACACACCACACACATTCCACACCACACACACATACTCATACACACACATACACACACACACTCACACACACCACACCACACACACTCATACACACACACCACACACACACCACACCACACCACACACACACTCATACACACATTCATAGACACACTCATACACACACCACACACACACCACACACATTCCACACCACACACACATACTCATACACACACACACACACTACACCACACACACTCAAACACACACACCGCACATACACCACACACACCCCATACACACACATTCATACACATACATACCACACATCACACACACACACTCACACATAGTCACACACACACACATTACACCACATCACACCACACACACCATACACACACCACACCACACCACACACACACTCATACACACAGCATACACACACACCACACACATTCCACACCACACACACATACACACACACACTCACACACACCATACCACACACACTCATACACACACACCACACCACACACACACCATACACACACTTTTATCTGTGCATTAAGGGACTCATGGGCACATTCACAGAAAGAGAGCTGATGGAAGATAAAGACCTGAGCCTGGTGACACACTTGAAGTGAGGGTCTTGTACTTTCAGTGGAATGTCAGCTTATATCGTAATGTTGCTTAATAATCATAACTAGCATTTCCATATGCTGTTCAGTTCTTACAACATCCCTTGGACGCAGGAGCTTTTTTATCCCCATTTTAAAGATGAGGAAGCTGCGGCTGAGGGAGAGCACATGACTTGTCCAGAGTCCCATTTACAGCCAGCAAGTGTCTGAGGCAGAACTTGAATTCAGCCCTTCCTTGGCTCCAAGTGCAGTGTTCTATTCACTGGACGACATTACTGCTTTCACTGGCGCAGTGAAAAGCCCTCATTCTGAAGTCAGAAGGACTAGAGTTCACATTTCACCTCTTTTTTTGCTGCTTTTTATTTGGGAGACCTTGAACAAGTCCTGTAACCACTGTGGGCCTTCATTTCCCCCAGTTTCCTCATGTGTAAACTCTGGGCTGGGGTGGGGGTGGGGGATGAAGACATCCTTGGTGGCTTTTAAAGTATCTTCTGGCTCATATCTATACCTATTAAAAGATTCATTTCCCTAGGCCTTAGAAGACAAGGAAGCTAGGTGGTGCCATAGTGGAGAGAGAGGTGAGCTTGGAATCAGGAAAACTCGTCTTTCTGATTTCAACTTAGCCCCATTTTCCTCAGTTTCCTCACCTGTCAAATGAGCTGGAGAAGGAGATGGCAAACCACTCCAGTATCTTTGCCAAGAAAACCTCAAAGGGGGTCACTAAGGGTCATACTCAACTGAAAAGTGACTCAACAACAACAGAAGGGCAAACCAAAAGGATCTTAGTCTGGGAACATCAAGGTTCCTTCTATATGGTCTGAAGATTCTTTTGTCACAGTATTGCTGGCTTGCTTGGCACCACTAAGCCAGCTTACATCTCATCTGAAATTAGGTCTGAGCATCTTCTTTGCTCATCACCATCTTGGGACCCAGAGAGGTCCCAGACTCAGCCTCAGAGGCTCATCCTTGGATGTTTATCACCTCCCCCTTGGTAGCTTTTCTTCATCCCTTCATAGACTATCACATAGATGGACAACCACAAACAAAAAGATCAGACGCATTTGAACAGGCTATCCAGTAAGACTCCATGCCCCTGCCTGACTCTAGAAGAGAAAATCTGATTTTAACTAACTAATAAATTACTTAACCCATTAATATAGAATCTATTTCAGTTGAAGGTTACAAGTGTGATGCCCATTGCCTCTTGAAACAATGCCCTGCATTAGGTCATGTGGTACAGTGGAAAGAATTCTGGATGCCGAGGGTCATTGGACCTGGGTTCAAATCCTGCCTGCCACTTGTTATCAGTGTAACGTGGGTCAAATCACTTCTTCTATCTTAACATCAGTTTCATTTTATTCAGAAGTAAGATGATTGGACTAGATGGTATCTAGCAGTATTTCTCTTTTGAATACAATGATATCCTATCCTCTCCCTCTGATTATGGAGACTTTCAAAATGTCAGTACTTGACTGAGTTCCTCTCTCTGGGCCTCTTTTCTTTTCTTTTCTTTTTTTTTGCTATTTTTTTTTTGGAGGGGGGAAGGTAGGGCAATTGGGGTTAAGTGACTTGCCCAAAGTCACACGGCTAGTTTTTTATGTTAAGTGTCTGAGGCTGGATTTGAACTCAGGTCCTCCTGACTCCAGAGCCTATGCTCTATTCACTGCACCACCCAGCCGCCCCAGGGCCTGTTTTCTCGTCTATAATACAAAGGGCTGGATGAGATGATCTGTGAGGCACTTTCCATCTCTAAATTCTGTGATTTTGTCTTCCTCTTCTCCTCTCATCACCAGAGGCTTTAATCATTTTCACTTTCCATACTTCACCTCCTGGTCAGTCAGCCGGAGCTGTCCGCCTGCAAGGGTGCCCTCTCCCTTCCAGCTCCCCTTTACACATTAGGAAGACAAGCCCCCTGAGGCCCAGGGCTGTCTTCATTGTCTCTATCGGTATCCCCAGCCTTTAGCGCAGTGCTAGGCATGCGGTACGCTCACTATAAGTGCTCTTTTTTTCTACCTACTTACCTATCCATATATCTACCCACCCACTCACACCCATCTATTTATTTATCATCCATATGTCGGTCTATCTTCTCTCCATCTGTATTTATCTATTTCCCTATCCATCCATATTCATTTATCTGTCTCTCTGTATGTTAAATCAGTGGTTCTCAACCTGTGGGTTGCAACCCCTTTGGAGGTCGAACAACCCTTTTGCAGGGGTCACAGGGGTTGCCTAAGACCATGGGAAAACACATATTTCTGATGGTCTTAGGAACTGAGACACCACTCCTCTACCCATCTCCAGGTGGGTCCGCCCACATGCAGATATGCCCACATATGAGTATTAAAGGGTCGTGGCATTAGGAAGGTTGAGAATCACTGTGTTAAATGAATGGTTTGGCTCAAGTAATATCTAAGCACCCTTCTACCCCTAAATCTCATAGGGATAACCAGGAGAAACTGGCTGCCTTCTTACGCTGTAGTTCCTGAGCCCCCACCAGTGTGATCCTCATCTTCAATCAACTAGTTAAATTCTGTTAAGTTTTAGAAAACAGTTTTACTGAGATAGAATGATAAGAACAATTGTTACAACCCCACTGCATCCACCCCCCCCCAAAAAAAACTGGAGAAAAACGTTTCCTTTATATGAACAAAGTCTTAGGAAGAGGGAACTTGAGGGATAGAACAATCAGGGATAAAGTAGCTATGATTCTCTAGGGCCCTGACCTACCAGTGCAAGTTTGAGTTGGATGGTTTGTCACAAATAAGGAGGGCACTCCAGAAGAAAAAGAAAGAGAAAGAGAGAAATAAATAAAAGAAAGAAAAAGAGAAAGAGGAAGGAAGGAAGGAAGGAGGGAAGGAAGGAAGGAAGGAAGGTGGGAAGTAAGGAAGGAAGGAGGGATGGAAAGAAGGAAGGGAGGGAGGGGGAAGGAAGGAAGGAAAAAAGGAGGGAGGGAGGGAAGGAAGGAAGAAGGGAATCAAGGAAGGAAGGAAGGAAGGGAAAAGGGAGAGAAGGAGAAAACAAGGAAAAAAGAAAGAGAGGGAGAGAAGAAGCACATTGCTTTGATCTATCACATTTTTAATAGTTATATTAAGATGAATTATAAAGTTACTTCCAATATAGGAGTTAGCCTTTGTTTTAAATTTTCATTTTGAAGAAACTCAGCTGGCAGCACTAACAGCAGCCCAGCATTTAGGGTCTGCTGGATAATAAGGGATAAGGGATGAGCTAAATACCAGTATATCCTATGCAAGCCAACCTTTCTTAATCACATGAGGGACCCAATTACACTTCTCCTGCTTCTTCCAGTTGCTTCCTGGATCCTCCATGAGCCAGGCAGGGGAGGTGAGATTGCCGTAGGCAGAAGGCAGGTTTGACACTCACTAGCAGAATGGGACAGGTTTCCATGTCATTAGCTGGAGGCTTTTCAGATATGCAGGGCCAAGTAGGAGTACCTTCAGAGCAGTTCAGCCCATAGGAGAATTCATTTGAAAAAAATATATCACACTGAATTGCTGCTGTTTAGGGTTTTTTCTTCCCTAGGAACTCAAAGCTCCCATCCCAATTACCTGAGAAGGATGGGGCATAGCTCACATGCCCGCCATGGAAGCCAGGAAAAAGCATTGCTGGTTTAGGTATTGAAAGATCGGAAAAGTCTGAGATTAGGAGTAATTGTCTCTGGAATCTGCCATCCTTCCATTAGCTTTGCTTATGTCTCATGATTTCTCTGTCTTGGAACCAAGGAAGGGTGATGGTTTTATGATTCTTTTTTTCTATGATTCCTTTTCTGGCAAGCAAAGAACCCTAGAACATCAGAGCAGAAGGAATCGCTGGAGATCATTTAGCCCAATCCCTTCCACTTTCAGGAGAGGACAGCTCCAGGAGAGGAAGGTCCATCAGTGTTCATTCCTTTACAAACCCCAGCCCTGGATGGCTCCCCGCCTTGGTTTCTTATACTCCTATTCACAAATTGTTGGAGACAGTCACACTCTCTGCTAATTTGGTCCACTATAAACATATTTTCTAGTCTCAATAGGGCCTTCATTGCTATAAAACAATGCTTTCCTTCTTTCATGATGAACTCTATCACACTCCCCCATAGCATCTGTTTCAAAACTTTCTTTCTTAAATCTATCTAATCCTAAATTTAAGATGATAAGATTATAGTTTGGTGACAGCTAGGTGGCTCAGGGGATAGAGCGCCAGACCTGGAAATCAGGATAGAACTGAGTTCAAATCTGGATTCGGACACTTACTAGGTGTGCAGACCTAGGCAAGTCATTTTACCTGTTTCCTCCTTAGTAGAATGGGAATGATAATCATAACATCTACCTCCTAGGGTCAAATGAGACAGTAATTGTAAAGCACATAGTAGGCCCTATATAAATGCCAGTTTTTATTACCATTAGATTTTTAGCTGGAAAGAATCTCTGAAACTATTTCAATGCCCTCATTTTTCAAATGAGAAAATTCATTTAAAACAAGGCCCTGAGAAGGTAAGAGACCCTTGGCCAAGGTCAGGCAGTAAGGGTCAGAGGCAGGATTTCAATGCAAGTCCTAATTCCCCCAAAGGGAGAGTCAGGGCCCTTTATACAACTGGAGTATCTTCTTAAGAAAATACAAGAGGCAAAAACAGAACAGAAATGTTGTCCTTTGATATGCTTTTATCACAAATTAGTGTGGATCAGTTAATACGCATCTTAGCTATTAATAATTAAATGTGTACCAAATTGTTTAAATTTTCTTTTGGATCATGAATAATAGACAACAAATACAATCATTTTAATATATAAAACAAAACAGAAAAGGGGACTCAGAGTGGAACAAAAGTCCTCTCTCATCCCCCCAACTACCTCCATATCAGGAGTTTTCCTGCAGAATTTGCATCTACCACAATAGTCCCAGCTCGGTCTTTGTGTCTGTGTTCCCCCTTCTGAACTTGCTTCTTCTCCCTTCTGGTCATGTTCAGTGACTTCTTGATGCTCTTTTCTTTCTTGTCTTTTTCTGCTCAGTAGCATCATGGTAGTGTTCCATATCCCCATCTCCCTGGTAACTCCCCTCCTCTAAACAAAAACCCTCCCTTCTGACAAATGTCCTGGATTGTGTCTCCAGTGCCTGACACAATAACAGGTGCTTTTAAAATGTTTGTTGATGGAGTAATTGAATTATTTAATGGCCATTCAAATCCAGACCTTTGAAGATCGCTGTGTTGTTGTATACAGACAGACACACATTTCCCCCTTATGTTGTTTTTTTCAGTCATGTCTGACTCTTCTTGACCTCATGGACCATACTGCCCATGGGGTTTTCTTGGCAGAGATATTGGAGTGGTTTACCATTTCCATCTCCAGCTCATTTTTCTGATGAGGAAACTAAGGCAAACAGGATGAAGTGACTTACCCAGGGTCATACAGCTAGTAAGTGTCTGAGGCTGGATTTGAAATAAGGCCTACCTGACTCCAGGCCCAGGGTTCTATCCACTGAGCCACCATGCTGCCTCCACCTTCTCATACTTTACTGGGGGAAAACCCTTTATGGTGCTCAGCCCAGACACCATATGTCTCAAGGGAGCCTTTCTCCTTGCCAATGCAAACTTCTGTGGGTGGGCTTTTGGTCCCATCCACTTGAGTCCTCTGCAGATGCTCTCCTTACCCTTCTGATCATCCCATCCCTCTGCCTAAAGTTCAACCTCTTTTCATCTCTGCACTCTTTCCCTGCTCCCTTCAAACACAGCCAGATCCTTCTAACTTCTAGCCCGCAGACTTCTTTCTCTCCTCTTTCTGTTAAGGACACACTATCCCATCAATCACTCAGGTTTGCAATCTAGATATCATCCTCAACCCTCCACTCTCCCTTATCCCCCTCTCCATTATCAATCAATTGTCAAAACTTGTCAATTTCCCCTATGACCTTTCCCACCCATCGGCTTCTCTCCATTTGCATCATTTTTCTCCTGGACTCTTGCACAGGCTTCCTAATTAGTCTCCTTGTTTCAAGTCACTACCTGCTCCAATCCATCCTTCAAGCAGTCACCAAATTGATGCTCCTAAAGCACAGGTCATAATATGGTGCTCCCCTGCTCAAGAAGTGTCAATGATTCCCTCTTGCCTTTTAGGATAAAACATAAACTTCTTTCTGTTTGGAAAGACCCTCATAAAGACCCTCTAGCTCAGATCAATTAAACACCCTTCCCTTCATGACTCCACGACTCTGGCTGAAAGAGGATGCAGTCTAGTCAAAATGGTATTCTTGGTGCTCCCTGTAGAGGATACACAATATTCAATACCCTGCCCCAATACCTCAGCCCAGGCTGTCTGTCCATGCCTTTAGGGTTTTCCCTTATTTTTCCTTTTCCTCATTTCTGCCTCTTGGAATTCTTGGCTCCTTTCAAGGCTCAGCTCAAATAACACTTTCTTCAAGATAGCTTTCTGATTCCTCCAAGTGCTACAACTCCCACCACCCCACTCCCCACCAAGAATCAATGGGGATTTACTGTGTCTATATCTCATATCAGTGACCATGTTGCATCTCCCCAGTGGAATGTAATCTCCTTGAGGGCAGGAAATACTTTCTTTTTGTCCTTTTTATCCCCAGTGCCTAATACATTGCCTAGCCCATATGCTTGGTGATTGGTTGGTTGATTGATATAGGAAATGGACTTACTACGGCTCTGCCAAAAACACATAGGCGATACTCTTTAAGTTTTACCAGATGTTGTCATTCTGTGTGATGGAAGAAGCTTTTCCATCAGAAGTCCCCTATACCAACGAATTTCTCAAGAGAGGAGCAGAAAGAGACAGAGACAGAGACACAGAGAGAAGGACAGACAGACAGAGAGACAAAGACAGACAGAAAGAGACAGACAAAGAGAAAGAGACAGACAACAGACAGAGAGAGAGAGAAAAAGAGAGAGAGAAGTATTGTGTATGGTATTGTCAAGTGATATAGTCATGACGGAAGCTGCATGTCTTCCTGTAGGGACAGTATGGTGGAGTGGATGTGCCTCTGATGCTTGTTAGCTCTGGGACTCAACCATGCTGAGCCTCAGTCGCCTCCTACATAAAATGAGGGGCTTAGACTCAATGGGCTGTAAGGTTTAAAGATCCCCCATAGACTTAGGCTAAAAACCAGGTTCAAATTCCTCTTCTGACACAGTTTTTTTTTTATTAAAAGCAAACAAATGGATTCTTTCTCTCTTCCCTCTCCCTCCCCCAAGTGGCTTTAAACAGCCTTGGTAATAACGTCAGTGACAAACTCTGGAGAAATGTCAAGGATTCTAAGAGGAGCCGAGGACAGAACATAGTCCAGGTTCTGAGGACAGCTTATACACACAGGTGGAAAATGGTAGGCCATGGATAGAGAATAACAAGAAAATCATTTCAGAGAATAAAAGGCCTAGTGGACCGAAGCTCACAGGCTCCCCATTGTCAGTCTGCTCCTAGTCCTATTCTGACCTTGTTACTCAGTTCTGGAAGCTGGATTCTTGATCAGTTTCTACATGGCCAAGCTTCTGTCTTATGTCCTGTTTCCAGAAACACTTTCCTCTTGTATGCCCAGGTTCATACTTGGTTCCTTGTCCTATATCTGAGACCAGCCAGGACCAAGGGCTTGCTGTATCTCTATGTCTTTACAGGAACCAAAGCCCACATTCCCAAACCTCAGCTCTCACAGCTTGGTCCTCATTCCTTGCTTCCAAAACATCCTCACTCTGCCTGCCTTCCTGCCTTCTTCTCTGATCTGGAGCTTGGACAGTCTGTAACCATGAGCCCTGAGAAGGGGTGGGCATTGCCACATATAGAGTTGAATGCAGGAAGACCTGAAATTGAATAGCACCTTAGACATTTAGTAACTGTGTGACCTCAGGCAGGTCAACCTCTCTAGACTTCAGTGTCCTGGGATTCAAGCCAAGGGGGGTGGTCTTGTCCCTTCCTAAATCTGTGATCCGAGCATCTGTCCAGTGGCCAGGTCTCAGCTATGACACCAATTGCTTCTGAAGTCACAGGACACAGGCTGCCACCTATGTGGTCTACCATTCCTAAGTTGGGTTTTGCCCAACTTTGGTGACCCCTAGACTCAGAAAATAAAATTAAATTAACCCCCCCCCCCCATCAGTGCCTTGCCAAAGCAATCAGGGAACATATCTGAGAGCTCCATTCCTCCCCCTCAAACCCCATGAACTTCAGTGGCGAGTCAAGCGAACATTACCTCGGGGTGACTCGTTCTGCAGCTGCTTGCAAATCTCGTCCCGCCTCCCCTCCCGCTCCTCTCTCAAAGGAAGGGATGTTCACAGAGAATGCTGATTCTTTGTAGACTTAAGCTTTGCCTGCTGTTGCTTAGGGCTGTGTGCTCAAAATAAATCGCACTTTTTAAAGCCGGCACAACCCAGAGTTGTTCCATTCTATTACCTCCCCACCAGCCCACGTTGGAGAACAGGATAGGGCGAGGAGGTTAAAACAATAAAGATCACAGCAGGCAGGTAATTAATTGCTAATCCCCAAGGCCTTTTCACTGGGAGGCCTCCAACTATTTGGACAAAAGAAACCATTTCAGAGTTGGAAGGGACCTCAGAAGCCATCCAGTCCAACCAAATGAGGCCACGAGGAGCAGAAAGAAGGGGTCACTTCTGCCTCTGCTACTCACTGCCTCTGTCACTTTGGACATGTCATTGTCCTCTCTGGGGCCCGGTTTTCTCCTTCATAAGATGGGGTTTCACTAGCTGGCTCCTGACGTCCTTGGGAGGTGGTGTGGTAAAATGGAGAGACAGAGGAGCTGAGTTCAAATCTTCTCAGGGCTTCCGTTTTCTCCCCTATAAAATGAGCCAGTTGGATTAGATGCCCCGTACGATCTCCTTCAGCCCAAAACATGATGATGGCTCCAGAACCTGCCTTAAAATGGCCCTCTAACCTCAGCTCAAAGGCTAAGGCAGCCCACCTCGACTAAGACACCTCTGAATTGATCAGAAGTTTATCTGTTTCTTCGTGAGCATTTTCCATGACATCACCAACTAAATTTGCCTATCATTTCTATTAGTTTTTCCCAATTCCTTTGTCTGGAGTCAAGCCTGATTCTTCTTTATTCATAGGACTGGAGATCTAGAGTGGGAACAGACCATACAGGTACTCCAGTGTCTCCTCTTGTTTTACAAAGAAAATACATCCCAGGGAGATCACACCAATGCTACTCCTTCTTTCTGGATGCTTGATCTCTCTCAATGCAGCCCAAGATCACTCGATCTTATTATGGCCATCAGCACCCTTACAATCCATTCAAGTGCCCAGACTGCATACAGGACCCTGAGTCCACACCTGGAAACATGGTACAAGTACAGCCCAAATGGGGATTCGTGGTTCATCCCAAGGTCCACTTAGAATGTTAGAAAGTAATCCTTTGAAGGGACCCAGGTTGACCCTCTCTTTTCATATCAGAACCTCTGCTACCAGTGATCTGGAAAAGTACCTGCCTTCACCTTTAACAGTGTTGGGGCTTTTAAAACCACCATTGGAGAGCCTACAGGTCTTGTTTTAAGGTAATCCATGCTATTTCTTACTTAGTCATCATTATTGACTTGATATCATGCTGTCAGTTAAGTAAACTTAGTATAATTGATGAGGCTGGTAATAATGTCAAGACATGTGGAGCTAATTATTTTTCAGTGAATGAATTCATCACTAATATACATAGGAATATAAATTGTACCATGAGCTGATATTGATCCAGGTTATGTACCTTTGAGTCAAGGGGAAGAGGAGGGAAGGATTTCTGGTATTGGTATGTGTGGAGTAATTACAGGAAGAAAATGTTATAGGTGTCACAAGTATCATGGGATTCTGTCTATAGATCTGGAAAGGCCTCAGAGGTCACCTAGCACAACCACTTCATTTTGCAGATGGAGAAACTAAGGCCTAGGGCGGTAAAGTAATTTCCAAAGGTTACTTAGGCATTATCAGAACCCATCTCCTCTGACTCTAGAGCAGTGATTCTCAATCTTCCTAATGCCACGGCCCTTTAATACTTGTATGTGGGCGTATCTGCATGTGGGCAGACCCGCCTGGAGACAGATAGAGGAACGGTATCTTGGTTCCTAAGACCATCGGAAATATGTGTTTTCTGATGGTCTTAAGCGACCCCTGTGAAAGGGTCATTCGACCCCCAAAGGGGTCGCAACTCACAGGTTGAGAGCTGCTGCTCTAGGGTGAATGTTCTTTGCACTGTAACACTAGAGCTAGGAGTTGAGAACTATCCAAAGATATATAGGCTGCTTATTATGGAAAAATACAGTCTCTCTCACTTCTGTTATACTTACCAAATAGAATGAGCTTTTCATGAGGTATGATGGATGTGAGGAAGAAGAGGAATGGGTTTCAAGAAGTTAAGACCTAAGAAAAGTGAGGAGATTGGAGAGAAAATAGCTTATTGTGCTCACCAAGTTGGCCTCCTGGGTCTAAGTTAACTATGCTCCAGAGTACTGAAAGAACTGGATAGGAAAGTAAGATACCAGATATGTCTTCAAATGCCATTTTCCAGAAAATGGAGGGCCTGGCTAACAAAACAAGTAGATTTGGAACTCATTGAAAGGAAAAACTCAAAAAATGGTGATTACCTGATCATTGTCTACCTGACTGAGTGATTCTCATAGAGAGTCCTGAGGCTCTGCCCTGTAGCCCAATGAAATGAAATTCATCTTATTATTAAATAAGTTACTTTTTTTTAAAATTCTTAAACAGTGTCACCAATAACTTGTACCAAGTCATTGACAGGGCTCCACTCACCATCCCTGTGGCTTCCCAGACCCAAATTCCCTTCACTGGTCACCACTCCCTCATCTATGCTGTCTCATCCTATTTGAATGCAAGCTTCTTGAGGGTAGGGACTATTTTCCTTTTGGATTTGTATTCCCAGAATGTAGGATACTGGTTGGCACATAGTAATAAATGCCATCCATTCATTCCATCCAGTTTTGTAGTCTTTCCTTTGTACTAAATTAGATACTTTAACAATGACCTAGATTCTAAGAGCTGTGGTAGAATCAAATTGTTCCACCATTTTTATCTTTAGTAAACAAGAGTATTCAACGGATATGAAACAACCCAAACAGACCATCAATTGACCTGCCCTTTGAAATTATTTCTATTTGGTTTGTTTAAAAAAAAGACTTCAAAACTCATTGTTGTTATTAAAAAATAAACACTAGAGAGATCATAGCCAGTGGCATATTATCAGAGTCAGTGACTCTCATACTATTTTAGGAGAAAAAAAAAATAAGGCTGTAATGATAGCCTGAATGCATGTATCCAGAGGATCAGCTGAGTTCAATTTGAAGAAATTCAATAACAGCAGGCGAGAACATTTTTTTCAAGGCAGCTAGGTAGCTTGATGGATAAAGCAGTGGGCTTAGAGTCAGGAAGACTCATCTTCATGAGCTCAAATCCCCCTGAGACACTTCCTAGCTGGGTGACCTTAGGCAAGTCACTTAACTCAGGTTTCTCATCTGTAAAATGAGTTAGAGAAAGAAATGGCAAACCACTGCAGTATGTTTGCCAAGAGAACTCAAAAAAGGGTCACAAAGAGATGAACATGACTTAAAATAACTAACAATGAGAATATATTTTGGCCATGGTAACCCAAAGAATTGCAATGGTGGGATGGGCCTAGCACTGGAAGCGTCTTTTGAGATTAATTAGTCCAAATCCTTTTTTATAAATGAGGTGGCAGAGAGATGTGATTTTTCCAAGGTCACACATATAGGTAGCAAAGATCAATTCAAAACCTTGTAAACTCAGGTCCTTGTAACCTCTCAAAGCCTCCCGCTTTTTCACTTTCGTATGGCCAGCCTGTCACATAGTATGTGGTTAATAAATACCCGTCTATTGATTTCACTGTTTAGCAGGCCACATATTTGGTAAGGAGCAGAGACAGGATATGAACTCAGGTCTTCTGGCTCCAAATAGAAAAAATAAGATGAAAAATGGACCAAGTCCCTTTGCCTCTTCAATGATGATGGTGATAAAGCAGCTCCTATCTGAAGGACTGTTAAGCATCACACAGTCCTTTACAAGGCCTAAAAGCATTCATGTACTGCAGGTACCCTTAATACATGATATTTTTTCCAATAACCAATGAGTTGATATCTGGCTAAATGAATCAGATCAAATCCAATTTGATATGAATAAGACTCCAAGAAATCACAGCTAAATGGAAAGATGGCTTTTCTTTGTATACCCAGAGCTTAATACAGTGTCTGAAAGACAGTAAGTGCTTAATAAATGCTTGCTGGTCAGTTGGATTCAGGGGACCTGGGTTATTGTCCTGGATTTGTCACAAGCTAACTCTATAACCTTCGGGAAGCTATTTCCCCTCTCTCTCCTTCTGTTTCCTCTTCTATCCAATGGAGGTTTGGGGGGAGGGCATAGGTGGTCTGTAAGGTCCCTTCCAATTCTGCATCTATGATCCCATGAGTCTATGAGCTGATTTAATCATGAACTCATATGCAATAAGAACCACCATTTAATTCATTACAGTATATTTTGCCTTGAAATGTTGACAATGAATCTAAGTATGTGCTTCATTCAATCATCCCACCTGACCATCTTATCATCAACCCTGATAATGCTCCCCTTCTCCCAACCTGGAAGAGCACTGGTCCATCTAGGAAAAAATTTGCTCAAGTCTTTGGAGGAGTCGATTAAAATTGACTTTTGGAACTCTCACTCTGCCTTGAACCCCCTCAAAGCTGGTCTCATACCATCAGACCAGACCATGATTGGTTTTCCCATTCATTCATTGATCCCTGACATTTTGTCATTCACCCTTTTTCCCCTTCTAGCCTCTTTCCTGCTTGCTACCTCTTGTTCTGGGCTCATTAATCAAATCAATACTACCACTGTTCCCAGGAAGACCACTTCAGCCCTAGAATTCACACCTTGGAAGCATCCTCAATCCCTGAAGGCTCCTCTCTCTAATTGTGTGGCTCCTCCCAGAACCTCTCTTTAAGAAAAGCTCTGAGGCTAGCCATCTCTTTATTTCTCACCAGGCAACAATCCCTTCTCCTCATGCCCTATGTCAAATACCACCCCTTCAGCTTTCATTTATATATTCTTTCCCCATTCGAATGTAAATTCCTTATGGGTGGAGATAAGCTTAATAAATTCTTATTGACCAACTCAATAACTGAAAAGGGTTATATCAATCAACTGACCTATGGCTACACTTGCCAACTGCAGATACTACCTTCCCTGGTCTCCACTCCCATATCCACATCAAAAAGAAAATGCACTAGAATGGTAAAAAAACAAAACAAAACAAAACAGGGTAATGCTGCATTTTGGCAAAATCCTTGGATATCTCTCACATGGAGTAATGTCCAATGGCTAAGGAGACAATCAGATTGATACAGAACTGGCTAAAGGAATAAGCCCAAAAGAATGATGATGAATTGGTCAGTGCCAGTATTGTGATGTCATGATTTCAAGAATCTCAAGACAAAGATACCTCACTTTTGCATTTCTATCCCTGGCACTTAACCTAGTACTTGACATGTAGTAAGTGTTTAATAAATGTTTTTCATTCATTTATTCAAATAAACAGCCCACCACAAAGGCAAATGCTGCTGAATTTGCTCTCATATGGTGCAGAAGATGAAAAAATAGAGAAATTCTCTGAACGATTTTGTTAGATACAGTCACAATGCACTTCAACAACCAATTATCTTCAATAAAAATGTGAGCAAAATGGAAGTGAGAAAAATAATATCAGAAAATATGATTCAAGATCAAGGAATGAAAGAAGGCAAAGACCAAGAGAATACTCAGGAGCCTCACACTTTCATATCAATGTTACTTTTCCAAGAATTTTGGAAACTACCGTACGTAGCAAACAGCCAGCACTAGTATACCAGAAAAAAGCACTGAATTTGATTGAAATCCCAGTTCTGCTACTTGCTTGCTGTACAACCATTAGCAAATCACTTGCCTCAGTTTCTTCATCTGTAAAATGGAAATTAGTCTCCGATGTCAAGCATGTATGCTTTACAAACTTTAAGGGATTGCATGTTTGTTTTTGATTTAAAATTTATTTATAATTTTGTGTTACAAGCTTTAAAATTCCAAAAACAGTTGCAAAAAGAATTGAACCAAAAAACCCTGTGACCATCAGTCATTGCTCTGACTTCAAACCTGTCCTTGCAGTACAGTTATACAGTATTACAGATAAGACAGATAAAGCATTCATTAAGTGCTAACTGTGGACCAGGCAAAGGGAAACTGGAATGAGCAGGAGACAAAGGAAAGCAGAATGGGAATAGTAGTCAGAGTGTCAGCAGTATGGTAAGATGAGATCCGGGAATTGGAACCTTGGTTCATCTAAGGGGAAGTTCTCTATTTGGCCATCAAAACTTTATGTCTCTCCTCAACATTTTATCTGAAGAATCATTTATGCACAAGTGAATTTTATTGTTTTTTCTCACATACATATGATGTTTCTGCTCTTTCAGTAACCAAACTGTTTACATGCCAAAGGCAGGTCTCTTGGATCCTCACCTTACATCTATAAAGGTAAGTCTCTTGATTCTTTGTTCTATTCTCTTTCCACTTTGACACTTGATGGAAACCACTGTCCACTCTCTAGAGCAGCAGTTCTCAACCTGTGGGTCACAACCCCTTTGGGGGTCGAACGACCCTTTCACAGGGGTCACAGGGGTCACCTAAGACGATTAGAAAGCACATATTTCTGATGGTCTTAGGAACCAAGACACTGCTCCTCAATCCATCTCCAGGTGGGTCTGCCAACGTGCAGATACACCCACATATGAGTATTAAAGGGCCTCGGCATTAGGAAGGTTGAGAACCACTGCTCTAGAGGGGTCTATGAAACAGTAGGCTAGTACACATTTTAACAACCAGCTCTCCAGAAGAAAAATAAGTTTGCTTCCAACACACAAGTTTAATCTATATTTTCTCCTTCATGTTCTTAAGTCCAGACCATCAAAAAACAATAAATCCAGTTGTGACTTGTAGATTTGCTGATTTCCTAGGTGTAAATGCTCACACTGAAAATGTAACAGTCATTTGGGCTGGTATGAGCTGGCTCTAGCACATTCCTGAACCTAGAACACCCTGCCATCTTCAGAACTGGGGGTCTCCACATCATTTCCATTTACACAAAAAAGAACTTGCCTCCTCAGGCACACACACATCTTTGTTCCAAAGGTGAACACATCTTTCAGCTTTCATTCTCTAATAGGCAAAATGTTCCAAACACATTCAATAAAAGAGAAGTAATGAAAAAAGGGAGGCTAGAATGCCCCAGCATTACTTGGGGAAGCATCAATTAATTCTAATGGAAATTAGAACACTGACCCAGAGTTCAGAGCTTGGAAGAGGGCCTGGAGCTGCTTGAGTCCAGGGTATGAAATGTGGACATGTGCTCAGCCAGGCTATTAGCCTCTTGCCTTTGGTTTTCTGATCATTCCTACTGCAGAACTGCCCAACCAAACTTTTAACCACTCCCTCTGGGAACCATACTAATAGTTATACATCACCCAGCCAGGGAGATGCTTTCTCCATCAGAGTTTGTCCACAGCAAAGAGTTAAACCAGTTTGCCTTTTTTTTTTTTTTAACTTTCTTGGCAGTAGTCTCCCTGCCTCCCCTCCCCATACCTTCTCTCTCTGGGCTGTCAGTCAGCCTAAGCCACATCATTAGCAAAGCAAATCTTTCATGGAAAAATCACGTAATACTTTCCATAGTGGAAGCTGTAGATTTTGTTATTATTATCTGTGTTTCCAATTGGCCATGGCAAATCTGCCTCACTTCCATGTTCTAATCAAGAGGTAAAATCCAAAGACATGGAAATTTTATTGAATGAGATAGTGTCTCTGACTCTGGCAAATGTCCCTGTGAGGCAGGGATTCAATGTATCTCAATACAGATTCAATGTATCTCAAATACAGAAAGGCGGAGTTGAGTAGGGGATAAGAGAGCTAGGCTTAGCTTAAGACCTGGAATTCAATCCCATCCAAGACATTACTAACTGTGTGACCCTGAGCAGGTCACTTATTGTCTCTGGATCTCAGTTTCCTCATCTGTAACATGAAGCAATCATACCCAACAACCTCTAAGTTTCCTTCCACATCTAAATCTATTATCCCCTGAACATTTCTGGATTGTCCTCAGCTCAGGATTCCATAATGACTGAGAAAGCAGAACCTCCCTCTCTCACCCCCGCCCCAAGATCATCTAATCTAGTTTCCAGTGAAGGAAGGCTTCTGGAATGGGAGGAGTGGTAACCATGTCACTCTCTTCTACACAACCTTCCATGACTCTCTATTGCCTCTAAGATAAAATTTAGACTTATTAGTTTGTCACTTGTTTAAAATAAAATTCTGTTGATATAATTTGTGTGGTATAAGACAGTGGAAAGGCATTGATCCTACATTCAGAGGACCCATATTCACATTTTAGGTCTGATGCTTACTAGCTCTCTGACCTTGGATAAGTCACTTAAATTTCCTGGGCTTTATTTACTTTCTTCATAAAATGAAGGCATTGGACAAGATACCCTTTCCATTCTAGCTCTAGCCCTCTGAAATCAATGTAAATGTTATATACATTTCCAAGAAGATCTCTTCCCCATCCCTCTCCCAGAAACACATTAAACAAGGAAGTTAAAAGGAGAATAATTGAACAAAACTAACAAGCATGTTGAAAAATAATCATGGCTACCGTGTATATATTGCTTTAAGTTGTTTTTTTATTTTGTTTTGTTTTTTTGCTTTTTGGAGGGGGAAGGCAGAGCAGTTGGGGTTAAGTGACTTGCCCAAGGTCTCACAGCTAATTTTGTGTCAAGTGTCTGAGGCCAGATTTGAACTCAGGTCCTCCTGACTCCAGGTCAGGTGCTCTATTCACTGTGCTACCTAGCCACCCCAATTGCTTTAAGATTGACAAGGCACTTGAAATATGCTATCTCATTTGACCCTCTCAGCAACTCTATGAGGTAGACACTTTGATTTCCTCCATTTGACAGATGAGGAAACTGAGGCTGAAAGAGGGTGAGCACTTGCCCCAAGTCATAGGGCTAGTAAATGTCTGCCAACTTGATTTGAACTTGGGTCTTCCTGACTCCAAGTCCAGAGTTCTCTCTCTCTGCTGCCACCTAGTGGCTGAAAAGTCTGATACTGTAAATATAAGCAATGGCATTCCACAGCGCTCTGAGCTCTTCAAAGAAGCAGAGAAACCTTGTATCTCCTCTTTGGGGTCCAGTTAGCTTGGAATTTAAGACCTTCTCCCAGTCTGGCTCCAAACTATCTCCTGTTGATGGAAAAAATATCAAGGCTATCAGTCTTATCTATCATCCTGAAGAAAAATCTTAGCTTTTTTTTTTCTACTTACTTTCCTAAGGGGAAAAAGTCTGGAAAACATTTTAGACGAGAAAAGCAGAATTTCTTAATAATTTTAAAGAAACTTTAAGAGGAACATTTTAATAGATTTCTATTTTCTTCAGTCTTATTTTATATCTCTCCCCATCAGGCTCTTGTTCTCACCAATTGACTGAATTCAGTGCGTCATCTCCAACTTCCCACATGAAGCATCCCTCCACCTGCCCGGATCCTTCTCCTTCAAGGACCAGCTCAGATACTCCTCCATGAAGTCTTCCCTGATACCCCCAGTTTACATGAATGTGTGCATGAGTATATAAGTATTGTGTATATGTAAATAGATACATATATATGCATGCCTATTTAGACACATGTATTTGTGTGTGCAGATACATATGTGTATGTGCATGTATGTGTTGTTATATCAGCAAGCACACTAGCATACCTATGGTGGCTGCTAGCACAGGTTCTTAGATCTGCTTTTCTAAAGGAAAACAACTCAAAATGAGTTACCAGTCTCACTTTAATCAATCAAACACATATCATTTACCTAGTTCAGGGGGAAAAGTCAGCACCCTGAACTTCAGAGAATGCAAACAGAATACGAAACACAAGTTACATGCAGAAGTTACAAGCAGACAAAGAAATAGATCAGCAGATGGGCTTCCAACCATCTGACCATTACATCCATACCTAGACAGTTACCAGAGAGGGAAGCACCAACATCTGGGTTTTTCAAAGCCAGGGGGCTCAACGGCTTCCCAGAGTGTCATCTGGCCAAATCACACAACTCTTCCCAAAGTGAGCCCCAAAGCAAAACCTCACATCAGGGCGTATATATAGCCTTCTCCTGGATTGGAGAATGTCGCAGCCCTTTTGACCCACTGCCCAATCACAAAGCAACAAGGCGCGGGCATTCCCAAAAAATAAGCCTCCCGCCACAGGCTTCACGTGACCACATTCAGCCTATTAGGGGGCAGAGTATATTTTCAAATC
>CM053584.1:376940111-376965749 GCA_028627135.1 Pseudochirops cupreus
TGCAGAGAATAAGAGCTAGCCAAAACCTGGGTTCAAGGTAAATTTAGGTGTGGAATTATTGATCAAGCACACGGGTACCCGATGTGTATACTCAAATCAGGAGCCTTGATTGAAGGTATGACCAGTGTTTAAAAAGGCTAAAACCACAAAAAGCTCAATCAAGGAGGGAAGCTAGCATGAGCAATGACATACAGAAGCCAAGAACAGCCACTGGTTAGATCTATAGCTCAGGGCTAGTTTGGGAATATGGCACAAGGGTACAAGAGTGCAACCTTCCTATGACATGGGGGTCACTCCTAGAACAGGGTGGAGGTCACAGGGTGGAGGGTGAAGGGTGGACAATTGTTGGGTAAGGGGGAGTGAGGAACAGTCAGTCTTCCAGAATAGACCAGGGTCATGTTCTGGGTGAAGGGTGTGGGGTCCCTGCTTGGTCAGTGGAACAGGACCGGGTCGTCTCTACATAAGATAGTCTTGCACCATAACCCCAGGCTGATCCTTGTACACTATGATAATTCAGGGAGAATATACAGAATGCTAATTTGAGGAAGGAGGGGTCAGGGGACTACACCTTGGGCAATCCCCAGGACTATGCCTTAAGCTGTTTCAAGCTATTACAGGGTGTAGGATAGAGACAAAGACAAAAATATAAAGGGCTTAATGGTGGGCCACAAATCTGGTGGTGTGTAGTGACCTGGGATTTGGGTTTGGGTACAACAGTTCATTCTCCTGATTCTGGGCTGTGAGAAAGTTTGATTGTCTTCCTTCTATGGTCTTGGGTCACGTCTGGTTCCTTCTTTGGTGAGTGATTGGAATGGGGGGATGGCTCTGTATTCTATCACTTGTTCATGGGAAACCTATCAGCTGTGTTTTCTCCTTGCCCTGAGAATGTGCCAGGAGGCAGGTCTAAAAGTTCAACTGCTATTGCCAGTGGGAGCCTATTACTCACCCCTTAGCCTTGACTGGACCAGACCTAAGGTTTCATCAGTCATGACTTCTCATTTCTCCTTCTCTCCCTCCTTGTATGAGGGACCTGAGAATAGTAGGTGAAGTCAAACAAGTTCCCTAGCTGGAATGGGAGACCACTCCTAGCCCCACTCCAAACCACTCTGATTACCTGGTTATAGCTCTGGGTTTCCTCAACTTTCTGGTTCTTTGAGTAATAGCTCTAGAATTGCAAAACCATCGGACAACATCTAGTCAAAACTCTTTTTTTTTACAGATAAGAAAACAGTTAAATGACTTGATGGATCTAGGGATGGAAAGGCCCAAAGAAACCATCTACTCCAACCCCCTCATTTTACTAAGGAGGAACTGAAGCCCAAGTAAATTAAGTGACTTGTCCAAGGTCACACAGGCAGAGTAGTAGAATTTGAATTCAAGTCCAGAGTCGATGCTCTGTCTTTTTCACTGAACCCTCCATCTGCTCTGGAATGATGTGACAATTTAAAAAAATATCTCTTGAGTTTGGGGGTCTTTTTTAGTCTAGGCTCTCCTGCAGACCATCTCTACCATAATCACTCCCCCAACTTCCCGTCCATTTGCTGAAATTATGTGGAACATCTGAGTGGAGAAAACAATCACATAAACCTAAATGTGCCTGCCATTCTCTGTGACATTGGTGACACTGTCCTGTGTCTTCAAGTTGCCCTGGTGTCTATGGACCCAGGCCTTCTACCCATTGACATGAATGGTAAAGCTTGACCTCTCCTGGGGCTGTCAAGTGGCAAGATGATCCTCACCTGACACCTTTGTTGAGGCCTTCCCTACTCTTGTTGCAACCTGAAAACCACTGCATCTAAAGTCCGGAGACTGAGACTTGGTTATTGCCCCCTTCCCAAGTCTCTTGATGGCAGAGGCTGTTGGACTTTTGTCTGGATGTCCCCATAACCTAGCCCAATGCCTAATACTTAATAGGTGCTTAATAATTTTTTTGACACTGATTGATAAATGTGCACTTAATCGAGACATGGCTTTAAACATACATTGATCTTTCTTACTCTTGAGGGAAGCTTCTTGATGTCTCCAAATGGGAATGGATAGAAGGTAGCTGAGTTTCTCCCACAAATGGGCACATTCTCCGGAAGTGAGAGCATAGAGGAACCCTTTGGTCCAACTTCACTGCATGCAATACAACTAACAATTATTAAATACCTACTGTGGGTAAAGCATTGTAACAGACAGTAGAGGGGTTACTGAGCCTAGATAAGACACAGTCCCAATCCCCATAGATTCTACGTAATAGATATACTCAAAAGTCACACTTGGGTAGGAGATCCAGGGAATGAAGTTTTTGTTTCTTTTTTCTTTCTATTCTTAACATGAGGCAGAGATGATGTGCTTCAGAAAGAATGCCGATTTAGATTCATGGAACCTGGATTCAAATCCTGCCTTTGTTGCAGATATAATTACAATACACCAGTCACTTTCTCATTCTAGGCTTCATTTTCCCCAACTGTAAAGGGAAGGGTTTCACATCCCAGCTGATCTTTAGGGGCCCCTCCAACTCTTAATACTCTCTCCTAATGAACCCCCTTATGGGAGAGTTGAGTCATTCAATCTGGCAGTTGGTCAATGTGATCTGAAAACATTTAAAGTGAATTTTTAAATTCATAGGCTGGAGTAGAATGGCAAATATAAATTCCTCTGCACTGTTCCCTTATTAATTTATTTCCAACTTTTTTCTTAAGTGATATTTCTTACCAGTAGATATGAAATGGAAAATGTCTAAATAGAGTTAAAATTCCCACTAAACACTTGGGCTCCATAAATCAGCTCTGGAGAAGGAGCCTGCCCGGCATCTATGTAGCATGCTACTGCCCTCCTGTGTAATAAACATTGCTAGCAGTGATTCTGGAGCGCAAAAATGCTCGCCTGAATTATTTTCTTTTAAGGCAAGAGCCCTTAAGAAGGAGAAAATGGACTTTTCTAAAATCTTCTTTATCCCAGATCAAAGAGAGCAGGACCCAACTAAATCAGGGCAGCTGTTAGAATCTTTACCCAACCAAAATGGTGTCTTCTTTCCTCCCCCTTTGGGGCTTGCTTCTTTCTGTTTTGTATACAAGAAAACACCCCTATTTGTAGACTAGATCAGTAGATGTCAGCAGAAGGGCCCTTAGGGATTGTCTAGTACAACTCTCCCCTCCCCCATTTTACAGAAATGGAAATTGAGTCCTAGAGAGAAGAAACAATTCCCCCAAGGTCTCTGCCAATTAGTGACAGAGCAAAGCTCTCTTCATGCTCAACTAAATGTCCTTTCAACATATGTTTAAATGCTGCCTGTGGCACCTACCGTGTGACCTTGGGCAGGTCACCTTACCTCTGTTTTCTTCAGTTTTCTCATTTGTAAATTAGGGATAATAATAGCTCTTACCTTCCAGAGTTGTTGTGATGATCAAATGAAATAATATTTGCCAAATGTTGAGCATGGTGCCCCACACAGAATAGGTATTACATAAATTTCACCTGTAATTAGCTAGTATTAAGCAGCATGAGACTCAGTACGATAAGTATTTGGAGTCAGGAGACCTGGGTCCAGATTCCAGCTCAGCTATTGTTTTACGGTAGCTATAGGTACAGAATGCTGAATATGTTACAGTTGAAGCCCATGTTTAGTTTTGCTAAATTGTTTCTCTTTGTTACAGAGAAATGTTCTGGGGGGTTTTGGTTCTGTTTCATTTCTTCTCTTTGTTACAAGGAGAGGGAAGGTATTAGAAAATGACAGTAATATTCTAGCGCCTCAATAAAAATTTAACACATACACATGTTCTAGTATTAACAACTGTGACCCTTCTTAATCACGCGGAACATTGTTTCTCTCTTATGTCTCCTCAAAGAAAAGCCAGGTCCCTAAAAATAAACTGCTCCCTCAGTGGCAGAATTATAAGTGCGAGTGAGTACCGGGCTTCTCCCTTCCTCTTGGCTTGTGTTAAAAGGAGGCCCAGATTAGCAGCACCCCATTCAAACCAGCAAAGCTGGGTCAAGACCTTCTTGGGTAATTATATTTCCTAATAGGATCACTTGCTGCCCACAGGCATAACATAAAAATCCCTCCGTCGAAAATACCCACGGAAATGTATCAAGCCAGGTCAAATCTCCAGCAAACACCCACTGGCCCAGATGTCACAGGCAGAGAAAACATCACAAAAGGGGATGTGCGCTTATTAAATGGCTACTACCTGCCAGGTGCCACGCGTACTGTAACGACAGCAAACAGTCCCTGTCCTCAAGGACCTTACATTCTATTGGAGAGATAGAGGAGATGGAGCTTTCCAAAAAAAGGCTTTCAGCCACTTCAATGAACTTGAGAGCTGAAAGAGATAGCAGAGATATTAGATCATGTTAATTTTCTGAAATAATTTATGAGAGCAACCTACAAAAAATGACTCAGCTCATCAGAAAATGGGAGGAAGCAAGGAAGAGGAGAAAGCAGAATCCTATTTTCATAGAATGCTGGGATCTTGGTGGGCAGGCCAATGTGAACTCAGGTCTTTAATCAGTCAATGAACAGTATTTATTAGGCACCTACCATGTACCAGGAACCATGTTGGATACAGCCTATACAAGTACAACATCCTGGCTCTGAGGCCAGCTCTTTGCTCATTATAGCATGCTAACTTTCTAAAACATAATGGTTGTGTAGCCCTAGACAAGAAACTTAACCTCTTAATTCCTCAGGCAACTCTTCTAAACAAGGTGCCGATCTACTTGGGTGTAAGGAGTTTTCCCATTGAAGAATTCCCTATACGTATAAAATCAAAGGTCCAGTCTCCATTTCTATCCCATTATTAGATCATTGTGCCAGTGCTGGAAGGGTCTGCTCCAACTAAAGATTTTAGAACAAGAATTAGGGTCTACAAAGGGACACCCAGATTTTGAATGAGGTGAAATCGATAGTCTTTTGAAAACTGACTTTCCCTCACCATCTCCTAACAAAGAGACCTTCCCCCAGCAATGATGATTCACTCAGAGACAAATAAAATACTGAGGATCCTAAGAGTAGTTAATCCATCTGCAAATTTTCATTTAGCATTTTTCCTGTGCCCAGGTCTGAATTTATACAAAGAAAATCCAAGCCGTGGGCCTGCCTCCAAGGAACTTCTGATCTTGTTGGAGAGATAAGATTAACATGAACAAATAATTCAGAGTCAAAAACAGTGTGGATCAATTAATCTATGACATATCTATTTTTAAGTGCCTATACTGTGCCTGGAACTGTCCCAGGTGCTGTATATTTGCTGTTGGGTCTGACTCTCTGTGACCCATTTGGGGTTTTCTTGGCAGAGTTACTGGAGTGGGTTGCCATTTCCTTCTGCAGTTCATTTTACAGATGAGGGAACTGAGGCAAACAGGGTGAAGGGATTGCCCAGGGTCACACAGCTAGTAGGTGGCTGAAGCTGGATTTGAACCTCAAGTTCTTCTGACTCCAGGTCTGGTACTCTATCCACTGAGCCACCTTGCTGCCCCATTCTGGGGCACACAGAATAAATCAATCCTTAACCTTAAGGTGCTTACATTCAACTGGGAGCTCACAACTAAACAACAAACATTTCTTAATCGCCTATTATGTGGTTAGTGCTGCAGATACAAAGGCAAAAATGGGGGGCAGGGGGAGGCTGACCTCAGAGAGCTTACCATCTATTAGGAGAGACAAGTACTTTCAATGGTAATTAGTGTTTCGACTCCTGAGTCACGGGAAAAGTGAATAGCTCTGTTTTAAAGTTCTCTATCAGGTATGAGATTTATCCAATTACTAGTAAGTATAAAAATAAGACCAATACCAGGTCTGTCTGATCCCAAGTAGTCTTGAAGCACCAAACCAAGGGATGGAATCCTCATTTATACATTCAACAGAATATAAAATCTCAGCAATGAATTCATCTCACATTTACGTGACATTCAAGGTCACTGATGATAATAGTAACAATGACAACAGGTTGTGATTTGTATCATGCTTTGAGACTTGCAAACACTTTACATGCATTACCTTAGTTGATTAAACAAGACAATGGAGGATAAACTTTTATCTAAATGAATTAAGTTTGCCCACAAATAAAGATACCATTGCAGCAGAAGAGCAGAAAGGGAGTAGAAGAATAGGAAGGGCAGATGTCAAATCTCCCCTGGAAGGATGGAGTGGAGCAAAGGGAAGAGAAAGATTCCCCCCAGTCCCCTTGGCTTTGTAATCAAGAGGGAAAGTCCACTACCTTCCTATCCTCTCGTACTCTGGTTGCTGCCTACCATGGATACCCAGCATGCCATACCTGTGGCACTGGACATGGTAGCTTTCAAACCTTCTGCCCTTCTCCAACCCTCTGTTTTTCTCTCTGCCCCATGGTTCCCTCCCCCTACACTTCAGTACAGGTGTGTGTGCATGTGTGCATGTACACACACACACACACACACACACACGCATGCATGCACACCTCCTCATAACCACAAGATCTCGGAGAGGCCAATTCCAATCCCTAATCTTGAACAATACCTTTAACACCATGGCAAACTGCATCTCACATATAGTCCCTGGAAGCTTGCTCCATGAGATTTTCATTTCTGCCCCCCACCCCAATGGTATATTTGTGTAGCCTACCTCCCTCATATCACCACTTTTGATGAAGGTGGGGTGGGGAGGACAGGAATGAAAATTTCATAAGGAACTTAAATTGAGAAGCATTGAGAGAAGGAGAGGGAGCTGCGTCAGAAACAATTAGATGCCCACTGCCATGGAAGAACATTTTCACCATTATACCCTGAGCAATCCAGAGAAAGAGGCCTTGTTTACATGACAATTCCAAGATAAATTCTTAAATAAATGTGTGGAGGGACTTTGGGGTAGAAATCTCTTGCCAGTTGGAAAGAGATGAAGCCTTTTTCCCAATATACCCAGCACCAATTCATTTCCATAACCACTGACCATTTATCAACCTCAATTGAATCCAACATCACATAATAGAAAAGGGTGTGTAATATGGAATCCAATGACCTGAGTTCAAATACCAGCTTTGCCACTTACTTTTCATGTGATACCTAGGGTATGTCACTTAACCTCAGTGAGATTCAGTTTCCTCAGCTGTAAAAGGAAAGGAGGTCCCTTCCAGCTCTAGAGCCATGATCCTAGGACATTTCACCTCCATGAGCCTCAGTTTCCTCATCTGTCAAGGATAGACATTGGACTAGATGGTGCCCCCAGAAGAGTTGGTAGCTGTGTTTGAAGTGTCAACATAAGTAAATAGTCAAAGAACAGACCAAGAGCCGGGCCTCCTTTTTATGTGCAGGAGATGTAGAAATGTCCTCCTTTGGCAGACAGCTGAGATCCTTGTTTATCCTGTTGTAACAAATGTGGTTCAGAGCTGCCACCATCCATCAATCTATCACTCCTGTCCTCAAAACATGTTTCCAGCAAGATCTAAATTAATGTTCAATTACCCACGGACTTTATTATTAAAACAGAGCTTTAAAATATGCACCGACAATTTTTAAAAAGAAAATCTCCAGCACTGAGGAAAGATTTTTTTTAGTTTGAAACAAGGCCCAGCCAGGTTTTCAAAGCCATCTGTTTTCAAAGCCTACCTTCCTAGTTGTTTACCACAGGCTGTCTGCTGTTTTAACAACCTCCAGTGGGATTCCTCAGGTCTCATTATGCAAAATCATGCTTATGCATTCACTCCAACACTTGCCCAACTCATCTGCACACAGCCTGCCTTCCCTGGGAAGATCCCCCGCCCTCTTTGGGGGCTGCAGATCAAAACTAGTGGGACAGGGTGTCACCATAAGACAAAATGCACACTCTGGCAGGTTGTGGCTGGCAGAAAGGCCTGATCTGAGGCTGCACCTGAGCGGTGGCTGCCACTGAAACAATACACATAATTACAGAGATAAGAGTCCAATCCTGCACACGAAAAGAGATGGTCCTAACACCAGGCTTTCCCTAGAAGAGCAGGCTCATTCTCCATCATCTTGTTCCTCTCACATCCCTGAATCTACTTATCCTGCCTTCTTTCCCTTCCTTCTAACAAGAAAGACTTTGGGCATATGGCTTTTTGTAATGGGAAGCCATGTAGGATGGTGAAGAGAGTGCTGGACTTGGAGTAAAGATACCCCAAGTTAAAATCCTGCATGAGATACTTCCTTAGCTGCATGGTCCTGGGCAAGACACTTAACACATTAAGGTCTCCCTTTCCTGATCTGTAAATTAAGGAGGTTGGAATCAATGATCTTTAAATTCTCTTCCACCTCTAAATCTATGACCCTCAGAGTCAGGACACTTGGCTTCATGTCCTACTCAAAGGACAAGTCCCAACCCAAAGTCACTGACCAGCTCTGGATAAGTTATTTCTTCTCTCAAGAATCCCTTCTCTGTAAAATGAAACATAGAGAGCTTTGAGGACCTTTCATAAATACTTGTGGTAGAGGCCAGAGAGCAGAGATCTATAATGGCACCTTAAAAGCCTGAAAGCCACTTTGCAGATGAGGAAACTGAGTCCTAGAGGAGTTATGACTTCCTCAAGGTCATACAGATGGCATTAGATGTGTGATTTGAATCCAAATCCTCTGATTCCAGAACCAGTACTCTTGCCCACATATTACAGGATCTAATGACCCTGAAGCTCCATCATTTGATAATATGAGTAGAAATTAGTTTTGAGGGTATTCTCTCTCATGAGGAAATGTAACCCCTATTGTGGAGCATCCCACCCTTATTGTTGTTGCTCTGTTGTTTCCTTCATGACTCCATATCCCCATTTGTGGTTTTCTTGGCAAAGATAATGGAGTGGTTTGCCATTTCTTTCTCCCGCTTATTTTACAGATGAGGAAACTGAGGCAAACAGGGTCTATGACTTGCCCAGGATCACATAGCTAGTAAGTGTGTGAGGCCGGATTTGAACTCAGGAAGATTAGTCTTCCTGACTTCAGATCCAGCACTCTATGCACTTATACCGCCTCCCCCCCCCCCCCTCCGCTGCCCATATCCTACCCTACCTCCCTCTCAATGGCACATTGCTACTCCTAGATGATCTTTCAGAAAATGGAGCTTTTGAGAACCCTACTAAAGGTCCCACAATCAGCAAGTACCAGAGGCAGGATTTGAATGTAGGTCATGACTCTGAATTTAATGCTCCTTCTGGCATAGCGCAGTGCCGTGGACAAGAGAATCAGAGCATTTGAACCTGCTAAGAGTCTTCCAGAGACCACAGGGACTCCCTTAGTAACATCCCCTCTCCTTTGCCCTGGCCCAGAAGAAACAAGACTAAGCTACAGATCCCTGGGCAGCCTAATGAAGCTAGAGCTGTGCACAGTGACATGTGGGTACACTCACATGCATGTGTATGTAGAGGTATGTGTGCACATGGATGTGTTTGATTTGTGCATCTGTGAGCTAATATGCATTATATTCTATTACACTGTGTGTTTTGTTGTGTGCCTGTAGATGTCTGTTTGTGTGTGCATTGGTAGGTTCACTGAATGAATATGCCTTTGCATGTGCATGCATGTGCTTTGATAGGTGGATGAATAAGCTTGTGGATATTTGTGTGTCCAAGGCAGCTAGGTGGTACAAAGGATAGTAGCCAGACTGAGAGTCAGGAAGACATGAGTTCAAATCTGTCCTTAGATACTTCCTAGCTGTGTGACCTGGACAAGTCACTTAAAAACCCCTGTTTGCCTCAGTTTCCTCATTTATAAAATGGAGGTAATAATAACCTCCCGAGGTTGTTATAGGGAAAAAAATAAGATATTTGTAAAGCACTATATGGATTATAATTATAATTTTATTATTATAATTACTATGATTATAAAATTATTATTACTATTATCACTGCTATTGCTGCATTGCCTTGCTCTCTGGTGTGGGTTTGTGTGTGTATGTAAGTGTACTTTCACAGGTTCATGTGTGTGCATGTGGATGTGTGCACTTTGGTAGATGCATACTTGTTTGAATGCATGAATGTTTATGTGCATGTTTGCTTTGGTGGGTGAATGTGTACGTGTATTTTGGTGTGTGAGAGTATATATATTTATATGTGTATGTTTTTCCGGGAGCAAGGAAATTAAAGATCCTATTTGTGAAAGCGATATTTTAAACAAAACCTTCTTAAAATCTTCTACCAAAGCCTTGGGAGGGAGAGTAGCTTCAGGCAAAACGGAAGGGCTAGGGGTGAGTTCCAGCTCTCCAGCTCTGTCAAGATAATGTTGAAAATAGGCATGGTAACTATGCTGGTTGGACAGCTAGGTGGCTCAGTGGATAGAATGCTGGGCCTAGAGTCAGGAAGACCTGAGAGACTTCCTAGCTGTATGACCGTGGGAAAGTCACTTAACTCTGTTTGCCTCAGGTTCCTCATCTGTTTCCTGCACACCTGGGCCTTGCACTCAAATGTTCTGCTGCTGGAGGATATCTGCCAGTCTGGAGCTGTCCCTCCTGGAGTCGTGCTGAAGCACTGGGAGATTTGGCAACTGGAGAACGCTGGCACATGTGGTGGTTTTTCCAAGTTGCTGTCTACCGGTTCCCCCAACTGTGCTTAGGCACTGGGGGGAAGGGGTAGGTGTTGGGGTTTTGGCGCTTGGGTACTCCACCACCCCAAGGCTCAGGATCCCCCCTGTTTTGCTGAGGTGGGGCCTGCCACTGGCTTGCTAGGACACCTCCCATGCTTTACTGCTCCCCCTCCCACAGGGGCTTTTCCCGTTAATCCCCCAAGCTTCCTGGGCTACAAGACTGCTGCATCCTGTCTTTCTCTGACTCAGCTGTTCCAGGGTTTTTCCTGGGGTGATATTTTCTGGGCTTTCAGATATCAGTAAGGGAGGGTAGGAGCAATTTCCTTCTTACTCCGCCATCTTGGCTCCCAGAAGCAGGACTTTAGTTTCCTCATCTCTCAAATGAACTGGAGAAGGAAATGGCAAACCACTCCAGTATCTTTGCCAAGAGAACCCCAGATGGGGTCACAAAGAGTTGGACATGACTGAACAACCACACACACTCACACTATGCTTTTTGGTGTTGATAAAAAGTGACAATATCTGTTTTCAAGTAACTTAGATTCCACTGAAAGCATCAGTGTCTAGAGAGGAATGAAGAGTGGTGAGGTACCAGCTAAAGCCAAGGACAGCTAGAGCTGCCATTCTTCCAGGATGCCTAGGAAAATGAAGACAAAGATGGTGGTTGCTTAGTATAGTCCACAGCTTAAGTAATGCTTAACAAGAGTTTGCTGATTGATTATGGGACCTAGAATTCCATTTTGACTGAAGTCTGAGTCAGGGAAAGTTCAATTCTTTCTCTAAGATTAATGAGAGTATCTCCTTCCATGTCCATTATGTCTCAAGGTTTGCAGAACACTTTCCTGACAATTCAGATCATGTGACAGTTATTATCTCCATTTTACAGGTGAGAAAATTGAGGCACAGGGATAATAAATTATTTGTCCACATAGAAAGTAAGCATTGGTACTGAGACTCAAATCTGTTTCTCCTACTTTCATGTCCAGTACTCTTTCTCTAATATCACACTTCCCTGGAACCTGAATGGGAGACCAGCATTCAAACCAGTCAGAAAATGCCCACAGGTTGAGAAAAGAGAGGTAATGTGGCAAAATACATCGAGTGTTGAATATGAAGTCACAAACACTTGTCTTCAAATTCCAGCTCCAATGACTAACTAGTTGTGTCATCTCCCCCTAAAAGTATATTCCAATTTGAGGAGTCAGCATTTTTTATCCTGGAGAGATGTGCTCAATAGCAACTCAGAGAAATAATCAGAATACCTTGTAACTGTGCCCCCTTTAAACAAAAAGTTTTTTTCAGTATGTCCAAATCTGAATTCATTACCTTTTCCCCAAACCTTCCTATCTCCCAAATGTCCCCATTTCTGTTGAAAGTGCCACAGTATTTCCAGGCTCTCAGGTATGTAACCCTAACATTATCCTCAACTCCTCACACACACACACCCCACCCCACAGATCCCATCAGGTGCTAAACTCTGGTGTTTCTACTCTATAACATAATCCATACCCAAGCACTTCTCTCCACTCAATCAGCTACCACCCAAGTTCAGGCCTTCATCACCTTTCACCTAGTCTATTACAATGGCCTCCTAATTGGTCCCCCTGACTCAAGTCTCTCCTCACTCAAACCCATCCTCCAAAATGCTTCCATGTGACTTCCCTCCTAAATTAACTCCAGTGGCTCCAGTGCCAACAGGATCAAATATAATGTACTCTGTCCAGTTTTTAAAGTCCTTTATCACTTGAACCCAATTTATTTTTTGAGCTTCATTGTATATTGTGCTCCTTTTACCCCATACTATGTTCAACCATTTCCTGTCTCCAGGTTTTGCAATAGCCATTGTCAATTCCTCGAATGAAGTCCCTCCTCAATTCTGCCTCATAGACTTGTTCTCTTCCTTCAAGACCCAGCTCTTGCACCACCACATGTCCTTGTCATCTTCCACATTAGAGTGTAAGCTCCTTGGGAATGGAGATTGTTCATTCATTCATTTTCTCTATATCCCAAGCCACTAGCATTATGCCAGCACATAATAGATGCTTAATAAATCAGTTGTCACATCTTATTTTCATCATGTTCTTGTGAGACTGGTGAAAGTTCCCTCTTGCACAAATTAGGAAATTGAGGGCCAGAGCCAAAAAGCCATATTGCTCATTTTAGATAGTAGCTTTGACTAGGAGAAGGTCTTAGATATAGAGATTTCAAGAAGGCTCATGATCTATGAGAAACTCCAGGATAATGTTCAGGTCCTCATTGGTGCTACTTTCCTTTTCTATAGAAAGGCTTACTCAGGAGGCTTTAACAATTAATTACCAGTTGGGTACTAACAAATTGGAGTTAATTACCTGGACAGATCTAATTGCTGCTACAACTTCGTTGAAATTAAATAAAACCACCAATTTTAAGTGTAGAGAGACTTTAAAAGGCATTACTTAATGGTAATTGAACATTTCCAGGATTTGGGGAGTTGGGGTGGAGGAGGAGGCTATGGACCTATAATTTCATCAATGTGAAGTCCCAGTGTGGAGATTCCCTCTACTGATGCAAATCAGCAATGTCTTTGTAAATGAAAGCCTTAGACTCCACTTGGTGAATTGTCTAGAGGCAGTTAGAATTTGTGACTTGCCCATGATTATACAACCAGCATGGAATCCAAGAATAGCCTTCCAATCATTATACCAACCTGTCCTTTATCTAGTTCTTACCATGAGAAAAATCCATATCCCTTCAGCTAAAGAAATACGTTTTGTACCATCCCAGGAATGATTATTACTCCTTCTAAAAGAATACGACAGCCCATAACAGAATAGTGACTACATGATGTGTGACAGGGGCATACATCTGAGTTAGAATACCTAGTCAATCAATAACAAAGTGATGGCCCATGAAGTACCGGGTGCTGTCCTTGGTGCTATGAGTCCAAAGACAAAATGAACTCATCCCTGCCCTCGAGGAGTTATAACCTCTGGGCTTGAACCAGGAACCACATGTAGACATTGAAGAGAAGCTGATTTCAGCTGCATATAAGAGAAAATATTGTTTACAAAACTTTTTAAAAGTGAATGGGCTGCCTTGGGAAGTAGTGACCTCATCATCAATGAAGGTATTCAAGCAGAGGCTGGGCAACAACTAGCTGAGGACATTAAAGAGGAGATTGCTAGGCAGGTACATGTTAGACCAGACACCCTCTAAGGTCTTTTCCAACTATGAAATCTTATTACTCAGAATATGCCATAGGTGTCAGTGTCTCCTCTAGAGTATCTTAACATGCCCAAGCGCTTGGATTTAGGACTAGATTTTCTTATTCCCATAAGTGGACATGATGCTAAGAACCCAAGTTATGAAGATAGAAGAATGTCTTAGACCCCTGGGTGTGCTGAAGTCAGCTTGTTCCAACACCCAGATTGTTAAATTTTCAGTGTGATCATTTAAACCTTGGAAAACAGCAAACACTATAATTCAAGGCTTCATTTATTATTATTATTACCTAGACTTGAGAAAGTAATGGGGAAATATTAATAATGAGATTAAATTTAAAAGTGTATTTTTCTGGAGAGTTGGTTGTTAAGGATTTAACAGCATTCCCTTGGCCATATACCATTAGTCTCAAGAGTCCAGGACAAAGAGATGAGGACGGTTCAGGGCAGCCCATCCCTATGCAGCATATACCCTCACCAAGATAGATGGCAAGTGTCTTCTTCACTTTTAAATGATGGTACTATGCCATCTGCTCTCCCCCACTGAGCCTAATGTAAGAGTGTGAGCTGCATAAATCTAAATTAATAAGAAGGAAAAGGCAAACAATAATACACCAAGTTCAGAATGATAGCTTGGGCAACCCATCAGAAATGTGGACTCCAAAGGACCCCTGGTGTTCAAGCAGAGCCGTGTGGACTAGCTGCGTTCTGGGCTCGGCTCAGCTCTGACCATCTTTTCTGAACTCAGTCTGTTGCCTGGGTCAGGGGTTAAGCCATCACATGCACCTCTTCTGCACTAGAGTCAAGGCCATGGCATTGGAGGTTAAGGGGGTGGAGAGGTTGCCCTCTGTAAGAGTATTATAGAGATCAGCCTTTATGTACTTTAGACCCAAATGTCCAAGAAGTCACATTCTGTAGTAGAGAATCATATAAGTCAATTAAATCAGAGGTCAGAAAACTTGACTCCAGATTGTCCAGTCTGGAGAAGATAAGGGAGGAGGTATGATTGCAGGAGGGCATGATTATGGTGTTCAAACACTTTGATGCAATGGATAGAGTGCTGGGCAAAGAAGGGTGCTCGAAGAACTCAAGAAGATCTGAGTTCAAATTCATCCTCAGGTATTTACTAGTGCTCTGACCTCTACTTAACCTCTATCTATTTCATTTTCCTTAACTATAAAATGGGCGTTATAACAGAATTTGCCTTTCAGAGTTGTTGTGAAGATCAAAGGAGATGATAATCATAAAGTGCTCAGCACAGCACCTGGTCCATAGTAGGCCTTGTATAAATGCTAGACATTCTTACTATTACCATGTTATTCCACCAATGTGACCTTGGGCAAGTCACTTAACCTTTATGGGCCTCAGTTTCCTCATTTGTAAAATGAAGGGGTTTGACTTAATGACTTCTGAGGTCCCTTCCAGCTTTAGAGCTAGGACCCTATACGGAAACTAGATTAGATTTGCTCTGCTAAAAATAAAATGACAAGAAAAACAACTAACCTTAACAGGGGGCGTTTATGTTTGCAAAGTACCTTCCAGACTTTATTTCATCTCAGCCCTCAAAGCAACCCCTCAAAGGCAGGTGTTATATATATTATTAGTCCATTTTAGATAGGTGGAAACTGAGGCTCAGAAAGGAGAAAGGATAACTTCATAATAGTAATTATAGCTAGAGTTCATATGATGTTTTAAGGTTTGCAAAGTACTGTATATATTTTATCTTATTTGCTCCTGACAACAACTCTGTGAGGCAGGACCTCTTGTCATCCCCACTTTATGAGATTGGTAAACTGAGTAGTTAAGGGATAAGCTCAAGGTTGCAAAACTTCATTACTCTGGCAGCAACCTCTGGACTTTGAGAAGATGGAACCTACGGATAAATGTTCTTTCTGTCACTGCCTCACCAACCTTCTCTCTCTCTCTCTCTCTCTCTCTCTCTCTCTCTCTCTCTCTCTCTCTCTCTCTCACACACACACACACACACACACACACACACACACACACACACACACACACACACACACACACAGGAACCTTCTTGACTCCCCCCAATAGAATGTACTTTCCCTGAGGGAAGCCCATTTCACTTTTGTATCCTCAACACTCAGTACGTCGTAAGTGCTTAATAAACACTTGCTGATTGAATAATGGGTTGTTTTTTAATTTCCATTCAGCAAATTTTGATTGATATCTACTTGACCAAACATCTCATTTTAGAGATGAGGAAACAAGTCAAGAGATTAAGGCCAACACGATGCAGCTGGTAACTGATAAAACCAGCTCTTGAGCTCAGATGCTATTGCCCAAATCCAACTGACTTTCCACTGTCCGTGGTAGCTCTGAACTGTCCATATGTATGTGTTCACTACTTGTGGAGACGGACAGATTAACATGACACTGCTGGGATGTTGGGAGACTCAAATGAGCTAAGGAGGGTAACAGGACACTGGATGAATAAAAATTATTCATTCTCATCATCATTAACCTCATCATTGCTGTCACTGTCATTATTATTAGTCTTCTCATCCTCATCATCACCATTATTATTCTCGTCATCCTTATATTTTCATCATCATCGTCATCCTCATTATCATTATTCTCATTGTCGTCATCATCATCATTATTGTTCTCATAATTGTCATCACTATTATTCTCATCATTATTACATTCCCATCATCATCATCATCATTCTCATTATTATTCTCATTATTATTGTATTCTCATCATCATCCTCATTATCATTATTCTCATTGTCATCATCATCATCATTATTGTTCTCATAATTGTCATCACTATTATTCTCATCATTATTATATTCCCATCATCATCATCCTTCTTCTCATCATCATCATCAATATCATTCTTCTCATCGTCATCCTCATTATCATTATTCTCATTGTTATTGTCATCATCATTATCATAATTATTATCACGCTCATTATTGCTATTAATAGAATTCCACCGCAGACCTGTTCTGCCATTAGGTTGGCCTGGCTAGGAGGCAGGTGTTTCACATATTAGAGTATTTCTTCTCTTCAGTGTCTCAGCCCCCTCTGAATATGTCTATGGGGGGAGTTCAGATATTCCTGGGATTCATAATTGGAGTGAAAAAATTTGCTCTGGTCACCTTGCATTTGCCAAGTGAAGAATTTTGTTAATAAGTGAGCCTCTACAGTGTGTATTTAAAAAAAAAGGACAAGAATCCCCAGAAAGAGTCCAAATACCATCTGTATTAAGGAAGAGAAAAGGGCAGATTTTGCTATGGCTTCTCCATCCCTGGAGAATTATGAAAGGTATGAATCAACAATCATGCGCAATAACTGTCCATATTAACTGACTTGGGAAAGGGAGCCTCAGCCCATTATTAAGTCCTGAAGGACATTGAAAAGAACTTCTGTATGGCCTGAGAGAATGGAATCAGGGTCAGAGGATGGAATCATGGGATAATAGATTTAGAGCCCAGGGGGATTTGAAGTCATCCTATGACTCCAGAACCAGTTCTTTTTTTAGCATATCAAGTTGTAGTACAGATTAATGAAAGGATGCTCTAGGGGAACAGATTTTAATACACTGTAAGGAAGAACTTCTGAACAATTAGTGCTACCAAAAAGAAGGTGATGAAGTGAACTCTTTGGCAGTGTTCAAACAGAGACCAGAGAACCACCCACCCAGGGGGATTAGACTATTACAATAATTGTGGTAAAAGTTAATGGAAGCCGAGATTAGGTGACTAGAACACATGTAGAAAAGAAGAGAGAGATGGGAAGGAATCCCCAGATGGGATGGAAGGTTGAACATGATAACCCTCCAATATCCAATATCCAATATCCTTCCCAAATCTAAGACTTTATTTACTGGTACCTAACAGGTTCTTGAGTCTAAGCCATACCATGAATAAGTTGCACAACTTGGCATAAATCACTTGATCTCTAGGAGTTTGACTTTTTGAAATGGAAACGATGCTTTGTGCCATTAATTCTCCTGGGGAATGGGGAGGGGTAGCATTTTCAGGATCAAATGAGAATGCGTATACATATTACTTATATGTAAAATCTACCTAGAGATGAGTTTATAATTATTCTTCTTCCTGGAGTGTAAGTAGTTATCCAAGGCTAAATAAAGGAAACATCCACCTGGCAACCAATTTGGATTTGAAGTCAGAGGAAAAAGGTTCCACCACTTACTAGCTGTGTGACCTTGGACATGTCACTTTTCTGGGCCTCAGTTTCCTCATATGTAAAATGGAAGGGCTTGGACTAGAGGAGCTATTAGGCCCCTTCCATCTTTAAAGTCATGACCTCCTGATCCCATTTTTTGAGCATCCCCATTGTATGGGGTGTCACTGTGCCCCGTGTTAATCACCAAGAAGGTATTCCTTGGTCGCAGAGTGCTAAATTATTTCCATAAATATTAAAGATATTTCTCTGGGAAGAACAACATGAAAGAGGATAAGACAAAGTTTAGACTAGACACAAAGTTTAGATAAGACATAATCCCTCCCTTAGGATTCAAATAAGGTTGCCAACCACCTGGTAGGAAGCCAGCTGCTTCTCATTCCCATGACATTTTCACAGTATCATAGGCCCTAGGACTAAAGAAGAACATAAAGGTCTTGTAACAATAAGAGCTAACATTAGTGTTGCACCTTGAGGTTTGAAAGGTGCTTTATAAGTATTATCTCATTTGATCCTCATAACAATTCTGGGAAGTAAGGGCTCTAACTACACCCATTGTACAGATGAGGAAGTTGAGGCTGAAAGAAGTTGTAACTTGTGAGAATCACACAACAAAGAAGTTTCTGAAGCAAGTTTTGAACGTGACTCTATTTCTCCCTCTGTAAAAGTGAGGGGATTTGATTAGGGCAGAGATTCTTTTTATGTAATTAATTTATTTTAGTTTTCAACATTCACTTCCATGAGATTTTCTCCCCCTCTCCAAGACCGCTGCAATCTACTATAGGCTCTACTTATGCCTTTATATTAAATATATTTTCACATTAGTCATGATGTCAAAAAGTATTAGAACTAATGAGAGGAGCCTTGGGAAAGAAGAAACAAAAGGACAGCAAATAGGACATGTCTAGCCACGTTCAGACTCCAGAGTTCTCTCTCTGGAGGTGGATAGCGTTCTCCATTGTGAGTCTTTTGGAGCTGGCTTCGATCCTGGCATTGCATTGCTGTGTACGATGCGCTGGGTCGGCAGGGCAGAGATTCTCAACCTGGGATCTGGGAACTCTCTTCTAAAACAAAATGACTTCTATATCTTAAAATGATCGATGCCTTTTGTTTTCTCATATATTTTTTTTGTTGATTTAAAAACATGATTCTGAAAAGGGTTCATGGACTTCACCAGAAAAAGGAGTCCACATCACAAAAAGGATAAGACATAGCAGATGGCACTGGACTCAGGGTGAGGAAACTGTCGGCTCAAAATCTACCTCAGATAAGCACTTGGTTGTGTGACTGAACGTCACTCAACCTCCCTGGGCCTCAGTTTCCTCATCTGTCAAATGAGGAGGTTGGACAAGATGCCTTTTGAGTTCTCTTCTGGTTCCATGTCTATGATCCTATGAACAGCATCAATGAAAAGAGCAATAACATGAGACTGAACGTGGTGTAATAATGATGAGCAAACCTGCTCTCCGAAAAGAGGGAAAAGACAGCTGCCTCCATCGCCAGAGGTGCCAGTTGTGAGCATAGAACATTGCTTGTTCTCTCAGACTTGGCTGATAGAGTGATTGGTCTAGCTGAAATGTGTTTCCTCTCTCTCTCTCTCTCTCCCTCCCCTTTCTCCTCCCTTCCCTCATTCCTTTATCCATTGCCTTTCCCTTCCTCCCTCACTTCTTCCCCCCTCCCTCTCTTCTCCCTTCCTTCCTTCCCTTTTTTCTTCCATGCCTCTTTCCTTCCTTCCTCCTTCCTTCCTTTTTTCTTCCATTCTTCCTTCCTCTCTTACTCTCTCCTTCTCTCTCTCCTCCCTCCCTACCTTCCTTCCTTTCTTCCCTCCCTCCTACCTTCATTCCTTCCCTCCTTTCTTCTCTTCCCTCTCTCTCTTCCTTCCTACCTTACTTCTTTCATTTCTTCTTTCCTTCCTTCCATTCTGATAGCTTCCTTGGTAATGGATGGAATAGTAATAAATTTAGAAATGAAAGTGATTGATATAATAGAAGTAGCAATGACTTTAAAGTCAGAGAAGCTGAAATCCAACTCTCCTCTGACACTCATTGTCTCAGTGTCATTGGGCAAGTCATTTAACCGTCATAGGCTAGAAGAGCACTAAGAGGCCCTTCCTATGATGTGAATAAAAGTTTTTTAAATGGCCATCATTTCTAATGCCTTGAAAAATTCACTCACTGGAGGAATTCCTCCCATCTATCCTATGACTTAACTTTTCTGGAATTCCAAGCCCAGGCCATTCAAAGGAGACTCAGTTCTGGTACAGGCATGAATTGTGAATGATGGGCCTATGTCAGTATCAGTGATGTTCATGGTCTGTCCTGTAAGTCTATAAGGTATTAGAAAGGAAATCTCTTTTGACATCTTAGAAAATGTTTAGATTAATCAAATATTAAGGCTTGTTCCCTGCTTTGACTGAAGCATAATCAGAAGGACTGAAATATATCTTGTCTGCTTAGGAAAGGTTCTGGCGAATTCCCTTGCTTTTCTAGCAATAACTAATGGTAAATTGCATGGGTGCTATATTGGTATGTTTAATTGGTGGACACACCTTAATTAGACTTTTTTTCTTTTTAATAGACATTTCCCAACTGGGAAAACAATAAGGAGGATCTTATTTGATGGGAAAATTCTCTTTCTCTTTTTCTGTTGGCTCAGAAGTGATTTTTGTAAAGCCCATTCATTTAATATAGTACCTAGCCTTCTGGCCCCTGGCTCTTCCAAAGATGTACAGCAGAAAGTTTAATGAGCTCCAAGACTTTATCAGGCTCTGCCAGCAGGACCCAGACCTCCTGCACATGAAACAGAGTGGGTAGAGAGGATGGGTAGTAAAATCCCACCTGTTCCACATATAACTTACTCAGAAGAAAGAATCAAGGAGGGAAAAAAGCTGAAAGTAAGAAACCAGAGGAAGCTCCAAAGCCAGAAGAACCAGAAAGGGAAGAAGGGGATGGAAAAATTAACAGTGGAGGAGTGATTGAAGTAAATGTGGCTTTCCCTAAAGAAATAGGAGATGAAACTGTAGAGGTAACAAGATAATAGGTCAGGCTGATGAAAAGAGAGTGGTGGCCACGGATGACCTAAATAGTGGCGAACTTCAGAGAGCTATTGAATTGTTCACAGTGGCCATCAGACTGAATCCTTGTTTGGCCATTTTGTGTTCCAAGAGAGCTAGTATGTTTACAAAACTACAAAAGCTCAGTGCTGCTAGCAGAGATTGGGAGAGAGCGATTAAAATAAACCTTGACTCTGTTCAGTCTTCCAAGTGTCAAAGGAAAGATTCCTTGACCACTGGGAGGGGTTGGCCCATGATCTTGCCATAGCTTATAAATCCAGACTATGATGAAGATGCCCGAGCTAAGCTGGAGGAAATATAAACAAGGACCCAGTAAGATTTTTGGACATCAGTGAAAATATGAAAGAAAATATGAGAAGGGAGAGATCATAGAACAGACTGAAGATTCAAGAGGCACAGGAGCTAGCCCAAACGAAGTAAGAAGCCCAGAGAACTGAGGGAGCCCGACTTGGTTCTTTTACTGGTTTTCCTACAGGCATGACTGAACACTTTAGAGGCATGCGTGGCATAAGAGGGATGATGCCTGGGATGGCAGAAATTTCAGTGCTCAGTGAAATGCTTAGTGACCAGGAGCACTTGCAGTCAATTCAGGATCCAGAAAGCTTCAGGTGGTATTCTAAGATGAAGAACTCCCACATATCCAAACATCAGAGCAACCCAAAGGTTATGAATCTCATCAACAAATTGTCTGCCAAATTTGAAGGTCAAACACAAATGCCCTTTAAACATATAAAGGCCTCACTGAAGTGAAAACAACCCAGATCATTGAATGAACCTCATTCACAATAATAGAAACAAAATGTGCCTCTGACCTTCCAGTGCAGAAAGCTGGGGTACTTGGAAAATAATCTTTCCCTGCTCTGCCCGAATGCAACAGAATATTTTACAGTGATTGGATAGCCATTAGACTATAGGATAATGTTCTATTCAGAATCACAAACTTAAGAAACATAAAAGCATTTTTCTAAAATATTAAAATTACATAAAGAAAAAAGGGAAGGCAGTGCATAAAATTATTTTCTTTACCAATCATAATAGCTTTCCCTTGGACTTGATTAGATGTCAGAGTGAGAAAGAAGAGACTTATATTAAACATTTCTTATCCAGTCAAGGAGGAAAATTGGTCTAATCAGAGAGAAGTGAATATTTCTCATTTTACTCTGTAAAATTAGAAATGGGTTCATGCCTATTGGGGTATTTTGAATTTTTCTTTAAGTTCTGATGAGCTTTTTAAAAATGCCTATTTTGATAACAATAATAATTTTGTTGTTGTCATTCAGTGATATCCAACTCTCCAAGACCCCATTTGGGGTTTTCTTGGCAATGATACCAGAGTGGTTTGCCATTTGCTTCTCCAGTTCATTCAACAGAATGGGAAACTGAGGCAAACAGGGTTAAGCAACTTGCCCAGGGTCACACAGTTATTTGAACTTAGCTCTTCCTGACTATGCACCATGCCCCCTCACTGGCCAGTAAGAATAATAACACTTACTCTGTGCCAAATGCTGTGCCAAAATTGTACAATTTCATTTAATCCTCACAACAACCTGGGGATATAAGTGCTGTTACAATGGCTTTAATGGATGAGGAAACAGACAAACAGTGGTTAAGTGACTTGCCCAGGGTCATACAACTAGTAGATGTCTGAGGGCAGATTTAAACTCACTTATTCCTGACTTCAGGACCCAGTATTGTATCTATTGGGCTAGTTTTGATGGCAAAACCAAATGTTGTATTACCAATGTACTTGAGCAGAGACTGAAACTGCATGCAATCATTTTAACCAAGTGTTCTCTCCCCTGCCCACACATTAGGAAGTTGGGTGTATTGTGGGTAGGAAAAGAATGGCCAAATCCTGCATTATGATGCAGGGCATGCCTTGGGGGATGCTTCTATAAGACTGGACCATCACTAGGTAACCTTGGCTCCTGTGTAGGGCAACATATCACTTCGTATTTCTGCATAGGGAAAGGAAGGAGGAGGCCCCTTTTCTTTCTCCATGGATATGTGCTGATTTCCTTTCCTCGGCAACAGACATCTGCTCTCTCTTGGATCCACATTTTCCATTGTTTTCCACAGTCTGTTTTTCTTCATTTTATTGAGTTAAAAATAGTTCTCATACAGTCGATATTACCAAAGGCTGCCTTTCAAGCAAGCATTGCTGAATGCTTGGTTTAATATATGTATATGTGTTTATGTATGTATGTATGTATGTATGTATGTATGTATATGTACACACACAGATCAGTGTACATGTGTATGTGTATGTGTGTGTATGTATTAAGAGAGAGATAGTGCAGTGGATAGAGCCTAGAGTTAGGAAGATCTGAGTTCAAATATGATCTCAGAAACTTGCTACTGTGTGACCCAGGGCAAGTCATGTTACCCCTATTTACCTCAGTTCCTCATCTATAAAATTATATCCACAATGAGAAAGGTGATGGTAAACAACTCCAGTATCTTTGCCAAGAAAACCCCACGGATTTTTCATAGAATCACAAAATTGACAATGACGGAACAAAAACAAGAAAAATGTATGTATATAGAAGTAGGTATGTGTGTATATATGTGTATACACACGCATACATATATACATATGTGTGTATACATATGCGTGTGCATGTATATACATATACACATACACACATGTGTATATATGCATTATGCACGTGTGTATATATATTTATGTACATCCTAAACTTCTCATTTGGCCAAAATATTCTTTTTTTTTTCCACCTGGATCCTGAGCACCCTAACGTTGCTTATTGTTAAAAAAAAAAACAGGGAGTTCCTGATTTTCTCTTTTTTATTTTTTACTTGGAAAATATCCCTTAAAAATGATATTTGAATTAATCTTTCCATTTTGGAGAAGGAGGCCATGAAGATTGGATTAATGGATACATAAACACGCAGGTGAATTTGGCTGTATGATTCAATATTTTAAAAATGTGATTTATAGATTAGATTTGTGATTTAAAAAAAAAAAACCTACAATATCTAAAGCCTGGTTCTCAGGGTGGAGATTGCTTTTCAAATATTAATGGGGGGTCTAAATCTGTTTTCTTTTTCAGTTCAACCTTTTGCACTCAAAATTCATGAGTGTTTATTGATTTAGGCAACCTTCCCAGGACACCTGCACTGTGGGTTCTTTTTGTTCAATTTTAATATGCCCTGCCTTATCAATTATTAACTGGCTAAAGTGAAAGCCACATAAATCTCCTGCTCTGACCAAAGAGAATGACTCAGGTTGTTGTTGGGGTTTTTCCTGGAAATGTAGTGTATGGAGGCACTGGGGGACTGAGAAGCCCCAAAGCTTTACACAAAAGGCACCAGGATATGTGGGAATCCCAGATGATTTCTTGAGTTCCGCATTGAGGGAATATACCTAACTTTAGTCCAATTCAATTTCATAGGCTTTTTTAAAAGTATATTTATTACTGATGTTTATCTTCACATCACAATCATTTCCCATACCCAGCCCCAGAATGAATTCTTGTCACAAAAGAAATTAATAAATACTGATGCAGAAAGCTTGTCTCAAGATATATGTTATTCTGCTTTTCTAGTTTTTATCTCTCCTCTGTGAGGGAAGATGTATGTACCTTATCCCTTCTCCCAGACTTGCATTGGTTTTTTTCTCTGTTATTCCAGTTCAACTTTCTTTGGGTGATCTTTTAAAAAATCCGATAGCTTCTGTTCTTATATTATCTCCATTTCCTCTCACATACATCACATATCCCTTTCCCATCCAGAGATCCATCCTTTATAACAAAGAATAAAAAAGTCAATCAATAAACTTTCATAAAGTGCCTACTATGAGCCAGGCACTGGGCTAAGCACTGGCAATACCAAAAGATAGGGGAAGGCTAGAGTGGTTCAGTAAAACTAAGAAATGCATTCGACTAAATCCAACAGTATGATGTAATACTCCATTCTCATGGTCCCTGACTTGGGCCAAGGAGAAAAGAAATGTCATTTGCCTAATATCTTCTTTGGGGCCATCCTTGATCACTATAATTTCAAAGCATTTAGTTTCTTCCCCCCCCCCCCCCCCCCACCACCAAACAATCATTTGTTAAACGCCTGCTAGGCACTTTGCTACACTTCTGGTATACAAAAACCAAGGGGAAGCAGTCCCTGCCATCAAACAGTTTACATTCTGGGGAGAGTAAGGTTGGGGAATGGGGTGAGAAGCAAGAAGCTCAAGGAGAAGTACATATGAAATAAAGCAGCATTTGGCATACCTGTGCAATCTGTGTAAGTAACCCTTGCCTTGCTGGCTTTCCAAGTTAAAGGGGGTTCCCAGAAAGATGCAGTATGCTCCAAGTATCTATAGCAACTGAGCAGACTTTAGCAAGCATTCCCAAGGACCCATGATGTTTGAACTTCCATTGGAGAAAACTCAAGGAATAAGAATGTGGAAATTAAGGGGATGCCCATCAATTGGGGAATGGCTGAACAAGTTGTGGTATATGAATGTGATGGAATATTATTGTGCTGTGAGAAATGAGGAGGAAACAGTCTTCATATTTACCTGGAGAGGCTTATACAAACTGATATTAAGTGAGAAGAGCAGAACTAGGAAAAATTTGTGCACAATCACAGACACATCGTATGTGTGATGACCAACTTTGATAAACTGTATTCTTTTCAGCAACGCATAGTTATAAGACAACTCTACAAGTCTCAGGATGGAAGGAGA
>CM053584.1:376965849-376985849 GCA_028627135.1 Pseudochirops cupreus
AAAAAAAAAAAGAATGTGGAAAATTCATCTTGGCCAAACTATGTAGACCAACAGGGAGGACTATAGACTCAAGTGATGTGGATTGTCCCCTGACACTCTGCCCACTCCCTCCTGTACACTGCAGGTGGCTATCTAAGATGACAGTGATTGGGAATGGTGAGTAATGCCCGGAGATGCCTCTGAACTGGAATGGACTGGTGAGTCACACCCATACTGAGTCCCGACACTTTCCTCTTCTCCCTCTCTGATCCCTCTGAGCCTGGGAGCTCTCCATTAATTGCCTTAATGTCCAGTTTCTGCTGTTCCCCCCTCTGAACCTAAAAAGGGGAGGAATCCAGGGGAAAGATGCTTATTTTGCTCCCTACTAGCTGCAGTATTCCTCCCCCACCCCCAAACCATTCCAAATGAACTTTTCCCCAATTGTTTATTTCCCTTTCTACTTAAAAGAAAAAAGAGTGACTGCCAAATTCTGACTGGCTAATGTATCTTATTTTCTGGTCTGGGACTATATCTGTAGAGAGAGCATGGTTCCCTCTTAAAGAGGGAGGAGACACCTTTACTCTGAGGTGAGATGGGGAGAAGGTCCTGAATCTCCATTGGTAAAAGCATGCGAATCATTGTGATGTTGCATAAGAATACTAAGAAATCATAAAAATAAATCCAAGAACAGTTCTCAAGGAGATGATGGCTGGGGGAAGTAACTTCTGATGATATTTGTAGGGAGGCCATTTTGCATGAGGCTGGCTAGGTAGCTGGAAGGACTTCTAGCACCCATTTCTTATACAAATGAGGAAATTAAGGCCCAAGACAGTTAAATGATTATAGGATCATAGATTTGGAGCTAGAAGGGCCCTCAGAAGCCATCTGGTCCAAACCCTTCCTTTTATGGTTGAGGAAACTAAATCTCAGGGAGGTCTTACCCAAGATCATAAAGTCCATAATCATCAAAGATAGGTTTTGAACTGAGATCTTCTGAGAGCTCTTTCCCCTGCCATCTCCAAAGGGGAGAGTAAAGTTTAATTAAGAGGTTAAATGTTTTGCTCAAATTTTTAGAGTGAGCAATTTCTAGAGGCCAGACTCAAGGTCAAGTCTTCTGACTCTGAGGTCTCTGTCTTTCCAATACATCATTCTGATGTTATCTATGTTGGCTCTCCCTCAGCAGCAGAAACAGATTAAGTGCTAGTCTTCTTACTAGGGGTTAGACATTTTAGGAGGATTTACAGTGACGGTTTAAACGACAAAGTTTTCTGGTTGATTTTTTTTTTTTGGTCTAGACCAATGATTTGGTAGTATAGGGAACTCCTAATGAAGATTCTCCATCTATCAGCTCAAAGTCACAAGTAGCTTGGAGTCTTCAAGTATTATCTGAAGCACAGAGAAGCCAGGTGACTTGGTCTGAGTCACAAAACCTTAAACAAAGGTCTTCTTGACTCAGTAACCAACTGTCTTCCTATAATACCATGTTGCCTCTCTTCTTGGTTAAATAATCATTAGTTAACAAGAAAATTCAATAAATCGTCACTTCCTTTACCTGAAACAAGTTGGTTGAGGTTTTATGACAAATATATACATATTTTAATTCAGGCAATAGCATTCAATAAGGTGCCTCAGAAGTCAGAAAGGAACAATGGAAAGAGTGGTGATTTTGAGGCCTAAGGCATGGATGTAAGCCCAATGTCTGTTCCACGATGGGAAAGTCATTTCATCCCTCACCATTCAAATTTCCTTATCTGTAAAACCGAAGGTTGAACTGCAGCATGGGATCTTCACCTGGGGACAATGAACATAAGTACTTTGATAACTGTATCTACACATATTTGGCTTAGGTTTTATTTTTTTGTGTTTTTTTATTATTTTATATTTATACATTTATTTTAATTAATTTTTATTCTTATTTTATTTTATGGGTTAACTAGATTAACCAAGAGTTCCATGGCACAAAAGATGTTAAGAACTCTGGAAGTAGATGGTCTTTCCCATACCTTCTTGCTCTAAATCCAATGTCCCACCCTTGACTTCCTATGATTCCCCCTTTATCATAAAGAAGTTCTGTCGTCACCAGGCACTGGCAGCATGGGATGGCAGATAAGATGGAGGACCTGGAATCAGGATGACTGAGGTATGAATCTGGCTTCAATCTGGTAACTAGCTGTGCAGCTCTGGACAAGTCATAACCTCTGGGACTCAGTTTCTTCACCTGTAAAATGGAGTAGGGAGTGGACATAATGACCTCTAGGATCCCTTCTAGTTTTAATTCTATCATCCTATAAGTTTATGCAGGGCAAACAGGTAACACAGTGGATAGAGCCCCAGACCTGGAGTCAGGAAGACTTGATTTCAAATCTGACCTCAGATACTTACTAGTTGTGTGACCTTGAGCAAGTCACTTCACCCTAATTGCCTCAGTTTCCTCATCTGTAAAATGAGCTGGAAAAAGAAATGGTGAACCACTCCAGTATCTTTTCCAAGAAAACCCTAAAAGGGGGTCATGAAGAGTCAGACACAAGTGAAAAATGACCAAGCAACAACAATGACAAACAAGCCTATGGTCTATCTGAGATCTCTCTAATTTGACACTCCCCCATCTCACCCCAATCTCCTTCTCCTTCCCTGAATCTCTCCAGCTTCCTCCACCACACCCCCCAGACCCAGTCACGTCTACCCAAGGTCCCAACCATCATTCATTCTTTCCCACATCACTTTGCTGGTACTGGATTCTTTTCCTGCTTCAGACTCAGCAGTGCATACAGCATCTCTCTCCAGATCACTTGAACTTCTGCTGCACCTGCCCTTTGTCACATCTGACTCCTCTCCAACATCCACTTCCTATATTCCTGCTCCCAGCCTCTCAGGCACTGCTGGACAAAGTCACACACCTGCCCATTAGATGCATGTTGTCAGCTTCAATCTGACTCCAAATGCCATCCAAAGCCAGCTCTGATTTACTGCCTAGAATGCTACATAGAGCCATTATTTCTGACCTTCTCCTCTCTCCTTAATTTTCCATTCACTCAGTTTTCCTTCATGTTCAGTGGACGATATCACCTCCTATTTTAACATGTCAGGAATTCCTTCAAGGATTTTCATCCTTGTTTCAACACATCTCTATCCAGACATCCATCTGCCTATCCTTCAAGTTTTCTATCCTATTAGTGCCCATCTCTAGGTCATACTACTTATCATCCAAATCATTCAAACTATGCTGACCTCAGTTTCCTCATCTGTAAAATGGGTGGTCTATGAGATCCTTTCCAATTCTGGAGCTATGAGCCTATGGTCCTGTACAACCAATTCCTTCCATCTCCTCCAGGACCTCACACCCACAAATCTCCCCTTTCTCTAATATCTTCAATTTCTCCCTCTTCTGCTTGGGACTCAACTTTTCCAACACAATTATCATTGGGCCTCCCTTGTTTCTAAAAATCCCCTCTTTTGACACCATTATGCCTTTATTTGACCAGTCAACTTCAAACTTGCCTTTCTTTCCCAACCAGACTCCAAATTCTGTGACTATTATTGTTTCTATAGCCCGTCTTCTCACTTTCTTGTTTACACACATAAATCTGACATTTATCTACATGGCTCAACTTCAATTATTTTTGGAAGGTTTCCAATGCCCTCTTTCATACTAGGTCTTACTTTAGTCTTCATCTCATCATAGCACCATAGCTTTAGAGCAAGAAGGGACAAAAGAGGCCATCTGATCCAAACCACTCATTTTACAGATTAAGAAACTGAGGTCCAGAGAAGCTAATTGGTTGGCTATAGTCATACCAGCTGTAAGTGACAAAGGTGAAATTTACACCCAGATCCTTCAATGCCAAAACCCATGATCTTCTCACTGTACAATACTGTCTGTTGTCAGTCTTTTATCATAGGATCATAAAATCATATAATTTCAGAGTTGAAAAGGAAATTAAACAGTCAACTAGTCCACCCGTAAACTCAAAAATATCCTCACTCCAACATGCCCAACAAGAGATCATTTGTCCTCTACTTGAAGATCTCCAAAAACAGGAAACGGGCCACCTTGGAAAGCAGTTCATTCCACTGTTTGGTGATTGTAATTGTTAGAAAAGTTTTCCTTCCTTGAAGCCTAAACTTGTCACTGTGCCCTTCACTCTGTCCTCTGAGGCCGAGTGACAGTTCTGATCCCTTTCCCATGTGACAGCCCTTCAAGTACTTGAAAATGATTCTCAAATCCCTTGTTAGTTTTTGCCTCTCCAGGCGCAACACATCCAGTTACTTTAAGTAATCCTTGTTACTTGCCGTCTATGTGACCTTAGGTAGGTCACCTTTGTCAGTCTTAATTTTCTCATCTGCAAAATAAGTGGATTAGACTGGATCTCATCCCATGCCATACCTTTTGACTCTAAACAAATGGAATGGACTGAATCTCTTTGATCACCCTGTCCTCCTCCGCACATTCTCCAGTTTATTAATATCTTTAAAGTGAGGAACCTAGAATAAAACACAATATTCCAAATGGCATCTGCTCATGGAAGAACAAAATGGAATGATAACTTCCTTATTCCCAGATGCTATGCCTCCCTTTCTCTGCCCAGTAAGTTGGTGACATGGCCAGGACTGGAAGTCTCCTCTTCCCTGGCTCCCATGCCTGGCACCAGTAATGGCCATTTATAATCATCAAACCTTCCAAGTTGCAGAAATGAATTAGTGTTCCACATTCCCTCCCCCCCAAGCAGGGATTAAGTTACAGAAACCTGAATTTTGAAAATGTCTCCCTTAATATCATGCTGGATTTGTCCCCTAAAACGACAAACTACAGCTGACTTCCAAAAGAAAGTAAAAAGAGTCAACTGAATACATCACACACAATCTTCTTAAAGTGCTAGCTACAGCATCAATATCTGATGAAGAAATTCAGTCATTGGGTCATTGTTATTGACTGCAGGGAGAAACACAAATGCATCTGTAATCTTAGGTTGGCTGACATTCTAAAAATAGAAGCCACCAGGCATAATTGTAACAAACACTGGACTTCAACTTGGAATACTTGAATGATGCCACTTACTAGCTGTGTGACCTTGGCCAAGTCCCTTACCCTCTCTGAGTCTCAGTTTCCTCCTCTGTAAAATGTGAGTATAATCATCTCTTCCTGTCTAAAATGTGCACCAGATGAGTACTTTCCTTTCCCACTGTCAGATAATGTCAAGCAATTCAGAATTCCAATCGATGCTCTGATTAGTTGCATTTCAGAAGAATGATGGTGAAACATGCCCTCCTACTTTTCTATAGGGAAATGGTAGACTACAGATGTCAAATAAGGCACACCTACTAGCTGTGTGACCTTGGGCAAGTCACTTAACCCCAATTGTCTTGCCTTCCCCCCTCCAAAAAAAGAAAAAAAAAGCATTAACAAAGAAAGAAAAGTGAAAGAAATAGTGTCTAGGGGCTGTTAGTAAATGAACATGAAAGCACTGTCCGTGGTGTGCAGCTTCAATTCTTGGCTCCTGAGTAAACCTTCTCTTGTGACCTTTATTCAATGAAAAACTAAGGAGCTATTGCTGTTTTTAGGTATGGAAACAGAATGATTTCTATGACAGCAGTTTGGGCACAAATGTGACCCACCCTTGGGGTGACCCATCCATTGGTAGGAAAAGAAAGCACACAGTACTGATCCTAATGCTACTGATGTAACATTTATTATTCTCCTTTACACACTCTTGACTCCAAGCTACACATTTCACCTCAAACCTTTGCACAAGTTGTACCTGGAAAGCTCTCCTTTCTCATCTCTAACTCCTAAAATCTTTGGCATTCTTTAAGACTTAAGTCATCACTTCCTGGGGGAAGCCATTCCTGATCTACTTGTTAATACCCCTTCTCCCTCTCTTCAAATCGCCATACATGGACATATCTGCTAACATTTTGCATCTCCATGGTAGAATATAACCTCCTTGAAGACAGGAATTGCTTTTTGGTTTTCTGTTGTGGCTTTGCCTCGAGCAGGGTCTCGGATGTAGTAGACAATTAATAAATGCTTGCTGATTTAGATTGCTAATTTAGAAAAAAGGTGGGAGGAGAATGCACTTAGTCATCCTCATACTCTCTCCCCTGCACTTATGAGATAGTCATTTAGGGCTAAGAGTAATAAGTATTAATAATTCATGCTTTTAGAATACTTTATAAAACACTTACCTTTCAACTTGGAAGAAAGGAAAATAAGAATCATTATTTTAATTTCACAAATGAGGGAACTGAGCCCAGAAAGTGAAGTGTCTGGCCTATAGTCGCACAGGGTTCATGTAATGGGAGAGCCAGAACGCAAAAGTCAAAACTAGTTTTACCTTTTTCCACTATATCCCATGAGGCAGTCTGATCAGACTTGATCCCTTCCACCAGAAGGAGGAAAGAGGACACATAATTAGGAAGAACTAGATTGTAGTACAGGGGAAAGAGCCCTGAATCTGAAGCCAGGAGACCTGGGTTCAAATCTTCTCTACCCTGTGCTACCCAGGGAAGGTTGCTTAACTTCTCTGGATGGACTAGATGAACTTAGAGGTCCCTTTCAGTCTCAAATCTGTCATGTAGGTATATAAATGTCTTGCTACTTTGCTAATAGTTTACTTTAAGGCTTTATTGATATATTTTTATATCCCAGTTACTTTGCAATATGTCCCCTGGCTACACTGAACCCATCCTTATAACAAAAAAAACAAACAAACAAACCACATTTAGGCAAAACTGGCCAACAAAGTGAATGCCTCTGACAAATTATCTGACATTCGAGCACATGCTCATTATTCCACTCCAGTCATATACCATGATGCCTTATCCATTCCACAATCAATAAGCATCTACTTCATTTCCAATTCCTTACTACCAAAACTACCACAGCTATGAATATTTGGGTCAATAGGGGCCATCCTTCCTATCTGTGATTTCCTTGGCAAGTACACAGACTCCTTTTTAACTTTAAAAACATTCATGGACTCCCACATCCTCATAGACAGCATTAATATATGTTGCTTAAGAAATTTTTCAATGAGAGAAATCACCTCTGGATCCAGTTCATGAATATTTGTATTAATCACCTCCAGTCCTGTAAATATTTGAAAATGGATGATATATATAGTTTATGACATATCTTCAGCCCATAGAAAGAGCATGTGCCAGCATAGAGGAAAGATCCCATTACTGTCACTTACTATTCATGGCCATGAGTAACCTTTTGAACTTCAGTTTCCTCATCTCTAAAATTAAGAAGTTAGAGTAAATTAAAGGTTCTTAACGTGGGATCTGTGAGCTTAATTTTTCAAATATACAGCTTTATTTCAGTATAATTGGTTTCCTTTGTAACCCTATAGATTTTATTTTGATTATTTAAAAGTATATTGAAAGAAAAAGGGTCCATCATCTTCACCAGACTGTCAAAGCCGTCCATGAACAAAAGACAATGAAGAACCCTGAGGACCAAGTGATCTCTGAGGCCCCTTCTAGCTCAATCAATCAATCAACAAACAATCAATTATTAGGTCCCTACTCTGTATCAGGCAATATGCTAGGGGAAAAAAAGTGAAACAGCAGTCCCTGCCCTCAAGGGGCTTACATTCTTTGAAGTGTGGGGGAGAGACAATGTAGGATTATAGACTTAGACTTGGCAGCCATCTGGTCTAACGCCATCACTTTATAGATGAAGAAACTGAGACTAAGGGAAGTTAAGATTTACTTTAGTTATTTTAGCATTTATACATGTGGATATGAGCTCTCAGAGCCCTTGAAATAATTCCTAGGTGCCCAGTGTTCTGTGGCCCACAGGATGCAAACCACTGCCTTCTTCTCTTGCCTCCCCAACAGCATCATCTAGCATAGAGCTGGGTACACAGTAGGAAAGAAATGTTGGATGAATGCCTTTCTCTCCAATGAGATCCCAAATAAAGGCTCAGCCAATTGGACAGAGGTGAAGATCACATAAGCTGAATAATTGGATTTTTATCCAGGTCTCCTGCTCCCCAGATCCTGAGTGCTTGAGCAAAGCCTGCATCTGAACCTAGAGGACTCTCTCTGATAGAAATCCAACCCTCCAGTCTGGTTGGAGGAAGGAGAATCAACTACAACCAAAGACCCAAATTAAATCTTAAATGAGAACCAGGTGGTCTTTGAAGCTGTTTTATTATCACAGATGGGAAGGGAAAAGAAACATGAGGTTATATCAGGATGGTGTAGCAGGATAATCAAAAAAAGGAGGTCAACCTACAGGATCATTTGAAGTCCCCATCTTTAGGCAGAATGGCATCTGTGCCATGGAAATCCATGGTAATTGACAAGATGCTCATGAAACTGATCATTCCCTTGGTACTTGTATGATCAGATTAGAACAGGTGCCTTCCTTAGCCAACGGATTCACACTTTCCTTGTGCAGCTGGAGACCTGCTGATGTCCACTTAAGGGAGAAAGAGGAAAGATCAGGAAAGTCTACTTTTCCCCACCCCTTCCTGGCTTCCAGACCCCTGGTGCTCCTTCTCCATCTCATTTTCTAATTTTTTTTTTCATCTATTCAGGCGGATGGTGGGGGAAGAGGTTGATCCTGATGCCACACAAATACCAACCATTTCTTAGATTTTATTTTCATTTTTGGATGTCAATGATTTTGTTATAATATGCCTGAAATCAACATTGACTGTCCCATATTGGCTCAGCTATAGGGACATGTATTTATTGAATATAAGTCACGGTCTTAGACCTAGAGCTACAAGAGACCTCAGAGGCTATCTAGTCAAATCCTTTTGTTTTTCAGTGGAGGAAACTGAGGTCTAGCAAGGTTAATTGTTTTTCCCAAGGTCATACTGAAAGGAAACATCAAAGACAGGATTTAAACCCAGATCTTGTGACTTGAGAGAGGAGACGCTTCCATTCACACTTATGCAAAGCTCTCAAGGATACTGTTCCTCCTCCCTTCCTATTGCAACTCCCTTATTGTTTGTCTTTTCTCCCCAAATCCTTCTCTTGTGGAATCTCTGCTATTTCCCCTAGCTTTCAAAGTCCTCCTAAAATGACAATAATTAATAATAATAACAACTACTCATATTTATATAGCATTTACAATATACCAGGCACTGTATTAAGTGTTTTATAATTAGTAATAATACTAATATTTACATAGCAATTACTATGCCCTAGGCACTGTACTAAGAACTTCACAATTATTATTTTATTTGATGCTCACAATAACTCTGGAAGGGAGATGTTATTATTATCATCCCCATTTTTACAGATGAGGAAACTGAGGCAAACAGATTAAGTGACTTGCCCAGGGTCACACAGATAGGAAATGTCTCAGATAGGATTTGAACTTAGGTCTTCCTGACTCCAGGTCTGGAATTCTATCCACTGTGCCATCAGGTCCAGATGTTATACATAGGGAGGATGGACTCTAGCCCTTCACTTCCTTTTGATTCCTAACATAATACAGTGGAAAGACCACTGACCCTGGAGTCAGAAAACTTGGGTTCAAATCTCTCTTCTAATACTTACTACTTGTGTGATTTTAGGCAAGTCTCTTAACTTTGATAGTCCTCAGTTTCCTCATCTGTAAAATGAGGAATGTTTGGACTAGAAAGCCTCTGAGGTCCCTTTCTGCTCTGGTTCTGTGATCCTAAGTCCCTTCCCCTCCCTGAATCTTGGTTTCCTCATGATGTTCCCTATCAATCACAGGTTGGGAAAGAAACAAAGAACAGCCCCTTTGGCGTCCCATCAACACTTAGAGACCTTGTCAATTAAATCAATCAATATTTTGCCTGCTATGTGCCAAGCACTCTGCTAATCCCTGTGGATGCAAAAAGAGGCAAAAGACATCCTCTGCCCTCAAGGAGCTTGCAATCTAATAGAGAGGACAACATGTAAGTATATACAAAGCAAACTATACAGGAGAAATAGTAAATAATTAACAGAGGGCAGGGACTAGAATCAAGAGGGGTTGGGGATGGCTTCCAGTGAAAGACAGAAATTTTAGAGGAGCATTCCAAGCATAGAGAACAGCCAGAGAGAAAGCCCAGAACCAAGAGATGGAGTGTTTTCTTGGTGGAACAGCCGGGAGAGCCAGGTCACGTGGATAAAAGGGTATGTATTGGAGAGTAATGTGTAAGAAGACTAGAAAAGTAGAAAAGCGCTATGTTATTACGGGCTATGAATGCCAAACAGAGGATTTTGTAGTTGATCCTGAAGGCAATAAGGAGGCACTAAAATTTAATGAGTAATGAGGTGATATGATCAGACCTGTGCTTTTGGAAAATCATGTTAGTGGCCAAATGGATGATGAATTGGAGTGGAGAGACACTTGAGGAAGGCAGACCCACCAGAAGGCTATTGAAGACTCTAAGTTGGACCTTGATCCCATATAAACCCAATCTCACTTAAATCAATTCAAACCTGACTGCCATAACACCACCCAAGTCAAGATTCTGAGACATCTGATGGTAGCCTACACACCATTAGGTTTCATAACAGAGAATGATATGGGACTGTGAGGAACTTTAGGGATCATTAACTTCAGAAGGCTAAGGACCAAAAAATGGAAATTAATTACCCAAGACCTCACATCACCACTAACACTGTTTCAATAACTCAGTCAGGATCTTTTGTTCTTTAGAGCTTATTCAGTCCTCTTCCATCCTATTTGAAGATTGTACAGCCTACTGTAAGTGCTAGTTGGGTTACATTCCCTGACTACCCTTTTAATTGTTCCTAAAACTACTGCCTCTGACTTCGTTCCGGTGGGTGGAGGTACCTATTTATAGCACTGTGCAATTCAGTGAGCATATCTGTGTTTTCTTTGTCCACCCCCTCTAGGATTGTAAAGGCTTCAGTCATTTCCCCTCCAAAAAAAAAATCTCCTAATATCCCAGATCCCAGTCCCAATACGGTGACTGTCCTTAAGCAGATACACAAAGAGACACAGTATCAGCTATTTAGGGCTGGATGAGACCTAAGACCATCTAGTCCAACCCCCTCATTTTACAGAGAAGGAAACTGAGGCCCAGAGAAGTCAAGTGACTTTTAGGAACAAAGGAACTGGAAAGGATCTTAGAAATCATCTAAACAAAGTCTATGAACTTGGGTTTTTAAAAATATTTTCTATCAAAAATATTTTAAGATATTTTGTTGTATAAATTAAAAACTAATTTCAAAAACACAAAATGAATTTTAATGTTTCCTTTTTAATACTAAATATTTAATATTTTATGCATTCAAAGCCATTATTCTGAGAAGTCCATAGGCTTCGTCAGACTACCAAAGGGGTCCATGACACATAAAAAGGCTGAACACCCCTATTCTAGTCCAACTCCTTCATTTTATAGATAAGAAAATAACAATCCAGAGACCTTAAGTGACTTGCCCAAGGTTACACAAAAAGAGGACAAAGAGTCAGGATTTGAATCCAGGTCCTCTAGACTCCAGAGATAGCCCATGTCTCTCTCATACCATTCTGCCTCTCCAAAGCATTTTCTGTGTTCCTGGAGGGACTCTACAATCAATCTTACACACACACACACACACACACACACACACACACACACACACACACCCCAATTACAAAAATTATACAACACAGAATAGAACTGAAGGCCAAGGAAGAAAGACATACAAGAGAATGCAATAGTTTTCTTAAACCATCTGAAGGATGAGAAGAGGAATATAGGATTGATCCTGTAAAGAAGGACCAAGAGCAGTGAATGGGTACAAGTTAAAAAGAGATTAGTTGGTTGATTGTTATCTTTCATGCTTGAAGAGGACCAAAATGATGTCACTGTGATGAAGTCAAGGTACAGTGTGTCCTATGGCTGATCAGGCACAAAGAGTCCACTCAAACATTTAGAGTGGAGATAACTCGAAATTTATTCTTTTGGAGCTATCGAAATTCTGCCATGCTCACAGAGCACAGCACCTTCTTTGACTCAGGCACACCATGCTAGGTAGTCCTTTGCCAGTGTCTCCCATGTCATGTAATCAATTCCAAAGTTCTTGAGAGTGTCCTTGTAGGGCTTCCTCTGACCTTCATCTGAGTGCTTGCCCTGTGTGGACACTCCATAAAATAGTCTCTTAGGTAAATGTGTGTTTGGCATTTGAACAACATGGCCAGCCCATCAGGGTTGTTCCCTCTGTAGTAGAGTTTGAATGCTTTTGACAGTTCAGCTCAAGAAAGGACCTTAATTGAAAAAAAAATTCATTTGTGATCCCAGGCAAGTCACTTAACCCCATTGCCTCTCCCCCTCCAAAAAAAAAGAAAGAAGGAAGGAAGGAAGGAAGGAAGGAAGGAAGGAAGGAAGGAAGGAAGGGCTTCAGTGTCTGGTATCTGCAAAGAGGTAGCTTTAGGTTCAATGTTAGTAAAAATTTCCTACCAATTAGAGCTGTCTTCAAGTGCACTGGGTTACCTTAGGTTGAGATAATGTGCTTGTCCTCAGCAATAGTCATCACACCAAGATGGACTGGCCACTTCTTGGGGGTGTAATAGAAGAGATTCCCATCCAAGCAATTACTCAAAAACAATTATTAAGCACCTACCATGTGCTAATCCTGAGCTGGGGGGTAGAGAAACAATGACATAAACAAAGTGCTTCCTGTCCTCAAAGAGCTTACATTCTAGTGGGGGAAACAACAGGCACAAGTTAAAATTGTATGTGCATATTAAAGGACATATATTGTGTGTATGTATATATATGCATAATTTTATGTCTATAGACATCACACATATAGAGGCATGTATTTATGTGTGTATATATGTCATACATATATGCATACATTTCTACATACATGCACAAAGTGATTTCTGGATGGTTAAGGCACTATCAGCTGGGGTGGGAAGAGGGAGTCAGGAAAGGTCTCAAGTAGGAGGTGATACCTGAGCTGAGTTTCCAGATCTGGGTTGAACTAGATGCCACTTCCATCTCTGAGATTCTCTTGGAAATAAAATATATGACTCAGATTCAAGTTCCTGGGAGATGAGCAAAGGGAAGGACCGTTGAGGCTGGAGCCATTAAAGAAGGATGAGAGTACTCAGAGCAGAAGGGACCTGAGAAATCTTCTAGTCCAACATGGTCATTTTGCACAGGTGGACGTTGAGGCCCCAGAGAAAGGCCTTGCCTAAGGTCCCAAAGCTATCGAATAGCAGAACTGGGATCGCCATCTAAGTCCCTCGACCTCTAATCCAGTTCTTTACCCTCAAACCGAAGCCTCCATGGGAGAGACAGGACTCCAGCTCGACCTAGAAAGACAGAAAAGTTTTTTGTGTTCAGACCATGATGGTTTAAATCATTGCGTGCGTAGATTTTGTCTTTAATGGTCTCCATCTCCCTATATGTCCATTCACCCCCTCTCCTCAAAGTTTGAGCCTTTTTAACACCAAATAAAAGAGGAAGGAAGAGAAATGCAGTTCATCAAAATTAAGCAAAAGACCCACTAAATCCGATGGTATATGGCTGTGTTTCATGCCCATATTTCCCCACCTCTTTTGCTGTTCTATTCATGCTAATGAAAGAATATGCTTCCCTTTTTTTTTTATGTCTGGGGAGGGGCAGGAAGGAGGAGTGGAGATTCAGAATGAATTGTGCCTTCCTTAACATGTGGTAAACTGGACAGCCCATTAAAGGACATTCTAACTGTGGATGGACCATAGTTTTATAAAAGAGATGAATATTCTTTCTGTTTTGTTCCTATTTTTCCTTTGAGAAGCACTCCACAAACCTTTTGCTCTTTGCCTTTCTTTCTGAGAGCCTTATCAAATGACATACACGTCTCCTTTTTTCTTTCCACTAGACTCCTAGTCACTTGTGCCAAAGGCAAAGATCTTCATTCCATTTACATCATTGCCATCACTGTGTAGGCTTTCCTAGTTCTAACCTTTGCATCAGTTCATATATATCTTTCTATGCTTCTCTGAATTATTCTTATTCATGATTTATTTCAAGCCAGTACTACAGGTTGTTCAGCCATTCCCCAATCAATGGACATCTACTTTGTTTGCAACTCTTTACTATCATAAGAAGTGCTACTATAAATATATTGGCATGTATGGGGCCCCTCCATCTTTGACTTCCTAGAGACATGCTGAGCAGTAGGCTCTCTGGGTTAAAGAATGTGGACGTTGTAGTCCCATTTTTATCACCATCTCAAATCACCTTCTAGAATGATTAGCCTATGGTTCCTCCAATCATTGTGCTGGGCTTTCTGGAGTCCCTCCAATTCTGACTATCCCCATTTTTGTCATCTTTGTCACTTTGCTGAGCATCGGGGAAAACATTAGAATTGTTTTGATTTTTTACTTTTTAAAATCGGGGCATACTTTTCCTAATCATAGAGTAAGGGTATTTTAGATCTTAAAGGGATAGATAAAGAAACTTAACCTCTATATAACTTGCTTTGTTTCTATGATGTTTCCCCATTAGATTCCAAGCTCCTTGAGGGCAGGGACTGTCTTTTGCCTCTTTTGTATACTCAGTCTTAGTGCAATGCCTGGCACATAGCAGACTCTTAATAAATGTTTATTGACTGGCAGAGAAATCTTAAGTGCCTTGACTAAGGTCACAAAGCTAGTTAGCCTCAGAGCTAGCTTGATCCCATGTCTTATGGGTCCCAAATCAGTTCAGCTCTTCCCATACTGTCAAGGCCATTGGAATGTCAGAGTTTAAAGGAGCCTTGCAGGTTTTCTCTCCAAGTCTGAGCCCCTGATGGGCACCAAAGAACAGTGCCTTTTGGTATAAAGCATAAACACATCCCCCAAGAGAACTCCCCTCAAACAGATACAGCAGAAACAGAACTACAAGATGAAACCAAGTGGCTTTAAGGGTCCCATGAGGCTCTGGCAGCATTTAAAATACCTGCTTTCCCGGGTACCAGGTAATCCCATTGAAGGTGCCCTGAAATTCACTGTGGTCACATTCAAATGTTTATACCAGCCCTCAGAGTCTCCCAGGAAGTGTGACATCATTCCAGTAACAGCTCTACTGACAAACGGCAGTCTAATGGCCATAGGACTCTTTTGGACACCGTATAGCATTTCAACAATGGGAGTTCTTTTCTTAATAAGAATAAACCAGAGCACAGAACAGCAACATAAAAGCCTCATGTTGTGGAATGAACAATCGGAAGGAATCAAGGAATCTAAGTTTAAATACCAGTTTTGATGTTTACTTGCTCTGTGATATTTGACCCATCACTATCTTTTTGGAGGCCTTAGTTTACCCAGTGAAATGGAGGAAGAGGGCTGGACTAAACACTCCCTTCCATGGGTAGAGTACTATGATCCTAAAACCTAAAACTAGAGCATAACTAGGATGAGGTGACAGAGGGGCTGTCTTACGGCGTCAAAATGTAAAGGTTGCTGATACTCCTTCAGGAGAAACAGTTAAAATTGGGGCCTAGTTAGTAAGAATAATTACTTAAAATGGGAAGTTGCTTGATGAGCCCAGTCTGTCCCACATGAGGTCAGCCTCCTGCAAATTGAATTTATCTTCAAACATCACTCTGATGGTGCTTTTCCTGCTGCTTTCCACGATCTCATTTGTGAATCTTGTTACAGGTGGGGAAAATGCTGGTAGCAGTTCCACTTATAACCTTGGTCAAGAGGCCTAGAATTCTGAGCTGGAGGAGGTAAGGAATTCTCATCTCTCTGAGGTGGTTTGTCTATCCAGCCTGCCCATTCTAAGTGCCTGAAACTCCTCATTAGGGATGATTTTTGGTTGATAAATCTCTTTCAGCTGAGAGAGTAACCTTCTAATGATGAGTTAATTAACTGAACATTAGAAAAGCTCACATCAAGCTTTTGATTACAGTTATAGAAACGCCACACTCTAACCTTTGCTGATTTTCTAATTACAGTTTCTCAAAATCCCAATTATTTCTCCTTCACTAACAATCACCTTTAAATGCAGTTTCCTCTGTAGGTGGCCAGGTGTCTCTATTGGGACAATGAAGTTTCTGATTTGATCATCAGAATCATCTCGGGGTATGATCAATCGATACACCAAACCAACAAGCATTTATTAAATGGTTACTAGGTGCCAGGCACTGTGCTAAATGCTGAGATGGAAAGAAAGAGTGAAGAGAGCCACTCCCCTCTGGGAGCTTACATTCAAAATGGGAAGGCAACATTATGTACATACAAGACGCAAAGAGAGTAGATGGCCTGTAATCCTAGAGGAGAAGGCTCTAGGAAGTGGGAGGGTTGGGAAGGGAAGGCTCTCTGGCAGAAGGCAGCATTTGAGCTGAGTCTTATTGGAAGGCAGAGGTTCTAAGAGGAAAGACAAAGAGGGAGAGCATGCCAAGCGTAGGCACAGATAGTGCAAAGGCATGGAGATTAGAGATGGGTGGAGTGTGTTGTACAAAGAATGGTAAATGGGCCAATAAAAATGGACCTTAGAGTAGACTTAAGGAGACTAGAAACATTGGAGGGGGTCAGGCCATAAAGCCAAGTGTTGAATTTGAAGTCATGGGACCTAGGTTCAGATCTCAGCTCTCTCACTTCCTGTGTGATATTGGCAAGTGATTTACTCTGTGCCTCAGTTTCCTCCCTTGTCATATGAGGGGGCTGGACTTTATTTCTCCAAAGTTCTGTTCCAGCTTGAAGATTCAATGCTTTGGGAACCTTCTTTCATGCAGCCAGTGATTAGCAGAGTCAGAATTCAGACTCTGGCCCCTGCCCCCTTACCAACCCTGGCAATCCCCAACCTCACCCAATCCAGAAAAGAGACACCAGTCCTGGGTTTGGAGTCAGAGAACCTGCGTTCAAATCCTAATTCTTCTTGTGTGACCTCTTTGGATCTCATTTTCTTCATCTGTTAAATAATGGTGTTGGTGTAAATGATCTTTGAAGTCCCTTTAACTCAATTTATTCTGTGGATCCATAAGGAATTAGTAAGTACCTACTGGGGTGGGAGTATACATAGAGGGAAGGGGAGAGGAAGGGGATCAGTTCTTTGGTTTACAGAAGGAAACCCTCTCTGACAAAGATTGTTGTCAAGAAGGAGAAATGTGCAAAGTGATTGAGAGAATCCCACCCAGAAAATCCTGTCTGCACCTATTCAATGGAGCTGATGGTTATCAGAGATGTGGGGGGAAGGGAGAGAAGGGTCCCCTTGGAAGGCAGAGGAGGTATTTCCAAGAACCTCCTCTCCATGCTCACTCGTCATCCAGAGCTTCTCCCCACATTAGCCACACTTAGGACAAGTGCGCCCAGCTGCTGCCAAGCCCTCCCAACCCCCCCCCCTCCCATGCATGACTCATTGGGACATCCTAAGTGGATGACTTCCATAACAGGAATGTTTGCTCTCCAATGCCCCTCTGCCCAAAGTGGCCACCTGGCTTCCTCGTGAAGCAAGTTTTCAAAAGATTTAAAGCTAGAAGGGCCCTTAGAGATCATGGGATGATGGCACCAGAGCCAAAGGACCCTTTGGGGGTCATGAAGACCAACCTGTAAAAAAGGTAAGGCCCACACAGGTCAAGTAACTAGACCATGGTCACACAGGAAGGAAATAGTGGAGTGAAGACCTGAACCCAGGTCCTCTGTTTCTAAACAGGACAGCTAGGTGGTGCCATAATGCAGTCTTGAGCCTAAAGTCAGGCTCATCTCCTCAAGTTCAAATCTGGCCTCAGATACTTCCTAGCTGTGTGACTCTAGGCTAGTCCCTTCACCCTGTCTGCCTCAGTTTCCTCACCTGTAAAATGAGCTGGAGAAGGAAGTGACCAATCACTCCAGTATCTCTGTCAAGAAAACCCCAAATGGGGTCACAGAGAGTTGGACATGACTGAAAAAAATGACTGAACATCCCAAACCCAGTGCTCATTGTACTGTTAGTCGCCTCATTTCACACATGGGGAAACTGAGGAGGAGAGAGACAGTGGTCACATTGCCATGGTCACCCATAATAACTGGCTCAGCTGGGATTTGAAATCACGTGCTCAGACTCCACACTCACACTACAAACACCGAAGTGTCTACGCTGTCCTTACTCTTCAGAGCATCTTGGGCTCCTTCCACTGCATCTGGGAGCACATTGGGGCCAGCTCACTTGACTTAGGAGAGCCCATTGTTAAATTTTCGGTCTGAGCATTCACGCCTCAGAAATCAGGAAATGCCACAAATCAGGGATCGATTCATTGTTTTTTTGATTTTCAGATTTAAGAAAGTGGTGGAGAAAATGTTGATGATATAGATTAAAATTAAAAGCATGCCGTGTGTACTTTTTTTGGAGAGCTGGTTGTTAAATATTTATCATCACACCACTAACTGGACTTAGGAGAGCCCATTGTTAAATTTTTGATCTGAGCATTCGCACCTCAGAAATCATCAAATGCTACAAATCAAGGACTGGTTTATTGTTTTGTTGATTTTCAGATTTAAGAAAGAGATGGAGAAAATATTGATGACATAGATTAAAATTAAAAGCGTGCCATGGGTACTTTTTTTTGGAGAGCCGGTTGTTAAATATTTATCATCACACCACTAATTGGACCACCCCTATTTTGTTTGCAGGTCATAGGAGTTAAATGACTGGACCAAGGTCATATGGATAGACAGCAGCAAAATTTGGATTAAAAACTTGGGTCTCCTTGTTCCCGGTCCTCTTCCTGCCCTCAGTCAGGATGCCATTTTCAGAGACAGCCCTAAATGTCCAACCTGTTGGTTTTCCTGGTCTTGTTGTGTGGGAACCAGCAGATCCCCATTCCTGTCTGCCCATTGCTCTATATAGACTTGGCCTAGAGTCTGGGCCTGGGTTCCTGCTAAGTTCTCCCTCCTGTATGCCAACTCTCTCTTCCTGACCCCCACTTCTTAATTTCAGATGCAGCTTCTTGCTTCTGATACCAGCTGTCCTTTATCCCTACACAGACAGATGGTGGTTGCTAGCCCTCCTTTGTCCAATGCCAAGAGGTTACATGACTTGCTCAGGGTCACACTCAGGATTTGAACCCAGGTTCTCTGGGCTCTACATCCAACACCCTTTCCCACCATGTCAGACCCGCCTCCAATAAGAAACTAGTCAGTCAACTAAAGTTTAAGTTCCCACTATGTGCCAGGTGTTGTTCTGAGAACAGGGCACACAAGCATGACAGATGAAACATCCTCTCCTTACAAAGGGCTTGCATTCTAACATTGGAGATAGTAAGTGCATATATCAATATGAAGTGTAGCCTCATCCTTGAACTGTTCAATCAGAGGTTGGGGCAGCATGGGGCTATGGGAAAAGTGCTAGATTTTGCACCAGATGACTTGTGTTCAAATCCTGAAAGGAAACAAGTTTCTGGAGAAATGAAGAGACTTACCCAAGTTTACACAGTCAATAGCATATCCAAGTCTCCTGACTTTCCCATTCTAATTCTCTACCATTTACCATCTTTGTGAATGTGGACAAGACCCTTAAACTCTACTGTGGAGTGAGAGCACTGAACTCTATGATCTCTGAGATTCTATGATCCCATGAAAGTCAAATCACACCCCCCAAAAACCAGACAAAAAACAAAGCCACCAAATAATCAGTTAAGGAAAAAAATAAGCAAGGGGGAGAAAGCAAAGCTTGCCAGGAAAGGGGGATTAACAATAACCTTCCTCTGGAGGCATCCCCACGTCTCCCAGCTGTAATAAAGTGGACATTTTCCCCTCTGCCGAGCATCCCTCCTTCCTACTTCTGTTGAAGGCTCTATTGTCCTCCACGGAGAAAGAAAAGCATTGATCTCTTCCCTTAGTACAACGTCCCTCCTTCCCGTAAGAGGTCCCTTGTCTGGTACCAGTAATGTATGGTCTTCATTTATCAGGGGCCCCCTCCTCCGATGCCATCTATCACTTCCTCTGGTGGAGAAGACAGTGGCAGATGGATTTTGCCCAAGGGTTCTAAAGAACCTGGGAAACCCCAAGAGCTCAGCTTTATTTATAAACTGCAAGCAACAAACAGACAGCTGCAGATGGCCCAAGAACTGAAATGCACCACTCAAGCTGACATGCCACTTTGGAGCTTGCTGGTTAGGCAGCTCCCTATGTGGCGTGATTG
>CM053584.1:376990849-376995230 GCA_028627135.1 Pseudochirops cupreus
TTCATAGACATTATTGGCTACTACCTCCCTTTCCAGGTTTCTCCACTGCCCTCCATGTTCTTGGCTTCCTTGCTGTTCTTCACACATAGCACTCCAGCTCCTGTGACTCCAGGCATTTTCATTGTACATCCCTCTACACCCAGAAAATTCTCCTTTCCTCATCTCCACCTCTGGGAAATCTTGACCTCTTTCTAGCCTCAATAAACTCCCACTTTCTCCAAGAAGCATTTCCTGGTTCCCACTTCATTCTAGTGCCTTTCCCAGTGACTTTGAACAGCCCTGCCTCACTTAAATCCAATTCACCCACACATCATGGCATCATCTCCCCAATGTCATGGTCCTCTTCAAGAATGAATGACAAACAACGACAATCCCCAAATTGATTTGGCCTATAGTTTGTTTGTATGTCATCTTCCCCATTAGAGTGTGAACTCCTTGAGAGTAGACATTGTCTTGTGTCTTTCTTTGTAGCCCTTGGCATACAGTAGGAACTTAATAAATGCCAGTTGACTGATTCTTGCCATCTATTCTGCTAACAACCCCGTAACATAGGCAAAGAAGAACAGTGCATGTTGAGAGTTATTCTAGTATGCTCTTTTCATGCTCTAATATGCAGTATGATTCTCTAAGTGTGTGTCTTAAACCCTTTACTAGTGTGCAAGCTCTCTTCAGCCCAGGGAACATCTATCTTCTTCATTTCCACACCTTCTCCCCTTTTCCCAGCAGTTAACACAGCACGACACATATGATGGGTGCCTGATACACATTTATGAATGAATGAGTGTATACATGAATTCTTCTTAGCACTCAAAGAAAATGGAAAACAAAAACACTAGGGAAGCAACTCGCTGAAGAATTCCTTAGCATTGTGTCTTTTCTAGACGCTGGACTCCCCAGTTTTGAATATTCCTCAGAGTTTGAATTTGAAGGTGGAGGAAAATGTCTTCCAATCTACTTCAAGGGATCCCCCAGTCAGGACTTCTCACCAATCCCTAAGATGGAATTTCAAAATCCTATTTCCATTGTTCTCTCTTTGAGAGATGTAATGGGAACAGAAACTGACAGGAGATCTGAATTCTAATCCTAATCAATCCTTCAGTCAATCAATAAGCATTTATTATGACTCTACTATATGTCATACACCGTCCTCAGATTGTGTCTATAGAGAACAATGTAGGCCCTGCCTTGAAGGAGCTTATATCCCTAACTGCAAATATTTCTCTGGGTAACGTGGGATAAGTTCTTTCTTTCTCCTGGGCCTCCATTTACTCATCTGTAAAGTGGGAAGAGGTAGTGCAGTGGGGAGGGGGTAGAGTATTGCATGTGGAGTTAGGGAACCTGGACTCAAATTGTACTTCTGTTACTTAATGACTGTGATCTTGAGAAAGCCCCTCTCCCTCTCCTGGCCTTAGTTTCCTCACCTATAAAATGAAGGGTTTAAGCAAGATGATCTCTGTGGCGTCTCCCAGCTTGAAGTCCTGTGAGTTAATATAGAAAGGGAATTATATTGGCACCCACCATGTGCTACCATTAGACATGACCTTGGGACACATTGGACCAGAGGCAGTAGTAGTCATTAGGACTCCCTTGACTAAGAGGGACATTTTTTTTTTCTTCCAAGACATGGTCCACAAAGGAAGTTAATCACTCCTCCTTTACCTGGAATCATTAGCAAAAATTATTTTATGAAACTTCAAATTGTGCACAGCTTTGACAATGGCAATGTACAGAGAACTATAGGGATCTGTCTCCCTCCCGTTCCCTTGGGAAGCTTTCGATCTAAGCTGGAGGCAGAGGAGGACATGCCTAGAATGATAATAGGCACTTCCACTGGACCTTTGAAATTGGCACAAAGCTCATAGATCCTGTATCTAGAGCTGGGAGGAAGCTCAGAGGCCATCTAACCTAACCTTTTCAATTACAGAGGAGGAAAATTAGACTCTCCAAGGTTAAGTGACTATTCAAAGACAACAGAACCAAGGACCCAAACCTAGGTCTTTTGACTCCAAACTCCATGAGAATGCATTGCTGCTCCCTCAAACCTACCATTAACAAGCTATGTGAGCTCAGGCAAGTCCCTTCCCCTCTCTGGGCCTCAGTCTTCTCCCCTGAGAAATGGGAGATTAGACTAGCTGATCTCTAACATGATCTCTGTTCTGACTGTGGTCCAAAGTTGTTGGGAATGTGGTTCAACTAAGACTGGAGAGAGACACCCCAAAGAGCCAAGATCAGGAGGCCGGGTAGACCCCTACAGCTAGGCCCTAATTAGTACAAATAATGAACCTCCTGAAGAGGTGACATGTATTCAAATTCACACTGTTCAAAGTTGTAATTATGTAAAACATGGTCATTGGTTCTAGTCAAATGGAAGCATTCAGCATCAATCTCAATAATGCATACCTAACTACAGGGTTAGATTCGGAACTTGGTGAGCTAACAAAAGTGGTCAACATTTTGGGTCAATCTGGAAGGACCTTGGAGAGGAGATGGGATTCCAGGAGGGACCACAGCATCATAGATTTAGTGGTGTTAGAGATTCCTTTATTAATTGATCCTCAGAGCGGTTAATTAACTTGTCCACGGTTACACAGCTAAGGAGTGTCTAATGTGAAATTTGAACCCACTTGACCAGAGATCCAAGACTCAGTATTCACTATATCATTGGTTTATATGACCACCAAGAAACCAGTTAGGAGAGGACATTCTAGGTATATGGTATGCCTTTGGAAAGCTGGAGGCAGGCATGAGAGGAATGGAAGAAGATGCTTCTGAGTACCTGCCTGCCCTGGGATGTTATTTGCTTTGTGGAGAAGGATGTCAAGTCAAGCACAACCTTCTCTTTATCAGTTTCCCTTGAGGGCATTTTGAAGCTATCAAATCCACTTTCCAACTGGCCGAGGTAGTTTAGCACTCTTGACTTTCACGCTGAAGCAGGAATCACCATATGAATCTCCTCCTGTGACAGCCATAACTGAAATGCTGTTGGAGCTGCCTGCCCCTGTCCTCTTCTGGCCACAAATACCTGTCCTCCTATTAGGTCCAGACACATATGTCTAAGACTATGTGGGATGGAGTGTCACAACCCCTTGGGGGTGTATGTGATAGAAGGGGGCACTTCCCATCAGCCATGAGGACTCATTTAATCAGTCACTCAGAACTCCATGGATATACTAAAATAGCCTCAGTTTCCTCATCTGTAAAATTAGGAACCAGTCAACAAACATTTATTAAGTGCTTGCTGTATGCCAGGCAATGCACTAAGTACCGAGGATACCCCCCCCCCAAAAAAAAGGCAAAAACACAGTCCCTGCTCTTAAAAAACTTACATTTTATTGAGGAAGACAACGTACAAATAACTGGTTTTAGTCATTCAGTTAGGCCCAATTCTTAATGACCCCACAAAGGTGTTTTCTTGACAAAGATAATGGAGTAGGTTGCCATTTCTTCTCCAGTGCATCCCCGTTTTACAGATGAGGAACTGAGACAAATAGGGTTTCAGTGGCTTGCCCAGGGTCACACAGCTAGCAAGTGTCTGAGGCTGGATTTGAACTCAGATCTTCCTGACTCCAGGATGAGTGCTTTACCACTGCACCACCCAGCTGCCCTGCAAATAACTGAACATAAACAACATATAGACGCTGAATGGAAAGTAATCTCAGAGGAAAATGTGCTATCAGTGGGAAGGATCCGAGGAAGCCCTCCTCAAGAAAGTGGGTCTGAGCTCTCTGTTTTAAAACTTATTCTATTGTACGTAGGATTTTTCATGGATCCTTCTGTTCAGCCCAGAAAAGGCAATACTGGTGTATTTATTTATTACATTTATTACATCTTTTGTAAGAACCAGCTCCCAGGGGCACCCATACAGCGTGGGGAAGCTCCATACTAAACCTTATCCAGAGCTCTTACTAGGAATAATTTCACTTTGGGGTATGGAATATGGGGCATGGGGTATTTGGGGTATGGGAGAGGGCACTGCAGAAACCAGCATAACTTCAGTGTTCAATTCTGGCAGGGGATGGGGCTGTTAGACTGGACCCTGGAATGGTGAGGCTCAGGTGAAGCTGAGCCCTTCAGGAAAGGGCTGGAAAAAACTGCAAGGTGAAGTATGGAGAAGGGGTTTCTCTAGAGAGAAGGAATCTTGTACCTCGTGAAGTATGGTCTTCTCCCAGGTTAGTATCATGATGTAAAACTGTTAGACTCATACTAGTTATAGTTCTAGGCCTAGCCTGCAGGCAAAAGAACCGGGAAACAGATCAAAAACAAAGAAAAGTGTAGCTGTCTTCTTTGTTGTTTTTAAATTCCCTTCTACCAATCATTGTTGCTTCATGGTTTGAAGTGTTCCCATGGCTTTCTATTACCTCAAGGATTAAATAAAAACTCC
>CM053584.1:376995730-377034430 GCA_028627135.1 Pseudochirops cupreus
ATGAAAGATACAGGAAGCTTTGTGCCGTATCTTTTTTAAACACTGCATGTAGGTTGGAGCGCCACGAGGACAACTTTACTAAAACAAACCCTCTTGGCTCAGTCTTTCTATTAGGAATTCAACCCTTTGCAGACTGATTAACCAAAAGAGCCTTTTTCTAATTTTTCATTAGATGGTTGATTCTGTATATTTTGAAAGGCATAGAACCTTCCTGTGGGCAGTAGAAACAATTCTGATAATAAATGATTCTTTCCCTTCAGTAAGCTCAGCTTGTGTGTCTGGATTTGGTTGTTGTTGTTGTTGTGTGTGTGTGTATGTGTGTGTTTATTTAACAACAACAAAAGTTTTCTAATAAATTATTCAAGATAAAGCATCCTTCATTTCCTGACTGGCACAGATGTTGGAAGCAGCCCCACATTAATAAGCCGCCCAAGTACAGTCTAATCAGCACGCCAGCCAGGCTGAGGGCACAGCGAGCGTTTAAGTCTAATCAATACTCACAAGGTAAAAAGACAGTGGGTACACAGAACAGGACTTGGTGGGATATAGATTTCCGCTTACAAGTCAACAAAGAGCTAATAATTCTCCGTGGATACCCTGCAGCTGGGGGAAATTCCCGCCAGCTAGTTCACCTCCAAGCAACCCTTTGTAAATGTGATCAGCAGCCCTGAAAGCCAGTTATTCCTTTAGTCACACAAGATTTGAAGCTGGAAGGGACATTGGAGATCATCAAGGGAGTCCAAAAATCTCTTGTTTTACAAAGGAAGAAACTGAGGCTTAGAGAGAAAAAAAAAAACGTAACCTGACCAAGGTCATAGAGAACAGTAATTATCAGAGTCAGATTTTGAATGCAAGGTCCCTGACTTGCTAAATGTGTGACCTTGGACAAGTTAGAGCCCCTCTTTGTGGTTCAGTTTCTTCATCTACAAAACAAAGGGGTTGGACAGAGGTTCTTAATCTTTTTTTCATCGTGATTCCCCTCAGAAGTCTGGTGAAGCCTGTGAATTCCTTCTCAGATGAATGTTATTAATGCATAAAAATATGGAAGATCATAAAGAAAAACAAGTATATAGAATCCCATTAATAAAATATTGTTTTTAAGTTCCTGGACCCCAGATTAAGAATCCCTGAGCTAGCGGGGTTCTGAGGTCCCTTCCCACTCTGGATTCTGTTAGCCTGTGATTTCAGAAGCACTGCTCTGCCCCACTGCAGTGTGTACAAGGCACACAAGATGGGATTGGAAAGGAGGAAAGTGGAAGATGAATTGAAGAGGAAGGAGGCAAGGGGATGGAGGACAGAAATGAGTGGTTAATGGAGCCCTGGCAGAGTCTCCCTGTTGGAAAAGGGAAGCAAATACATCTTTTGAAAGGATTAGGTTGAGAGGCATCTGTGGTGCCTGCCTTCATCTTTGTTAATTGACACAGATGATTTTCCAAAGCATTCCTACGCTGGCTGAATCTTAACGAAGTCTGGGAGGGGGAGCAGAGAAACTGCAGAGGCAGTGGATTCCATCAGGGCTACAGAAACACTAAATTGGGTGTCGAGATGCTGGGAAGCTAGCTCGAGTTCTGCCACCATTATTGAAGGCAAATCACCTCGCTAGGTCTCAGGTTCCTCATCTGAAAAATGGATTCTAAAAAGGGTAGAATGTGGAGAGAATGGGTTTAACTCAAATACCAGCTCTGCCACTTACTAGCTGTGTGACCTGACCTCAAATCCTTCATTTGTAAATAAAAGGAATGTACAAGATACAACCTTGTACTTCTTGATTCTATGATTGGGTGTGGTTGTTTTGTTTCCATCTGGTTTTGGTGAATATCTGATTTCATAGGTGCAAATAATATTAGCCAATGTTTACGTGGCACCAACTATGTATCCGGCACTTGTGCTAAGGGCATCACAAATATATCATTTCATCCTCACAACAGGACTTCAAGGTAGATGCTATTATTATCTCCATGTTACATATGAGGAAACTGAGGCAAACAGGTTTAAGTGACTTGCACTGGGTTACATTACTAATAAGTATCTGGGAACAGATTTGAACTCAGATCTTCCTGACTCCAGATCCAGCACTCTGTGTACTATGGTGCCCAACAAGTAGTTGCCCAGGTAACTAATTACTCTTTCTGTATCTTGTATACGCCCATGTCTGTACATGTTGTCTTCCCCATTTGACTGTAAGCTCCTTACATTAGAATGTAAAAGGGTGGGGACTAATCTTGACTTTCTTTGTAACTTCAGTACTTAGCATTGTGCCTAGCATTTAGCATTCAGCAAATGCATTGTAGAAACTCTTTATGGATATAGGTCAGCAGTTTCTCAGCCACTCACAGCTTTGAATAGTCGTCTGAGGCACTGGGAGGTCATTGGCTTGGCCATGGTCACAGAGTCACAAGTGTCAGAGGGAAGACTTGAACCCAGGTCTTCCTGACTCCCAGGCCAGTCTTCTATCCATTACAGGACACCATTTCTCCACATCAGACCTCTATATGCTTATTTCAGGTAAATATTGCAATTAAATTGCATGTCCTTATCCTACACTGACTCAGCAATGAGCAGCTTAGTCTTTTCACACGCAAATTAAAGCTGGGAGATGGCAGTTCCCCTTTGTGTCTGAGAGAGACAGGCTGAGTGACTGCTTTCAGCCCCTCCAAGGAACCATGGCAGGCTGAGACCAGTCATTCATACCCATGGGATAATGTGCTCAAAGTTTGAGGCTCCCAGAAGAAAAGTGAATGGACAGATGCCAAAGGGAAAGTCCCATGAGATCAATTCTCCAACATCCCTGAGGTTTGGGGCCTCAGAAGCTTTAGAAACAGCCATTTAAAAATGAGAGTTCTCTGAATGACCTGCTTTAATCCAACTCTCCAATGCCATTATCTGAGAGTGATGCATGAGATCATTCATGTCCATGAAATAGATCTAGGTGGCAAGCCTGCTGTTTGAGGGAGACATCCCCTTGAAGGCTATTCCGAGGTTCTGCATGACCAAGGGAAAGAGTGTTTGGCTTAACCTCACCTGCTACCACCTTCAAAACCAGACACTCCCCCCCAAAAAAAGAGCTATATCAAGTTGACCCACAGGCTCCTTGTGGGGAAAAGAGCAAAGATCTGTTAAGAACTGAGATGACTGAGCATCAGCTCTTTGGAAGCATCTATGTGGACCTTCTCTTCATGCCTCATGTGCATAGGGAGACTAAACCAAAACAGAAATGAGAGAGAAGGCCCTGCAAGCTCCAAACTGCCTCTTCATTAGGTAGATCTCAAAGCTTAGACCACAGGGGAGAATCCAGTCCCACCCCCTCATTTTACAGGGGACAAAACAGGAGCCCCCAGAAGGAAAGTAAATCACTAAAATCACACAGTAGTGAGTAGGAGAGTCAATGTTCAAACCAAGATCCTCTAACATCGGGTCCTTCATTCTTCCTGCTACACCAGACAGGAAATGGATTAAGTGAGGTTGGCTATGAACTATGGCCTTAAGCAAAGGATTTAGGCAAGGCTTGAATGGGGCACTTCATGCCAGTCCTCACCACCATCATAATGTCAGTTGCACCCTCATTGTTCTTTTGTATTTAGAGATTCAAAGATTACAAAGCCTTGCTGCTCCATTGGTTTTCACTTTCAAAATGGTTTGAGGGCTTTGGTGGAGCTATAAGCCATGTCAATTTCCACAACGTTGGATAGGGATTGAACCTATGATTTCATTGATACAGGGAACTCCAAGAAGAGGAAACACCTACCAATGCAGGTTGGCACCTTTTCTGAAAATAATAATAACAACAATAGCATGTATATGCTATTTTGAGGTTTGTAAAACACTATCTACATATATATATATATATATATACATAGGTGCAAATATACATTCATATTCATAAACACATATGAATATACATATGCATATATATATACATATACCCATATACATGAGACAGTGGCTCATTAGATAGAGCACTAAAACTGGAGTCAGGAAGACCTGAGTTCAAATCCAACCTCAGATACTTCATAACTATATGACCCTGGGCAAATCATTTAACCCTGTTTGCCTCAGCTTCCTCATCTGCAAAATGAACTGGAAAAGGAAATGGCAAACGACTTCAGTATCTCTACTAAGAAAACCCTAAATGGGGTGTTGGACATGACTGAAACAACTGAACAACACCCCCATATGTAGTATATACATATGTATATGTGTGTGGATTATACAATGCATGTGTTTCCATATGTCCTGTACACATATACATATACACATATATCTACTTATATACATACATATATATACAATACACTTTATACATATACCATGTATATGCAGATACAAATATGTATATGTATGTAACCTCATTTGATAACATATCATCTTAGAGAATTGTCTGGCCCTGAGACTTGCCCATGTAGCCAGTATGTAGGTGAATCAGACCTGGAACCCAAGTCTGTCCAACTCTAGTGCTGATTCTCTATTCCCCATGCCATCTCATAAAAAAGACATTGATAAAAATTAATTCTTAAAGAAAGGTAGCATCAGTGTTTGGGTTTTTATAGCCCTGATGGGGGTTAGGACACCAAGTGGTTCTCTGAGTATTTACCAATGAACAGCCCAGATCATTTCCTCCATGTGTTTCAAGAAGTCCATAGATTTTATACCATTTTATAATACCAGAATTTTTATGGACCTAATAAAAATTAATACTGAAAATAAATCACATTCAGGCGTGAGACTAGTACATTTCCTTAAACTGCCAGAGATGTCAGCTCCCTTTACCAACCACATTATATGGCTTTTTGAAAGGTTTTATGACTTACTCCCCTCTTATGATTGAAAATGCCTGTCACAGTGCCTTTGTTAGCCACTCCATTGGAAGCCAACTGAATTCCCATTACTAGTAATCTTCTTGGATACCTAGAAGCTCAAAACCTGAGAGATCAACCTAGTCCAACCTCTTACCCGATGCAGTAACCTCTTCCATAACATCCCTATCAGGTGGTCAATCAGTCTCTAGGGTAGTAGAAATAAACCGTATTTAGTGTTCAAAGATATGTTCAAATCTCTGTTCTGTTATTTACTAACTGCACAACCTCGAGTTTGTCATTTAATTTTGAAGCAACTAAGCAATGCAGTGCTGGACTTGGGGGCTAGGAAGACCTGAGTTCAATTCCAGCCTCTGATGCTTACTAGCTGTGTGACCTTAGGCAAGTCACTTAACTTCAGTTTCCTTGTTTTCCAAATGAAGAGGTTGGCCTTGATAGCCTCCAAGGTCCCTTTCAGCTCTAGGTCTAAAGTGTTATAACAGGTCCAGACCAAGTGAGCCAGTATCTGCTTCCTTGGAAGCTCCATCAGCTGGTCCTGGTTTATAAGTATAAGCCCTGGGTTCAAAACTCAAGGGCACTGTGTTAGAGCTACTGATCTTCAACTTAAAGACCTATATGATTTAGTTTCCTCATTTGTGAAGCAAGGAGTCCAGATGCAGTATTGTCTAAGGTCCTTCCAACTCTTAATCCTACTTTTCTATGAGTCACATGTCATAAATAGAATCCCTTTGCCCATCGAACATTCAATGACAGTGTTTCTTCTAAGTCTTCCCACCTCCAGCTCTTTCTGGAAGTGCTGTCATGAACCACAAGGCGCCATCAGCAATGGAAAAATAACATGGTACATGTGCTGACTCAAGCCACAATGCTGAGAAATGCAGGGAATGATGGCTGGGCTATGGGCAGCCAAGAGGAGAAGATGAGTGAAGAAAGAAAAGTGGTGCTAACCATTTTCTACTGCTTATCTTACTTAGACAGTCATCCAAGAAGGAGTGACCTAGAGAAGACATGAGTGAGGTTCTAGGGAGTACAGGGGATGAACATTCACTGACCATCCACAGTAGTAACAGCCCACAGAATCAAGCTTCAAAGAAAAGCTCTAAAGAAACCAACCTTTAGGTAAGTTTGAAAAACAAAACCTCAATCACATTGAAAAATATGATTCTGACCATTGTCGAATGGATGGAAGAAAGTTAATCTATACCAAACAAAATTTGGGTTGAAAAATGGCCACAGTGCAGGGAACCATGATAGATTTGGAAAAGGATGGGGCCTTTGAAGGTATCTTAATCCAAACTGCTCATTTTACAGATAAGGAAACTGAGGACCATAGAGGTAAAATGATTTCCCCAAGGTCTCATGGAGCCTGTGTTCTACCACAGAATCTGACTGCAAATCCAGTATTCTTTCTATTGCTTCATGGTTCTGAACTGGGTAAGATGTTGAACTACATGACCTCTTAAATGCTTCCCAACTTTAAAATTCTATAATTTTTAGAGATTTCAAAAACTTTCTATCATTTTTGCTCTCCAAATTATAGAAAGAGATCCTGGGGTGGGGGAGGAAGAGAGGGGAAGAACTCAGATGTGTTTTCAAGTGCTGGAGCCCAGCCTTTTCTGTCCCTCATTCAGATCAGGAGAAAGGGGAAGGCAGCAGGAGCCAAAATCTACATAAACACCTACACAAATACAGATGGGCCAGATGGACAACAGACACAAGCTGAGTTGCCCATACTCTACTCCTGGGAGCAAGCACAAAGAACATAACAAATAAAAAGACAGATGGAAAAACATATACTTCTAAGTCAGGGGTGGCCAGGAAAGTCTATAATCATCAGAAAGAATCCATAGCTCCTCCAAAGAGGAAGGGGCAACTACGTGGTGCAGTGGTTAGAACACTGGGTCTAGAGTCAGGAAGACCTGAGTTTAAATCTAGCCTCAGATACTTATTAGCTGCTTGGCCTTAGACAAGTCACTTAACCTCTGTTTGACTCAGTTTCCTCATCTTTAAAATAGAGATAAAAAAAAGTACCTTATCTTGCAATCCAGTAACAGATACTCCATCTCCCAACTCTGGCCGTTTTCACTGACTGTTCCCTATGAATAGAAGTCTCTGCTTCCTGGATTCCTTTAAGTGTCAGGTAAAATCCCACCTTCTCCAGGAAGCCTTTCCCAATCCCTCTTCACCCTAATGGCTTGCCTCTAGTGATTATTTCCTGGAATTCATCCTATACATAGCTTTTTTGTACACATCTGTTCCCATATTGTCTCTCCCATTAGACCATAAACCCATCAAGGCAGGGATTGCCTTTTACCTTTCACTGTATTCTTAGCCCAGAGCCTGGCACATAGCAGGTACTTAGGAAATATTTCTTGACCAAGTTACTAACATACCATTTATGTGTGTGGAGAGAAAGACAGACATTCAGAAGCCACTGAATAATGTTAAGGATGGATTAAAAACTCTAAAGTCAAAGATTCTGTTTCTCGGGGCATTAAGTTGTGATTGTGAGAGATGAGGAGTTCAAGGAAACAGATCTGTTGAGTGAAAGTTGGGATTTAATAATTATTGATTCCATGGTTAACAAGTGCCCGGAGGGCGAATATCCCCATTTCTACATGGTCTGGTACAAACAGGACTCCAAGATATGGGTTCAAATCTCAACTCCATCACTGCCTTATTGTATAAACCTGGGGAAGCCATTCCCCCATTGGAGCCTGTTTCTTTTCCTATGAAATAAGGGCATTAATCTTCTATCAACCTACCTTAAAAGTTTGCTGTAGGGCAGAATGACATATTGTAATGAAAGCCTAGGTCTTTGAGTCAGAGCACCAAGGCGGGTCCTGACTTGGGCATTTGTGGCCTGTATGACTTGGAATAAGCTTTTTAATCTCCCTTCAATTCAATTTCCTTTGCATAGTTTGGTGAAATAGAAACGAGGCTAGATCTGGAGACAGGCAAACTGGGTTTGAATCACACTTCTGTCATTTGATATTTGTGTGACCCTGGGCAGGTCACTTCTCTCTGGACCTCCTTTTCCTCCATTGTAAAATGTGGGTGTGGAAAAGATGACCTCCAGGATCCTCTCCAGGCCTAAAGCCTAGTCACCTAAAGGACCATATAAATGAATTATATTCAGGTCATCTCATTACAAATTAAACCCATCCATGACTCAATCTTAACTTCTCTTGAATATCTCCAGAAACATGGGGCTCACTACTTCCCAAATCAGCCCTTCCCCATGGCATGGCTCCTAGTTTTGGAAAGTTCTTATCTTGTGCCCAAATCTGCCCTGGAAATTTCATCAGAAATGAGTCAGCATGGAATACTGGACAGAGCATGGGATTTGATGTCATAAAAATCTGACTTCCAGTCCTGCATCAAGCATTTCATAACTATGTGACCCTGGGCAAAGGATCTAACTTCTCTGGTGCTTCAATTTTCTCAACTGAAAAAGGAGGGGTTTGGACTCCATGATATTCCATTTGTAAATCTCTAATCCTATGAATAATGTCCTGATCCCTTCCCCACAAGCTGACAGAAACCCCCCCCTCAAAATTACCTCATATCTATGCTATATATATTTCATATGCACATGTATGTATGTGTACATGTGATGTATTGCCCCATTAGAATCTAAACTCCTTGAGAACAGGTTTCCTTTTTGTCTATGTATTCTTAGTACTTAATATAGTGCCTAACACATAATAGATGCTTAATAAATGTTTCTTGATAGACTGATAGATTTGCCCCTTGGTCCCCAATAGAGGAGACAGTGTGGTACCATGGACAGAGCACTGGGTTTGAAGTTAGGACCTGGCTTGGAATCAGAGTTCTGCTTCTTGTGTGCTATATGTGCTTGGCCAAGTTAATGAACTTCTCTGGTCCTCAGTCACTAAATTCTCTTCTAGATCACTGTTGTGAGGGAAGCCTTATCCAAACATGGTCATGCTGGTTTTCAGTTCACAACTTAAGTCCATTTTTCCTTCTAGAGTTCCATGGAAAACAATGTTGACTCTGCTCTTATGACCATGTTTGTCTATGTTGGAATTATTGTCTCAGCTCATTCTGCCTTCAGCCCAGTGTAAGACACAAACCACCCACAGGGCCATATGTGTGCATTCTGAGCAAAGCAGCATGGAAACAACATTCCCTTGGGAAGAGAGACTGGGGAAAAACCACACATACATCCAGAAACCCACCCAGAGAGCTTTGATGTCAGTCCCTTGGATTTCAAGAAAAGTTCTCACTTCATTCCATAGCTAGAGATAAAAAAAAAATATTTCCTCATGAAATCTAAATTCTGCTCCTCTTGTCTGGTGCCCGAGGTCAGGCAGAGCTGCAAGCTCAGGGTCAGTCCTTAAAAGTTAGGGAATCCTAGAACTTTGGGAACTAGATTAATCCCCCCTGGAGGCCACCATGTCCAGCTCCCTAATTTGACAGAAAGGAGAACTAAGACCTAAAACTGGAGAATTACTTCTCCGAAGGTCATATAAAAAAGGGAAAGCAGAACCAGGATTGGTATCTGTAATAGCAATCTTTGGTATCTTTTCACTAGCCCAAGGACTCCTGTCAATTTTTGTATGTATGTCGTGGATTCCATTGGCATTCAGGTAAAGCCTATGGACCCCTTCTTGGCATAATTGAAGTAAATGCTAAATTTCAGTCGGAGGTTCACAAAAATAAAGGGTTCTTTTTCCATTCAAATTCATGGAGCCACTGAAATCTTTTCATGTATCCATGGACCTGAAGTTAAGATAACCTGTGCTAGACCACACTGACTCTCTTTTTGTCAGGGCATGGTGTCGATAATGGGAACAAGGAACCATGGACCCTATTGAGACAAGGACACATTTCCCTCCGGGCTCTTCTTTTGGCATGAGTCACCAGGGGTGTACTGAAGCCAACTTGAAAAGGCTCTGAGAGCCAAGTGGTAAATTTTCAGTGTGAGTATTCATACCTCAGAAATAGGCAAAGGCTACAAATCTGAACTGCCATTTGTCTAGAATTTTAAAATGATGGCAACAGTGTTAATAAGGCAAATTAAACTTTAGAGCATGTCCTACGGACATTATTAAAGAGCTAGTTGTTAAACATTTACCAATGTACCTCCCAACTGCTGTCTAAGGGTATTTGTTTTTTCCATAACTGGACTGTCAGCTCCTTGAGGGAAGGCACAGGGCCACTGTGGACTAAAATACAGTAAAGAAATTATAGTGGTAATAAACCCCAAACAAACAAACATGCAACTGGCTGTGAGATAAGAAGACCCAGGGATGAATCTTATCTCTGCTACTAACTAGCTAGAGGACCCTGAATAGGTCACTTTACTTTAAGGGAGCTCAGTTTCCTAGACTGTAAAATGGAACTAGTAATACTGCACCTCTCAGAGTTGCTGTGAGAAAACTCCTTGCAAACTTGAAAATGCTATAGAAATGGAGAGGGGGTATAAGGATGGTATTATGCCTATCCCTGCAACTGTCACAGAGAGTATGGTACTATATAGCTAGCAATCAGAATCAGCTTCTGAAAAATAGTGTTAGCACTTATACAGCATTTTCAAGGCATGCAAAGAGCTTTCCAAGTATTATTCATTTAATCTTTACAACCCAAAGAAGTAGGTGTCACCATTATCCCCACTTTACAGATGAGGAGACTGAGTCAGACAGAAGCTAATTGACTTGCCCATACAACTAGTAAGTGCCTGAGGTCAAATTTGAACCTAGATCTTCCTGACTCCAAGTCTAGCCCTATAGGCACTGCACCACCCAGCTTCCCTCAAGGATGGACACCATAGAAGAGTAGTCATTATAACGATATTCCCCTACAATAAAACCTTTTGGTGTCTTCATAGTTATACCACCAAAGTCGTCGATGTGGACAAACAGCAGGCCAGATGGAATCATCTTTGGCCCATGTGTATCAGGAGGATCACCCTCTTCCTTGTGGACATCCCTTCTCTAGCTTATGGCTTGGAAGGTTTCCTTCTCCTGTAATTATTTATCAAGTACACACACATACACATAGGTAAATGTGCATGTGTATAAGTGTATAATGTGTATGAATATATATGTAAGTGTTGCATTCCTACATACACATATACTCATGTGTGCTGTGTGTGCTTTGTACGTGTATGTGTGTATGTACATGTGTGTATATCTCCTTTCACTGGCTTTAGATCTGAACCTAGCCAGTCATTAACTGAGCAGGAACAAACAGCAGTGCAAACTCAGTCAATCTGATTACGACGCACTCTGGCTGATGAATATAAATGATTTGAAAATTAAAAAGCTATTAGGTTATTAAAAATAGCTCCTGAGAACAATCTCTCAATAAATTCTTTTCATGCTTAAAAAACCCACTGGAAAGAGTATAAATGGTAATACAGGCCATCAAGAAAGTCAATAACGAGACATAATGGTCAATTTCTCTGATATTATTGTCTAATTAAGCAATTCTGCTTTAGTCAGAGTTGTATTTCACTAAAGCAGCATCCGTGTGTTCTAAAAAAATATCCTGAATCTGACTTTGGAGCAGGGGGCGGCAAGAAGGAATCATAAGACAGGAAACATTTTAACTTTGCAAAATGTTGTTCCCCTTTGTATTTTTCTTTGCTGGCAGCGTAATTCAGCAGCGAACCTGTCCGGCAAGCCCTATGCTTAGCCCCCACAGGCAGCAGTCGTAAACTTGAGGAAGGTCACCCTTCAAGTTCATACAGTGGGGCACAGGGAACCTCACAGCAGCAGAGCATGAGCACAAACCTCATTAGACAAAATGGGAGCCCGAGGAGGAACCAACATCACAGGTCTAAGTTTGTCTCTCTGAAGAAACCGTGTCAGTCATCAGCACTATCCAGGTGGGTGTTGTTGGGTCCACTACAAGGCTTAGAAGGGTATCATAGAAGATTAAGATGTGGCAGTCAACGGTAAAAGTCATAGACCCCTTCGTTTATCAGTCAGTCAATAAACTTTAATTTAGCACTCAGAGTGAGTCAGGCACTGTGCAAAGTACTAGGGCTACAAAGATGAGGGCCACAAAAAATGAAACAACCCATGTTCCCAAGTAGCTGACATTCTAGACTCAAAAAGACCAGCATTTGAACTCTGCCTCAGACACTTAATAGCTACGTTACTTAACTTTCCCTAGCCTCAGTTTCCTCATCTGTAAAATAGAAGAATTGGGCTGCATCATCTTTGAGGCCACTACTAGCTCTGGAACTATTATCCTACCATCAATTCTGTGGTTTCTTGATGCTCCCAGGAAACTCTCTATGGTGGTAAGCTGAAGAAGAATTGTTGATACCCATTGGTAGGGGGTATTTCCCCATTAAGAGTGCCCATTGGGGTGGCTAGGTGGTGCAGTGAATAGAGCACTGGCCCTGGAGTCAGGAGGACCTGCGTTCAAATCCAGCCTCAGACACTTAACACTTACTAGCTGTGTGACCTTGGGCAAGTCGTTTAATCCTAATTGCCCCTCCCCCCCCCAAAAAAAGCAAAAAAGAAGGGCTTCTTATTTTGGGGCGGCTGGATGGTGCAGTGAATAGAGCACCGGCCCTGGAGTCAGGAGGACCTGAGTTCAAATCCAGCCCCAGACACTCAGACACAGACACACACTAGCTGTGTGACCTTGAGCAAGTCACTTAACCCCAATTACCCTCCAAAAAAGCAAAAAAAAAATAGAATTCCCATTACCAATGAAATTACAGATTTGGACCAAGGGACAGTCACATGACTTAACTAGAGAGACCCAAGGGGGAGGCAGGAGAGAGTCAATAAGAGGTTGCTCCCAGGATTCTGCAGGATTTGTATCCAGCAAGACCTCATTGGGATTTTTGGGTCCATACTTCAGAGGAACAAAGTATAATGGCTAGAGGGTCCGGCTTGCACTCAGGAAGGCCTGCTTATGACACAAACAAGTCACATCACTGCCAGCAAGTCATCTAATTTTTCAAGAACCTAGGAATCTTCCTGAGAGTATAACTTATAGACATACTAACTATAAGTGTATTCAGACAAAAAACCCCATGCATGAGTCATGTTCACCAAAAACAAAGGATTCCACCCCAGTTTAGCAAGGTTTCATTTTCCTTTCTGTCCAGACTCACTTGCAAGTTTTCTGATAGACCCATGGCTGAGGTGGGACAGTAAACTGGCCCTTGAGGGGAGAGAGAATGACCAGCCATACAAACAGAATGTCTGTGTTGACCTCTTCTCTACAACCCCCCAGTGATTGTCTTACTCAGCCACCAAGCGATCTCGAATACTCTGTTTCTTCATCTGTAAAATAAGACAGTGGGAACTGATAATGACTAAGACTTCCAGTTCTAAATCCTATGAATGCAAATCTACCTATAGAATGTTAGAACCATAAGGGACCTTGGACCCTTTAATTTTACAGATGGGGAAATTGAGGCATAGACAGAAGAAATACCTTGTAAGTTATTGACACAACCAGGACTGGAATCCAGGTTTCCTTAAGGTTTCCTTGCCCAGTTCTCTTTCCAATATACCAGGCTGATCTAGAAACAAAATGCTGCTATAAAAGAGAACATGGAATTTGGAACTGTGGGATCTGGGGTCAGATCCTTGTTCTGTCACTTAACACTTGTGTAACCTTGGATAAATCACTTCCTCTTCTTGGGACTCAGTTATCCAATTGTAAGTGAAGGGGGTGCTGAATTAGGCATCCTCCAGGGTCCCTTCTAATTCCAAAACTATAATAATCCTTTGAAAATGATCAAGGCCTGTAATGGTTAGATCTTCAGACAAAAGCAAGCCCAATGATCAAGTGATTCAATCAAACCCCAAATCCAGAACTCTGACCTAATAGCTCTCTCTGCTTCCGGATCTGTTATTCTGTGAATAAACGTTTATTGGAGGGCTAAGACATTCAGTCTGAGACTGCAATGTGATGGAGAGAGTTTTCAAAGCATACAATTTTTCAACCTAATGCTTGTTTAATGGACCTTTGCCGGGCCTCCCGACATCAATTTATGAAAATATCTCATTTTGATTTGGCTGGTAAAAAGAGGGGGGGAAGCTGTAACATTTAATGTAACCCTCAGTCACGTTATTTTACATTTTCCGAGGTAACCATTAAAGGGGGGAGAGAGGGATCTCCACGTGTACACACATACACTCGTGAACACATAAACACACACACACACACACACACACACTCATAAACATTGATGTCCATTACAAAAATATTACACGGCTCCTTGAACAGTTTCTAATGCTTTGGGGATTTGACGGGGATTTGGGAAAAGATTTATTTTTGCGTGAAACATTTTCAGTAATCTTAGCCGAGGTGACCCCAACTTCTTGAAATGTTTCAGCTTGAAAATTATTACCTTCTCGGTACTCCAGGTTCAGAGATGCCTCTCTCTCTCTTAAAGTCCATTCAAATCTTGAAGGGGGAGTGTTCCTCATCATCCTTGGATTTAGAGAAGAGTCCCAGTCGCTAAGAAGAGATCTACGCAGACGTGCCTGGGCAACACACAAAGCATTAGACAGAAGGTATTTCATAGGATCACAGGTCTGGGGGACATTAGGGTTCCTAGACATCACCTGGTCCAACTTCATTATTTTACTGATAAGGAAACTGAGTCCCAAAGAGGGAAAACAAGCAAGTGAATTTGGGAAAACTGGGGAACTGGGATGGAGAGGAGAGAAACAGCCTGGAAACCAAGTTCACTACCAAGACACGATGCCAAGATCCTCACTTGTCTGCCTTGGACAAGTCACTCAATGTCCTCGGCCTCAGTCTCTTCATCTGTAAAATGGAAAAGTTGGAATGTGGCCTCTGAAGTCTCTTTTTTGCTTCAAATTTCTGATCCTACTGTGTTATCCATCAAATTTGTTTCTCTATTATACTTAACTTGTTGAGTTGTTTTAGTCATGTCCAATTCTTTGTGACCCCATTTGGGGTTTTCTTGGCAGAGATACTGGAGTGGTTGGCCATTTCCTTCTCCAGCTCATTTGACAGATGAGGAAACAGGCAAACAGGGTGAAGTGACTTGTCCAGGGTCACACAACTAGCAGGTGTCTGTGTTCAGAATTGAGCTCAGAAAAATTAGTCTTCCTGATTTTAAAGCCCAGTGTTTTAATTACAGAGTTAATTGTGGAAGAAGATGAGAAAGACATACTGGTTAGACACTCCTCCCATCCCACCTAGAGCTGTGGATAAAGCTTTGGAGTTGGAGTCCGGGAGCCCTGAATTTGAATCCTACCTCAAACCTTTATGAGCTATCAGTGAGGTAGTAAGTCACAATGATGTCATTTTGGCCCTCTTCAAGTACAAAGGACAGCAACCCACCAACCAAGCTCTTTGAGGGTGGGATGTCTGGGGTTCTCCATCCCTCTGCTGCCTAAAGCCCAGACAGATGCATCCTGATACCCGAGAAGCAGACCCCACAGTCTTGAAGTCAAAGAACGTGGGTTCACATCCTAACTTTATGGCAGTCACCTGTGCAAACACGCTCAATCTCTCTAGGCAGTACTTTCCTCATCTGTAAAATGATCAGCTTGTACCAGATGACCTCTGGAGTCACTCCCACCTCTAAATGTTGGTTCCGTTGTGAGACAATAAGTCTTAAATGTAACTTTGGAAGTCTCAGTTTCTGGATTACACCATGTTTGCATTACAACAATGGAATGTGGGTGCAAGGGCTAATACATGAGTGGCAACTAATTAGCCAAGTCAGATCCAAGGCACCTGCCAAATTCAATAAGGTAAAACTGCATGGAGATAGGGATGGCCAGGTGGGGCTGTGGATAAAGGGCCTGGCCTGGAGTCAAGAAGACTCATCCTCCTGAGTTCAAATCTTCCCTCAGACACCTACCAGCTGTGTGACCCTGAACAAGTCACTTAACCCTGTTTGCCTCAGTTTCGTCATCTGCACAATGGGCTGTGGGGGGAGGGGAGTGGGGATGGCAAATCACTCCGATATCTTTGCCAAGAAAGTTAGTCAGATACAATGGAAAATAATGAACAACATGGAGACCTCGGAGTTAAGCTTCGTTTGCTCAAGGACTGCCTGGAACCATCTATTTTTCAAGCCCCCACTTTTCTCATGGGGCTTATGAGCCTCAGCAGGCATTGCTACACAGCACCTAGAACAGACCTGGGTACACAGTAGGTACTCAGTAATCTGGTCAATTGATAGGTAATTGATAGGAAAGTGATTCTTTGGGAACTGAAAACCAATTTTGTTGGACATAAAACCAGTGCTCCATCAGCATGTTCACAATGCGCAGTGCCTTGCCCTGCCTCTCCAGTGTCCAAATGCCTCCAGAAGGCCTGGGGAAGCATCCCCAGATCCAAAACCCATATTGTTCCACTGGTCCATGTTTTCATATGCATATTAAAATTTAAAGAGATTCCCCACAACTCATCCCAGAGTAGCACTTGAGCAGCACAAATATTTGCTTTGTTCCTTCACACTCCACCAATTAAGCTAAAATTTATAGAGAAATAACATTGCAGCAGGTTGAGTAAACAATAAAAAAGAGAGGGTGGAGAGTGGGAACCTCAGAGGGAACGAGACACTTGGATGGTGCTTTGCATATTCTGATCATGGGATTGCTTCCCTCTCAGTTTCATCCAAGGATAGGGGAGACAAAGAATGTTTTTGAGAGACAGACAGACAGACAGATAGAGACAGAGACAGAGAGAAGGAGGGATAGGGACAGAGTTAGAGAGAGCAAATTCACTACCTGTTAGTATGACAGAAAAAAATAATGCTAGATTTGGAGTCCAAATACCACGGTTCAAATCCTGGCTTTATCACTTGTTTTTAACTCTGGAACCTTGAATAAGTCACTAGCTCTCTGGGCCTTAGTTTCCTCATCTATAAAATGATGAGATTGGACTAGTTCTTCACCTTTTGTGGGGGATGAGGGGTTGGTGTACTGTATCTGTTTTTGAAAACAATTTATTCCAATGGCCATGAAGGCAACTGAAGTGTTTAGAGCTTGATTAGCCATTGAAGATGCCAAGGTGCCTTCTGGGCCATCACCAGTTGTCTTCACTTTTGTTCTGCCACTGGACTTCAATGACTCTAGAAGAGAGAGACTGACAAGACAACTTTGTGCAACTCTGCCTCACCTAAATCCAGTTCATGTTTGAGTCAAGACATCACCCCATCATGTCATTGGTCCTCTTCAGAAATCAAGGACCAACAAAGACAAAAAGAACCTTTTGTGTGTCATGGACCTCCCTGTGTGTCTCTCTGTCTCCACCTCTCTCTACCTCTCCCCCTTTCCCTCTTTCCTTCTCCCTTTCTGTCTCCCTTTTCCTCTCCCTGTGTCTCTTTCCCCCAGGGATTCTCCCAGGAAAAGCAGCCTGACAGCAGAAAGAAAAAGAGTGGACACACTCTCCATCTGCTGGTGACTCCACTCAGAAGAAAGCCCAACACACACACACACACACACACACACACACACACACACAAACTCTCACACACACACTCACACACTCTCTCACACTAACACTCTCATACATACTCTCTCTCTCTCTCTCTCTCACACACACACACACACACACACTCACGCACGCACGCACACACGAGCAGGAGATTTTCTTTACCTCCACTCCAATTACTGTCATGCTCCTGGCAGTCATCATGAGCTCCAGCCAGGTTAGTCATGTGTCCAAAGCAAGCTGAGCCAAGTGTAATAGAGAGATTAGGAGCCCAGCTTGGAGTACAGCTGCTTAGACCATCTCTCATTAGAGCTCAACCACAAGGGAAAAAAAAGGACATTGTTGGCCCTCTCGCTCAATCTGAAATGACAACAAAGCCTGGGCCTGGAGTGGGGTTTGCAGAGGCACCATTGAGTAAATTACTTCCCTGGAACCCTGAGTGGGCATCTTCCAATGTGCTGAATTGGCAGCTGGTCAGGAGATGGTTCACCCCACCCAAAGAGAACACACTGAGGCAAAACAAGGAGAGACCCGAGTTCCCCACTGTGCTCTGTCCCCACCAAAGCCACATCTAGGGCATTGGGGTGAATTCTGGGGGCCATGCTGATAAGCTAGAGAACATCCTTGGATGGACAGCTGGGATGGTGAAAGGCCTTGGGGCCATGACATCTGAGGACTAATGGAAGGCACCAGGAATGTTGAGCACAGAGATTGAATGAATGAGCATTTATTCAGCCTTTCCCATGTGCCAAGCACTGTGCTAAGTGTTAGTAATACAAATATAAGAAGACAGTTCCTGTTCTCAATGTTGCTCAGGCTCCAATTAGGGGAGACAACACACAGAAGAAAGTTTAGCTGCCAGGAAGATGGAGATACCTAGATGCCCTAAGGGCCGATGGGAGGGAAGATGGCAAGGCTCAGGGTTAACATAACTTTGCACCGGTATAGGTCAGATGACAGTGCCCAAAGGTCTAGAGGGAGTTGGGGTAGAACTAACAGGCAAGTAAGGCCTGGAGGACATTAGGACTGCATGGTGAGAAGATATGGTGAGAGCAGGGGGCATCATTCTGTTTGGTTCCAGAAAATGGAACTAGAAGTACCAGCAGGATGGTACAGTGGAAATGATACTAGCATGTCATCCAAGTTCCTGGGTTCAAATCCTCCCCCTTGTGCTTAATACCTAATGTTGGGTACGTCAAACAGCCTTTCTGCACTTGGATTTCCTTATCTATGAAATACAAGTTGTGTGTCTGGGTAGATGACCTCTGGAGCCCCTTTCTGTTCTAAATCTCTGACCCCTTTTGCAGACAGATAGATGCTTAATGCAAGAGAGATTTCATAATAATAGGGGCTGTCAAAAATTAAATAGTTAATCACAAGAGATGACAGGTTCGCAGATCCAGAATGAGAAGGAATCTGAGCATCCATCTCATCCTACCCCTCATCTTACAAATGAGGAAACTGAGGCAAACAGGGTTAAGTGACTTGCCCAGGGTCACACAGCTAATAAGTGTCTGAGGCTGGATTTGAACTCAGGTCTTTTTGAGTCCAGGTCCAGTATTCTATCCACTGCTATCACTTGACCTCATATACCATCATTATCATTGAATAAATGTTTATGAAGTGCCTTGTAACCTATAACAAGGACACAAGGAAGTATCAGGTCCTTCCTTTCTCCTCAAGGAGTTTTAATCTGCTAGAGGACATAACAGTCTCGGATAGTCTGGGCTAAATGCCAACAGAGTGTCACAGCTGGTACCTGCTAGAGCAGGCCATTCCAAAAGGAGAGAGAGATCTCAGTGTGAGCTTGGATAGTCAGGTAAGGAAAGATGAAAATTGATCTTGTCCTTGAAAATAGAGTCAGACATTAAAAAGAAAGTGTATATGTGTGTATATGTGTATGTATGTATACGTGTATATGTGTGTGGACATATATATATATATATATATATATATATATACATATACACATATACATACACATAATATAGTCAATTCTCACCATTCACATGTTTAACTTTCCCAACTTCAAGCACTCATGTGACTTTATTAGTAACCTCATTTTCACTTTCACCTTAGCAACCACATACATTTTTGGTAAAGCACAGTACAAGTATGAACAAGTCCCCAAGATGGTGCCACTCACAACTTCCAAGCTTGAAGGGTGGCTTAACAAAAACAACCATCTGGCTAGAGACATCAAGACCTCCCATCCTATTATTGATTGAAGCCTCAAGGTTAAACATCAACTCACCTTGGCTGTGCTCCCTTACTCTCAGATCCTTAAGGAACTTAAATAGTGCATGAAGCAGACATCTCTGATGGATTATTTCAAGCTTCATGATCTACAATACCACCCACCAACTGTGAAGGACACAGTGTCTGAGGTGACCTCAAGACTTGCCAAGTCTCTACGTCTTCCAACAGCAAACAGAGTCCTAGCAACTTTTCCCTTGGTTTTCAGAGGGCAAACAAGTAGAGAAGTCCACAGCAGTATAATATATAGTATAACATCCTCAGGCTGCCATCTGACACAGTGGAAGCTAAGATTCAGGTTAAAAAATATTTCCATTGGCTGATCTTCAGTGATCAACCAGTCAATGTGTTGCTACCTTGACATACTTATAATAAAATCCTTTTAATTCTCTTCTTTAAATTTCATTTTAAGAATTGTATTTGCTGTATGGTATTTATGATATCATAGATTTCATGTGTTAGGAAAAATGAATATTTTCTGAAATCAATATTGTTGTTTCTAATTGAGGTGTTAGCACACGATCACAGAATTCTAGGGAATTACTACCAAGTAAAAATGTTTTGCATGTTACCAATTTTATTTTGTTTACTGTATTTTATGGGTTATTTCATGGTTACTCTATGAGGAAAAGCATCTATTATCACAATTAATGCTTTGTTATAAAGAATTATACATAGAAAAAAATGTATTTTCAGCAATCTCTAGTGAAAGATTACAGTTTTGGTGATTGCAGGAATGACCAAGTGAATGAAATGAGCAAATTTTTAAAATTTTATTTCAGTGATTACTATGTGATATACACGTAGTCTGCTGTAGGGATAAAAATTGGGGGGGGGGGAGAAAGAGAGAGAGGAAGGAAAAAAGGAAGAAAAAGAGAAAGTGAGAGAGAGAAAGGAAAAAGGAAGGAAGGAAGGAAGGAAGGAAGGAAGGAAGGAAGGAAGGAAGGAAGGAAGGAAGGGAGGGAGGGAGGAAGGAAGGAAGGAAGGAAGGAAGGAAGGAAGGAAGGAAGGAAGGAAGGAAGGAAGAACTGACTCTCAAATGAGTCGTGTCTATTTTCTCTTGAGAGAACAACTCACTTGAGAGCAAGTTCTAGAGTCAGGGACATAAGGACAGTACATAAAGGCGCCATAAGAATCATAACTGAAGCTGGAAAGGACCTCAGAGAGTGTCTAGTTCCATAAACTTGGTACTAAGGTCCAAATAGCTCCAAGTGAACTTGCCCAAGGCCACACAGACAGCAGGCAGTAGAGCTGAAATATGAACCCAGAGCCTCCTTCTCCAAAGCCAGCATCCCTCCCCCCACCCCTGCCAATGTAGTGCCTCCCCTGCCTTAATGATCAAGAAGCCCAGTGTTCCTATAGCACCCACAGGCATAGTGCTCACTTAAAAAACTAACCAAGTAGCTGTACTTTGTCTTTTATGCCCTACGGCATAATGAGAGCATCAATCACTGAGGCTAACAAAGTTATTAGACCAGCCCAGGACTATACAAATTTGTTAGTCATTTCTACTCAAGTTTTACTAATTAAGTTAATTTATGTTTCCCAAAGTAAGTTTTGATAGGGGAAGGAAATGGACACCATTAATAGACACCTCTTTATTGGTTTTCCTCCCTGATTACTATTACTCCTTCCTCCAGAAGAGCCTTCACATATTTACCAAAATAATTTTCTTAAAGAACAAACCTGGGTTTATTACCTCTCTGCTCAGGAACCTCCCTATCTCCAAAAGAGGAAATCTTGAAAATTAGAGGAGAACTAGGCAAATTAGAATTCACAAAGACTATAAAATGGATAAATTGCACCAAAAGCTGATTCTTAGAGACTTCACTGTCTCATCTCTTAGGACACACAGAATCAGATAGTTGAAACTCACCCATCCTGATGTGCCAATGGTACTGAATTAAAGGGCCACTTTTAAGTAAGTTGAATTTTCACAGGCACCTTCTAGAGACAGTCCTTCCACTCTAACTCTAAGTCCATGTCCCAAGTAATAATTGCTTGCTCACAACAGAACTTGATAGGGACACAGAAGAGGCATAAAGTCCTATGAAAAACTATAGGAGGCACCTAGTTGTAATTGGCATCACCATACCAAAACAAGGTGGGAAATATTTGGGGACAAGTAAATCTCTAACATGCCCTGTAATCACACCGCCATTCACAGGGAGGAACAATTCTGGAGAAGAGAAATTTATTAACAAAAACCTAGTAGCCTAAGGGGTCACAAAATCCATTTTAATCCCCCAAAAAGACTCACAGAAAAGAGCAGAAGGCATCCTGATACAAGACCCTCTTGCCTGCCTGATCGCTCTGGCTCAGAACCCTAACATATGCATCTGTTAATGAACAAGAGAGAGATTTATTACAGCCTGTCATAATTGGTTAAATAGTTTATATGTAACATGAGTATTTCGGTTCTGCATGTTATGCTTTCAATGGGTTTTCGGCTTCGTTAGTTTTAACTTCTCACGCTGCATTGATGGTATATTAATTACAACAATTACAAGTCAAAACCCATATTATCCATCTTATAATTTAATCCTTTTGATCTCATCTATTTAACTTTAGAGGAAACGACATAGCCACCTTTAGAAAAACCCTGGGTGTTCCCTTATACAAGAACTCTCTCATCTCATGGTGTAATAGAGAGGACACTGGACCTGGAAACAAAAGATTTAGTTCAAGTCCTTTCTTACCTGATGCATATATGACCTTGGGCAAATCATTTGCCCTCTTCTGCACTGAATTCCCTCATCTGTCAAATGAAGGAGATGGACTCAGAGATCCCTGTGGCCCCTCCCGGCTCTCAGTCCTGAGATGTTATGAACTGTCTGAATCTTCACAACAGTGCCATGAGGGAGGTGTACTGTGGGTATTATTGTGACCATTTTATAGATGAGCATATTTGGGGAGCAGCAGGCCACAAGCTTGGCCCAGAGGAATGATATAGTAGGGATGGGAGATTTCATTTAGCCATGAAGGGCTTTGTATGTGTGTGTGTGTGTGTGTGTGTGTGTGCACGCGTGTGTGTGCGTGTGTCTATGTCTGTCTCTCTGTGTCTCTCTCTACCTCCCTGTCTCTTTTTCTGTCTCCATGTCTCTGACTTTCTTCCTGTGTCTCTACTTCTCTGTCTCTGTCTCTATGTGTTTCTCTCTGTCTCTCTGTCTCTTTCTCTATCTCTGTGTCTCTGTCTGTGCCTCTGTCACTTTCTATTTCTTTATTTTTTTGCTCGCCAATAGGAGTCAAGTGACTTGCCCAGGGTTACACAGCTAGTAAGTGTCAAATATATGAGGCCAGATTTAAACTCAGGTCCTCCTGACTCCAGGGCTGGTGTTCTGTCCACTGTGTCACTTAATTGCCCTTCTCCCTGTGTGTTTATCTTTGTTTTTCTGTATATCTGTTTCTAAATATGTCTCGTATCTTCTCTGTCTGTCTCTCTCTCCCTCTTTCTCTCTCTCTCTTTCTCTTACTCTCACTCTCCCCCCCCCAAAAAAAGCAAAACAGCTAATAATATTAACATACTTTAATTTTTAAAAAAAAACTTATCCTTTAAAAGGCTGTAGTGGCAACCACACTGGCATCCCCAGGATGGCTGCCAGCACAAGTTCTTGGATCTGCTTTACTGGGAAAGAGAGCTATTTAAGGGGTCAATAATCTTTTTTTAAAATTACATTCACTAGTTCAGGAGAAAAGTCAGCACCCTGAACTTCAGAGAAAATACAAACACAGAAAATACAGAGAAGATACAAGCAGAGAAATAAAGACCAACAGACAGGGCTCTGACTGCCTGAATCAAAGCAATATTGCTATACATTTTACATACATCCCTAGATCAAGAGAGCCTTTACAGCTGAGCAGCCTGGAAGCTCTGAACATACCTCAGAATCTCGACTAGGGAATCACAAGACCCTTCTCATAAGTGAGCCCCCAAAGCAAAATACCACCTCTGAGTATATCTATACTTCTCAGAGCCAGAAGTCATCACAACCCTCATGACTCAGTGCCTAATTAGAAATTAGCAAAATATGTGAAAGCCTTCCTAAAAGCAAGCCTCCCCTAAGCAAGCTTGTCTTAATGGGCTCCATGTGAGGCCTATTAATGGGCAGGGAAGATCTTAAATCCCATTAACATTACATAGGCAGAAGTACCAACCTTGGGACATTTTATTCTAGATCTGATTATTACTATAACTGGAAAGAATTGGCTGCTGGGGTGGGAAATGATGGCATTATTGTGGAGAAATGATTGTTCCCTCTTATAGGTTCTGATAGAGAAGGAAAATAAATCTGGACATAGTCTGACATACATCCTAGATTTTGAGAATATGAATGTAAAATGTTTCAGAGGAAAGAGAGGTAAAACCTGTTAAACAGAAATGCCACAGGGTTAGCCTAAAAGGGAGACACAAAGGGGAGCCTTTCCAATGAGGAAGAAAAGTGAACTTTGAAGAAATGTGGGTACACAAGGGACTCATTAGCCAACTTAAATTTTTAAAAAGAATTGTACAGAAGATGGAAGTGTGACCAGGTAAGAGAGGATGAGCATAAGGTCCTGAGATGGTAAAATGTAAAAATAGTCTGGGAGTGTGCTAAACTTTGGGTTAAAGACAACAAAAATGAGAGCCTTTTATCTATTTTTGGTGAAAAGAGAGCATCGAGGAAGGGACGTGGACTTTGTTTGGAGTGGATGAGGCGATAACTAACTGCAATGTGAAAAAAGGGCCGCTAAATTCTGATTTTGCTTCTGTTTTCTCTACCATGGAGAAGAACCAACCTTTGCACTGGAAATAATAGAGGAGAAATGACTAACTGGAAGGAGATAGCCACAATAAATAAGAAAATTGGAAGGCAGCACCCAAGTGGTCTTGATAGATTCTGGTGACCCAGGCCAGGTGATTTACATCCTCTGAAACCGAGAAAATTAGCAGAGAATTAGCTCCTTGAGCATTAGGGCTCTTTTCATAATTCTGTGTTTCCTATTCTCAGAGCTCACGATAGTGCATGACACATAACAGCCTTCAATAATACTTGCTGATTGATTAATGGCTTTATATCATTGCTGGGACACCGTCAATGATATCTGAGAGATCATGGAAAACAGGAGAGGTACCACACATTTGGAGGTGGCCAGGTGTCGAGGTGCATAGAGCACTGGGTCTGGAGTCAGGAAAACCCAAGTTCAAATCTGGCCTCCGACACCTACTAGAAGTATGACCCTGGACAAGTCATTTAACCTCTGCCTTGATCCACTAGAGAAGGAAATGGCAAACCACTCCAGTAACTTTGCCAAGAAAATCCCATAGACAGTATGGTCCATGGGGGTCACAAAGAGTCAGACACAACTGAACAACAACAACATAAGTTTAGAGAAAGGCAAATGTTATGCCAATTTTGGAAAACTACAGTGATAGACCAATGGGCTTGATTTTGATTCCTAGAAAATTTTGAAAATATTGAATATATGTTAATAATAATATATGATGATAATAGATAATAATAGCTAGTAGCTCACATCATGTAGCGCTTAAAGTTTTGCAAAATGCTTTTCAAATATTATCTCATTGGATCTTCACAAGCGCCTTTCAGGGTAGGTGTTATTATTCCCATTTCACAGATGATGAAACTGAGGTAAAGTGAGGCAAAGAGGTCGTCACACAGCTAGTATGTATCTGAGGCAGGCTTTCAAATCAGGTCTTCCCAATTCCAAGTCCAGTGCTCTAGCTTCTGTGTGATTACAGAGAGCCAGCATGTTTCAAGTACAAAGCATGCCAGACCAATGACATCTCTTTTTTGGACAGTGTTACTAACTAGTGTCCCTAGGGGCTTGCCATGGATGTAGTTTGCCTGGATTTGAGCAAAGCTTTTGGTAAAGTATATCATATTCCTCTTATGGAAAAAAGAGAGAAATCTGGATAAGAGAGACAATAATACAATCAGAAGGATGCAAAGCTGTTTGGATGGCCAGAAGCAATGAATAAGTGTTAGTCATTCCATGTCAACATAATAGGACTTCTCCATGCTCTGTTCTTGGCCCATTGATGCTTAACGTGTTGATCAATGTGCTAAATGAGGACATAGATTGACATATGCACCAAATTTTCAGATGACATTGACATGAAAAAGATATCTAACCAATGAACAATGGACTCAGCATGTGAAAGGGATTTTGATAGGTCAGAGTATGGGCCAAATCTAATCAGATGAAACTAAACAAAGATAAATGCAATATCTTGGATTTGGATAAAAAGATTTAACTCCACAAGTACAAGATGGTAAAGAGGTTTAGACAGCAGTTGTTCTGAAAAACATATGGAGGGAAGGGCTTCATGGGCCAGAAAAGCAATATGATTGAGTGATGGGATATGGGACCAATTGTAGCCTTCATTTATAAGGACTTATCTGGAATATGGTGTCCAGTTCTGTGGACCCATGACCTAAGAAGGATATTAACAAGAATGTCAAGAAGACAACCAGAATGATGAAGGGCCTTGAGTCTAGGTCACAGGAGAATTGGTTAAAGGAATGCGGGATGTTTAGCCTGAAGAAGAGAAGTCTTGTAAATGACATGAAAGCTGTCTTTGAGTCTGTGAAGGACCACCTCATGGAGAAATGATTAAATTTGTTTTATTTCATCCTAGAGCGCAAAGACAGAAACAATGGGTGGAAGTTATAAAGGAGTAAATTTAGGCTGAGCATTTGTGCCCTTGGCTCATCCTTCTGTAGGCTTCCTTGGGTCAGATATGGTGTTTTCCTTTATCCCAGGACACAAAGGAACTATCAGTGTTGGAGAACAGAGACAGTGATGGACTTGGAGTCAGTAAGATTCAATCTCGAAATCGAGATGGAGAAAGGAGAGTTTATATACAAGGGAAATGAAGAGACAAAGGCAGCTAGGCATTGCAGTGGATAGAGAGCCAGCCCTGGAGTCAGGAGGACCTGAGTTCACATCCGACCTCAGACCCTTACTAACTGTGTGACCCTGGGCAAGTCACTTACCCCTGTTTGCCTCAGTTTCTCCATCTATAAAGTGAACTGGAGAAATACATGGCACACCCCTCCAGCATCTTAGCCAAGAAAACCCCAAATGGGGCCACTGGGAGTCAGACACAACTGAACCAAGTCAAGAATAATAATAATGAGACGTTTTAATTAAAGAATTCATGAGGGTTGAGAACTCCATGTGGGTTCTGTACAGCGCTCTCTCTCTCTCTCTCTCTCTCTCTCTCTCTCTCTCAACAGTACACCCTCCTTAGAAAGCATGGTAGAATGGAAAGAGCTGGACTTCAAATCAGTAGAAACTTGGGTTTATTAATTTAGATAGAGAAAGAGATAAGTGGAGATAAAGCTAGAGGTAAGAGGAAAAGGGAAAGATGAATGAAGAGGTAGATGGAGATAGAGATCATTGGATAGGCCCCTCTAGAAAAATAATTTTCCCACCTTGAAGATGAAGGGTTTGAGGGATAAAGATAAAGAAAATCTTCAGAGAAAATTCTGCATACTTTCACGGCAGTAAGTCCTTCTAGGCTGCTTTTTAATGTGTCTTGTACAGAACTAAGTATTTACACATCATCTCCCCTCTCCTCAGAGTTTTTTTAATGTTTTCTAGACCTTAGAACGTGAGCTCCTTGAGGGAAGGGACTGTTTTTGCCTGTGTTTCCCCAAAGCTTAGCACCAGTGTCTGGAACACAATAGATATTTAATAAATGCCTCTTGACTTGTTTCATTAGCTCAAAAAGAAACCATGAAAGATGACAGGATAAGAAGCCAGCCTCAGATTCAAGAAGAGTTGGATTTAAGTCCTGTCTTTGATACATGCTGCCTGAGTGACCCTGGACAAGTCACTTTACCTGAAAAAAAAGCCAGAGGGCCAAAAGAATTTACCAGTCAGTACCACCAGACTTGAAAAATGCATAATTTCAATGCTATATAGAATGTTTCTCTATCATACTCTTTCTTAGAGGCAATCAGTCCAAGTCAATAAGCATTTACCAAGTGTTTACTGTGTGCCAGACACTGTGCTAAACCCAGGAGATATGAAGAAAGGCAAAAAAAAAAAAAACCTGCCTTCAAGGGGCTGATATTCTAATGGATGAGAAAAGGCTAAAAAAAATTAGACATACAAAATATATACAGAGAAATGGAAGAGGGTGGGCACTAACAGAATGGGGCTGGGGGCTGACCTGGGAAAGTCCTCCAGCAGAAGGTGACATTTGAGTGGAGTAATAAAGGAAGCCAGTGAAGCCAGGAGGCAGAAGTGAGGAGGGAGAGTTCTCCAGCTAAAGAAAGACAGTTTAAGCATTGATTTCTAAAACAAATAGAAACAAAGCTGCCAAAGAAGTACAGACCAATATCATTAATGACTTTTTTCCTTGATCTGGACATGTAAATGGACAATGTGATGCAATGAAAGAAACATTAGCTCTGGAACCAGAAAAATAATGTTTGAATCTCATCTCTACCCACTTACAATGAACCACCTGTGTGACTTTAGAAAAATTACTTAACCAATCTGGGCCTCAGTTTCCTTATCTGTAAAATGAGGAAGTTGGAATAGGTTCTTCCAAGCTCTCTTCTGGTCCTAGATCAGGGGTCCTTAACCTGGGGTCTGTTCATTTTTAATCTGATAAGTGTATTTTAACTTGTTTGGTTTCTTTTTTCTTCCCATGTACTTTTTAATGCATTTAAAAACATTATTTGGGGGAAAGGGGGTTCATCAGCTTCACTAGACTGCCAGAGGGATCCAAGATACAAGACACAAGATAAGTTAAGAACCTCTGGTCTAGATCTAGGTTTTGATAAGACTTTGGATACTGGCACGCAGCATCAGAGGACCTAGACCAGTGAAAACTGATAGAATACTGAACACTTTTTCTGTTTGTAGTAACGCTAGATAACAATTAGTAACATTTATATGGTTCTATAGGTTTGCAAAGCTCTCCACATATACTTTCCTGTGATATTCACAACCTGGGAGGCAGGTGCTATTATCATCTTCATTTTACAGTTAAGGAAACTGAGACAGACAGAGGCTCACACAGCTACTAGGTGTCTGAGACCAGACTTGAACGTGTCATCCCAGACTCTGTCCACTGTGCCACCTAGACGCCACAAGCACAAATGCAAGGTTTGTTTGTGAGCAGAGATGAGAAAAACACTAACAATAACAACCCCACCAACCCCTCCCTCCAAGAAGGTGCCCTGTGCAGTAGAGCAGTGGAGGTGGGGAGAAAGAGGAGGAGAGGATGCTGTGTGTGACTTCCCCTTGCTTTTACTTCTGCTGAAGGATATAATACTTTGTTCTGGATCAAATCTGTATTAGGATGAGTAAAATGTCTAGACAGCTAATCCATGAAATCCCTGCATCTCGAGGGAAATCACTGTCTGCTTAGGAGGCATATCAAGTACCAGCTCAGAGCGGGAAGGGAGCGTTTCACAGGATCTGAGTGGCAGAAGGAACTTCAAGGGGCATCTTAGAGCCATCAGTATCGGAGCAAGAGTCCTTCTCCAATATCCCTGAAAGGGGAGGGGGTGGCAAGATACAGAGAAAAGAGCAGCGACTCTGGAGTCAGAGAAGCTGAAATCAGATCCTGACCTATATTATCTGCAAGTGACCTTGAACCAGTCACTTAATCTCTATTTGCCTCAGTGTCCTCAACTGTACAATGGAGATAATAAAAGTACCCCCCTTCCCATGGTTGTTGTAAGGAAAAAAATGAAATAATATTTGATAAGCACTAGGCTTTCTTCCTTCAGTTTCAAGATCTATGATCCCATGGTCATACATGCTTTCAGTTGAAGACACCCAAAGAAGGAAAATTTATTACTCCAGGAGTCATCTGGATAGGGCACTGGAGTCAGAAAGACATGAGTTCAAATCCACTCTCAGAAACTCAATAGCTGTGGGACCACGAGCAAGTCACAACTTCTGTCTGCCTTAATTTCCTAACCTGTAAAATGGGGGTGATAATAGCACCTACCTCGCAGAGTTGTTGTGAGGATCAAATAAGATAATATTTGGAACAGGCATTTAACCCAGTGCCTGGCACATAGTAAGTGCTATGTAAATGGTTACTGCATTCCTTCCTCCTTTCCAAAAGGAAGTCAATTCCATATACCAACAGTTCTAATTGGTAGAACTTTTTTTCTTTATATTAAACCTAATCTACTCTTCCCATTGCTTACTCACTCTGCCCACTGGAGCCAAGCACAACAAATTTAATCGTTCCACTATAGGACCATCCTTCAGATCCCCAAAGAAAATCTCTTGTCCCCCAATGCTCTCTTCTCCAAACTAAACATTTCCTATTGGACCTTGTCCTTAACAGTCTCTAAGCAGTCTTCTCCTAATGCTTTTTTTGCCACAGACAAATTCATTTCTGCCCAATGCAGAAAAACAAGCAGGGACATCTTCCCCAGTCAACCATATTGTTTCAATATAAAGCCATTTTTAACTCGGCCCTAGAGCAGGAAAAAAAATAATTCAAAGTGGGTTTTTTTGATCTTTCTATGCAAGGGTTAGATTTTAACTTTATGGAGTCATTAGTATCTAATTCACAAGCATGGCACTGACCTTCAAAGTTAGACTACAAATATTTGAAAGTAAAAAGAATTCGGAGGCAGAGGACATGAAAAAGAATAAAAATCAGCCATAGTCAAGCATTTGACAAGCGCTTACTATATGCAGAGCAGCAAGGATAATGGCGAGAAGATCAGCTTAGAGAGTCAGAAAGGTTTCTACTGATGCAAATCAAGTAGGTGACCCTGGGCAAGTCATTCATCCTTTTGGTGCCCTTAAGCAAATCTATTAGATTATAGATTTATAGAAAAGCCACTGATCTGCATGGGTAGAGAAAAAATCTACCTCCTAAGTTCAAATCAAATTAAAATCAAAGGTCCAAACTCTGTCCACTATCATACATGGGCAAAACCTGGGTTGCATCGTTTTCGAATGTATCCACTTACTGAAAGTTTTATGTATCAGTAAGGGACCCAACGCTCTAGAGTCTAGACTCTGGGCAGTCTACCAAAGACCTGTTTTAATAGAAATGGGGCAAAGAGCAGGTAATTTAACTTCTGTTTGCCTTAATATCCTAACCTGTAAAATGGGGGTGATAATAGCACCTACCTCCCAGAGTTGTTGTGAGGATCCAATAAGGTAATATTTGGAAAAGGCATTTAACCCAGTGCCTGGCACATAGTAGATGCTGTGTAAATGGGAGCAGGAGTCTGCAGCATCTCAGGGACCTTGAACCAAGCTAGTGGGTAATGGTAATAAAATGGCCCCTGCTTAGAAGAGCCTCCAAATCTCTGAGTCTGGAGCACTCATCCCACAGGACATAATGGAACCCAGAGAACTCTGACAATAAGCTCCTTAAGGGTAGAAACTGTCTCATTTCTGTGCTTGCATTCCCAAGGCATGGGACAATGCCTAGGGCATCATCATTATAATATAATTACATATTATATATTATAATAGACATTATATGAATATATATTTTCTATATCATATAAAATATAAAATATGTTAATGTTTATATTATATAACATATAATAATTAATATTATTCTTGGGCATAATAATAATAATATGCCTGGGGCATATTATCTAATATCTAACATCTAACTAACTATATGTAGAACTAACATCTACATAGAACCAGGCACTGTGCTAAGCACTTTACCATTATATCTCATTTGATCCTCACAACAACCCTGTGAAGGAAGCGTTGTTATGATCCCCATTTTACAGATGAAGAAACTATGGCAAACAGGAGTTAAATGATTTGCCCAGTCACTGGTCAATGTCCAAAGGGGGATTTGAACTCAGGTCTTCCCTATTCCAGGTCTGTCACTCTATCCACTGCACCATCTCCTTGCCCCAAAATAAGTACTTAAAAATGCTTTTTAATTGACTGATTGTCACAATGAGCTTCCTAGGCTTTCACCTTATTAAGAACGAGTTTCTAAGAGGTGAAAAGACATGTGAGGGAAATCTAGGTTTTAAGAAACAGACAACCCGTTGGAGAATGGTTGGACCAAATGCAGGATGTGAATGTAAGATAATATTATCATGCAGTAAGAAACGGCAAATGGGAGGACTTGTTTGAACCAGTGCAAAGGAAGTAGGAAGTAGGACCTGGGAAACAATCTACACAATGTCTAAAAAGGTCACCAAACCCCACGCAGGAGAAAAAATGCCTAGGCTGAAGGGAGCAGGCTTCATCCTGCAGAAAAGAAGGGAAATGGGAGATTAAGGATGCAAAATGGTACATACGCTATTTGTGTCTTGTATGGGTCCTGTTTGCAGAACTATTTTTCTTTGTAACGAAGAAAGATTTAAAGTATGAAGATTGGGAAGTAATGTTTTTAAATGGCCAGGAAGCCAAAGTGGAAAGCTAATCTGGCGATAAGCATTTATTAAGGATCTACTACAAGCTAGTCACTTTACTAAGTGTTGGGATTACTGAGACAAAAACATGACATTTGCCTTCAAGGGACTCCCAGCCTAATGGAAGAAACAAGAATGAAATAACTGTGTACTTATAAAGTTTATTTACATATTATGTATAAGATTTATTTATGGATGTGAATATATGTATATATGTGTGATTTATTTATATATGTGTCTATACACATATGTTTCTTGGAATATATACATATATGTGTATGTGTATATATGTATGTATATATACTGTATATATATATATATACATACACACATACATCTGTGTGTATATGAGAGAAATTATTATTAATAACCAATGATTTGGGGAGATTCAGATTTCCCCCTTTTTCTTTTATTCTCATTTCAAGATCTCAGTCTCTGAAGGTTGAGCTAACCTTCTCTATCCCGATGTTACCCAAGTGGTTTGGGTGGGGATAAATTCTTTGAATAGATTGGCTAGGCTAAGGCTAACTTAGAAGTAAATGATATAATCAGAGTTCAGGTCCAGCCCCTCATTGTAATATTCTTCTCTCAAGGATTATTAGCTAATCAGAGTTAATTGTCATCCCCCCAGAACACTCCTCTTCCCAAAGGGCATATAAGCTATGGGCCCAGGTGCCATGATTGTCTTTGGTCTGGAAAAAAGAGGGCCAAATGGCCATCCTTTTATTAAAGTGCTGTCATTATAAATAAAATTAATTAAATTACTCAGAAATTATGATTCTTGACATAATTTTTTAATAATTCCTTTTAAATGCTGCAGTATGTCTCTTGGAATATTATCTCAAAGGGAAGACACTAACAGTTGGGGGTGGGAGACAGAGCCAGGAAAGACCTACTGAAAAAATGAGATTTTGAATCATAGACCCTGCCCTCATAGAACTCGAATTCTATCAATTAGCAGCATTAGTTGATTATTTAAGAGCCGTCAGGTGCTGTACCAAGTCCTGGGGATATGAAGGACAAAACCGGTCCCTGTCCTCAAGGATTCCATGTTCTAACAGGGGACAACAGCATGTCAATGCTTAGGTATGAAAACTTTATGTACTGTGGAAATGGAAGGCAGTCTGAGGGGGAAGGACTGGGAGGAGGGGGGACCAGGATGGCATCCTGGAAAAGCATAAAAAAAAAAAACATTTTTAAAGGTAAAAACAAAACTGGCAAACATTCAACACTAACTTGGTTATGAAGGATGACCAGGCCTTGGGCATTAAGAAGTCAAACACTGGGCTTAAAGTCTGTTGATTTTTATTTCTAGGGGGTCACCCAGTTCTGTGAATACAAAAAGCCAGTGATTTATTTTGTCACTTCCTCCTCCAGCTCATTTTACAGATGAGGAAAATGAGGCAAACAGAGTTAAATGGCTTGTCCAGGGTCACATAGTAAGTGTCTGAGGCTGGATTTGGACTCAGGAAAATGAGTCTTCTTGATTCCAAGTCCAGTGCCCCATCTACTGTGCCACCCAGCTACCCCCCAGTACTATATTCTGAAAAGTCCTTCCTCTTTCTCTATCTGACCACTTCTGGCTAGGACTAGTAATGTAGTTTTTATGATGTAGGGTCTATCTAAATGTGTCATCAGACATGCTGCTGCCCCTTTACATATGTGGCAAGGACTGTGAGCTCCATGAGGACACAGGCTGTTTTCTTTCTAGCCTTTGCAGCCTCATCAGAACCTAGAACAGAGATCTGCCTACAGCTGGTCTACAGCGAATGCTGAGTGAATCACTGCATGAAGCTAAACAAGTGGAACCAAGCTTCTACCCAGCTAGTCCTTTTATGTGGGCTCAGGGTTATACTTCATGGATGCTCTCTAGGGGTCAGGTTGCCAAAGGACAGAGAAGTTCATCTCTCAGAGGGTTAGCTACCAGGAGACATTTGGGAGGCATCAGAAAGACAAAAGTCCTGGTGACAGTGACAAAGGAACAGTAAAAGGGGAAGAGGGTGGTGTCTCTCTCTTGAAATTACATTATATTGCTTTGAATTTGTTTCCTAGTGTATCAGTTGTACGTCCCAGCAGAACATCAGCCCCTTGATGGCAGGGACAATTTCATTTTCATCTTTGTTCACTACTTTTCATGTCCTTTCTATTTATTTACTTGTGTCAGTCAATCAATAAGCATTTATTAATTGCCCCCTATACCTAAGCACTGTGCTAAGGCAATTATATATGTTTCCCTTGTAGAATGTAAGCTCTCTGAGAGAAGGAATCATTTCATTTTTGTCTTTGTATCCCCAGTGCCTGGCACAGTGCCTAAGCCATGCTTTTTTTAATGGATAGGATTAGATTGCATTGCATTGATTTCATTGAATTGAACCAGTTGAGTTGTGTTTTGACTTGAATGGAATTGATTTGAGTTTTAATTCAATTATACTGAGGTGAATTTAATTGATATAGTGCCAGGACAACTGAGCCCCATCCGTAGTGACCCCCTTAGAATAAAGAAACTAGGAAACATTAAAAAGTTGGGAAAATAGGAGGATCGCTCAAAGACTTCTCTCAAATGGATGGACAAAACAATTGGGTCATTTCACTGTGTACCCAAAGGCAGCAAGAAACAGTATTTCAAAGAGTACTCAGTCATCTCACCTTGCAGTTCTCATAATGAGTGTAAACAAACACACAATGATGAAGATAATTACAGCTTATGTACTAACATAAATGAAGAAATAGAGAAACATATGCTCAACAAAGGTGCTGGCCACTCTTATTCATAGAGGATGCCCTTTGTAGCATTCAAACATGAGGAGGATTCTCTATGGGTAGTGATGTTCTCCAAATGCTCCTGTCTGCTAATGGTGCTCTATGGATTTAGTCAACCCTGGGACCCTACAGTGTATGCTCAGTGAGATCTGTGGCTCATCAAAAGTACAAGATGGGAAAGGTCTGGCTAGACAAGAGTTTATCTGAAAAAGGTCTAGAGGCTTTAGTGGACCACAAGCTTAATGTGATCAACCATGTGATAGAGCAGCCAAAAAAACTAATGCAAATTTAAGCTTCATTAAGAGAAGCATGGGGGCCAGGACTAGGGAGGTGACAATCTCCCTATACTCTACCCTGGGTGGACCATGTCTGGAGTATTGTGTTAAGCTCAGTTTAAGAAAACCATAGAGGGTCTGAAGAACAGCATCCAAAATGGTAAAGCACCTCCAATTCCTCCATGTGAGAATAATTTGAAGGAATGAAGAGACTTAGAGAAAGAGAGTCACAAAATTTGAAAGATAGAAAAGAACATGGTACCTATGTGCTCTCACCTGAGCACGAAATGAATCTTTACTATAACACAGTCAATAAGTGGTCACCCACTCCCTTATGGAAGGCTTCCCTGCCCAAAATACCCACACCCCTTTGAAGGGTGTTGTGATCCTAAACCATGGAGAGCTCCTGCGTCCTCTACTCCAAAAGAAGAAGCCAGAGGAAAAAGAAACTAAGCTCCAGCTGTCCTCAAGTCTTGGGGACATCTGCCATGAGATTCACGAGCTCAAAAAGGGCTTGAAATGGAAATGCTTGGCCTCAGGGAGCAAAACCAGGAACAACAAATAGAAATTCTAGAGAGGCAAAGTCAGACAACCAGAGTTAACCAAAAGGACCATGGGTTACTTCAGTAAGCAGCATGTCCCCCTTCACTGGAGATTTTCAAGCAAAGGCCAGCTGACCACTTGTTGGGTGTGACATAAAAGGGATTCTTGTCCAGAAATTGTATAATTGCTGAGGTTTCTTCCAACTCTAAGATTCTGTGAGACCAGCCTAGCCTTTCCTATGGGTACATACACACACACACACACACACACACACACACACACACACACTCACACACACACTCACACACACACACACACACACACACACACACACATACTCCCTCTCTCTCTCTCTCCCTCTCTCTCTCTCTCTCTCTCTCTCTCTCTCTTTCTCTCTCTTAGAGAGAGATCTCCAGTGGAGTGCCCTGAGAATTCTGTGCTGTTCAACGCTTTTATCCAAGAGAACCTAAGCCATAGATGGCAGGCGTATGACCATGACATCAATCTAGGAAGACTCACTAAGATGAGAAGGTCTGTGAGGTCTTCTGAGGCCATGGCCACGTGCAGCTGAGAGCTAGCATTGCTTCTGACTTCTCATATGATAATTACTAGTCTAGTCTCAACTGGCAGGCCTAGTCTCCACTAGCTTAATCAGCAGATAAGATTGTAAGCTGCAAGCTAAAAGGCTAAATTTCAATAACTGAGGGGAAAGAAATTTTTTTCCCATTTTCATGGTCCTCAGAGAGTATTCCTGGTACATACCACCAGAATTTCCAAGAGCTCATTTGGTCACACTTTCAACATATTATTACTTCAATTCAATTCAATTCAAAAGAAATTTATTAAACAACAATTGTATGTAGGAAGCCTTACTGAGCACCGTCTTCAAAAGGAGAAAGAATGCGTATATAGAGAAGTATAATGAAAGACCATGAAGAGGAAATAATAATAATGACTAGCAACTGCATAATTTTTATTTTTGCAAAGTATTTTCCATATGTGATCTCATTTTATCTCACAACACCCTACGAGGTAGGTGATATTATCTTCTCAATTCTGTGGATGGAGAAACTGAGTTAGCTGGATTGCCCAAAGTCATGCAGTTCATAAGTACCTGAGGCCACATTTAAGCTTAGGTTCCTGATTTCAGATCTAGCACTTTACCCACTGTCCTACCCAGCTCCAGAAGGCAGAGCCACATAAAGCGTTCTAAGAAAAAATGAGAATGATGAGAATGGCTTCCACAGGTATGATCAGGGAAGCCTTCATGGAGGAGGGGAGCCTTGAATAAAAAGTATTCAGACAGATGAAGAGTCAGGGCATTCTAGGGTTATGGGGGGGGTTTGCCTGGATGCACAGGGATGGCAGACAAAAATTATGGCAGTAATTAATAATAACAATAAAAGTATTTTAAAAATAGTGATCATATTAATAGCATTGATAGCACCTTAAGTAAGGTTTACAAAGTATCTCACATATTCAATCCCTTGATTCTCACAAATCTATAAGGTGGTCACTATTATCATATCATTTTGCAGATGAGGAAACAGAGAAAGAAGGCAATAGAGTGATTTGCCCAGGGTCACACAACTAGTATGTGTCTGGGGCTGAATTTAAATTCAGTTCTTCCTGACTCCTTAAACACTCTATCTACTGGACCGACTAGCTACCTTTTTGAGCAGCAAATAATTATATATTTTGGCTTGAATTCTAGAGAGCATGAGCTATAAATAATTGTGCAGGACCTCTCTAGGCATCCTGGGATTGGTGCTGTTGTTTGAGGCTACAATGCCAGGATGCTGAGCTAGGTGGTCTCCCACCCTATTATAGGAGTAATGTGAAAGAACACTGAAGAGGCAGGTTGTAGTCAAACAGCAGAGGGCCTTGAATGCCAAACAAAAGACTTTTCTATCATTAGCATCATTATTATTCACAGATTCTACAGCATACATATCTTTAATATCTTGGGGTTTGGTGTACAAACAACATCTTCTGCAAAACTGATCCTCTGGAGGACCTTGCCATGCATGACATTCAGTTTTGATTGTTTCATTGTTGTCTTTCCATTAATGTTGTAGTCACTCTTGCTGTCTTGGCTTCCTTACTTCCTAGTTCTAAATTCTACCACCATTTCCAAGACAGATGTTCAGATAATGTGCTCTCCTCCCAGATGCTGATTATTTGCGAAATGTGTGATCCCATAATGTCAACACCACTAGGTAATCTTGAGATGACCTTTCCTCTGCCAAATAAGGGGGGTTTAAACTAGATAACATCTATGACCCCTTCTGGTTCTAGATCTTTGATCCTATGACTGGGAAAACTTTTAGAGATGTGCTGGAATCTGGGGGATTAGACATTCTTCATCCATTTCAGCTTCCCTGTGTGGATAGTCAGCATAGACTCTTTTGAGTCTCTCCTGGGAACTATGCATATCTGAACTAGACAGTATAAATGGGTGGTGAGCTGAGTCCAGAGACGAAAAGCAGGAGGAGACTATACTGGATTGCTTTCAGGAAATTTCAGAGCATTTTTACTGACCCCAAACTTTCAGTAATAGAAAGCATCTTCTCAACGTGAGACTCCCATCTCGGCGAGGGCAGTAGGCTTGTTGTAGAACAACCATAACGCCAGACTTGGTCGATCTTTTAGTTAGTTTTCGCTGAATTGCTTGGTTTTCTTTTGTTTTATTCTTTGTTATGTAACCTTACTTCTGCCCAGGCTCGGGGCAACTTTACAAAGGAGGAAAAACCAACTCCCAGATGGCTGAGAGAAAGGCTCCATCCCTGAATGAGAGACTTAACTTCAATTTGTAGCAGACTTATTTTGAAAGAGACTTCTGATGCAAGTGTGAAGAAGGCAATAAAGAAAGGGAGACTTATGTTCACATTTCTGTAGAGGGAGAGGGACAGGGTGGAGAGTGATTGGGGGGGGCAGGATAGGAAGAAGGGACATATAATCAGACTCACACAGTGTGCTCACTATGGAGAGGTTCTGCGTAATTTCACATGTTCAGCCTGTATTTGATTGCTTGTGCTTCCAGTGGGGGTGGGTGACGAGAGAAGAAGAGAAAGAATCTAGAATCTAAAGTTCTATAATCAAATGTTATAAATATATTTCTATATATATATGCAATTATTATTATTATTATTAACTTCATCCAACTGGAACTTGAAATACACAGGCACTGTGGTTGGGAGATCCATCCTGCCCTACCGAAAAGTCAGAAGGGTGAGGGGG
>CM053584.1:377037430-377064905 GCA_028627135.1 Pseudochirops cupreus
AGAAGGACTCTAAATTCACTGCTTAAACTCATGCCAAGTCTTTCCCTTCTTTAGACTTCTATTTATCCATTTGTTAAATGAAGGAATTGAATGAAATGGCCTCTCAGGCCCCTGCTTGCTTCAACATGTTACTCTAAAATATATTGTGAGGCAGTGTGTGACTGTGGTCATGGACCGAGAACAGCTTGCTTACAGTTTTCTCTCCTGCCTTTGCACTGACTCTCCCCCATGCCTAGAATGCTCTGCCCCCTCACCTGTCCCCCCCCTTCCTGCATTCCCTGGCTTCTGCTGGAGGCCTTTCCCAGGTCACATACCTTCAAGTGCCTTCCTCTGAGATGACCTTCATCTACCTTATATGTACCCAATCATTCGCATGTCATTTCCCCTGTTAAAATGTGATCTCCTGAGGGCAGGGATCATGGTTTTGCCTTTCTTTCTATCCCCAGTGCTTCATATAGTGCCTGGCATATAGGAAGTGTGCTAAATAAATGCTTATTAATTGACTGAAGAGAATGGAGATCCTTTCTAAAAGAATGTTGGTGATGACTGAAATGTGCTATTTGGTTAATTCATTTAATCAAGCATTTATTAATCACTTACTGTAAGGTGTGTAAGGCAATGTGAACTAGAAGGTAGAAGCCACAGGGCATGGAGAATACAGAAACAGCCTGGATTCAAGTCCCACTTTTGATACCTATTGGCTGTGTGACCACAGAAAAGTCATCCAATTGCCCCAGTCAGCTTTGTAGGAGTAAGTGACAAAGAAGGAATCAGCCTACCCAGGAGCACCTTTAAGGTCATAGGTCCAATTTTTAAAAATCTTTATAGGAATTGAGGATAAATGAAATTTGACATTGGTCTCTGAGCTCCGAGATTTCAACCTATATTGCCCCTTGAGTTCACAGAAAACCATATGCTTATCCATAGTCTCAAGACCTGGAAGGAACATTAGAGGTCATCTAGTCCAACCCCCTCATTTTCCAAGAAGGAAACTGAGGCCCAGAGAGTAAAATTGGCTTATCTAAAGTCATACTGGAAGAGAATGGTATAGCCAGAATCCCAAACCCAGGTCCTTTGGCACCATTCCACATGGATTACCCAGAGAGTTGACCTAAAAACCCAGGCATTCAACCTACTTTCTTAGCCCAATCTTTAGCCAAATATACTGAGGGCTATCCCTGTTGAAAAGAACTTTGGGCAGAGGGGAAGAGAGAACCCAGAATGTCTCTGGACCTCAGAGTCTTTCTCTATCAAATGAAGGGGTTAGGTCAGATGCTCTCTAAGATTCCTACCAGCTCGGAAGATTTTTGACTAGGATGATGTGAGCTAGCAGACTGCCAAAAGCCTGGTAGAATGGCATTCTGAAGATGGAAACATGCCTCAATGGAATAGATAGGCAAATGGGTTGGAAAGACTTTTCTGCTATTTAAGTACCTAGTGGTCCCTCTTTCCAAGAATCTCATGGCTCAGATTTCATAAAGGCACATCCCCACAGGAATGAAGAAGCAAGAGCAGAATTGAGAAACCAGGGAAAGTTGGCAAAGGAGGCTTCTTTTGCATTTGGAACTCTTCCCTCCCTCCTTTAAGAAGCAGCTGGGGGATGCCACAGTGAAGAGAGCACTGCTTGGAATCAGGAAGACCCAAATTCAAGTCTGGCTTCAGTTTCCTAATCTGTAAAATGGGGGTAGTAATAGCACCTACCTCCAAGGCTTGTTGTGAGGATAAAATGAGCTAATACTCATAAAGTGCTAAACACAGTGCTTGGCTCATAGTAAGTGGTTCACAAAGATTTATCCCTCCCCCCTTTTTAATCCAGTCCAACACAACATTAAGAGCCTACAATATGACAGGCACCAAGCTAGGCACTTGGTGTACAAAGCCCTTCCCTCAAGGACCCTACATTCTAAGTGGGAGAAGGAGGAGAGGAAGGAAAATACAGCATATAATCAGATGCAGACAGAAATGACCATTTCAGAAGGAGGGAGGGAGGGACCACATTGGTTGTGGAGGCGTTGTTGCTGCGGCTGCTGCCCTTCATCCTTGAAGAGAACCAAAGTGACATTACAATATCAGAATCAAGCTATAGTGTGTCCGACTATGACTGATCAGACTGATCAGAGCTTGGAAGGCTCCACCACCAGTCAGACACAAATAGTCTAGATGGACATTTGGAGAGGAGATGTCTCTAAATTTGCATATCTCATGTTTCTTTTGAACTACTGCAATTCAGCTCTCTAGTACTAAGGGTATCAAGAATGGTTTCCCACAGGAGATGATCAGTGAGTTGAGTCTAGAAGGAAGATAAAGAGATTTTAAGAGAAGGGAAGTGAAGAGGAAATGTCTTCCATATAGGGGACAGCCTGGGCAAAACCATAAAGATGGAAATAGATCTCAAGTCATGCACTATTAATTGGGTCACTTAGGCTAGAATGTAGGGTACATGAATCAATCCTACAACAAAGATTTATCAAGCACCTACTAGGTGTCAGTCACCATTCTCGGCACTGGGGACAGACAAAAAAAAGACAAAAATAAAAATAATGACAAAAAAAGTAAAACTAGTCCCTGCCTTCAAGAAGCCTACATTCTATTGAGGGAGACAAATATACATATATAAATGTATACACAATCTATCCATGAATATAAGACAATTTGGAATGGAGAGAAGGAACTAGTAGCTGGAGCAATGTGTAATAATAATGGAGAGGTAGACTGATAAAATCAGAAAGGGCTCTGCTCCCTCTTAACCATCAGTCTGTCCACATAACATGATTTTATGGTGGGATGGCAGGCAATGGACTTGGTCTTTTGGGTTTGGAAGCCTTGCTCAACACTGTCAAATCACACTTCTGTGGGTAAGAACCTATCCATAACATGAGGGGGTTAGTAAATGATCCCCAAGGTCCCTTCCAGCTCCCACATTCCATGACTGTGATGAGGTCAATGCCAGCTGGTGTTTAGGTCATCACTGGTCTGAGTTTTCTAACTACGATGCAGCTCTTGCCCCACTGTTCCCCATTCAATATCAATGGGAATGACCTGTGGACAGTCATTCCCACTGTGATATGCTAGAATCCTAGAATACACAGAGAGCGTCTGGAGTCCCTCATGTTAACCACGGCCAGCATGTAAGCCTGACCTCATTGAGAGAGGCAAGGGTTGGCTGCTGCCAAGTACATCTCACAAATGCTTTCTATATCTCTCCTAAAGATCCTACTGCTAACAGAAAAACTCAATTCTATTTTATTCTTCCAGCTAATTTGTTAGGCTGGAAACTGTTAGGCATTGTTTATTGGCTTATTTTTAGAGGTAATATTACCCTTCATGCAAGCATCTCATTCCTCAGTGGTACCATCTGTTTTGTCATGCCTTGCAGTGCCACTGCATTTACTGAGTGCTTCAGAGATAATCCTGACTCCTCAGGATTGTTCTGTGTGGGTCAAATCATCGTAAGAGTACATACTTTCCACTTGATGCAAAGCGAAGGTCAATTTTTGCTTTCTCTTTTAGAGGACTGCCAAGCCACCTGGCTGGTCACTTGTATCTGCTGTTAATCCATTAGCTCTTTGTTGGGGACAGGAGGGGCCAGAGGAATCATTTTCTCCTATAATCATGACTCTTTCAGCCAGGCATTGAGACCACAGGATGTACTAGAAGAATAAAGGACTCTTTTATTGACAAGTTGTCTGGAAGAGCCTGCATGGGGATTGAAAAACTATACTTAGAACCTTTTTCCTACTTTTTTTTTTCATTCTAAGTCTACACAGCCAAGAATTGAATCAGAGGAATGGATGTTGATGGTGATGGGCATCTTTACTTAGCTGCTTTGGAAACCAGGATCCAAAATGTTTTCACATGGATTAGACTGGGTATAGTCAATACATATTAAAGAAGAGAAAATGAGAAACTGAAAAGCCTTCTGTAGTGACAGCTGAATAGACCCACTGAGCATGAATCCTCAAAGCAAAATCACTGACGTGATGTCTCAGTTCCCCACTGACTCAAACAGTTTATAAATCAATCAGCCAGTCAGGATTAAGAGAGTACCTACCATGGACCATAGACCCAGCTCTGTGCTTTACTCCTGGGCTGGGGGAGGGGGGAGGGGGAAAAGGGGATGGGGAAGGAGAAGAGGTGTTATTGTAGCTATTATACTAATACATGAAGCATCTGCCCAGAACTCTCTCCTCCCATGCAGATCGCAACTATGTTTTAGTGTTTAAGTACTAGGGAGTTTGTTACACTGACAAATTAAGTGATGTATCTAGATACACATGGCTATTAAGCATCATAAGGGGAACCCAAACCTAAGTCTTCTTGACATCAAGTTCATCACTATCCACCATACTATTAAGGTCTTTCTCCAAAGAGTGAGAGTGCCCAGGATTAGAATCCTGTGGAACCTTGGGCAATTATTTAGACACTATTCAGGGTCTCAGTGTCCCCATCTGTAAAATAAGAGGATGAGACTAGGTGATCTTTAAAGTCCCTTCCTCCAGCTCTGAATCTATGACCTGTGACATCGGGGAATCTATAGGGGAATAGCTCTTCCCCCTAAATCTATGACTTGGTTTTTCCAGTTATGCCAGTAAGCACCAACAAGACTGACCAAAGTGGAAAGTCTGAGCACAGGCTTAGGGATGGCCTGGGTATCTGAGAACTAGCTCACCTAATTCCAGAGTAGTTTGTCACCAGGTGATTAAACTTCTTTCACGCATAATAGTTGTCAATGTCTACCCATTGAGATGAAGAGGGAATGTTACAGGCATTTGTTGAGAGACTATCCTCAGGGATGGTGCTTTGACATAACCATTAATAAATATTATCATTAAAGACAAGGTTTCTAGAGGCAGGGCCATAGGATTGCATTCTGGGCATGAATTAACAGCTTAGGAGGAGTAGCAAGTTTCCTAGATAACTGGATGTGCCCATATCACAAAGATCTGGTGGCAACAATCGTGCTTCACTCTAATGTGAAGAATGCTTATTGATAGCCCATGAAAATGCACCCCCATAAACAGAACCATCAAGGGCTAGTTCAAGGCAGGGCTGATAGGGGAAGCTCCAAAGGACTGACAAAATTACAGAAAGGATCAATTAGCAATCCTCTGATGGGGTATGTTTATCAATCTTGACTGATAAATCCATATGAAAAAAGGTATAGGAGTCTTCACCTGGAGGGCAGGAAGGAAAGGGAAGGTGGTTTCAAAACCCAAGATACTCGATATGGACCCGACAAGGTAGAAAGAGAGTCTTGAGTCCACTCAAAATGGTGAAGAGGGAAGTGCACTAGTTTGGGAATCAGAGGACTTGAGTTTCAGATCCCAAATGCATCACATCATCCCTTAGTAGCTATGCAGCCTTATAAAAGTAGTAACCTCACTTCTCTGGGTCTGTTTCCTCATCTGTAAAATAAGAGAGTTGGACTGGATGGTTTCTAAGGTTAATTCCAGCATTAAATCTATGACCAATTGTCACCAATGGTTAAGCAAACCCAAGAGCTTCAAGAATAGCTATTCCAGCTAGAATACCAGCCTAGCCCCCAAAGCCATCATCCACGAAATCATCCCCTTGTGGAGATGGAAAGCCACAACTTCCTCTTCAGGTGCTGCAGCCTCAGCTATGCAAAAGAAGGAAAAGAAAGTTCTCACCACCAAGGTGTCAAATGACTCAACATAAGAAACAGATATGGTTAGCAATCAAAATGGAATCAAAGATGTTACCATCTACTTTGCTGCTATACCTTAAGGATTACAGTCTTTCTATCTGACTTGAGCTCCTTAAAATCTGGAACTCTCTTTCTTTTCTATTTATGTTTCCAGCACTAGTAACAGTTAAGTATTTAATACATCTTTTTGATTGATTAATTCATGAACTAGGAGTTGCCTGGAGATGGCAGTCTCTGATATGGGTAGCCATTCTGTGCTCGCCATGGACCTGCTCCCAAAGAAAGGCTCCGATCACTTAACCTGGCAATGTTAAGGACACTCTAAGGAAAGTAGAGGTGCCCTAGCACTGAAACTCTCCTTCTCTGTCTCGCCGGCTCCTGCCCCCACAATCACACCCATAGAAGTACTGGTAGTACACACACTTTTGCAGGAAAATAAAATGGAGTAAGGGGTCAAGGGAAGACATTGTTTGCACCACAATGAGGGAAATCCAGAAGAGTTACTGAAGTCCTGGTGAGGTTCAGAGTTTTAGAGGTGAAAAGAAGGTGGAGTCAATTTCCCATTTTACCAATAAGGAAACAGAGCCTGAGTCATTTGCCAAGGGTTGTATAGCTAAATGAGCAAGATTTGGATCCAGGTCCTCTTGCCTCCTCATCCAACATTCTAGGGGTATGTTTTAGAGCCTCAGATATAGTGAATATTACATAGGGTCTTCCTGTAAAGTTGTTTTTTGCAAAGACTCATGGGGACCATGCCATCTTTTGCTATCTCCTTCCTGTTTCTCTCCATTCTTCTGTGCTTCTAGTCAATTGTGGGTTTTTCTCTTTCCTTAAACAATGGATTAAACCTGCATTAAAATCCAGCCTGCATTAGTGCCTGGCAGGAAAGGCATCTACAGACTGCCAAGAGCTTCCAAATGCACATAGCATTTTTATACACATAGCCCTCAACCTTCACATCATCCTATTGACGGCTGCCTTGTTTTATTTTGTTGGACAGAAATTACCTCTGGTTTGGTGAGGAATTGGGGGAAGGGACATTTGTCATTTCTTTCTTCCTGCAGCAGCCAATTTAAGCTTGTTTGTGTTAGTGATGATGGCAAACCCTGGAGCAATAACCCTAAAAACATGTGTGTGTGCACGGAGTGGATACGAAGATTCCTGCTCCATAAGAAAACACGGAGTTGACTTGGACCTAGATCCAACCATTCCTGTGACTTATAGCTCATAGATTTAAAGCTGGAAGGAACCACAGAAGTCAACTAGTTCAATTTCCTCATTGTAGAGATGAGAAAACTGAGTGTCGGCCAACACATATGCCAACAAAAACACATTATTTTCAATCTCGCAGAAAGCAGGAAAAAATCAAGATGGAGTATTATATTAAGGATAAAAAAGAGAGAAGGAGATATCGCCGAAGGTCAAAGATACCATTCAAGCAACGTGTGGGATGAGGGAAAAGGTGATGGAAAAGGTGGATCAGGCAGTCAGGACCAGCCTCATAGCTTTGAGAAGGGATTCAGTTTTCTTTTTTTTTTCTTTTTGGTGCCAACTGGTACCTATGACATTTCTCCTTCTCCCATCTTTAACCTCCTGATATCAATATATCTTAAACCCTTATCCACCAAATCCACCGAGTACGAGGTCCTGAATAAGCAGTCCAGTGGGAAGCATCCTAAAAGCATCCATCATATGTGGAGACAGAAGCAGTTACCATACCTGTGCCTGTAAGATTGGCTCAGGTGGCATAGAAGAGTCACTCAACCAATTTATCAGTCAGCCAAAGTGTCTGTTAAGCACCTACTATGTGAAAGGCACATGGCACTGGGGTCACAAAGAAAGGTAAGAACATCTTCCCTGACCTTGAGGAGTTTGCATTCTAATGGAGGAGACTACATGGAAATAGCTCAGTAGATATAAGACATATTCAAAAACGGCCAGAAGGTATTCTAAGAGGGGAAGGCATTAGTAGCTAGAAGGGTCAGGAAAGAACTTCTAGAGGAGGTGAGATTTTAGATGAGACTCAGAGGAAGCCAGGACAAAATCAGAACATGGCTTCCTCTCTTATAAAGAGCTAAGAAGGTGGACAGGGGATAAAAAGGCCAGTGCTTTCTGGGTGTTTTCCTTAGCCTTATGGGAGTTAGCCCAGACTTGAGTGAGGTTCACTGGAATTCTGGACCATCCCATCTTTTGGCACCCAGTACATTTCATTTAGTATTCCAGCATTTCAGAGCTACAAGTGATGGAGTATGCATCTGTCTGCGCTAATGGAAAATGTGAGCAGCCTCTGCCCTCCCCCTCCTCCTCACCCCCATACACATATATTGCTGGAAACTGACTCTGGAGTACATCATTTTAAGTTAATGTGGCTTAAATGTTCCTCCTTGACCCACCACATCTGTAGGTCATTCCTCCAAATATGCATACATCAGACTTTTGGCTTATTCGTGCTTTCCTGCTTAGTCTAGTTTGGAGCATAAAGTCCTGGGAGGAGGAGGTAGAGTACAAGATAAGTCTGGAAAAGGAAGTTGGGCTTCTTCCATTTTTGACCCTTTGGGTCATTTCTCATCCAACGCCATGCCTAGTACACACTAGGAGCTTAGATAAACTTGTTGATTGATTGATTGGCCTCAATTAGTTTATAACCATCCAGTCTGGCCAACTGGATTACTCATTGTCCCCCAAATATTCTTTATCTTTTCCTACTGTCATATTTTTGCCCTTGATCTTAATCCTATTTGGAATGCACTCTCTCCATCTCTAATTTCTCCCCATTCTTCAAGGCAAACCTCAGTTTCCATCTTTTTTATGGAAAACTTTCTCTGACCACTCCAGTATAAAATGATTTCTTCTTCTCCTGTAAAGGCACTGTGGTATAAAGAGCAGTTGACCAGGGTTCAAACTCTACCTCTGACACATTACTTGTATGACTTACCCAAGTCACTTTAATTTCCTGAGACTAAGCTTCCTTATCAAAAAATGATAATGTTGGACTATCTGGACTCTAAGGTCCCTTCCCACTCTAGATTTATGAGTCTGTAACTCAAGGTTCAATCCTGTACTCAAAGTCAGGAAGGAAGACAGAAAGGAAGAAAGGAAGGATGGAAGGGAGGGAGTAAAGGAGGGAGGGAGGGAAGTAGGAAGGGAGGAAGGGAGGGAGGGAAGAATGGAAGATGGATGAATGCTCACAAGGTCATAACCTCAATCATTCTGTCTCTGATGTTCATTCACCTAAGGTCAAGAAGGAAACACAACAGAGACAGAAGACATATAGGTGCTATGCTTTCTTGGCTACCTGGTAGACCAAGGTAAGAGTTGAAGGTCGCTTCCTTACCTGGACACTGCCAACAACTCTAGCCTTGCTTGACGTAGGGGAAGAGAGAGATTTCATGCCTGACCCTTTCAGATGCACATGGTTCCTACTCAGTGGCCAATTAAAGGCTTTTCTGAAGCACACAATAAGCACACAAAAGAGTCCCTGCCCTCAACAAACTTACCCTCTGTAGGAAGAGACATGTCCACATGGAGATACTAAAAGAGAGGAGATACTAAAAGCTGAGGGTTTGGGGAAAATCTTACATTAAAGATGGTATTTAATCTGAGATACGAGGAAATTTAAGAGGGGGAGGTGACAAGGAAGTACATTCGAGAGGTGAGGAGCAGCCTTCAAAAAAAGGAGGAGGAGGTGGGCAAAGGAAATGAATTGGACCTTCTGTGTGCAGTTGGCAATATTGGACTAATATTTCTTACTGAATATAAAACTGATTGATTGTAGAAAAAGCACTGCACCAGAATTTAGCAAACTGGCTTTTCCAGTGTCTTCTTGTGTGACATCAGACACAGCACTGTCTGTTTCTGGGCTTCACTTCCCTCCTCTGAGCTCCCTCCCAGCTCCAACTTCCCACCACATTCAAGAATCCCAGTTCTTTCCATGTATTAAGGCCACAAGAAGTTGTGAATATGCCATGCCCCTTGGAAACTAACCCCCTGCTTCTTCAATCATCTTAAATTGTCTTAATAATGAAAATGTCTTTAAAGGGGGACAATATGGCAAAAAGTAATTAACTCCCTAATTGAAACCCAGAACTTTAAATGTAATTAATGGGAAAACCAAATTGTCCTTCACAGCTAGGAATGCAGTGGTTTACAAGCTTCAGCCAGCTGACAAAGGGGAGGCTGGAGAATTTGCCTCCGTGAGAACTTTTCTGAGAAGGTGCAGCTTGGAACAGATTGAATCAGAAGGATGACACATGTCACAATGATAAATGTTCTCTTTAATCAGTGTGGAGATGTCATCAGACAGAGGTGGCAAGTAGCATTTGGCTAAGTTAACATGCAGTTTTTTGTTGTCATTTTAGGATCAGAGTTGTTTTTCAGTCATTTCATGTCTTACTCTTGACCCCATTTAGGGTTTTCTTGGCAAAGACACTGCAGTGGTTTGCCATTTTCTTTTCCAGTTCGTTTTACAGATGTGGAACTGAGACAAACAGGGTGAAGTGACTTGCCCAGGGTCACATAGCTAGTAAGTGTCTGAGACCAGATTTGAACTCAGGAAGATGAATCTTCCTGATTCCAGGCCAGGACCTTTACTCCACCAAGATCAGAATTCCTGGTTTCTAAATATACACATAGAAGAATCACCAAAATGTCTCCCTGTACATTTGGTATAGTGCCAAGAGCATTGAATTTGGTGTCATAGGAGCTAAGTTCAAAGACTGAATCTTATATATACTACTTTGGGGGACCTACACCCTTCTCTCTGGGTTTCTGTCTTCTTCTGGAAGAAGACTCTGGGAGTCTTGAGTCTTCTTCTGTAAAATGAAAGAACTCTGGACATGTGATCAGAGACTCTGATTTTTGCACCCCAGTTCTGCTCCTCAGCACTGTGTGACCTGGAACAAGTCCTTTTACTTCTCTGTGACCCCATTCTTCCATCTATAAAGGGAAGGGGTCAGAATAGATGCTCCCTAAAATCTCTCTAGCTCTCTGATCCAAAATCCTTTTCATCTCTGATCTCTTCCAGATCTTTGGACCTACTGGTGAAACCTCACACCTTTTGAGCCTTTCCAGCCACACTTACAACGAAATGTGGGGAGTTCTGGGCTTTGCCGCCCACCCTGCAGCTGTGATAAGTGATCTCCCCCAAATCCAGTATGATCTCCTCAAGGGCAGACACCGTCTCACTTTTTTTTTCTGTTTCTATCCCCAACAGTAGTATTTGCTAAAATACTTGGGCATGCTAAGTCCTTAATTAGCACTTATTTTATTCATTCCTCGGATACCATACACAAAATCTTTTTTTTCAATACTGGCATATTTTTATTTTTCAGTTCCTTTATTTCTAAATATATCCCCAGAGTCATCCCTTGAAACAAATCCAAAATAGAAGGAAAATAGGGAGAAATTCAATAAAACCAACCAATAAATCGTTCAAATCTAATTGGATATATTGTATTCCACCTCCATAGTCCCCCACCTCCGTAAAGAAAAGATAGTGTTCGCTGGTATATCTCTTCTTTGGAGCCAAGTCTGCTCAGGAGGATTAGAGGGTATTTGGTGTCTACTGTTGTTGTTCTTTCCATTTACATCATTAAAGGCATCACATAATTGATTGGTTTTCCTACCTACTTCTGCTCATATCACATCTGACAAGTACATAAGTTCATCGCTTTAGAGCACGAAGAGAGGAATCTTAGAAGTTGTTGGAACCAATCTGTCTTTTTCCAGAGGAGGAAACAGAAGCCTAGAGAAATTAATTAATTTTTCCAGGCTCACAGTTAGTATTTGAGGTAGGATTAGAGCCTGGGTCTTCTCTGCTCCAAGGCCAACACTATCCACTACACCAAACTGTCTCATCATCTCATATCAGACATCCTCCAGTTCTCTGTATTCATTCTAATCATCTCAAGATTCCATTATATTAATATGCCCCAATTTGGTTTAGCCGTTCCCAGTAGATGGGTATCTATTTTGGAAATGTCGATTCATAGCAATGGAAGAATCCAGAGATCATCAAAACCAATTTGTACCAAAATACAATCCTTTTGTATTTAAGTCTCTTTGCATTAAGTGGAAGAAGTGTTTTATTCCCTCTGATTTAAACACCGATTCTCTGTCTAGGATGGAATGGAGTCATTGTTAAAGGAGTTATCAGTGATAACATATTGCATGACAGCAGATGGTTTCTATATTTAGAGACACTTCAGAGGGAGGATTAAAGCTGTTTATAATGTACCGCGGGCCAGAGGAGCAGCGATGCTTTTTAAAGAACCTTGGTGACTGAGATATGCCATTCAGTCAACTCATTTATTAAACACCTGCTACCTAAAGTTAGAGGGTATAGTACAGGGACTTGAGAGAGGACCTTGATGTCAAAAAAACTTTTACTCCAGTCCTCTCAGTGACACATGCAACCAACATGACCCAAGCAATTCTCTTAGACTATAAAATCCATAGAAGGTACTGATTAACTTCAGAGAAGGAAACTTTCTCACTAAAAATTCCCTCCAGCAATAAAAACACAGGTCTATCACCAAAACAATGTAGAAGGCATAGTTCTATGGAGGGACCCCTAAAGTCATCCCCTTATCTTTCTCAGATGTGTGAGTGCCCCTCTAGAGAGATATAAAATAGCAGATAAATTAAGGAAAAAGAATAATACTGGTATGGGAATCAAAGTCTGGATTCTTATTGCAACTCCAATCACTATGTGACCTTGGGTAAATCATTTCCCCAGTTCCTTGCTCCTTCTTCCCTTGACATAGCCCCAAGACTTCTCACCATCCTAGTCACTCATCTACCTCAGTCTTCTGTCTTTTTGCCGCTATATGTATACAGCTTTAGAATTCATTGTTTTTCATAAATACTATCACTGTTACTATTACTACTAATATTACTATTGCTGCTGCTGCTACTCCTACTACTACTGCCATCACCACCACCACCACCACTACTACTACTGCTACCACTGCCACTACCACTACCACCACCACTACTACTACCACTACTACTACTACTAAGTAGTCTCCAGAACTAAGTAGTGTTCTGGCTATGATTTGAGCAAGAGAGACTATCTTCTCCTCATTAACCATTATACTTAAATTAATGCAACCTTGAGTTTGCTCAATTTTTGTCTGCTTGTTTTAGCAGCCATACTGAACTTGAGAGGCAATATGCTATAGTGAATGGAGAGCTGGTCTTGGAATTAGGGAGACCTAGATTCAAGTCCTCTACTGATACCCACTGGTTTTGTGACACTGGACAAGTCACCTAACATCTCAATGCTGTAGATGGAAAGACAACACTCTGAAGTAATGCCAAAACCTCATTAAAATGCTCCTGTGGGATATTATCTTCATTTTACAGTTGGGGAAACTGAGGCAAACGAAGGTTAAACAATTTACCCAGAGTTTCACAACTAATAAGCATCTGGGGTCAGATTTGAACTCAGATCTTCCTGACTCTAATCCCTTGCTCTATCCAATGAGCCACTCAATTTCCCAGGTAAGGCAACACACCCTTAAAAGAGAAGTGACTTGCTCCAGGTCACATAAGAAACAAGTAATCATGGGTCCCATCCACCTATAAATCCAGTCACCCTAAGTTGTGGGGCAGGAGTGGAAGTAGAGGTAAATGTTGGCATAACTTTGAGAAAAGACAAGTTTTCAAAAAAACAGCTAGCTGTGTTGTACGTTCCAGAAGAGCCCATCATAGAGCTTACACTCTAATGTTCTGGGACAAGGCTGAGTATACATGTGTATTTGGGCCAGAGATGAAGGGAGAGCCTCCCCTTCATCTCTCTGTGTTAATAATTGCTTCTGCCTCCAGTTGCCTGGTTAAAAGGAGACTTTGATTCCTTCCATGCTTAGAACGTATCCCTTTTGCTTGTCCCCATCCTATTCTACATCAACTCCCATCTGACTCCTTTGTCTTTTATCAGAGAGAGTGTATTATTTAGTTTAGGAGAGATCTATGCTGTTCAAATTGGAGGCTCTGGACAAATTGCATTTTAAATTGAAAGGGGGAGAAGTATCCAGATGTATCATCAATTTTCGGAGATCACTGATGGGAGGCCTGCCACTACCAACACATTGTTATTCTTCCATTAGTTAAAATAAAAGATCACCAGGCTGGTAGCTCTAACTTTCTGAATCTTTGCATTTTTGACAGGGAACTGAAGAATCCATTTTTTATTTTTCATAAATTTGAAGGTCTTTTATTTCCAGTGAATGAGGAGGTGGAGAGGAGGTTGAATGGTAGACAGAAAAGGTCCCTTCCTTGTGACTTGAAAGAGAAGCAGCCTGCTTGCCTGGGAATGGCCTGGAAGGCCAAAATTTCAGAGAACCTCATGAGGGAGAACCCTAGGACAAGTTTAGAAAAATATATGAGTGTGACAACCCTATAGTGGGGCAGCTAGGTGGCGCTATAATGGATACATCATTTGGCCTGGAGTCAGGAAAACCTGAATTAAAATCCAGCCTCAGACACTTACTAGCTGTGTGACCCTTGGCAAGTCACTTCACCCTGTTTGCCTCAGTTTCCTCATCTGTAAAATGAACTGGAGAAGGAAATGGCAAACCACTCCAGAATGTTTGCCAAGAAAACCTCAAATTGGGTCTTGGAGAGTCAGACAGGACTAAATGACCAGAACAGACCTATATTAGGTTAAGAAATAGGACTAGGATGTTTGGGGAGGACAGCTATAACTAAAGTTTATGATTCCAAGAAGGACCTGAGATTCAAATCCTGTGTCTGATATTCCCTGGTTAACCTTGGAAGGGTCACTTAATCTCCCTCCACCTCAGTTTCATCAACTATATATTGAGAAGTTAAAGCTGGATGGCCTCCAAGGTCCTTCCAAGTTCTAGATTTCTAGATCATAGATCTCTAAAACTGAAGAAAACTAAAGTGACTTGCTCAGGGTCACACAGTCAGCAAGCATATGAGGTAGAATTTGAACCCAAGTCCTCCTAGAGTTCTTTGGAAGGGGTCCCTAACTCCAAGTCCAGCATCTTTTTCACTGTGCCATGCTGTTTCTTTGATGAGTCTGTGATACCGTGATCCTTCCACAATTATCCCTAAGGAGTCCCACTCAAGAAGCAAGTCCTGGGACAATCCATTCTGTTAGGCTGTAAGGACTGAGCAAATGACAAGGTACAATGTCTCTTTCATTGGCTTTTCCCTTTATTAGTACCCAGGTGAAATGTGATTTAAATAAATGTACATCCAGGACAGCCTTGAAAAGAGAAAAGAAGCTTTGAATGGGTCTGAAGGTGTCTCACCATGGCCAGGACAGCCCTACCCAATTTGTCTTGGTGGAATTTAGGGTGGGCACTGGGCAATGAATGTTTCTACATGAACTCCAAATTTCTTTTACCACTGGCACCTGGAAGCTATCTCTTTCTCCTCCTACGAGGGGCCTCTTTGAGTCATTACCCATCTGCTGGTCACAGTGGCAATGGAACCTGCCCTGGAACCCCCCTCAGATCATAAGACCTGGGGAAATGATTGCAATTTGCCACAATTCAGCAGCATTGGCACCATTTAGCATTATAGAAATGTCTGAAAAACAGAGACACCTTCCAAGGAGCTCAGGATGTTCTGGCATCTGATCTTGTTCACTTATGAGCAAGGACAGCTATCAAGGATGGTGAGAAGATTGGAATTCAGAGAGATGGAGCCCCACTTTTACCCCCAGAGGGATCACAGGAGCCTAGATTTAGAGCTAGGAGAGACCTGAGAGGTTGTTGAAGGACGTTCAGTCCTTAGCTCATTCACAGTCAGGCTCTTTTGTCTTTGTCCCTTGGAAGGCAGGATTCTACTACAGATTCATGCTGGTCTGTGGGTGCTTGGTTCACAGGCTTTTCTGGGAGACAGCAATCTGAGAAACACAAACTTTAATTAGAATGACACCAGGGAACCCACTCCATCCTGAAATCCCTGGAGTTTCTCTATGGAAAGTCAGAGAACTATCATGATTCAATCTAGGATCATAGACTTGGAGCCAAAAAGAACCTTAATGACCATTTCGTCCAACCCCCACATTTCACAGATCATAGATGTAATCTTGTCCTACTCCCTGAAATTTATACATGAGGAAACTAAAAGCCAAAGCAATTGAATGACTTGTCCCTGGGTCATGTAATGAATAAATAGCAGAGGGCAAATTTAAATCCATACTCAACACTCTTTTCACTATGCATCCTGTCCTACTGATGTGAAGTGGGTTCAAGAAAGGAAAAATGGAGGAAAATTGTGAAAAAGCAAATTTAGACTTAATATAAAGGGAAATTGTAGAGCAGGGGATTGAGGCACCTAGAGTCAAGAGAACTTGAATTCAAATCCAGCCTCAGGCACTTGGTAGCTGTGTGACCCTTGACAATCCTTAATCCTGTTTTCTTCAGTTTCCTCCTCTGTAACATGAGCTGGAGAAGGAAGTGGAAAACCACTCCAGGGTCTTTGCCAAGAAAACCTCAGATGGGGTCATGGAGAGTCAGACACGACTGACAGGACTCCACAACAACAACAACCAATAGGGAAAATGTCCAAACCACAAGAGCTCTCCAAAAGCAGAATGAGTTGCTAGAGGGAAGGTAGAGCGTTCTCTCTAACTGGATGCATTTAGGCAGAGGCCAGATGGCCACTTTGGAGGGATGCTATAGGGAGGCATGAGTTGGACGAGATGGCCCCTGGGCTCCTTACTAGCTCTGATTGTGTGAAAGCTACTTCAACTCAGGAAGGCAGAGAGGGCCCTGCCAGCAGGTTGACTAGAGAACAACTATTCCAAATCAAGGCAGGCTTTGGGGGGAACAACACCACATGGCATCCGGGGAGGGAAGCCACCACAGATGGTGGCTCAGGAATTTTGCAGAGCTCTATCCAGAGGTACTCATGAGGCTGCCAACCCAACACGAAATGGAGGAAGGAGCTTCCAGGAGAACCAGATGCTCTCCGTTGGTGTCATGGTGTCTTATGGCCTCCACCCAAAAATGTGAACACGTTTTTGGTAAGCATTTGTGTTTTCTAAGGTGGGATGTGTTAACTCTACAGAACACAATCAAATTCATTTAGAGTCATAGAACTGAACTTGGAAGGAGCCTCTGAGGCCATCTGGTGCTATCCCCTTCTTTTATAGAGGAAAAAGGGAGGCAGATTCCTTGCCAATATTGCATGATATAATAGAAACATGCTAGCGTGGTAATCAGAGATCCTGGGTTCAAATCCTGCCCATAACATTTACTACCACAGACAAATCTCTTCAACCTTCCTGGGTCTTAGTTTCCTCCTCAATATAAAGAGATAGTTGGACTAGATGACCTCAAAGCCTCCATTTAGCTTAATTCTATTATCCTAAGTAGAAGGTCTAGAATTTGAAATCAGGGCTTCCTAACCTCCATTCATGGTTCTCTCTAGTACATGGGAACTTAAAACAGGAAACATGATTAGTGATTACATCCTTAATTTGTTTCGCTGACAGACTCCCCACCAGTTTAAATGTAACGAATGCTTTTGGAGGCATGGAGAGGGTGGAGTGGGGCAGAAAGAGGACTGAAACTGAAAGCAAGAAAGGTCTGAATTCAAAACTTATCTTGAACATTTGCTGGCTGTTTGGCCTTTGGAGAATCAAGTCTCTTGATCCTCCAAATCCTCATTGGTGAAACCAGAAAAATAATGCCTGAGTCAGTTAGGTGGTACAGGGGATAAAGTACTGGGCTTGGAGATAGGAAGACCTCAGTTCAAATCTAGCCTGAAACACTTACTTAGCTGTGTGACCCTGGGCAAGTCACTTAACCTCTGTTGCCTTAATCCACTGGAGAAGGAAATGGCAAACCACTCCAGTACCTTTGCCGAGAAAACCACCCATACAATATCAGCATGCCATGATGGGGTCACGAAGAATAGGACACAACAATTATTTTTATAGAGTAGGGACCCAAGTTTGTAGTATAGGGGAAGATTAAACTCAGGCAAAAGTTCAGTCTCCAAGTCTTTTATGGTCTCTAGACCAGGGCTGGTATTCCATATGGCAATGTGAGGCCACTTATGGGGAATGAGGTTGCTCCTATGCAGGATTGCCAAATTCCAATACATTCTCTGGACTCCACAGTTCCAATTACTCATTTGCCCATGAAAGACTCAAACAGAAACTTCTGGTTATTTGCTGTTAAATCAAGATGTTGAGTTTTGGAATATTTATGGGCAAAAGCCCCATGTAGATAGCAAAGTCTGTGTGGATCCCAGCCCACCATCTTGGCAGTCCTAAGAAAGCAAATAATGTGTGCTTCCCCATGTAGCACACCAGAAGGGTCACAGACAGATTCTCCCTTCCCATAGGATTATGGGATTAAAACTGAGAGGCACAGGCTATGGGGTTACTTCCTCATAGGTGACTACAGCTGCAGGAGACAGCAAAGGCCATTTACTTCAACCCTTTTGTTTTACAGATGATGAAAATGAATCTTGAGAAGGTAAAATGATTTGTCCAGGATCCCAGATCCTGCCATTTCTGTTGAAACCTTTGCTGCATCCAGCCCATCTGGTCAAAACTAGATTGTGTAATAACTTATTGGCCACTCTATGATCCCAAAGATGAAGACAGACACATATCAGCAAACTCCAGAGCTCTGCCTTAGGAAGGTCTGCACCCAGGCCAAGTCTCACAAAACTAAACCTCAAGAGAAGAGGCCTGAAGCTGTCCCACAGGAGGAACACCACATGTCTAGGAGGAACAAAGCTCAGGAGTGACAGCAGCATGAGGGGATTGCTGTTATGCCTATAGTATGTTATGGGGGGAGGATGGAGAGGCCTTGAGCTTAAAAGTATCTGTGGGGCCAGATAGTCCAACCCCCTCACAGATAATTGAACTGAGGCCCAGAGTAATTAAGTTTATATGGCCATAGATCCAGAGCTGAAAGGGATCTCAGAGGCCACCAAGCCCAACCCCAACACTTTAGAGATGAAGAAATTGAGAATCTTAGAAATGAAGTGATTTACCCAAGAGCATATAGGTAAGCATCAGAGGCAGGACTGGAACCCACATCATCTGAATTCAATTTTGGTATTCTTTCTCTCCCGTATGTCTCAATGCTGCTACCTTCCTAAGTTAATTCATCTTGCTAACTAGATGCTAAAAATCTGTTATATCTATGCTGCTAAAGTACTGTCAGCATTCACTAAATTTAGTTCTCTCTAATTTCAGCACCCCATGATAAAGCCCCAGTTGCCCTACCCTAGTTATATCTCTGACGAATGGAGGCTTGCACATCTTAGGGTGGGACATAAACTTGGAAATGTAAAGACAGAAGCAGGGATAAAATAAATGAAATAATTAAATGAGCTAAATCCAAACTCTTGTGAAGTAAGAGACTGGGGTAGGGCACAGACAGGGAAAGAGAAGGGGATCAAAGAGAGAGACCACGTTCATGTCAGTGATATAAGTGGGCACAGTGGTCAGTACTGAACACAATTACTAGCACTGCCTAGCTGCATGAGCCAGGTCGATTGCCTTTCCATCTCTCTGGTACTCAGTTTCCTCTCCTGTAAAATGAAGGAATTAGATAACAGGAAGCAGTGGTTCAGGAATCAGAAAATGTTCAGTTCTTGTCACTTAACAGCAAAGTGACCTTGGGCAAAGCGCTATGAGCTTGGTGTCCACACCTGTCAGATGCAGCTTCCTGCCTTTTGGACTTCAGGCAGAGCACTATCCATCTTTAAGTCCTACTTGCTCCTCTTTTATGTCAAAGGTATTAGACTAGACCAGGGCTTCTTTTTCCACTCGTGGCCCCTTTATTGCTTCTTAAACTGTGGGTCAAGGCCTGGGAAAACAAACCAAAAAAAGTGGGGCAGTTAAGTGGCACAGTGAATAGAGCACAGGCCCTGGAGTCAGGACGACCTGAATTCAAATTTGGTCTCAGACACTTAACACTAGCTGTGTGACCTTGGGTAAGTCACTTAACCCCAATTGCCCTGCCTTGCCCCCTCCAAAAAAAAAAAAGACAAACAAACAAACAAGACCTGGGGACCTGGGGACCTGGGAACCTGAGGACAATTTAAGAAGTGCTGGGCTGATGAGTGAGGGGATCAGAACCAGGAGAACTTTGTACACAATTACAGACACATCTTACCTGTGATGACTGACTTTGAGAAACTGGGCTCCTCTCAGCAATGCAACACTCTAAGGCAACTCCAAAGGACTCATGATGGAAAGGGATATCCATATCCAGAGAAATAACTATAGAGTCCAATGCAGATTGAAGCAAACTACTTGCTCTCTCTCTTTTTTCTTTTATTTCTTTGTTCTCATTCATTCCATTGGTTATAATTCTTCTTTAGAACTTGACTAGTGTTTAATGCAAAGGTATTTGTATAACCTATATTAGATTGCATGCCACCATGGGGGGAGGGTGGAGAAGAGGGAGAGGGAGAAAATTTGGAAATCAAGGGATTGTGGAACTGAATGTTGTGAACTAAAAGTAAAAAAATAAATTTTTTAAAAAAAGTGCTGGGCTGAGACCATGACTCAGACCCTTTCCAATTCTAAATCTTGTGATCCCATGGAGAGATTCTATGAGGTCAGGCATCTAGGTGGCAGAGGGGATCAAATACAGGGAGTAGAGCCAGCAAAACCTCAGCTGATAACCTGCCTTGGCACCTACTAGCTGTATGACCCTAGACAAGTCACTTAGCATCTCAGCCTCAGTTTTCTCAGCTGTTAAATAAGGGAGTTGAACTCATTCATCTCTAAGATCTCTTCCAACTCTAAATCTATGACCTTCCTGTCTCTAAGGTCCCTCACTTCTCAAAAATTTCTGAGACTTAGAATAATAAATTTCAAAAAAAAAATCACTACTTTTCAGCATTGAACTTTCTTTAAATTTTAGTATCACAAGACAGGAGTCCTTGGTATGGAAGTCACAGTGTTTGCAATGAAGTCAAAGGATAAGCTGAGCAAGCAGAAGGAAAGAGAAAAGATAATGAATGGGAAATAATATGATATTTAACACTGGAACATTATTAATGTGATTAGCATCTGAGATCAAGGACTTCTCAAGTGCCTTTTTCCTTGTTCCAACATACACCCTGGAAAGGATTGCCTGAGCCACTACAAAGCATCCTGGAGCCCTGTTTTTATTCAGGTGATTCTATTTTATATCTTGTGCCTTTGCAGCCGAGCATTTTGATCAATATTTAAGAGAAGAATTAGAAAGGAATGGGGAATAATGGCATGCATTATAACCAGCTGATGGGGACTCAGCTAAGTCAGGGAAACCACTTTTAGATTTCCCTATTAATGTTCTCTTGGGACAGGAATCTTGAAAGCCCAAACATGGTTTTCACTTTGTGAGAGGGTAGGTAAGCTGGGGGTAGCCTCTTTCCCCATCTTTATTTGCATTTCAGGTTTTCTTCCCGAGTTGGGAGGAAGCTGTCTGACAAATGCATCCATAGGTCTCCCTCTGAAATAAGTCTTTACCGGCGGTGATGAAATTAGGCTCAATATTGATGGTCTCTCTATTAATGGTCTCTCCAGTGGGGTTGGGGGTAGGGAGGAACCTAATTGCTTCCACGCCTGATCACTGGCCAGTATTGCTTTCAACTCTTATTTGAGTCTCCAAAGAAATCTCTGGAAGTGGAGACACCATGTTTCTCAAAAAACATCTGAGTGCTCTCATTATTTCTTGACGCCAAGGGACCTTTAGAAAATATTCAGGTAAATGGAATAAGGCAGCAGCAGTAGGAGATGGGAATGACCATGGTCCAAGGTCTTGGGCTGCCTGGGTGACTTGGAATTTTTTCTAGAACACCCCAACAGAATTGCAAGAAATGAGGGTTGGGGTGTCCTTTGCTGGCTCAGCCTGAGGTACTCTGCTGCCCTTGCTGCAGCCACTGACCAACACCGAATTCTGTAGGTTCTCTACACTGTTTCCCCTGTGGCTCCTTAGCCAGTAACTAAATACCAGGGTAATTGCCTCCCACAATTTACCTTCTGAGTACATCACTCTGTTCTTGATCATTTAGTTCTCCAGATGCCTTCAGCCAGTATGATATTTTACTTGCAAAACTGATGGCAAAGGGAGCAGGTTTATTATGCCTGAGACAAAATATTTTCCCACTAATTGCAAAGATTATCTAGTTGGAGCTTGCAGGTGAAGGGCAGATTTATGAAGTCAATAGAGGTTTTGCTCTAATCCCTGTTTTCATCAACTTAATTTATTTTAAACACCCATCTAGAGACATCATCATCATCTTCATTTGTAAACTGGACCTATGATATCAGTAAAGCAATGCAAAAATTTGCTGCAGAACTTAGAGCTTTGGGGAGTCACTGAGAGTTCAGAGTCTTACAGAGGATCACACAGCTACTATATGTCACAGGAGATCCTAGAGCAAGGGTCTTCTGGACTTTGAAACAACTTCCTTTCCTCCCCCCCCCCCCCACTCTCCTGCTCGCTTTCCCTTTCTCCTTGTCTCTCTCTCCCTCCCTGTCTCCTTATCTCTGTCTCTCTCTCTGTCTGTCTCTCTCTCTGTCTCTGTCTCTCTCTCTGTCTCTCTCTGTTTCTCCTCTCTCTGTGTCTCTGTCTCTCTCCTCTCTCTGTCCCTCTCTCTCTGTCTCTCTGTCTCTCTCCTCTCCCTCTGTCTCTTTCTCTTTCTCTGTCTCTCTTTCTGTCTCTCTCTCCCCCCTCCTTATCCCTCTGTCTCTTTCTCTCCCTCCCTGTCTCCCTTGTCTCTGTCTGTCTCTCCCTCCCTCTATCTCCCTCTGTATTTGTTTCTTTCTGTCCCTGTCTCTGTCTCTCTCCCTCTCTCTTTCCACAATGCTATTTCTGTGGCCCTTGAAGCTTCCTAAAGTGCCTTATAAATCTCATTTGAGTCTCATAACAACCCTGTTAAACAAGTGCTATTAATACCCCCATTTTAAAGAAGGAAAAATTGAGGCTCAGAGATTTCAAGGAATTGTCCCCAGGAACACCGATAATTAACATTTATAGAGAGTCAGACCAATACTGTACATCTGCGTTTCCATAGATGGATAGGAGGCTGTGTTCATGAGGGGCTCACCTGAATGGTGGTTAGTAAGCTGTCTCCAGAGAGAACAGCCAGTAGGCATGCCTTTTGTGAATGCTTTGGGCTAGCTATCCAGGTGTCACAGTGGAGAGAGCACTGGGCTGGAATCAGGAAGACCTGAGTTCAAATTCAGCCTCAGACAACTTTTAGCTATGTGATGTTGAACAAGTCACTTGCCTTCTGCCTTGGTTTCCTTAATTATAAAACAGGGATGAAAATAATAGTACCTACCTCCCAGGGTTGTTGTGAAGATCAAATGAGGTATTATTTGAAAAGCACCTTAACCCAATGCCTGGTACTTGGTAGATGCCCAAGAAATGCTTGTCTCAACTCTTGGATTCTGTGATTCTGCACCCCAAGTTCAAGTCCAACCTATGGCACATACTAACTGTGTGGCCTGGACATTACAGAACAGTTGCCCATTTGCATTGGGAGAGGGAGGGACTTCTCTGTACCCGTGAAATCCTTTCCTACTCCAAAAAAAAAAAAGTCCTTTTTATACATTATTTCATCGTAGCCTTTAAGATCAAACGGCTACATTTCTTGTCAAACGAGCTAATATTTGTAAACTCGTTCGCACGTCTTGAAGTGCTACGTAAATGTCAGCCATTATTATTGGCCTTACTTCTGAGATGAGGTCATGGGACTTGTTCAGTAAGTGAATCCAGGTCTGATCTTCCTGCCTCCAGGTCCAGCCCAGCAACCATTCCTCCACCTTGCCACTCCAGAAGACATGCACTCATTCCTCAATCAACTTGTTTCCCATGATGCACTCCCACACCCCACCTCAGCCGCACACAAAGATGGTCGCGGTCATACCCTTGATTTTGCCATTCACACACAAGTGTTCCATTTCCATGTTCATAAACTCTACAGTTCTTTTATGTGATCATAATATTTTATCATTTCCTCTTTCTTTCTTTCTGTCTTACCACCCCTAACCCTGCTTTTCATCTTAACCATGATCTCTAATCCCCTACCTCTTTCTTTTTCTACACTGACCACATTCTCCTCTCTCTATCTTTACCCCTTGGTTTAGCAGTTCAACTCGACACCATCCTTTGCATTTGAGTCAATTGACCCCACATCCTATTGACAATTATGCCCCACTGAACCCTAACCTTGGATTACTCCCACTATCCACTGCCTTCGCTCTTATTTTTATGCTACTGAACAGAGCTTGAGAAGATCAAATGACTATGATGACTGAGTCTACTACAAGTTTACATTACATAAACTCAAGTGAGCCCTCACTGAAGCCAGGTGATCATTTTTTATTCACTATCCTACTCCCTTATCAATTCTCTATCCCGCTCACCATGGCAAATTTTCCAAACCTTTATCTCCTTCCTCAATACTAAAAATGGCATTCCCCTCCCCTGTTTTCTCAGCTGAGAATCTTACCTTTTATTCCAACAAAATAATTGAGGCCATTCTCAAAGAGCTTCTTCCTCTCCATTCCTCAATAATTCACATCATTTAGATGTCTTCCTCCTCCCATCTCTCCTTAACTCCTGCCTCACAATGAAGAGGTGACCTCTTTCTTCACCAAGGCAAACTTTCATGCACAAGTGATCACATTCCATCCTGTCTTCTCCAGTAGATAGCCCCAGTAGATACCCATTCTCTTACTAATCATGTACATCTCACTATCAATTGTTTCCTGGTTCCTACAAACACTCCCATATTTCTTCCATCTTTAAAAAAAGCCCTCATTTGGTCTGACAATTCCCATTATCTACCATCTTATATATCTTCTCCCTTCATAGCTGAACTACTTGAGAAGACTGTTGACTTCTGCCTCTGACTCTCTTCTAAACCCTCTGCAATATGGCTTCTGACAGCATCATTCAATTGAAATTCCTCCTCCATGATCTCCTCATGGACAAAATCTAATGGCCTTTTCTCAGTCTTCATCCTTCTTGAACTGTCTATAGCTTTTGACACTATCAGTCACACACTTTCTTCTGGATACTCTCTCCTCTCTGTGTTTTTATGACATTGCTGTCTCCTGGCTCTCCTCCTTCCTGTCTGACCCTTCCCCCACCCTTCTCAGTGTCTTTTGCTGGGTCTTCATTCAGATCATGCCCATACCTGGACCACTGCAATATTTTCCAGTTTGTCTCTCTGTCACATGTCTCTTTTCACTGTAGTCTAGCCTTCACTCAGCTGCCAAAAAGATTTTCCTAAAGATTAGGTCTGGCCATGTCAGTCACCCTCCACTTCTCACTCAGTGAATTTGAGTGGTTCTAGATCAAATAGAAAATCTCTAGATTGCAAGATTCTTCACAACCTGTCTCCATCCTGCTTTTCCAGTCTTCATACATCTTATTCCCTTCCCCTCACTCTATAATCTGGCAACACTGACCTTGCTGTTCCTCACACATGGACTCGGTGCTTTTCTATGCACCTGAAATGCTCTCCCTCCTTTTGTCTACCTCCTGGCTTCCTTCAAGTCTCAGTTAAACACCCCTATCTGTAAAAGGCCTCTTCTCATCCACCCCACCACCCACACATAGCGCCTCCCATTCTCCACTGTTGGCATCTTCCCTCAGATTCCCTCCAATCTACCCTGTCAGTGTCTTGTATGTACGTGGTTGTTTACATGTTATTTCTCTCATTAAATCACATCTTCCTCAAGGATAAGAACTATCTTTTGCCTTTCTTTGAATTTCCAGCGCTTAATATAGTGACTGGCATACAGTAGACTCTTAAGAAACACTTGTTAATTCTTTCCGGTAAGCAAAAGGCAAGGCCCACTGTATGAGCACCAGAGTGATCCTCGTTGCTCCTCAAACCTGGCTCCCACTCTGCTCTGATAGGAGACAGACAGCCCTTCAGATGAAACTCATTGATCCAAGGAGACACCTCCATTCTTGACCCCCGCCAGGTCAGCCAGTCAAGCAGTATGTTAAGAAGCTGCCTGATGAAGAAAGGACACTTTGCCACAGGGGGTCATGCATATCAGACTCTGTCTGGTGATCGTTCATCCAGAAACCATTCATATTTAACATGCTGGATGCTCTGAGGATGTGTTTCTTCCTACCATTTTGGCACAAGGAAAGCAAATGTTGAGCCATAAAAGCAAATAACCTCAGAGTGGTAAAGAATCTTAGTGATCACCTGGTACCACCCACTTATTTTATAGAGTGGGAAACAAAGAACCTGAGAAGAGATGTCACAGAGCTGACAAATGTCTCCTCACTCTGTCCCATGCTCCATCCAGCTGCCAAAGTAATTTTACTAAAGTCCCATTCTGGCCAGGTCCCTCTTCTGCTCAGGAAACTTCAGAGCTGTCTTTTACCTGTAGGATACAATACAAATTCCTCAGCTTGACATTTAAGGCACTTCACAATCTGGCTGCAGCCCAACTATTGAGGGATGGTTGAAAACACTGTGGTCCAGAAATGGATTGGAATATAACTGTGCTAGAAGAAATGGTGCTGATGATGAATACAGGATCCCAGAAGTGATATGTGTGGGTGGTGGGATGGAGAATGCTTGATGATGAATACAGATGAATACAACTTCATGGAAAGATTTGTATGAATGAAGGAAAGAAGGAATGGAAGGAGGGAGCAAGAGTGGAATGGAGGAAGGAAGGAAGGAAGGAAGGAAAGAAGGAAGAGGAAGGAAGGGAGGGAGGGAGGACTTATTAAGCGCCTGCTATGTTCCAGGCAGTGTGCTAAGCACTTTACAAACACGATCTAATTTGATGTCCATAACAACCTTCAGCGCTAGGCACTATTATTGTATCCATTTTATAAGTGAGAAAACTGATGCAAACAAAGATGAAGTAACTTCACCCAGAGTTTGAGGCAAAGTGAAGTAAGCAGAATCAGGGGAAAATGCACAAAAACTGCAACAGTGTCAGTGGAAATAAAAAAGTATCAAAATAGTGTTTTGATGTTGGAATGTCCAAATCTGGGCCCAAAGAAGAGGAGGAAGGAGGCGCTTTCTTCCCTCGCTTCCTTACCAAAGTGGGGGACTATGAGTGTGGAACATTTAATATGACATCAGACATTTCTGATATATCTGTTAGTTTTGTTGGGCCTTTATTTTTTTCTGCTTTTATTTTTATTTTATTATTCATTTATTATTGTAAAAGATGATTCTCTGGAAAGAGGAGGAGATGGACCAGGAAGAGAAGGAAGAAGATGAGATGAAGGCGGAAGAGAAAGGGAGAAACAGATTCATTGGAAAATACTGGTTATGGGGGCGGAGCCAAGATGGCAGCGCAGCAGCAGCAACACATCGCAGCTCTCACATAGCCACCCCAAAATACCCATAAAACAGGACTCTAAACCAATCCTAGAACTCCAAAACGCACACAAAGATACTTCCCACTAAAGTCAGCTCAGCTACGAGGAACCATATCAGCACTGCCAACCGAAACCAGCCTGCCCTGAAGCCCCGGCTGTGCCCCGGGGGCAGCTGGACAGGAGGAGTGGTGAAGCTTCAGGTGAGCGGATTAGCAGCAGCTGCGAGTGGGAATTGCGAAAGGGAGAGATAAGCAGTCCGGGAAAAGGCCTCCAGAGCAGAAAAGCGAAAGGCAGAGGTTTTGCACCCGCCTCCGCGTTGTAGCTTCCTGCTGGAGGCCTGCAGACAGCAGGGGGACTTAGCAATTGTGCTCAGGCCAGTGCTCTCGCATTGAGCAGCCTGGATCCAGATCGCCGTCTTGGGCCTCCATCTTGGAGTCTTTATTATCCAGTTAGCTGGAAGTATTTAGGAAGACTCCCAGCATCTTCT
>CM053584.1:377065405-377123614 GCA_028627135.1 Pseudochirops cupreus
GTGGTAGAAGGAGGAGGAAGAGGAGGAGTAACTAACATTTATTTAGCACTTTCTATTTGCCAGGCACTGTGCTAAATGCTTTACAATTATTTTATTTGATGATCACTACAACTCTGAGATGTAGGTGCTATTATTATGCTGATTTTACACTTCAGGATGCTGAGGCAAACAGTGACTTGCCCAGGGTCACACAGTATTTACAGCCAACCAATCACTTTCTTAGAAATGGCTCTTGATCATTAACCCAACAGGAAGAGTCACTCAATTCTACTGACTTGCTGCGTGAAAGCCAGGCTTGTGCCATGATGGGCCTGTCACCCAGCTCCTCCTTCAGACGGGCTCTATGTTGGGAAAACATGACACAGGAACACTTCTCCAGGAGAGTCAGCTGGACTGAGAGCCACCCATGAGCCCAAGCCAGCTCTCAAAGCTGAAAGCAGATCAGAATTCAGAGGGGACAAACAGCGGCTGCTGGGGACTGTGGGATTCCTGGCATGGGGAAGTGAGAAAGCAGAGACAAAATGCTGGGAAGCCTCCAAACCTTGGTGCTGAAACCTGGAGCTATTCCTGTCATTTCTGTTCCTGGAGCCAATCTCCTCAGGATTCTCCAGCAGTCCAGCTTCTGGGGCCAAAGCATCTGAAATAGAGAAAAGGAGAAAAAAGAGATCATGGGAGAGTGCCTGCAAAGTGGTGGAACCAAGATTAGAACTCAGGACTCCAAACCCTGGACAAGAGTTTTCACAGGTGAGCCCAGTGACATAGACACTGTCATATGGGGAGCAAAAATAAAATAGATGACATCACAGAGTGTGTTAAGGTTGAGAAACGTTTGCCCCATGACAGCCCCAGGAGGCAGATTATCATCCCCATTTTATAATGGAGGAGGATGGGTCAGAGAGAAATTAAGTGATTTACCCAAGGTCATGCAGCAAGTAAGTATAAGAACTGAGATTGGAACCAAGATTTTAGGATTTCAGGGCCCATGCTCTTTCAAGCTTCACTACACCCAATGCCCTCATTGTAGTGGGGAGGCAGCGGAGGCTCAAAGTGTTTGGCTTGTGCATGTCCACACAGCGGGTTAGTGACAGAGATGGGATTTGAACTCTGGCCCCTGACTCCCACTCCAATATTCCTGCCAATATGTCCCATCGTTTTTCTTGATGACGAAGGGTCTCACTGTTGATTAGGGCAACACTGTGGCCCCGAGAGAGCTGGGGCAAAGTCTATACTGGTGAGATTCTTATCTTTTGCCTGAATGGAGACCCTTATATGATTGACTGATTCCATGAGAATAAGTTTATGTGAGATTTTTACAGCACAGAACCCCACATCTTTTTATCCTAAATATAGGACTCTTTCCACTCTAATAGTCTCCTTGGTAAATTCCCTTTCCTTTCTCTCTACACCTTTGCCTGCTTACTTATTTCTTTCCTTCCTTCCTCCCCTCCCTCTCTCCTACCTTCTGTCTTTCTTTCCTCCCTTCCTTTCTTCTCTTCCTTCTCTCTGTTTCTTCCTTCCTTTCTTACTCTCTTCTTTTCCTTTTCTCCTCTCTTCTTTCCTTCCTTCCTTCTTCTTTCCCTCACTCTCTTCCTCTCTTTCTTACTCCTTTCTTTCCTTCCTTCCTTTCATTCTTCTTTTTTTCCTTCCTTTCTTCTTTTCTTCCCACTTTCCCTTCCTCCCTTTCTTGCTCTCTCTCTTCTTTCTTTCCTCCCCTCCTCCCTACATTTCCTGAGATTTATTACAGGCACATCACTCTGGCAGGACTACATAGGGTACAAAGACAAATACTTCATGTTCTTTGCTGTTAAGGAATGAACAGTCTAGTCCAAGAGCCTGTGACATGCACACAGGGAAATGTGATGCAGAGTACCATGTGGTGGTGGACAGGTGAGGGATAGAGCAATAAGCAGGGAGATGGGAGTGTTTAAAGCAGGGGAAAAGATGTTCACTAGAATACAGAATCACCAAAAGTGCTAAGCATCGTGGGCAAAGTGCTCTGAGAGGATTCTGATCAGTCTGCTTTCCTCCCATGTTTCCTCCCAGGACCTAGAGAGAGAAATGGAGAATTGAAGGGCCCTCACAATGAGTGGAATGAATTTTCCTTTATGATTCCAGGCTTCTTCTTCATGCATCTCTCTCCGATTTTGGACAGCCAGGGAGGGCTGGGCTTCTCACAGGGAGCAAGGTTGTTGGCATGGAAAAGTCCCAGTTCCATCAGTATCTTAGTCCAATAGACTCAGCATTGACTTTAAAAGCATAAAATTTGAACCTAAAAAATAAAGTTTAACAAAAAGGTAAAAAAAAAAAATACATCATCATTGCAAAGCCTGGTTTAATCTCTAGGTCACGGATAAGTAACTGCACGGCTCAGAACAGGGAGACAGAACTTTAATCTCCCAAAGAGGCTCAAAACATAGAAACAACCAGGGTTTGCAACATTCATCCCCTTCCTCAGCGATAAATGTACTAAATAACAACTGATTTAATGCTAAGCCCTTTGGCTGACAAAGGAGTATACCTGTTCTCAGGCAGTTCCCAACTCTGCTCCAATTAATCTGACGCACAGCCACTGACTCAAGTCTGCCAGGAACATTACTTTTGTCAATCCTCTCCCCTGCTCAAAATTCTGCCATGGCTCCCCAAAGTGTACGGGATAAAACTCTAAATCTTCAGCCAGCCATTAAAAACCCTCCACAATCTATGTCTTATCTACCCAAGTGTATCCCTCAATGCTCCTGCTTGCAATTACATATCCTGCTCTTACCTAGCTGGTCTCCTCCTTATCCCTTCATACCAATAACACCCCAATCCCCATCTCAAGCTTTCCTCAAGTTATTTCCTTGACCCAGAATTCCTCTGCCCTACTTTTGACTAGGCAACTTCCATCTGTCCTTCATAACTCAGGTGTTGTCCCAATTCTTCCAGCAATTGTCTCTGTCTCTGTCTCTCTCTGTCTCTCTGTCTCTCTCTGTCTCTGTCTCTCTCTCTGTCTCTCTGTCTCTGTCTGTCTCTGTCTCTCTCTCTCTGTCTCTCTGTCTCTCTCTCTGTATCTCTCTGTCTCTCTCTGTCTCTGTCTCTGTCTCTCTCTCTCTGTCTCTCTCTGTCTCTCTGTCTCTCTCTCTGTCTCTCTCTCTCTGTCTCTGTCTCTCTCTCTGTCTGTGTGTGTGTGTGTCTCTCTCTCTGTCTCTCTCTGTCTCTCTGTCTCTCTCTCTCTGTCTCTCTCTCTCTCTGTCTCTCTCTCTCTCTCTCTCTCTCCCCTAGATTGGCTTTACTCTATCACCTAATACAAGCTTGGCACAGCCTAGGCACTCAGTAAAAACCACCTGACTTATTAGAGTCTGACATTTCCCTTATGACCTTTCCTCATTCTGACATGGACACACTGACATTTCAGAAGTCCCTAGGGGTGCCAGAAATGGCAGCTTTTCCTCTGGACACACACCAGGAGAGTTTTTGAGGCTGGAAGCAGAAGCAATCAAAGTTTTCCAATTTTGGCATGGGAGCCTAGAACTGATACTCCCTCTGCCATCAGTTGAAGGTGAAATACAGACCAGGAAGAATCAGCTTCTAATTCTCACTGAGTTAAGCTGATCTTCATTATCATGAGATGTCTAGGTCTGCATTAGGATTCCCCATACCTTGGTCCTCCCAGGAGTATCTGGGTTAATTCCCACACCAAAGAGGTTATAGAACCTTGAAGGATTGATGTGAAAAGTAAATTCGAAGGGTGGCTAGGTCGCACAGTAAATAGAGCATCAACCCTGGAGTCAGGAGGACCTGAGTTCAAATCTAGCTTCAGACGCTTAACACAAAAACTAGCCATGGGACTTTGGGCAAGTCACTTAACCCCAATTACCCTACCTTCCCCCCCTCCAAAAAAGCAAAAAAAAAAGGTGGGGAAATTAGAATTAGGGTGTTACATCATTGTGTGAATTCATGTGGTGGGCAGAACAAGGCAGTGGGCATTAGATTCAGTCCTAGTCTTGACTCCACCATTAATTACTACATGATCCTGTCTGGGTAAGGCTCCCCTTTTCTGAACCTTAGTTGTCTGATTCATAAAATGGAAAAAACTCATATGAGGGAGCTGGACCAGGTGATCTCTGGGGTTCCAGGGATGTCTCCTATAATTCCCATCCACTCTCTCATGAGTACTGGAGCTCAGTTAATTCAAATTTTAAAACAAAGTCAGGTTCCATTATCCCATGTCAAGGGATTGGATGGGTGAGGAAGGGAAAGGAAGGCCAACCTCTCTTTGTGATCATGACAATCACCTGCTCCAAAGGTAAGTTCCCCTCCTGGGACAGTGTGAAAAATCACCGCATTTGGAACTAAGGGCCTGGGGTCTGGATTCCTTCCCTTTCTGGGCCTTCATCTCTACATTTGTAAAGTGGGGGAGGGGGAAGATTTGAACCAAATCATTGCTAAGGTCACTTGCTGATGTGACGGCCATGAAACAGGGACCCGAATCCAAAGCATGAGAGTGAACTAAAGGCTGGTGAGGAGCTGAAGTTTCCCAGGAGGCCAAATGAAAGGATCAGAGGTAAGAATGTAGACACGATGCCCAAGGGGAGATTTAGAACCAATGGTGTGAGTCACATGAAAGGTAAAGGGAGGGAGAGGCCTGGCCTTGTTAATGCTGGGGCAAAGGATGTTGCCTAGAAGAAGGCATCGTCCTTTGACTTTCTGTTGTCGGTCATGAGCTTATTCTGTTCCAGTCATCATTTGTTCAGTCATTTCAGCGTTGTCTACCTCTCCGTGACCCCATTTGGGGTTTCCTCAGCAAAGGTACTGGAGTGATTGGCCATTGCCTTCTCCAGTCCATTTTACAGATGGGAAAACTGAGGCAAACAGAGTTAGGTGACTTGCCCAGGGTCACACAGCTATATATCTGAGGCCAGATTTGAATTCAGGAAGATGAGTCTTCCTCACGCCAGGCCTGGCGCTCTGTGCACTGTGGCGCCTCCTAGCTGCCCTTCATCACTTATAACCCTTCCATATTTTAAACTTATGTACCAAATACTTCAACCCAAACAGTCCCTATGAGACTTGGTGGCCCCATGCAAGCGGGATTCCTCCCACTCCCGTGCATATATGTAGGATGTTTCTAAAAGAAGGGAAGGACAAAGTGATTGATGGAGGCAGAGTCAGGCTTCAGTAAATCAGGGAGATCCTAACAAAGCCACTGTGAATGTTTCACTTACAATAGCAATCCTTCAAGGCCCTGTAACTTCTCTGGGGTAGGAATATTACCCGGATCCTCCTGGAATGACCTAGGGCTTATCTCACTCATCAGCTCTGATGTGGATGTGGAAGGTCAACAGGTAACAAAAGGGTAGGCTTGTGGCCACGATAGCTTATGATGAAGGAGAAGCATGAGACCGGTCAGCAAAATGAGTACATGTCAATTAATAAGCATTCATTAAGCACCAACTGTGTGCCAAGCATTGTGCTAAGGGCTGGGGATACAAAGGAAGACAAAAAGTCCCTGCCCTCAAGAAACTCACCCTCTAACAGGGAGGCCACATTGGCAACAATCAACGGACGACCCAGCAAAGCATGCCCACGTCTGTGATCCTAGTCATCTATGTGGATGCACATGCTAATTAATATGTGTTTGAGCCACGTCACTGCTTTCTGCTGTGAACATGCATGTGCTTGTGTGCTGGTGACATGTATGGACTGTGGCCACACCTGTCTGTTAGTGAGATGTTGCTCCTGTGCTCCTTTATTCGCATACACTCTAATGAAGATTTCTGTGCTGTTACGATACAGACCTGCTAACTTTTCAGTATTTTTCAATTTATGGTCATTTGCCTATGTATTATGGATATATACATATGTTCTCATGATGTGTGGATGGACTATGAACCGCGTGAGACCTCAGAGTCTCAGCACTGAGGAAGTCTATCAAGTGATTCCGTGAATTGTGTCCTATCTGTGTATGATGGGAAGGAGCTTTCTCTCCCCGTAGTTGTTCTGTCTCTCCCGCCAACTGGGACAAATAACATTTCCCACCATTCCCCTGGCACACAAGAGGCTGCATTGACCAGGGTTCATTGGACTTCCTTTCTAGTGACCAATCATGGAAGTCAAGTTGGGCAAACCTTGACAAACCCCCATATCCAGGGCCACCCCCTGCAATCCAGTTCACAGCTCAATAGGAAAGCCCAGCACCACCCCCTGCATTGCCCTGACCTTCTTGGAGCCTCTGCCAAGTTAAAATGTGAAACCAAAAAAAGATTCCACAGCACACAAAAGGAGCCACAGCATCTGCCTCTTGGAAACTGTTCTTCTTTATTAAACTTAAACAAATATAGGACTGTGAAATATTTATGAACTGATAAAATATTGATGCCCTGGAGCCCAGATCGCCTGTTTTGTTTCGGGTGTTTTTTAAAGTACTCTTAATTTACTCAACCATAAGCATTAAGGAAACATTTGTAGAGGAAATGAGAGCTTAGCATTACACTTCTGCCATCCCCAAATCAAATCCCCTGTTTCCTTTAGTACAGAGAATATCATACCGTCATCCTCCATTGAACATATATTGTTAGAGCCCGTGCGACCCTTTGCAAAATGGTGGAGCAGCAGAAGCCTGTCTATCTTCAGCACCTCCAGCCCCATCCCCCTCATTATCTACATGACATCCTTTATCAGCCTTATCAGGCAGCCAGAGCCCTGCTCTCCTCTGACTCCCACCTCCCCCATGAGAACTTGCTCTCAAACCCCTCCTATATCCACTGAGGGCTAAAGGACTTAGAATGACTTGGAGCATGGTGCATGGAAACTTTCCCTCACTAGACTGTAAGCTCCTTGAGAGCAAGGCCATCTTTGGCCTCTTTTTGCATCCTCAGCACTTATCACAGTGACCGTACGTGAAAGGGGCCATGCTCTATGAGCAAAGCAGAATTGCAGCAGCTCAAAAAAACCCACGCAACACACGATTTAGAGACATCACCCCTCCAAATATTTGTGTGGACTATCTATGCCTGGCCTGCGGAAGAGCCTTCTGAGCTCATATTGGGCTGAACAGTCATAGTCAGACACACTGCACTTTGACCCTGACATAGTGATGTCATTTTAAAAGATTGAGCATGAAGGACAACCACCATGGTATACAGTAGGCGCTTAGTAAATGTTTGCTTATTGATTGGTAAAATCTTCAGGTCCCTTCTCATAATAATAAACCACATAGGATTACAAAGGAAACCAGTTGAAATTTAACTATCAAAAAAAATTTTTAGGGGGAGGTGGGAGGAGATGGAGGGGGAGAAAATTTGTAACTCAGAAGCTAGTGGAACTGAAGGTTGTAAACTAAAAGTAAATTAATAAATAATTTTTTTTTTAATTTAACAAGTCCATAGACTGCAGGTTAAGAATCCTTAGGGGCAGCTAGGTGGAGCAGTGAATAGAGCACCGACCCTGGAGTCAGGAGGACCGGAGTTCAAATCCGACCTCAGATACTTAACACTTACTAGCTATGTGATCTTGGACAAGTCACTTAACTCCGAATGTCCTATCTTCCCCCCTCCAAAAAAAAAAAAGAATCTTTGCCTTAGAATGTCACCTCTCTGGGAGAGGAATGACCATGAACTTGCTAGAAACCATAGATCTTCAGAGCAGAAATCACAGAATTCACAGCAGAGAGCATCTAAACTCTCCCTGTCCAATCCATGTACAAGTAGAGAACCTCTAATGTTCAGAGGGCTCAAGTGACTTGCCTCAAATCACACAGCAAGTGACTGGGAAGAGATCTCATGTGAGACTTGAACCCAAGTTGTCCTGACTCTGAGGCTTCTGACACTGCCTGCTTATATATACATATTTCATAAAAATAAGGATTATAGGCAGGGGCCAGTTGGCAATTGTTTAACAATTAGCTATCCCATCTATCTATATATGCATGTGTGTGTGCATACATATATGTATATGTATATATGTATATATATATATATATATATATATATATATATATAAACACATTTTTAAGTTTAATATGCAATGTTCACATTTTCTGCATCATTTTAAATCCGGACAATCAACAAAACGATAAACCAAGCCCAGATCTGTAGTATTTGCCAGTTTGCAAGGTACAAATGCTCCTAATGAAAATTTAACAACCAGCTCTCATAGCCCCTTGGAGTTGACTCCAGCCACATCCCTGATACAGCATTCTGAGACACTGAATCTGACTGATGTGTCATCCGTGGAAGCTTAGAGTCTGAAGTAGCTGAGTCTGGGAACCTAAACCTCGGAAACATGCAAGCATTCACTTATCTCAGCTCTGCCATTGAACACTGAGACCCTAACCCTAACCAGTTAGTCAGACAAGAAGTTTGTAAGGACCTACTACCAGAGCTCAATCTGGGAGCAGGAAAGACGTATCTTGAGCTTTGAGATAGGAAGAGAAAACCAGTCTGGTGGTCTCACCTAAAGACAACAGCAATGGGCTGATGAGGCTCAAAATAATAGTGGCAGCCAGCCTGGCCTGGTACGGGGCCTCTAGCAGGAAGCAGGCCTACATACTATCCTGGTCAAGCCCTTCCTCTGTGCCAGGACAACCAGAAACCAATTATAGAAGGTCCATCCACGCTCCTGTCCTCAGGATTCTCACAATGTCAGGGCACACACACTTAGGCCTTCAACCCCTTTCCATTTGCAAGCAAGACCAGTGCTAAGCACTAAGAATACAAATATGAGAAAAAATATGGTCTGGCCCTCAAGGATCTTACATTCCAATGGGGAAAGACAACACTGAAGGGAGCTGAGAAGGAGGAGGGGCCAGCCACTAGAAGAGACTGGTGGCCAACTGGGCCAGAAGGATCTTCTAAGGTGAAAGGTCCTGAGGACAAGATGGGGAAGGCATGTGGGACCTTCCAGTTATTCAGACACTGGTGTATTTTTTTTTTCAGAAAAAGTAAAATAAAATAGAACAACAGCCAGAACAGAGAGAGAGAGAGAGAGAGGTCAAGATTGAGTTGGGACTTCCATGGCGACCTTCAGCGCTGGATAGGAGGCCATTTCATTGCAGTAGGACCTGACAACCTACCATCTTTTGAAGGGATTATTTTCCAGAGGTCAAGGGTAGGTGCTTAAAGGGCCTCAAAAGCACTATCATCATTTGAAATTACTTTTCCTGGTGTCAAGGGCACAGTCTCAAGGGACCTCAGAGCAATTGAGACATTAGGAAGTGGCTAGATTCCTGATCTCCTGCATCTTTGGGGCTCAAACCCTTGGCCCAGAATGGAGACTTCACTTCTTGTGCCTAGAATAGAAAAGAAGGGGGGAAAGACCAAAGACCCACAGGCTCACTTCATGAGGACTATTTGAGCTCAGGAAGGGCCTATGGCCCTTGCCCTTTGCAGACTGATTTTCTCATTTGGTGCCATTAATGAAGGAGTCACCCTGTTCTTTTAAACTTGAATGCAGCAGAAGCCATGACCAGAGCTGACTCGGGAACTTCTGAAAATGCCAACAGTTCTGGCCATCTGGCCAATTGGAAAAAAAGACTTCTGTCAACCATGTTGTAGGACAACCAGAAACCAATCATGGAAGGCCCATCCACGCTCCTATCCTCAAGATTCTCACAGTGCCAGGAGCCATACATACTTGGGCCTTCAAACCCTTTCCATTTGCAAGCAAGTCCAGAGCTGTAACTTGTCCTTTCCATCTGTTATTCTAAACCCCTGCGAGCTACCTTGGAGTTGATAGCTGTGAGAATCAAAGTATAATTTTGGGCATTTCTGGAGAGGAGGCGAGGAGAGGGAAATTAGAAAAATGTGTGCCCATCTACAGAAAAATTGTGTGTGTGTGTGTGTGTGTGTGCGTGTGTGTGTGTGCGTGTGTGCACACGCGGGCATGCATGGACAATATGTTGGGGTAGAGGAGGCCCTGACAGCTCTGAAATTCTAGAACCAAAGACAGAAAAAAAGCAGGGGGGGAAGAAATCATTAGGAAGAAAAGAGTCTAAGCCATAAAAAGCAAACACTCGCTCCTAAGTGCCTCCAAAGCAGATTAAAATGCAACAGGGAAATACTTAACGAAATAAATTAAAATACAGTAGAATGCAGATAATGACAAGCGGTTTTCTAAGTCAATGTCGCTGGGGTCTGCAGAGATGTGTATGTATAGTTTAGAGGCCTTTTCTTATTTGGGTGGACGCCACTGATCCAAGCCAAGACCCAGCGGGAGCATGACCCACAGCCAAGGGATCCCTTGGCCTCCTCCCTTGGCAACTTGCATTAAAGTGTTAATCAGTCAGCCAATAACCACTTATTAAGTGTTTCCCACAAACCCAGCACTATGCTGAGAGCAGGACATATATAGGAGCAAGGGAAAACAAAGTTCCTGCCCACAAGGAGCTTATATTCTACCAGCCTAACTCAAAGCCCAAGACTGAAGGATGGGGCTCTGACTGGGAATTTCAGTCTGAGCAGGTGGATAGAGGAGATTTTGGGGGTGCTTTCTGTACGCTGTCATGATGGGGCCTTTCTTTAAATCTCACCTAAAGGCAGTCTGCCTTCAGGTAAAACCATCCTGCCTCGAATGTTAGCTAGCGGAGAGACCTTGGGCAAGTCACCCTCTCTGCTCCATTTTCTGACATTATAACATGAGGATGATAAATAGCACTGACCCCATCAGTTCATAGTGAGGCCAGAATGAAGTCGTTCTTGTACAGAGCTTTGTAAGCCTTGAAGAGCTGTGTACAGGGAAACTGGTCCAACTAGGCTCCTATTACTTCAAATAATAATAATAATAAGCTAGCACTTACACAGCCTTTTCCACATTCCAGACGCCGTGCAGAGCACTTTATAAATATCTCATTGGATCCTCACGACAACCCTGGGAGACAGGTGTGATTATTATGCCCATCTTACATGTGAGAAGACTGAGGCAGACACAGGTTAAGTGACTCACCCAGAGTCACACAGATAGTAAGTGTCTGAGATGAGATTTGAACCCAGATTTTCCTGACTCCAGGCCTGGGGCTCCGTGCACTATGTCACCACCTCACTACATACTTAAGAATCAAATCAAATCAAATAGCCTAGGCCAATATTCCGTAACAGAGAAAGTCTCCACATCGGGTGCAGAGAAGCCAAGAGGGAATTACCCTAAGAGCTCCACGACAGGCTATGTGGACAAGGCGATTTGACTCCAGAACACCTATTTAGGGTCTCCATGGAGCGATGCTGTGGAAAGAGCCTGGAGACCACAGAAAAGTCACCACCTTCCTCATTGTGTTTCCTCATGGGTGAAATGGAAATAAGGATAATACCTACTTTAAAGGTTATCGTGATGATCAAAGGAGATGAGAGAGAGAGAGACAGAGAGACAGAGACAGACAGAGATAGACAGACAGAGACAGAGAGACAGAGACAGAGAGACAGACAGAAACAGAGAAACAGATAGACAGAGAGACACAGGGACAGAGAGACAGAGACAGAGAGACAGAGACAGAGAGAGACAGAGAAACAGAGACAGAGACAGACAGACTGACAGACACAGAGAGACAGAGACAGAGAGAGAGACAGAGACAGACAGACAGAGAGAGACAGAGAGACAGAGACAGAGACAGAGACAGACATGCAGAGACAGACAGAGACAGAGAGAGACAGAGACAGACAGACTGACAGACACAGAGAGACAGAGAAAGACAGAGACAGAGAGACAGAGACAGAGACAGAGACAGAGACAGACATGCAGAGACAGACAGAGACAGAGAGAGACAGAGACAGACAGACTGACAGACACAGAGAGACAGAGAAAGAGAGAGACAGAGACAGACTGACAGACACAGAGAGACAGAGACAGATAGAGACAGAGACAGAGAGAGACAGACAGACTGACAGACACAGAGAGACAGACACAGAGAGAGACAGAGAGAAGGAGGCAGCAAAAATAGAGCTGTCCAGGAAGACAAGCATTCTAGCCCTGCTTCTGAGCCTATTACTTGTACCACCTTGGGCCATTTACCACATCTCTGGGCTCCCATACTGCTCTGCAGATCCATACATTTCAGAGAAGATTCTCATCTGCTTTGCTGAGGAAGTTCCTCAGAGAGAGTGACTTACCCTGCTGAAATCACAATTTTTTTAAATGCAAGGTTATGTGCTGAGCACTGGGGAAACAAAGGCAATTTTTTTCATGATTCCTGCATTCAAGGAGCTTAGAATCTCTCTGTCCTATTTCCCAAACCTGAGTCCTGGGCAAATTATCTTACTTTGTCAGCTTCACTTTTCTCTTTTGTGGATGGAGGGGCTCAGAAGACAGTTTCCAAGAGATCCTTCTTGCTCTGAATCCAGCCTTCTTCAATTTACCTCCATTAGTCCTCAGGGAAGTCAAAGCCTGGGAGCGGCTAGGAAGGCTGATAGTTTGGTGGAGGGGAAAGGGCCTTGCTATCTTGGGAGCTGGGTGAAGTGGGGTCTGTTCCTTGCTATGACACTCATTGGCCAGCTAACCTTGGGCAAGCTATAACTGCCCCCTCCTCTAGGCTTTAGTTTCTTATCTATATGAAGAGGAGGCTGGACTTCTAGGGTCCCTTCCCTCTCTAACCTGCTGTAATCCTGAGATCATAGGGAAAAGGAAGAAGTTCCAAATTTGGAGTCACAGGTCCTGAGTTCAAATCTCAGTTCTGTGAAACCTTAGACAAATCATTTGTCATAAGAGACTAGATTTGGAGTCTGAAGGGGACTTAGAGGCTATTAAGTCCATCCCCTGTATTTTACAAATGATGAAACTAAGACTGACAAAAGTAAGGTCATTTGTGCGGTATCACATAGTGAATAAACACCTGAGGCAGGATTGAAACTCAAGTCAGGTAGACTCAACCCAAGAAGCATGCCTCACTTCCCCAGGCCACAGTTTTCTCTTCTATAGGTGACCCAGATGGTCTCTAAGGTCCTTCCAGTTCTAGACCCAAAACTCTATGTCCCATCCCCATCAGACTCAACTTCTAGATTCTAATGCCAGATTTCCACCTTAGAAAGGACGCCTGAACCTGAGCATTTCCACGACCGTTCATTTGTTTCTGTAGCCTGGATTCCAGAGTCCATCTGGACATAATCCCACACTAAGTGAAAGCAGAGACTAATGCCCTGTTACACTGCTCTTATATACCTCATTTATTCTAATGTTGGGCTAATATGCTATTTTTAAAAATTAATACCATAATATGAATCTTAATTAGTGCTCTACGATAAAATCGTTCGGAGTTAGGTGAAGGAGAAGTTGGCAGCAGCCATGAGGATGTCTACATACATACTGAGAAATCCCAGGGGATAATAAGATATAGGGAAAATCTAGTTGAGAACGTAGAAATGTACCTAGGGTGGAGTGGCTGGGGCGTTGTCCAAGAGTGTCAAATATATTGTGGTTGTCGCTGCTTAGACATTTTTCAGTCATGTCCAACTCTTCACAACCCCATTTTGGGTTTTCTTGGCAAAGATATTGGAGCAGTTCACCATTTCCTTCTCCTGCTCATGTGACAGATGTGGAAACTGAGACAAACAGGGTATAGTGACTTGCCCAAGGTCACACAGCTAGTAAGTGTCTGAGACCAGATTTTAACTCAGGAAGATGAGTCTTCCTAACTCCAGGCCTGATACTCTATCCGCTGTGCAACCTAGAGAACACCAAATAGAAAATGCTAAGACCTCTTGGGATCCTTAGGCATCATAGAAATAGCAACATTCAGTTAGGAAAAAAAGTTAGATGGCACCTGTGACTTCATTAGTACATGGAAATCCCAGGGACGAAACTCTCTCTACCAATGCAGGTTGATACCTTCTCTGCAACTTAGGATCTTATAGAGTTGCATGGAGGGAACGCTGGGAGTAGAAGTGACTGGACCAGGGTAACACAGTCTCTATCTGTCAAAGGTGGGACTTGAATGCAGATCTTCTCAATCCCAAAGCTACAATCCAGATGGATTTATGGGAGTCCACAACTCTAATCCCTGATTCTAGAAAGACTGAGCCTGGGATTTCTGAGCTGCACAGTGAGCTAATACTATGTCTAGTCTCAAAATCGTGGGCCCTGGGAGCAAGGAGTCCTTGGCATGCCTCAGGAAGCGCAAACCAGACCCAGGAGGAATTTGAGCAAACCAGAGCTCCCATGCCAATCAGTGGAGGCCAAGCCTCTGAGTGACCTCCATCCTTCCAGCCTGACTGAGATGGGGAGAAAGCCAGGCTCCACAGCAGAAAAGAAATAAATAACAACCCAAAATAACTCGTTACATTAGGAATTGACCAGAGAGCCAACTGTGATCTCCACTGCACTGCTGCTTTCCAACCACACCCAGCTAGTGCCCACACGCTAATCTCTGCCACTGAGATAACACATATATTGGCCACTCAATGGGACACAAAAATTCCTAATTATTGTTCTGGGAAGAAATTCTTCTTTCAGAAATCATCCTGTAATTGCCAATATATAACTACCCCCATTTAGACAGCTAAGTGGCACAGTGCATTGAGTGCCAGTCCAGGACTCAGGAAGACTCATCTTCCTGAGTTCAAATCTGACCTCAGATTCTTACTATCTGTGTGACCCTGGGCAAGTCACTTTACCCTGTTTGCCTCAGTTTCTTCACCTGCAAAAGAGATGGAGAAGGAAATAGCAAACCACTCCAGCATCTCTATCAAGAAAACCCCAAAAGTGGTCACAGAAAGTCAGACACAACTGAACAACAACAGCTTTAGCCGTGAAAGACGCCAGGATTTACAGTGCAATACAGTGTAAAGAGCTCTGTCCCTGGTATCAGAATACCTGGATTGTGTCTGTCATGCTTACAACCACTCACTTGGACAAGTCAAGCCTCTTCACTTTCTCAGGCTTCGGTTCCCTCATCCATCCAATAAAAAAGACTGGACTAGAGGACCACTTTTCACATCTATGTCTACGATCAATGTCAACAACAGGCCCAAAATGTGGCCTGCTCTTGGCCCATCACACCCTCCTATTGACAGTGTGATGGGATGCTGTCCTACTGTTGGTGGCTTCCGTGATGCAGAGAATGCTGAGGCCCTGGGTGGACTCTAGTAGGAAGAGAGGAGATGTTTCAATTTCCCCATTTTGAATATGGGCAGATTTGTTGTAACTTTTGGCTGTCCATGGAAGCATATCCCACCCAAAGCCTTATTTATTTAAAAGCCATAAGCAGGGCAAACACAAAAACCCAGGCTGGACAAGCAGGCCAACTGTCCATGATGACTTCACAGAGGGTTATCCTGAGTAAGTATGCTGTTAGCCCAGAGTGCCTTCAGTGGCCAAGGGCTCCCTCCCCAATCTTTTGAATCCATTTTGGTGAGACAGTATGTGGAGAGCCCTTGGGGACCCATTGGGAGCAAGCTGGGCTTTGTAGACTAGATTCAGGTCTAATTTTTCTTGGTATCTGTCACTTTTTTCCACACAATAACTCCTCCTGGGAGAGTGGAGAGAGAGAAAGCAGATTTTTTAAGGAAGACTAAAGATCCTTAAACGCAGTCAAAAAGGCACTTTCATGGGACTGCACTGAGGCTTCCAAGGCCCAGCTGCCCACATGGAAAAGGAGGTACATGAAGGTTATACTTCACAGAGAGCAGCCCCAGGATTTTTTTTAACTTGGGCTGTGTCGGGGAGGAACAAAAGAACAGTGGGGTGGCATTGAGGGGGCAATGCTGAGGAAGGTCCCACTATGGGTGATAGAATATAGGAATGATTTCATACCTGGTTTGGTATGTCCTTACACTTAGTGCAGTAACTGGAACATAGTAGGCATTTGATAAATGTTTGCTAAGTAAATAAAGTCACATTGAGAGTAAGAGTCTAGCACCATTGTAGGGGCCCCAGGAGAAAAGGGCCATGGCCACAGAACCCTGGAGGTGGCTAGCCCTTTAAGTTCAGTTGTATGGTCGTGGAATGTCAGATTTCAAGCTGGAGGAGATCTCAGGAGTGATCTAGTTCAAACACACCTTTTTATAGAATGTTGAATGCCTGCCCAAGGTCACACAGGTAATAAGGTAAAAAGCAGGATAGGAACACAGGCTTTCCTGACTATAAAGTCCATTGACCCATCCACCATGACACCACTGTTTCCATGGTAGAAGGTGAGAGGTGAGGGAGAGGGAGCAAGGATATATACAAATCCTAGTCATTAGCAAGACAAGGTTACCCATGAAATACAGCAGGGCTGGGAAACAGCATCTAGCTTTGCGTGCAGTGATATTCGGGATGCCGCAGGAAGAGGAAGGGGATTGATGGTTCAGTAAGAAGTGCCCTCTGAACTGATACGCAGCTTATGGTGGGCATTCGTGATTCCTCCTCAGTTTGGTAGAAGCACACCTAGGTCAGTCTTTTACAACATAGTGTCTCCCTTTGTGGAAAATGTTCAAGTTTTTACAGAAAGAAGCAGTGTCTCTATTAGAGGCATCTGATTGTATTCCCATCTCCAATGTCATGAGCAGGTAGGCACCAACTAGCTAGGAAGTTGGACGTCTCCAGCAAGTCAGATCCCAAATGCTGGGGATTATAGAGAAAGAAGGTGTGGGGTCCCCAGAAGGAAGAGGGGGCTTGTCTAGAGCAAGGAAGCTGTCATGAGAAAGATCATGGCCAGAAAACTAGACGTTGTTGTTTCCTGGGCTACCATGCCAGCTATGTGATTTAAATTTTTAGGCTTGGTTTCACCTGCAAAATTAATTAACACCTTATTGTGTGATTATTGACTGCCTTCTCCTCTTTCCTTGCACAGCTCCTCCCATCAGCCACCCATACCCACACAGACACATGCATGAACACACATGTGTGTGCACACATACACACAAATACACAATACACACATTGCACACAATACAACCACAATACAATATATATAACAATGCATATATAATACACACACACACACACACACACACACACACACACACACAGCTGCTGGTAGTGGAAAATAGCCAGATGAATGTAGGGGTGATTACAGAGGTCATCCTTCCCTCTAGATTCTCCTCCCCAGCAGGCATAGGAGTCCTCAGAAGGATGAAGCTCTTCTTCTCCCTGACATCCCACCAGAGGCTGATCCTCTCTTTGCAGAAGTGCTGGCTTTCTTCTCTGATGGGTAAACCATGTCAAGACCAGGAAATAATGTAATTTCATTTTTTCCAAGAAAGCTCACATGTTTATTTCTTTAACATCATTGTTGAGAAATAGATATTGAATGAAGAGAAGAATTTTTTATAGATGTCCATGTGTGCATTGAGTTATAAACTTCCATAAATGCCATGGTCTTCTGAATCAATGAATCTCTCTACTGGCATTACAGCTAGGTGGCATAATAAATAGAGTGCCCAATATATAATCAGGAGGATCTGAGTTCAAATCTAGACTCAGACACTTTACTAGCTGTATGATCCTTGATATGTCACTTAACCTCTGTCTGCCTCTGTTTCCTCATCTATAAAACTGAAATAATAAAACCTCCCAGAGTTGTTGTAAGGGTCAAATGAGGTAATGTACAAATCTAAAAATGCTATAAAGTGCTATATAAATAATTTTTCCAGCCATTTCAGCTGTGTCCAACTCTTTGTGACCCCATTTGGGGTTTTCTTGGCAAAGATACAACAGTGGTTTGCCATTTCCTTCTCTGGCCCATATTATAGATGAGGAAACTGAGAGAAACAGAAAGAAGTAACTTGTCCAGGGTCACACAGCTAGTAAGTGTCTGAGGCCAGATTTGAGCTCAGGAAGATGAGTCTTCTGTCTCTAAGCCTGGAGCTCTCTCTCCACTGCACCATATACGTGTATATGTGTATATGTATGTATATTTCTATATGTACACTCCTCCCACCTGCCAACCCCCACCACATATACACACATATGTATATGTGTGTACACATACATAATAGCTACTATTATTATTTCATTATCAGACTGCCCTCATTCTAGAAAGTTCTCTGGGGATTCACAACATCTTAAAACTAATGATGGTTCATTCCAGAATTGCTGTTTTGTTTTTTGTTTTAAGAATTTTCTCTTTAATCATGCCATTTTTTTCCCTGTGTCAGAAGGGTTTATCACTTCTAAATTCTGAAAAAGCTGGTTCATTAGCTTGGGAAAACATTACCAGGGAGCATCATAATTGAATGTGTTTTATTAGCCAATCTCTTCCAAACAACCTCTCACCACCCTGGTGTTCAATATTGATCAAAAAAACGTGTATCTGTTTGCTCAAAGGGGAAAAAAAAATCCCACAACAGCCGCCTCTGCATACAGATAATTTGTGGAGCAAATCAGATGTCTGATAAGTCATTTTCATAGCTGTTTAATAAGACCCATGGGAGACATCTGTTTCAATCACTTTGATCAAGATGAAAAACAATCTCCTGTTCAATCCAGATGCCTACCTGACAGGTAAGAGGAAAGCCATTCTATTGTCTGCTTCACGCCCTGGAGCTATTCATGGGATGCACTTTTCTTAAACAGTGTTAAACACTGCTTTTGGAGAGGGGTGGAGGAGTGGGGTAGGTGAGGTCAAAGATCCGTGGCTCCATAGAGCTTTGACTGCTTGACTATAACAGCCTTTGTGCAGGGATTCAAGAGCTGAAGAATTCCAGAAAAGGATAGCAAAGCAGTAAGTGCATAGACAGCAAGAAGGATAGAGATAGGGAATTTCCACTGAACCAGCCCATTTTCAGGAGCAGGAAGAATTCATTGGAGTCAACATTTTTAGCTTGAAGCAAATGCAAAAAATCAATTTTAGACAAATACTTTTGCAAAAATAGCCACTAAACAGAACTACAGATTGAGTGCTAGACCTTAGAGTCTACTAGCACAACCCTCTCATTTTACAGATGAGGAAACTGAGACACGGGGAGGGGAAGTGTTCCCAAGGGAAGCTAGGTGGCACAGCAGATAAATCACCAGACTTAGAGTCAGGAGGACCTGAGTTCAAATCTGCTCTCAGACACTCACTAGCTGTGTCTAACCTTGTTTGCCTCAGCTTCCTCATCTGTCAAATGAGCTGAAGAAGGAAATGGCAGACCACTCCAATATCTCTGCCAAGAAAATCCCAAATGGGGTCAAGGAGAGTCAGGCGTGACTGAAAATGACTCAAAACAGCCACCAGAAACAGAATTTTGACTCCAAATCCAGAGCTGTCGCTGCTCTAAGCATGCTCCATTGGTCATTACATGGGGTAATTCTCAGGTTGCCATCTCAGTTTTGGAAATCATTTCTGAAATATTCTTGTTGTACGAGTTGGCAGAGTTGCTAAGGGCTAAGACACAGCTGCATTTTGAGCTATATAGCTGTGCAATCTGCCTTGTCCATCTTCCTTTGTATTCGGTCTTTTGTATCTAACAGACCAGTGACTACAGATGCCCAGAGGGCTGATGAAGGCATAGGGCAGGAATATGTGATCTGGTATTCCATGTGTCTATAGAAAAACTCAAAAAGAATTAAAATCATTTACTTACTCTTCTGTTTTGCACATTTGCAGATTGCCTTGCCTGGTTTTACTTTGATTAAGTTGTTGGTTCAAATAACTGAGATTGGCAGTTAGGGAGCTCAGTGGTTAGAGCATTTGGACTTAGAGTCAGGAATATCTGAGTGCAAATCTTGTTTCAGACACTTGACTAATTGCGTGACCCTGGGCAAGTCACGCAACCCCTGTGCTTCAGTCACCTTATCTGTAAAATGGAGATAGAGTCCCCACCTTCACGTTGTAAGAATAAAATGAGATAATATTTTTAAACCTCAAAGCAATATATAAATGCTTGCTATGATTCTTAATTATAATTATGTCATAGTTCCATGGCAAGAGTACTAAAAGTTGGAGTCAGCGGACCTGACCAAACCCCAATTCTAATACTTGTTATCTGTGTGACATCGAGCAAGTCAGTGGGGTGGAGGGGTTAGGCTGGATGCCCTCAGAGGTGCCTCCACGTTTGATCTAGGATCCCATGATTGTTTTAGGCTCTGTTCTCTGTAGCAAATGTCCCTAGGGTAAGTCATTTTGTCTTCACTAATGTATTCAGTCAAAAAAGTAAAGTCCCTAATCATGTATTATATCTTTAAAAGGAAAGCCCTGATAGATGCACATAAACACATGTCATTTGTAGCATGTAAAACATATGGTGAAGTGTTATGTAAATATACCTATTATAAACATATACATGTATATATAAATATATGTATGTATATGTATAGTCTTGCATCTTCTGATCCAACACCTTCATTTTATACATGAAGAAAGTGAGGCCCAAAGAAATAGATTAGCCCATCCAAGACCCACAGCTAGGAAGTGTCCAATCCTCGATGGTAGGCCAGCATCTTCTGACAGCCAGTCCAGGCTTCTTTCCACTCCACACTGCCATTCCATCATTAACCTTTTGGAATGCGCCTTGTAACTTTACCCACTCAGCTGAAATTGCCCTGGCAAAGGTCACAATGGCTTTGTAATTACTGTGTTCGATAATTTTTTTTCCTCAATTGTTGTCTTAATTGACCTGCTGAATTCTTTCTCCTCCCTTGACTCCTGCGGAATTTCTCTGTTCTGGTTCTCCTCCTATAGGTTCAGCTGTTCCTTAGCAGTCTCTTTTTCCAGCTTGTCTTTGCCATCCTTCTCCTGCCCCTCTATCCTCAAATCCCAGGTATCCACAGAGGATCTCTCTTGGCCCCTTTCCTCCTTTCTCTCTCCAGACACTTTCAGGGAGATCTCATCAGCTCCATGGGTTCTCTCATCGCATCCAGGCAAATGACTGCCAAATCTATGCATGACAGTGCAGCCAGCTGATGTGTACTTGGAAGGTTTCCCTGGTGACACTGGAAATGAAATTGAGACAGCAGGTCATAGCCAGCCTATGTTCTGCCTTCTGCAAGGCTACAAAAATACAGTCAGTCACCATAATTCTCTCTGCCTTCACAGTTCCGTTCTTTGACGACAACAGTTCAGCAGGAGAATCTAATAGCAAATGGCCAGTGGTGACCCTTTGCCCCATTGATGGTTTTCCTTTTCTGCTCCTGGCCAAATGGAAAAAAATTAATAACTAACCAAGAGTCTTTATTAAGGATTGAAGAATGGAATTACATGGAATTCTTATGTAAAAATATACATCTCCATTCTCAGGCTTCTCATTAATCTATTTTCCTTCATCAGGACTTCCCAAGGATACTTAGCTCCACATTCCAATGAAGCATCATCATCAAAATGGCCCACTCCACACATCCAGAGGAAATCTCTCCTGAACTGCAGGCTCACATCATCAACTGCTTGATGGACATTTCTCCCTAGACATCTTGTTGTCATCTCAGCTTCAACCTATCGTGGAGCTCATTCAAGTAGGATAACCACAAGATCACAGATTTAGAGCTAGAAGGAGCCTTCAAGGCTATTGAACCCAAATTCATTTTACAGAGGAAGAAACTGAAGGCTAAAGAGGCAGGCAGGCCACAAGCATCTACTCCCTTTCATGAACCCTGTGTTTGAGTCAAAGTGTTTACTGGTTGCTCCCTAGGTTGACGTGCTGTGTCCTGAGTCAGCATCTCCCATGTGAGCTATCACCTACTCACAGAGGGTCTCATCACATATCCCAGGGTGTGAGATACGCGCACACACGCACACGCACACACACACACACACACACACACATATACGTATGTGTACATATACATACATATACACACATATCTAGGACAACATTGGTATGGTGAACTGAGACCAACTTCCCACTTTACAGCATGTTGTTCACAATATTACAGAGGAAATTTTTATTTTGATGACAGAAACAAAATAGAAATCATTGAATGAGCCACTCTCAGCCTCAGAGATGCCTGTGAATCTCCAGAGTCCCTTCCAATCACAGCCATTAAGGGTTCTGCTGGCAGAGGACCTTGCCCAAGAATCTTGTCTTGACCTTCAGCACCCCTACCCACACTTACATGTCTAGTTTTCCTTCCCCATTGGTGGGGTATTTGAGAATGGGGTCAAGGAGCAGGACCTGATCCTTTGCAAGGAAGGGAGAGGCTAGCTAGGATTCCACAACCCTCAGCAAGCCTGTTCAAATATTATACCCCAACTTGGCAAAGCAGCATTCCCAATCGATGTCAAGCTCAGCTCAAGCAGGACCATCAGGCAGAGTGCTCTGCTCCTAACCATTTCCAAAGCGAAACTCACAGAAAATATCTCTTTCAATATCTTGTCAAAAGTCAGCCTCCTCTGTGACTGGAAAGCTGTCAGGGTGATCTATGGCCCCCAGCCAGCGCCATAATATAAGCTAAATTGCTTGAGTCACGAGCAATGATAGAGTAATTCTACAGGAAATTGGAAATCAATTCTTGTCATCACTGTACATAGCTCCTTTATCAAGAGTTCCAGTTCACCCATGTAATGCAGCTGAAAAGGTGTTGTAAGCTGCCAATTGCCTTAACTAAGCCCACCCCCTGCAAAGAAAAAAAAAATGAATGTGTGCATGTGCGTGCGTGTGTGTGTGTGTGTGTATGTGTGTTGGGGGGCTGGGGTGGGAGGGTGGTGCTGGAGAGCCAACCAGAAAAGGGGTCTGTATAGCAAGAGTCCTGGTTTGGGATTCTAGACACTGTTAGACAGCAACAGCTGACTTCTTTAAAAGACTACTGTCACGTCAACAAGTCAAGTCAATGAGCATTTAGGTAGTGCCTACTACGTGCTAACCTCTGTGAAGTAGAGGGTATATCTTCATGCCCACATGATGAAAGTGAAAACAAGGCATCGTGCTGTCATTTTTCTCAAGCCTCTGTGTGTGTGTTTGTGTGTGAGTGTGTGTGTTTGTGTGTTTGTGTGTGTGTATACACCATGGATATTCATGGTCTTATGGGAATCCACTGAGTCCAAAAACAATCAACCCAGCAGAGTCCTCAGAGGTCACTTAGTCCTAACCTCCTTCCTCTTCAGGAAGAGATTAGCTCAGACAGAAAAGATGTTCATAGGACCACAATAATAATAACTTATGTCAAGAGTCCTTAACCTTTTTTTTTTTGTTTATCATGGATACCTTTGGCCTAGATGCTCCTCAAAATATTTGAAATAAATAAAGTATAAATAAAATGTAACATATCATATAAAAAATTAAATAAAAGATGCTACTTTACAAAGGAAATCAATTATATTGAAATACAGTGAGTCGAAAAATCATGTCTAGAACATATATGTACACATACGCATGTGTACTCTAGAATACAGTCTGGACTATGTTATAGGTATATTCTAGAGCATACATTCCAGTGTTTATTATAACATATGTAATATATTTCTAGAATATGTGTGTATATATTCATACATGTTCTAGATGTGTGACTTTTTTCTGTCTATGGAACTCCCAATAAGGAATCCCTCCACACATATACATACATAAATGTATGTACATGTACATAAGTATGTATCCCAAGACATCATCCTTATGATGTCATTGGTTCTGACAATAAAGGACAAACAAAAGAACAGAACATATCTGTGTGTATATGTGTATGGATGTATGTGTGGATATGTATATCTTTGTGTGCATGACACACGTGATTTAGGGCACATAGGTAATATATGCATATGCATATAGACATACACAGATCCATTCTAGATCTGTCATTTAATCTGTCTAGGAAACTCCCAATAACGAATGCTCTCCCTCCTCCACAGAGGAAGAGAATTGTCCAGTCTACCAATCACTTAAGTAGCTCCCCTTCACAGTCACCCGACTAATATGTGTCAGAAGCAGAGTTTGCACCCAGGACCTCTGATTCCAGGGCCAGCCCTCTCTCCACCATACCACACTGGATCCATGTTATTATTTTTATTATTATAAAGTGAATGCACAAAATCATGTAACCTCTCAGTGTTGTGGGGAATCTTCTAAGATTATAAGTTGCAGAGAAGATCCTGACCTTCCTTGGTGGAAGGAGTTTCCTCATTTGGGAGCACCTTCTATCAGTGAGATCATGGGTTCAGTCCTGACTTCTGACCCCATTGTTTTTGTTCTCATTCTTCTTAAATGCTATCTAATGGTGTTCAGATGGAAACAGCCCTGGGATGACTCAGTCCACTACCATGCTTCTCTTAGGTTTAAGGTTCAGGAGCCCATTGCACAGATGCACCACATGACTACCTTCTGTAACCATGTACAATCATCGGGATGTCAACTCATCATTCGTAGGATCACTGAAAGCATTTTTGGGACAACAGTGGTCATTGTGATGATGCTAGAGATGATACATACTCGTCCTATGCCCATTTGGTTTTTATTTCTTCCACCGTGGCTCCATTTCTTGAGAGATTTTCATCCCACGTGGTTGGAAGATTGTGAGTATTTGGTATAACAACTTCTTGCAGAAGCATTGTACTTAAATCTTATGAGTCAGTGTTATGTGCCTGGGCAATAACCAGTGACTGTTTTGTGTAGGTTGAAGTTCTAATTCCAATACAGGTGATGTTTCAAATTCTCAAAAATACTTCGAGCTTCCTGCTTGCAATATTGGAATTTGACATCTGTTAGTTCCTGAAGGACAGCAAACATTTGGGGTATGAGTCTGGACACTAGATTATGCCTTTCTAGGCAATTTGTAGGTGCTAAATTTTTGCAGCCTGTGTATAAGCACTAACTGTTTTCTTGCAAAAAATGTGCGTTGATCAAGAAGTCTGAGCTTTAATGATAATTCCTAATTTCTGAGAGCAACAATTTCTTCTGATATTACTATCCTAAATTCTTCCATTTCTCGAACCAAATCCACATGGTTCTGCCACTAGCACAATGTGTGGTTGTTGACATGCTCTTAAGCAGGCTCATATGGATGTCGTCCATGGGGGGCTTTTGGTTCCACACCTGGATCTTAGCTATTTCACAGATTCTAATGCAGAAGTCCATTAATACGAGTTACATTTCCTAAATCCACTGGGAGATACCTACTTTCATACTTCGCTATTGCTCTGTTAAGTGTTGCCTGTTTATATTATTGTTGTTCAGACATGAGGACATGTTCAGACAGAAGAACAGAGGACATCAGACACTCAGCAGGAAAGGGATGTCACCAAGGGAGTTAACAGGAAAGAACACAGGAGGGGAAGCTAAAAACTACAAAGACAAGCCCTGCCAACTCTTCCCAGTTTTGATGAAGGCCAGCTCATTTAATGGAAACAACGTACTCATGACCATTCTCTGCTGTAACTTAGGATCCATATTCTCAATCGTGGGACAGGGACAAAGCAATAAATCCTTTCCCTGCAATTATACACAACTTTAAGATTCAATTAAATTCAACATTCACTATGTACCAATTATTTGGGGGAGGCAAATAAAACAGAGATGAGATCTTTAAAAATTTAGGTCAGAGTAAAATTATACTAAAATTTTCATAAAATTTTGCATGACTTGATACACTGGTCCTTCTAGTGTCAAATGACTCTAGATCATGAACATGTGCATGTACATATGCCTTTAAAACCACACATATGTATATAAAAGTAGTTATGGCAGCCTTCCCTCTGGACATGAAGACATTGTATTAGGCTGCTGGGGAAAGAAAAAGAGGAAGAAAGAAAGAAAGAAAGAAACAGAGAGAGAGACAGAGAGAGAGGAAGGAAGGAAGGAAGGAAGGAAGGAAGGAAGGAAGGAAGGAAGGAAGGAAGAAAAGAAGGAAGGAAGGAAGGAAGGAAGCAGGGAGGAAGGAAGGAAGGAAGGAAGGAAGGAAGGAAGGAAGGAAGGAAGCAGGGAGGAAGGAAGGAAAGTGGGAAGGAAGGAAGGAAGGAAGGAAAGAAAGAAGGAAGGAAGGAATGAAAGAAGGAAGGAAGGAATGAAAGAAAGAAGGAAGGAAGGAAGGAAAGTAGGAAGGAAGGAAGGAAAGTAGGAAGGAAGGAAGGAAGGAGAAAGAAAGACCAGTTCCCAATACTCAAGAATCACATATTCTATTGGAGAAAGCAATATATATACATTTTAGTAAGTACAAAGCATAGGGAAAAGGACTAAAGCTAAGATTTCAACGGTGTGGGAAAGTCCCTCTGCCAGCACAGGTCGGCACCTACTCTGAATGTCACAGTCTTACAGCTGCCTAGTGTTAACAGAGGGATTTGTTCAGGGTCACGTATCTGGTGCCAGATGGAGGGAGAACTCGAACTCAGACCTTCTTGGCTCTGAGGCTGACTCTCTCCATTACGCCACACTGCCCTTCTGATACAAGACATACACTAAATCATTTCCCAGAGGTAAAAGTTCTGAGAGCTGGCGGGGGCAGGGGCGGGGAGGAGCAAGGGAAACAAGAAAGGTCTCATACAGAACACTTCCCATAAGATATCTAGCCAGATCATCCAGTTATCCCGCTTATCACCTGCCTATGTAGCCTCAGGAAAGTCATCTAAGCTTTCTGTGCCTCCGTTTCCTTCTCTGTGAAAGAAGGGGCTGGCCAAAATGACATCTAAGGTACCTTCCAGCTCTTAATTCATGAACTACGAGCAGTATTTTGAAAGAAACCAGGGATCCCAAGAGATTGGGGCAAAGAGGGAATTCTTTAAAGGCATAGAGGAACAACCATGCAAAGACACATTTTATATATTACCTATATATAAAAATGTATATATTTGCTTATATATTACATATGTAAATTTATATATTTATTTATAATATATATTTATATATCATATATTCATATTAGATTATAATTATGTTAGATATATTGCACATATCATATTATAATATGGGATATGTTGATAACATATAATATCACATATGTTATATATCCTACATAGATGTGGAATTGCTGCATGTCAATAGAACTGGGGTGGCGATAACGTGAAGGAAATTAATAAAACGGGAAAGGCAGATGAGAATCTGACTGTGGACATTTTTAAATGCCAGGCTGAAAGAATTTTGTTTTTGATTCTGGAAGCAATAGGGGACCACTGAACATTTTTTATTCAAGGAGTGGTCTGGTGAGCTCTGGGTTTTAGGAGTGTTTTTTGGGCAGCTGTGTGAAGGATGGACTGGAAAGAGAAGATCCTGGAAGCAGGGAGACCAATTAACCTCAAGATTGACTCAACCTTCCATGAGAGCACTCCTCAGGAGGAAGCAAGAACTGGCCATGAAGTCCACCCGAGCAAGAAAAAAGAATAAGCTAAAACCCTTTGCCAACTAAGAGGTTTCCCAGATTTCGGCATGTGCCTTTGTACTGTTATTGAAAACTCATGAGGCTTTGCCTTTCAATAGCCATTAGTCATGAGCTTCTTTGATGTTTCTCTTATGGGGAAAACATTTTCTCTCGTTCTTGGCTTCAGGGAGACGAAATATGGGAGCTGTGTGATCTTAAATCTAACAGGTCATAAAAACTGGTGCAGAAGGATGGAGATGGGCCCCAGGATTCTCTCGCATCTAAGCAGCAGAGAAAGAAAGGAGTCAACAAAACAAGCTACCAACAGAACAAGAGCAAAGAGAGATGGTTGATAGTTGGTCCTTTCCAGGGACCCGTAAGAAACAGAAGAATCTGTAACTGGGCTTGAATTTCAAAAGGAGCCACTAAAATAGTGACATGGAGTGTCTTTGGAAAGACATGGATTCCTGCAACTGGCCTACTCAGAATAAATGCAGCAACTTCAGTACAGCCTCCACTTGTCTTTCTGCCTCTGAAAGACAATTTTCTCACTTGTCATTTCCAGTACATTGTTCCCCTATTCTAGGGCTCCCAATAGCCAACCCAAACCTTTCAACCTAATGTTGAAGGTAGCTTTGTTGACTGCTCCTTCACCTTGATACAGACAAGTAGATCTTCTAACCATCCCCTGGCAGTACTCAAGCATTTCCTTCCTCCTTGACCCAAAGAGTGGACTTTAACAGACTGATGTAAATTTGGAAGGGCCATTTTAGTGGAGTGCCACAGGGATCTATGATGCTTTGCCTTGAACAATATAACTTTATTATTGTTTAACATTTGTTGATAATAGCATAAATGATATCCTTTTTCAACCTTGGAGATGGTGCAAAGTTGAGAAGGTTGCCTAAGAGATTGGCAGAAAGAGCTAGCATCTAAAGAGATCGTTGCAGGCTAAAGCCTCGGTCTGCATCTAATAAGGTAATGGAGTGCAGTGAAATTGGTTCATATGCTGCCTCTGACTCTTAACTATTTGTCTGATGTCAAGTGATTTAATCTCCATGAGCCTCAGTTTCCTCATGTGTAAAATGGAAGCAGAAAATTGAATTAGATGTCCTCTGAAGCCCTTTCCAGTACTGCATCAAAGATCTTGTGATCATAAGATCTCCCATCACCATGCCTTTACATCACTCCTCCATTCCTGAAATGTACTCTGTCCTCATATCCACCTCCTAGAATCCCTCATTTCCTTCAAGGCTTAGCTTAAGCATCACCTTCTACATGAAGCCTATCCTGATTTCTCCCAGCTGCTAGCACTTTCCTTCAGGGATGCCCTTGTAAATGTTTAACAACAAGCTCTCCAGGAAAAAAAAAGATGCACACATGACACACTTTTAAGATTAATCTTCAATATTAACCTTTTTCTAACACTTTCCTAAGTTCAGAGATAATCAGCAAACAATAAATCAAGCCTTGATTTTTAGTGTTTGCGTTTTTCTGAGGTATAAATGCTCTCACTAAATATTTAACAATTGACTCTCAGTAGCTTCCTCCCTATTGATTTTTTTTTATCGATTTTGTATACAACTAGATATACATATGTTTTCTCCCTCCAGATAGATTATAAACTTCTTAATAACTAATAATAATAGTTAACATTTGGACAGCTAGGTATTGTGAATATAGTCAGGAAGTCAGGAAGACTCATCTTCCTGAGTTCAAATCTGACCTCAGATACATACTAGCTGTATGACCCTGGGCAAGCCACTTAACTCTGTTTGTCTCAGTTTCCTCATATGTAAAAAAAGATGTGTAAGGAAATGGCAAATAACTCTAGTGTTGCTTCCAAGAAAACCCCAAACAGGGTCACAAAGAGTCAGACAGGACTGAAAAAGTGACTGAACAACATTTATTTAGCTCTTACCATGTGCCAGGCATGATGCTAAGTACTTTCCAATTTTTATCTCACTTGATCCTCACAACAACCCTTGAAGTGAAGTGCTTCTTGAGAGTACTTTTATTTGTCATCCCCCGGAATCTAGGAGGTAGTATGGACTTAATAAATGCTTATGGGCTAATTGATTAAAATTAGATTTCTTAGGAATAAACGTAAATGTTTACACTTGGGTCCAAATAGTCAACTTCCCTAGTATAAAATGAAGGAGGAATACTGAAAAACAAGCAGTTTGTCTAGAAAATATCAGGGTTTTCAGTAACCTGGAAGTTCAGGTCATCAGCGTGGTGTGTTAGCCCAAGAAACAGATAGAGTCTTGAGCTGCACTGAGGCAGGAATAGTATTCACAGCTGGGAAGGGGCCAGTCCAGCTGTTCTCTGCCCTAATCAGAACCTACCTGTGGCACTGTGTTCAGCTCTGGAAGACACACAGATGGAATCCATGTCTAGGAGAGCAACACACTGATGAGAGAATTGGAGACTGGGTCATTGACGGAGCTGGGAGTGTTCCACATGGAGAAGAGAAGACTCAGGGCAGACATGATAGTGCTTTACAAATATTATCTCATTTGAGTCTCGCAACAGTCCCATGAATAGGAGGCTAATTATAGAATCCCCTTTTATAGATGAGGTTATTAAGACTGAGAAAGGTTTGTGGCAGGGTCACACAGGGTCTGAGGCAGAATTTTAACTCAGGTATTCCTGATTACAAGTCCAGTGTTCCATCCATTACACCGCTGATGTTATCTAAGCCAGTGGTGTTCAAAAAGAAGTTCAGAATGAGACCAAACCAGATTGAAATGTAATTGGGAAATATTTAACAAGTTAAATGAAAATACAACAAAACACAGATAACATTACATTTTAAAATCAAGTCAATAGTTAGTCTGCAGGGATTCTCATCAGATGTTTTGGTTTCATGGCCCCTTTCTATTTATATGTGATACTACTGATCCAGGCAATACTTTCATTTTGTAGATGGGAAAAATGGAGGGGAAAAGAAAGAGATAGAGACAGAGAAACAGAGAGAGGTAGAAAAAGAGATCATCTCCCCAAGGCAATATAGTTACTGTCCAGCATAAGACCACGAAGAGTCAGTAGGAGAGAAAATTAGAGAAATAAAATCCAAGCAGAGAAGGAGTTCTGCACCTTTTTGTGTCCTGTATCCCTTGGGAAAGCTGGCAAAGCCTATGGACTCCTTCTCAGAACTATGTTTTTAAATGTCTAAAATAAAATGCAGAAGATTATGAAGGAAACCAACTCTACTGAAATACTGTTAAAACTATTTTTTTAAGTTCATGGTTCCCAGGTTAAGAAGCCCTATCCTAGAAGGTCAGCCCTCATGCTCTTGGGCATTCCTATCATCCCCAGTCATAAGAATCATATTTCTTGAGCTGGAAGGAGTGTTAAGGACCATCTGGCTCAACTCCCTCATTTTACATAGGAGGAAACCGAGACCCAATGAGGTTAAATTGTTTGGCCAAGGTCACACAGGTCAGAGACCATTTTTCCTATGCAGAGAAGTGACTCTTAATTAGTCATTTGAATTTTGCCTGTGGATCTTAACCAGATCATTTAAACTCAATGAACTTATTTTCCCATCTGTAAAATGGGATTAATACTTTACTTCAAAAATCATATGAGATAATGAACATAAGACAGTTCATGAATTATAAGGTGCCATTTAAACTCCAGACACTTTCACCACTAATAATTCAATGTTTCAAAGATTTGTGGGTACATGGATCATGTCCTTTTCCACATTCACAGTCAGTCCTTCAGACTTAATATAGCTGTAAAAAGTTTCATCTTGCAATCAAGCTAGTAAGAGGACCTCTCCAAATTTAGCCAGACTGGTCCCTGAATGACAGACTTACAGTCCATGCCCAGGTCCATACTCGAAGTTCTTCCAATATTGTAGTACCTGACAGAGGGGACGTTCAGCCACAAGAGCCTTCAGGGACCCAGGGTCACCTTTCAGGCATGATGAGACCTCGGAGGAAAATGGAAGTGGAGGCTGTTACTGATGATGTGAATGATAAATGGTGGTTGAATTCATTATGATAATACAGGCATCCATCCCTCAATGTACAAAAGCAATTAGTGCAGAAAAGATATTTCATTCATTGAAAATTCATAAAACAAGGCCAAAGAAACTATTAACTCTTCTGTAATTTCTTGTGGCTGCTATGAAAAAATACTCCATTATTTTTCAAATTTAATTCAAAGGTGCAATGAAAGGCATAATGAATTCAACAACAAAAAAAAACCCTTCTGAAATTTTTTTAATACATGATTTAAAATTAGGAGGAAGCAACATCATGTAACAGAAAAGACCCTGGCTCTGGAGTCAGAATGCCTGGTTCAGATACGTGACCTTGGCCCAGTTACGTCACCTCTCTGGGCCTTGATTTCCCCAAATGAGGAAGTTTGATTAGATGATCTTTAAGATCTCAATCTGGTACCCAATAGCTAGGATCTCAGCAATACAACTGACACACAGTATTCAGCTTTGGTTTTCTCATCTGTAAAGCAAGAGAGCTTGGCTGTGTGATCTCAGAGGCCCCTTCCAGCTCTGACACACCATGATTCTCTGAATGTATTGCTTCTTTACAGCCACCATCCATTATATCAACACGATAACTACCGTGTGTTATCACGGCTTTATGATAACTGTATATCATTACGATATCCTCTCATCAGTAGCACCCACCATTGGTGCCCTTCATTAGAATTTTAAAAACAACCTTCCCCCGGAGTCCATACTGGGAGGGACAGAGGCAGCCAAGCCCCTGGCTGTCCTGGAGCTCTCAGCCACCTGGATGGTTTCTCTAGGAACTCAGGGTTGCTTCCATGAGACTAACTCAGGCTGAGATTCATCTGTTGCTATGCAAAATCTCATTGTCAGTTACTATGGTTTCATCTACACACATACACACGCACACACGCACATGCACACACACACAAACTCTTGTGTTTTTTAAGGGTTGAATACAAATGTACCTTTGATTTTGTTATCAGCCAAAGTCTTCCACCCTATGCCCCATTGTAGCCTGGAGGTTACTTTGGCTTCTTAATATCTAGACTACTTAAACATAAATTCTGGCTAAGTCTACCATTCTGGCAAGAATTTGGTGTAGGACCTGTAACAAAATTGGTCTTCATTTCAAAGATAATTATTATATTTTTATATCATCATAGATTTAGATCTAGAAAGGATCTCAGATGTCATCTAATCCAACCCACACATTTCACAATGGGGGAAACTGAGGCTAGGAGGTTAAGTGACTTACCCAACAGATCATGGGACCATAGAGCTAGAAAGACCCTCAAAGATCTAGTCCAACCTCACTGTTTTACAGAGAAGAAAACTGAGGTCAGTGGAATAAAAGCGACTTGCCCAAAGTCACACAGGCTATAAACTAAGCATGGAGAGTTTCATCACCTGTAGGTTGACCATTTAGTGTTAAAAAAAATTTTAGCGATGGTTGTGATGAGAAAATAAAAATATTAAATAGTGCCCAGTTCTGTGCAGCCACTTCTACTTCTGGAGCAATGGTGGTGAATTGATAGAAAAGGGAGCAGAGGGCACCAAGAACCAAACCATTTTATACCATCTACAAATGAACCTATTGGTTTAATCCAAATCATGTTGACTTGGTTTGTTTTTTCCAGAGCCAGTTGGTGTGCTGAGACATACAGCCTAGATGAGATGGAGTTCTCTATCTCACCCAGGCTGGAAGTATAGCAACCACTAACAGGCCCAATCCCACTATTGGTCAGTGCAGGAACTTTGCCCTGATCCATTTCTTACCTGGGCTTATTCATCTGTCTTCTGGAAGCCTGGTGCCCTATCCCACCCCATCCCAGGACATTGGTTCAGACTTAGTGTGAACACCCAATCAGCTTTGCCCACCACAGTCCTGCAGTTCAGAACACCTGAACTCAAGTGATCCACTGGCCTCTGACTCCCCAGAGGCAGAGACTATGGATGTGTACCACCACATCCAGAAAGCCTGGAGTATTTTGCATAATTCTTCAACTTGGTAGAAAATATTCTCTTGAATCAATGTATTTTCTAATCTGCATAATTTCTCTGATTTCAATTTTCTCTCTCCTTGGATAATTGACTTTACATGCTATTAACTGTTGGTGATGGTCTTTTGTGTAGCTAGCATTTGGTGGAAGAGGCCAAGTCAGTGGAATTAATCTTGAGGTACCCTCTTCACTTAAGAGAAAGTGACCAGGGAAATAAATAGTTTCATTTTGAACCACTATGCCCCTAGATGAACAATACGTAGGGGGTCAGATAGACATAATTTTATTCCAGTATCTTCTCAGAGGAGACAGAAGGAAAGTAATGCAAAGCAGGAATCATTGTCTCCCTTACAGAAGGTGGGCTAAGTTCCAGAGAAACAGATCCATGCCTCTCTGAGAACTTCCTGTCCATATATTTAGACATCTCATGTGAATATGCCCAACCCACATGGGCAGCACATTTCTTACCTAAATATGTACAGAATTCATACAAAGAGGATGAGTCCAACATAGTTAAATTCAAGGTGGTTTGGGTCCTTGAAGCTTTTCTAACATCCTTCCCAAGTCTCCCTCTCTGTCAACTTCTCTCATTTCCTTGGCACCACATGGGGTCTTCTATTGTCTTTCAGATATGTTATTTTTTCAGAGCTGTAGCAAGAGACTCCCTGAGAAGAGAAAAGGGAAAAGGAAGGCCTGCATAATCAGAAGGTATAGTGGATAGAACACTGAAATTATAATAAGAAAGATCTGGGTTTAAATCCCACTTCAAATACTTACCAGATGTGTGACCCTGGGGAAAATCATCTCACTTCTCTTGGCCTCAGTTTCCTCAAATATAACATGAGGGGGGGTTGGGTTCAGTGTTCTCTAAGGCCCAGTTTAGTTCTACTTCCAAAATTCCCACCTATCCCAGGCCAGAGTCCAGAGGGAGTCCTTTCCACGGGTCTCAGGAAGTGCAAGGTCGTCCTGAGCTTAATATCCCAGTAGGCAAAGAAGCTGGTAATCTTTCACCAAGAAGTGCCAATCCTCATAAAATCCCACATTGATGAAAACATCCACTGACAAGACCATCTCATAACGACACTGCTTTGCAACAAGATCATTAATTGACAAAGATGGTCTAAGGTAGTCCTTTGACAGGGTCGTTAACAGAGAAGATGAATGTACGGAGAAAATGTCTTTTACAAGGTTACTCTAGAAGCTAATAAAAGAGCTGAAATGAGCCGCTTCCTCAAGACTCTCTGCTCCCAGGAGTCTAAGCTACACTCCAGAGCCTTTCCCATTGTAATCAAGAGCAAGTCCTAGCCCATCAGAGAACTAGAGAGCCACAGAGGCTTTAGCCCAACATTGAAGGATCCTAGAACCAGGGGGACCTCAAGAAGCTATCTGGACTGCCCATGACCTTAAGAAATGGTATGTTGAAATAGGTGAATCTGCTTAATCCAGTGGCAGAGAGAGAGGAAGATTACTCACCAGGAAATCCCACCCAGAGCCTAAGACCAAGAAGGATTCCATGTCAGTGACACAGTCTTCCAGATGCTCCTGTTTGTGACTAACATGATGCTAATTCCATCCAAACCTAGAACACTACAGATCCTGCTAATAAGATTCATAATCACTCAAAAGAGCTAAGCCTTACTGTCCATACAAGAAGAGTCAAGAACATAGACAGTACCTATCATCTATACTAGTATAGACCATTTAATGGAGTAGCCTACTGAATTTTGTTTTCAAATTTTAGACTCAGTGCTGGGAGAAATTTCAGAGGACTAATCCAACCATCATTTTACAAATAAGAAAACTGAGACCCAAGGAGCTTAAGGGATTTGCCCAGTTTTCCATAGTTAATGAATGTCAGGCAGAATTTGAACTCAAACCATAGGGGTACAGACTTAAAGCAAGAATGAACCCCAGAATCCACCTCTTTCATTTTACAGATGAGGAGATTGAGGACCAGAGAGATGAAGGAACAGTGACAAAGTTAGCTAAAAGTATCACAGGAAGCATTTGAAGCCAGATCATCCTGACTCCAAGGTTGGCACTACCTTGCCATCATGCTGCTCCTCGATATCAAGAGAATATGTGGCAGATGTCCAGCACATCAGTAATGGATAGTTTATGCGAGGACATGAATGAGTGACCCAGGCTGGGCAGGCATGGATGGTTTTGTGCTCCACATCACTGGAGCGAAAATTCCCATCAGTGAAATGACAAATCCATGGGAGCACTGGAGTCTGTGAATGAAGAGAACCTAAGGTATCACCCCAACCAAAACAAACATGCTGAGCAAGCTCAAATCAAGCTGCTGTTTGAACTCCAGACATACCATTACCTACTCAGCTCCAATTAAAACTGATAGATAGCTATTATAACAGGCCAGATTCTGTGGTGCATGGTACCAACCTGAGGTTTATACCATGGACTATGGGGCATCTTGGTGTGGTTTATCACAAAGGGCCCATGAATTTACCAAGGATTATCACAGATTAATACATCCCAGACCCTACGTCATAGGATTTAGAGCTAGAAAGAACCTCAGTAATTCAATCAATCGACAAGCATTTATTAAATACTTACTAGGTACCAAGGTACTAGTCACTGTACTAAACTCTAGGAATATAGACAGGTAAAAACAATACCTAAGAAGATATCTGATCTAACCCTCTCATTTACAGATGAGGAAAATAAGGTCAGGGAAAGAAAATGACTTGTCCATGGTCATATAGATAGTAAGTAGCAGAAATAGAATTTGAACCCAGATCCTTGGGCTTTACATGCATTTTCTCAATCAATACATACCAATCATACAACTAACATATTTTGAAGTACCTATGTTCAGTCAACAACATTTATTAAGTGCCTACTGTATGCCAGACAGTGGACATACAAAGACAAAAATTAAATAGTCCTTGCCTTCAATGAGCTTACATTCTACTGGGTGGGTATTTTTTAATATTTTATGTGTGTATGCCATAGACCCCTTTGACAACGCCTGGTAAAACCTATGAAACCCTGCTCAGAAAAGAACATTTTCAAATGCATAAAATAAAACACATGAGATTCCAAAGGAAACCAATTCTACTGAAATACACTTACCAAAATATTTCTAAAAGTAAGTTTATGGACTCCAGCTAGGTGGTGCCACAACACATAGAGCACTGGCACTAGAGTCAGGAATACCTGAGTTCTAATTCAGCTTCAAATGCTTACTATCTACGTGACAATCGTCTCCAGTCATCCTGACCTATGTCTTTCCACGGGACTCAGATGACCCTGAAGAAGAGAGTATGGCAGATGACTTTGCACAGCCCTGCATCACTTAAATCTGATTCACTTGCAAGTCAAGACATCACCCTCCTGATGTCATTGGTCATCTTCAAGAATGAAAGACAAACAATAACAATAGCTATGTGACTGTGGGTAAGTCACTTATGACCTCTGTCTCAGTTTTCTCAACTATATAATGGGGATAATAATAGTGTCTACTTCCCAGGATTCATATGAGGAATGAGATAATATCTGTAAAGTTCATAACACAGTGCCTGGCATCTAGTAGGTGCTTAATAAATGCTTATTCCCCTCCTTAAGCTTCCCTACTGTGGGAGAAAATGATATGTAATTTGTTTTAAGGTGGGGATGGGGGTCTATAGCAGCAACCACACTGCCATACCGAGGATGGCTGCTAGCACAGTTCTTAGATCTGCTTTACTAGGAAAGATAGCCATTCAAGGGGTTACCAATCTTTTTTTTATTACATTCACTAGTTCAGGGGAAAGTCAGCAGCCTGAACTTCAGAGAAAATACAAACAGAGAAAATAAAGAGAAAATACAAACAAAGAAATAAAGACCAACAGACAGGGCTTCTAACTGTCTGAGAAATTGGCACAGATCAACAGACAGATCCAATGGTCTGACCAAAGCAACACATACATAGTCACCAGAGAGAGAAGCACCAACATCCGGATTTTTTTCAAAGCCGGGAGGCTCCTTAATGGCTACCCAGAGTCTCATCTGGTCAAATCACAAGAACATTCTTCCAATGAGTGAGCCCCAAAGCAAAATGTGAACCTCAGAGTATATATACCATTTTTAGAGCGAGAGGCATCATAACCCTCATGACTCAGGGATTAGTTAGAAATTAACAAAAGGTATGAAAACCTTCCTCCAAGCAAGTCTCCCCTAAGCAAGCTTCCCATAATGGGTTCCACTGCTAATGGGCAGGGAATATCTTATATCCCATTAACATCACAGGGTCCTTATATATATATATATTTTTTTAAAGGTAGAAATCACTGGTATAATGCAAATAGTATCACACTGGGAATCAGAAGACTTGGGTTCTAATCCCAGCACCACAACTTATTTACCTGTGTGTTGCAGGATTAGTCATTTCACTGCTCTGGGTCCATTATAAAATTATAAGACTGTGTTGGTTGACCTCTAAGCTCCCTTCCAGTCCTTGCTCCCTTGCCCTGTGGCTATTACTATAGCCCTCTCTATTTCCAGGTTAGAGATCTCATGACTTGACTTCCTTTCAGAAATTCCAACACATGAACATTTATGGGAAACTAATAGACCCCAAGATATTTACAAGTATTATTAGTTGGTTGCTAAATAGATGAACAATAATCCCTCCATTATCTGGCCAATTCTCTAGACAATGGAGCGTCACTCAGAGAGGACATAGGATAAAGTACTTTAAGAAGTCTGGAATGGTCAATTACAATTTATTGCTTTCAGTAATTAAGTCATCCTAAGAGGAAAACTTCTCACCCTTTAGGGAGGAAATTAACTCCTTTAGCTGAGCTAGTTCATGTAAATCAGGAGAAAGTCCCTATTTGCTGATGTCTGAGTCTAAGTAAAACATCTAGAGGATCCTTCTGAATATGCTTTCCAAAAGAATCCATTTCTATAGGTCCCACCTCTTCCATGCAGTTGACCTTGACTGCCATCTGACCACACTCTCTTATATATCTAAGTAACTTACTGTCCCTACCATTCATCATTCCCTGCCTCCTAATGTTATTTACACTTTAGGAGCAATGATACTAACGATCCCAAGCACCTGCATAATGCTTTTCAGTTTACAAAATACTTACCCCAGAGACTCCCACCTCAGGGCTCCACTGGACTGATTAGGGGATACCTCAGTGTCTCACTAGATCCAGGATGCTTCCAGTCATGCTTCCATCCATGTCCAGGTCATCTTCTTGCCAGTCATCTCACACATCTTGTTCTAGTGTGTCCCTCCTTTCAGACCAACTGATCCCAGAAAGGATGTATTCATCTACTTCCCAATGACTCCATGTGCCATCTCTGTCATTTTTTCAAATCAAAATATATCCCTGTTGTCTTTCAAGCCTTCATTCCTGTTGCATATTCCAATTGGAGTGAACAAATCTGGAGAACAGAGATTGTTTTCCATTTCATGTGTGTCCACAGTGCTTTGACACATAGTAAGCACTTAACAAATGTTTTTCTTCCTTTTTATCTATCATTTTATTTTTATCCATTTCATCTATTTTCTCATTTGATTATCAATATTAATCAAACAGAAGGTCTGGACTCAAATCCACCTCTGAGGTTGACTACCTGCATGACCTTGGGGAAGTCATTCACCTTTCCAGACCTGCTTCTTCATCTATAAAATTAAAGGATTGGGCCAGACAATGTCTTAGCTCCTCTCCAGCTCTAGGGAATTGTATAAGGAGTCAGTTATAAAGCAGATGCTAGAACCTACTGTGCTACAGGCAGTGTGCTAGGCAGTAGAAACACAAAGACAACAGTCAAACAGACCTTGCTTTTAGGGGGCTCAGAAGACTGGGGAGCACAGGGAACATCAGATACTAGAAATGAGTTACAAAAGCACTTGGAAATCACCTAGCCTATGAACTTTAAAAAGCACATATTTTGATAACTGCATTTGAATATAATTGGTTTCCTTTGTAATACTCTGTATTTGATTTTTTGGATTTAAAAAATATAACCCTGAGAATTTTTCCATGGGCTTCACCATGCTGACTACCAAAGGGATAACAACAAGCCAAAAGGTTAAGAATTCTTGTTCTAACTTAACTCTATTTTGCAAATGATATCACCAAAGCCCAGAGGAGGCAAGCGATTTTCCCAAGTCACATTGGGAGAAAAGGACTTGAACCTTGATCTTCTGACTGTGGCTTCAATGCACTTTCCACTCTGTCACATTATCTTACCCTTTAGAGCTGAAGAACAAAACTTCTTCCTCTTCCACAGTGCTGGCATATAGAACGTACTACATAAACATGAAAACATTTGAGATGTCTAAGGACACTTTCTGCACCCTTCCTATGTTGCTACTTCACAAACTGGCCTAACATCCCCAGTTTCCTCAACCAATTCTTGTATAGCATCCCATTGTGAGTATCCTTCCTGAAAGAGCCATCCTAAAATGAACACAATATATGCAAAAAGTATGACAAGAGACCTAAGATCATGGAGTCCTATCTCAAGAGCTGGAAGTGACCTCAGAGGCCGTCTTCTTTAAATGAGGAAAAAGAAGTCCAGAAAAGTTAAACATGTCACCCAAGGTCAAACATGAAGTTAGTGTCAGAGGTAGGATTCGAAGAAACTCTTCTGTGTTGCTAGCTGTGTGACCTTGAGCAAGTCAAGGTTTCCTCATCTGCAAAATGGGAGTGACAATACAACCTCCTTCCTAGCATTGGTAGAGTGATGAAATTGTCTAATATATGTCAAGTGCCATAGAAACCTTAAAGCACTATAAGAATGCTACACGTTGTTGTCGCTGCTGCTGTTGTTGTCTATAACATACACCTCACAGCTCTAGATCCTATGAATCTATAAATTGGCCTTTGCCTTCTTCATCTGTGATCAAGCCCTACCTTATACCTTTGGCCCAGTTCTTGGTTTCAGTCTTCATCCTGTCTTCCTGAATCACAGTCTTAGTCCTTTGCCACAGACTGGGATTAGGGTTAGACTTCCCTTGTGCTGAGATTAGAGTCCTGACTTTGAGCCCCCATCCACAGGGAGGGGCCCCTACTTCTTTCTACCATATCTCCCTGATGCCACTTTCCTATGAGTCTCACTAACCTCTAGCCTGTAGCAGGTCACTGTGCCCAGGCTGTCCCTCTACCCATAAGCCTGTTCTTCTACCTATTTCTAGCTGCCATTTCCCCTCTGATATCACCTGTTTGTCCATTTAAACATCTTCTCAATGCCTGCTGTTGGGGGTCACCCCACATTGCCTACCCTGCCCCAAGGGTCAGGCTGATTTCTGAGTACTGAGCATCCCCAAGGTGCCACATCTTGATGCCACCTAGAGCCCTGAATGTGACAGCTGCCCACCATTTCAGAGTTAACATTTCCTAATGTTTCCAGCAAGAATTATAGTCCATCAGTTCCTGTCATTGGAAAATTGTTATTTCCAATTTCTCTCAACCAGCTTGGATAGGACCACAGTGCCATCATCTGGTAGATGTCTGGGATTTGCTTATGTTGTAGCTGTTGCTACCACATTTTTTTAATCCTTTCAAAGTCAGTCCTAGCTCTCCTTTAGAAATCTGCCTCAGGCATGTGCTTTGCGGAAATTGTAGTTTGACTTCCATTGGCAAGTACAAGCATTCAAATACATGAACAAGAACAGAAGAAAAGAAAATAAGAAAAATGACCATGTAAAGAGAAGCCAGTAAAGAATAACAAGGGATTGTAAATGACTGGATTCTAGCAAGAGCCTCCTAATCAGTTTCCCTCTTCCCAGCTTGCCCTCTGGCCCATTTTTCTTCATACAGTTGCCAAGATAACTATCTAAGGGCACAGGGCTGACCATGTCACTGCCCTACTCAAGAAGATTCAGTGACTCCCTGTTACTCCTAAGATCCAGCCTCTGCAGATTGGCATTTCAAGTTCTTTATGCTCAGCCTCTAATTTCCCTTTCCAGATTTCTGACACCCCTTCACGAACTTTCCACTTGTTCCACACTGACTTATTTGTTGTTTCCCAAATTTGACATGCCATCTCCTATCTCTGCCTTCTCCGATCTTTGTATGGGCTGTTCCACCATCACCACCCCAACTGCAATATCCTCCTTTCTCACCCCTGCCCCTTAGATACTCAGCACATTCATGATTCAGTTCAGGTGCCACATATTGAGAGAAGCCTTACATGATTCCCCCTGACTATTAAGGCTCTCCCTGCACAAGTTTCATTGTCCCCCACTTCTAAGCCTCAGTTTCCTCCTCTAAAAAATGATGAGGTTTGATTTTATTATCTCTAAGTCTCTCCCAGCTCTTACAGTCTATGATTTCAAGAACTTCCAGACAATCACAATTATTGAGGACTCTGCTTCTCTGCTAGGATTTACTTATCTTTGTGACTGCCATGTACCCACCTACCCACCCAGAAGACTAAGACCCTGGAGGACAGATACTGGTTTTAGTTTTGTCTTTGTAACCTATCCCTAGCACCTGGAACATCCTTTGAAAATGTTGTTGTTCAGTTGTTTCAGGTATATACAACTCTCCATGACCCCATTTGGGGTTTTATTGGCACAGATACTGGAGTGGTTTGCCATGTCCTTCTCCAGATCAGTTTACAGATGAGAAAATTGAGGCAAACAGGGTTAAGTGACTTGCCTAGTGTCACACATTTAGTGTCTGAAGTCAGATTTGAACTCAGGAAGATGAGTCTTCCTGACTCCAGGCCCAGTGCTCTATCCACTTCACCACTTCTAGGTAATTACTAAGTATTTGTTGGATTGAAGTGAATTTGTAACTCATGAGCTTGGCCCCTGTAAGAGTATTTATTGGAGGCCCCTTAATTCTTTGAATTGAAATGCAATCAAGGGAATGCATTATATGTTTTGAAAAAAACAACTTTCCTTTTACAGACCATAGAACTTGAGCCTGGTAGGTACCTTGGAAAGCACCCAATCTAGTTCCATCTTTCCCCTGGGGATTTATGAGAGGTTGCATTATTAATGCTAGAGCTCAAATCAATAGACACCTGGTTTCTGATCTTGCCTTCAGCACGGACGTTGAGTAAATCATTAAATTCCAACTCTCAGCTTCCTCATCTGTAAAATGAGTTCAGCTAGAGTCAGTGCCAAGCTGGGGTTAAAAATGACCAAGGAGGCTATGTAGTCCAACTCCTTCATTTTTCAATGAAGGCACTTTTCATCAGTGGCATGGGACTTAACCACAGTCATATAGCCAGTGTGTGTCAGATGTGGGATTCAAACCAGGCCCTCCCTCGGGTCTTACATAGACCAATAAATGACTATTCTTCACAATAGCTATACAAACAGTCTTAATTCATTCTTTCCTGCCCCCCAAATGATCGAATATTGCATCTTAGATTATGTTAATCTATAGTTCATCAGTCTTATCTGATGAGGTCAGTTTTCTTTCTTGCCTGGAAGTTTAAATCCATTTTCTGACACTTACGTGCCTACGTGACTTTGGGCTTTACCTAGTAACTTCACCTTTCAGTGACACCCCTCACCCAGGCAACCCTCTGGAAACACATTGTAGAAAAGATAGAGAGCTGCATAAGGAGAGAGAGTTCCCAAGATGGATGGAATAATAGTCAAAAAATAAAATTAAATTAAATGTAGAGAAAGAGATTTCCACAATACCCCTTTGAATTTGCTTACATTTTTTTCATTTTGTATATTTGGCATCCAAATTCTATTTCATCCTTTTCAAAAAAAATCTTGGTATTATTCCAGGCACATTGGAAAACATACTATTTACATACTTAGGGTTCATGTGTCACATCTTCTAAATAGAAAGCTCTCTCTTTCCCTCCTACCTCCATCCAATTGCCAATAAATCAAATCATTTAATGCTGTTTTTCATAAATGGAAAAACCAGAATGATTCAAGCATTGGAGTGTTAGCGTCTGTTTCATGAGAGTAATATTTTCCACACACTCAAAAAAAGGGAGGTTACAGTTGTGAGGCTTCCCTGCATTATTATTAAAAACAGAAATCCACTAAGCAAGGCATAGATGGAATGAAACTATGACATGGATTTTGCATAAACTAAGTGGGGAAAAGGAGCTTTGCAGAGATTTTGTAACCAAGACCTCAAAGGCATAGTGTTTATTCTATAGCACACTAACACATAAGGTTTTAATCCAGAGAAACATTTAAAAATGGAAAGTAAGTTCTTGGGTCAGGACAAACACATCAAACGTGAAATCAAAACCACATCAGTGATTCTTCCCTCAGCATGGTAAGCTCTGCTTTCTAACTGAACACTAGTCTTTCAAAGGACTTGCCTGCACAGAATAAGCATCCCAGAAGATTTCAGTGCAACAAGATCTTTGCATCTTTCTTTTGCATCTGAAGTTTATTTGGTCTTCCCAAACCTCTGTGCAAAGTTTAGAAGATGACACACTCATGATTGGTGAAAAGAAAGGTCCCTAAAAGAAGCTTTACCTCCAAATAAAAATAAGTCAAGGGTAGCTAGGTGACACAATGCATAGAGCACGAGCCCTGGAGTCAGGAGGACCTGAGTCCAAAGCCAGCCTCAGACACTTGATACTAGCTTGTATGACCCTGAACAAATCACTTAATCCTGATTGCCTCACAAAATAGTACAAATAATAATTTATATTTTTAAAATTTGTAGGGTGCCATCCTTTCAATGACTCAGGGGGGTAGGTGGTTACAGGTAGGTAGCACCCACTCTGGTATATTTCCCTAGAGAGCTTCTAATACACTCACAAGTGCTAGAGTAAACCGTGGCTAACTATCTCTAAAAATATAGCTCATGAACCTCCACTGGTGCAGTTCTCATTAGTAGTCAGACAGTAGACACAACTAGCTCTTAGAAAAAGGATTTACTAAGATGGTATAATAAGAGCAATAGCTATAAAATCTGCTCATAAACTTGGGCATTCTCCCACATGCAGAATCAGTGAGAAGAGAAAGCCAAAAAATGTAGTATATTGGTAGTGAGGAAATGCATGTGACCAAGACAACTCACAACTCCAGAACCTCAGGATATCTATGTCCTTTTTCTATCTGTAGAGACTTCACAAAGTGCCTTTGCTGAGTGGGTCCCTCATCTGGTTTCCTAACAGGCTCTTTTCTTCAGAGTGATTTTCTATTCCTAGGGTTATTTCTCTTTCAAACCTATGGTATCTTTCTGCTGCCAGAAGTCCCACTCCTCAAAGCTGCTTCAAGCCTCCAGTGACTGCTTTACTAGCTTAAAATGGTACTAAGACTTTTGGGACACCCTGTATAAGAGGTCTTGGGAAGTATATAGGTACAGCCTTGTAAGCATACCAGATATGATAACCCGCAAAGCTAACAACATACCAAAGGGGTAGATTAATAATAATAACAATGCCACAAAGGCATCTGAGAAGAAAAAGTCAGCAAGGTAGGAAGAGAATCAGGAGGGAGCAGCACCATGGGAGTCAAGGAATGGAAGAGTAGACAGAAACAACATCAAGGGGCAGCTAGGTGGCACAGTGGATAGAGTATCAGCCCCGGAATCAGGAGGACCTGAGTTCAAACCTAGTCTCAGATGCTTGACACTTATTAGCTGTGTGATCTAGTCACTTAACCTAGATTGCCTCGCAAAACAAAGCAGAACAGAAGAATGTCCAAAGTTACAGAGAGGTTGAGAGAGTGATGCCTGAGGGAAAAACCATCAGATTTAGTCATTCGTATACTTTAAGAAAATAGCCCAAGGGCTAGAGGAGGAAAACCTGATCTAGTGCAGTGGCCAAGTGTAGAGATAAGAGCTGAGTGGCTGAGATATATGGAAGTAACATATGATGAATTACTAAATGAGTGGACAGTCCAGAAGTTCATGGAGGGAGAAATCAACAGTGACTGTAAGGGTCAGGAAATGATTCATAATGAAGATAGCAGTTGAGATGAGTCTTGATAGATGAGTTCATAGATTAGACCATTAAGGGAAGCAAAGGGAGGTACTAATTTTTAGATTCAGGCATCTCTGATGTTATGAGGATTCACTTCAAATAAAGAAACAACTCTGGAATAACTTGACCCAGCAGGATCTGTGAGTGATACCCAAATGCCCCTTCCTGATCTTCTAATCAACTCCTCCAAGTTCCTGGGATTCAAAAAAGGTCTGTGGGTCTGCACTCCTAAAGCTATAGCTCACAAGACTCCATTTTTTGCCTTTACTCGTCAGCAAGACATTTACCAAGATGGCATGTTGAAAGCAGACAGCTCATGTCTCGTAACTCTTTATGAAGAACTGCTTCCTCTCAAACTTTTCTTGGGCAGCAATTAAGTGGATAAGTTTCAAAGGTCAAGAATGTCTGCTCCGGAAAAGTGAGAACAAGCAGGGAGAGGTGGGTGTTGAATACCTTACACATAATAGATATTTAATAATTTTTGTTGGATTTAATTACTTCAAATGTCACTAAAAGTAGTTAAGCAGAGGACTTATAGGTGATGTCAATTAATCTGAAAGCAAGAATTTGTTAACAAAAACCTTGCCAATCAATGTTCAGAAACTTCTGGCACCTGATAATTACCCATAAAAGGGCCATCAATTTTAGAACTGGAAGAGAATGAGGAAGATCATCTGGTCCAAGCCACAGCCAAGTCCTTACCTCATTACAAAATGGCAAAATCTCAGCATTGCAAGGGACCTTAGAAGTCTGGTTCAATTCTTATTTGAATAAGGATCCCCCCCCCCCCATCATACCTGAAAAGTGGGTGCCCAGATGCTGCTTGATGCTCCTCAGGGAAAGAGACCTACCTTTTCCTTCATTTCTGGACAACTCTAATTGTTAAGATGAGCCTAGAGTTGCCTCTTTGTAACTACCATCCATTCCTATACAGAGCCAAAGAGAACAAATCTACCCCTTTTCCATATGATAGCCTTTCAAATACTTGAAGACAACTATCAGAAGCTACAATGGGAAGAATACTGAGTCTGAGATTGGGGGATCTGAGTTCAGGTCCCCCCTCTAATGCCTACTACCTGAATGACTTTGGGCAAGTTTCTCAACCTCTCTGACCTCCGTTTCCTCCATCATTAAATGAAAGGGCTGGCCTCAGTGACCTTCCACTCTAAATCTAGGATACTGTGAGTATAGCAATCAATCATCATTTCAGTGATTAATTCTGTGCTAGGGTTTATGCTAAGTATTCTGGATACAAAGAAAGGCAAAAACAGTACCTGCTCTCAGGAAACTAGTAATCTACTCTGTGAAGACAGAAATGAGAAGATTTGACAATGGATTGGATATGTAGAGGGAGAGAGTGTGTGATGAAGTATGATACCCAGTCTGTGAACATGGGTGATTGGGAGAATGATGGTGTCCTCAAAAATAAAAGTTATGAAGAGGTAAGGGTTTGAGGGGAAAGATAGTAAGTTCTGCTTTGGATATGTTGAGTTAAAGGTTCCTATGGGCCATGTAGTTTGTGATGTCCAAGAGGCAATCAATGATCCAAGGCTAAAGCTCAAGAGAGAGAGCAAGGCTAGATATATGGATCTGGGAATCTGAATAGAGGTAATAATTTGGCCTATGAAAGCTGATGAAATCACCAAATGAGATAATATGGAGGGAAAAGAGAAGATGGCCCAAGACAGAACATTAAGGGACAGCCAGAGTTAGTGGGCACATATATTATTCATCATTATAGCATCTACATACATTTTAAAACAAGCAGCACACATATGTGGGAGCAATTATTTATGCAGTCTACAGAAGATGAGATACAATGGGAAAAGTTCAACATTTGAACTCAGGTCCAAATCTTGACTCTACCTTTGTGACCTTAACCTCTATGGGCCTCAGTTTCCTTGTCTGTAAAAGAGGAGGATTGGATTGGCCTTTAGGGTCCCTTCCAGCTCTAAATTTATGATCCTTTGATCCCATCTGAGGAATGTTAGAAAAGTAACATAAGCTGTCTAGATACTATTCGGTCCTCTGGAAGACACCCAAGATTCCTTTCAGCCTTCAATGTCCGGTGTAATGGATAGAGCCCTATATCTGGAGTCAAATAGACCTGAGTTCAACTTGTGTAATCCTACACAAGTTCAGTCTTCTCACCTGTAAAGAGATTTGGGTTTGATGATCTCTAAAGTTCCACCCGGTTCTAATTCTATGGTCCTGTCAGTCTCCTAGTATCAGTTTGCTTCTTTGTGAAGTCATATGTGGATTTCCAGACCCCCTTACAAAAACCCACCCAGGAGTCTACAGCCAATAGGTGAGTAATCACTGATCCAGTCCACATCTCTCCATATAGTTGAGGCAACTGAGGACCCCAAATCTTAAGTGACTTGCTCAATGCTACCTACAACAGATAGTAAGGTTTGGCTCTCATGATTCAGTACAGAACTCTTCAAACTCCAGAGGGATAATTCAGTGATTTTTAAAATAATAAACATTTTATCTTTTGCTACCCTTTCTAAGTTAATGTGAACAGCTGAAATTTGGAAGAAATAAAGTATTTCAGAGCCTGAGGCCTCTGGAAAATATTTACTGCCTTTACTTGGTAGATTTTTTAGCCTTTCCCTAGGGATGGACTTTGCCTATTTTTTAACAAGCCCTCTTGAGTTGGGCTGAGATGTAATAAATATTGCCATTGTAAGCCAAAGGCCAAATAGGCTAAGCCAGATTGAGTCACCTCCTTCCCCAAGCAATTTCCAAAGAAAAGTCTTCTAAATTCCATTGGAAAATGCATCATCAGCAATGGTCACTGTCTTCTCTCTCTTCTTCCTTGGGAATGTGCCATTGTAATAGGACCTAAAAAAGCTTTTGTAAAAGCTCAGGTTGCCCAGAGGACTTTCCTGCTGGCAGCCAGAGTCTGACCTGTTTTCACTAGGAGATCAGCATCTCTGCTCAATTACTAGCCTTTCCATCTTCTCTTCGGGTACACCTAAGCCTTTTGTCAGTGTGCTCAAAGCAATCAATCCATCAATCAACAAGCATCTAAGTGTTTACTGGATACTAGGCACTGGAGATACAAATACAGAAGTGAGGCAATCTTTAAGGACCTCACATTCTACTGAAGGGTTACAATATGTTCACAGATAAGTACCTCTATCCATTGATAGGCATTTATTAACTATCTACCATGTGCCAGGTACTGGGATAAGGCTGGAAATACAAAGAAAAGACTGCCTTTAAAGCATTTGCTTTCTGATGAACATTAGGGGGTAGGAGTGGAAGAGGGTGATATGTATATATGTTTGTGTGTTTATGTATATATCAATCAGTCAGTCAATCAACGAGTATTTATTAAGTATCTACTGTATACCAGCACTGGGTATACAAAGACACAAGAATGAAACGATCTCTACTCTCAAAGCACTCATGGATGAAAGGTGAAATTCACAATGATGGGAGGGTGGGGAAGGCAGGGAAGGCTCAGGATGCTGATGCAACACTTGAGATAAACTTCTTGGGACATGTAAAAGTGAATAATTAGAGTATTCCAGGCTTGAGGGACAGTAGGTACAGAGTCATAGAGGCAAGAGATTAATGTCAAGCATAGGGAGCCACAAGCAGACCAGAGTTTCATTTTCACTCTTGTGGAATGTAAAATATGTAGGAGGGAGATATTTAATAAGACTTGAAAGATAGACTGTGAAGATTTCTAAATGCCCAACAACGGAGTTTACATATTATCCAGTTTGATCTTCAGCTGTATCTTAACCCACACTCAACAAATCTGGAGTAATGAATGGTGCTCCCAAGTCTCAGATTCAAAGAACCAAGGGATGGAGACCAACGTCAAGTGGTCACACATATGGTCACACACACAGTTGCCAATAAAATCATCACCATCATCCTCTTCAGCATTTATCAAGTCTCTAATGCATCCTACACTTAAGCATTTTGGGCACCACCATGGGCAAAGTGCTAGAGATACAAAGATAAAAATGAGAAAGCCCCTCACCTCAAAGAGTTTACTAGCCTACGAAGCATAGGGGAAGGAGAAGGTGTATCTGTCTCCTTTTATTTTTACATCTTTATTTTTCCTCATTTACTCCTTCCACCTTCTCCTTTCTCCAAAGTCAATGGTCAAGACTAGGAGGCATGGAGTCAGAAACTGTGGAGAAACTATTCAGCTCCTCTGTTGTCCCCTAAAACCAAGCCCTGGGAAGACTTCCATGGTTAATATCACCCAGAGAGATGAAGAACCTTATAAACGAAGTGAGATTCTTTGCTTTACCTGGAGAATGAATTCAAAAATAAGATAACCTAACACTTTGCATCTACTACAAAGTCCTCTCTCCCTCTCTCCCCCTCTCTCTCTGTCTCTCTCTCTGTCTGTCTGTCTCTATCTATCTATCTCTCTATCTATGTATCTCCCTGTCTCTGTCTGTCTCTATTTCTACTCCTTCTTACCATCCCTCACCACAGAATAGTCCTGAAATATGAGAAAACCAGATAGTCTCTTGCATTGTCCAGACCCCAAGGACATTCAGTCACTGGGTCTGTCAGACTGTCATTTATTGTCTGTATAACCTTGAGCAGGTCATAGGATCATAGCTCTAAAGTTTGAAAAGGTCCTCTGAGGTTATTTACTCTAATCCTTTATTTTGTAGGCAATAAAACAGAGGCCCAACAAGGTTATTATTAGTTTTATTTTGAAGGATTGTCTTGACAACATATTATAATGGATCAGGCACTGAACTTGGAGACAGGAAGATCTGAGTTCAAATCCTGAGTCTTCATCCTGTGTAACCTTGAGCAAATCACATCATCTCTGTGGGTCTCAGTTTCTGTACCTGCAGAATGAGGGGGCTGGGCTAGATGACTTCTGAGTGCCCTTCCAGGTCTAAATCTGTCATGCAACAATCCTGGATAAAAACGCAGCTTCCAGGAGGGCAAAGGCTGCCTCACTGGTGTGTTGGTATCCCCAGTGCATGGCATATAATTGGTATTTAATACTTTTTTGCTTGCTAGTTAATCAGTTGTTGGTATTCTTGGCTGAGAAATTCCCCCTGAGTTGAAGGGTAGGGAAGGGCAGAGATTGGGGAAAGGATGGGAAGGACACAATGTCTGGATCTCTTTTTTGCATCCATCATGGCCTCACTTTCTAAATACTGATTTGTGTGCACATCACTTCCCCTGAAGAGAAGGTAAACTTCTAGAGTAGGAATTCTCTTACCACTAGGTGGCACCATGCCAGGTAGCAAACTGGGCACACCTCACTTCCACACCTACCAGAAAAGGAATAGACAAGAGAATTCTTCCAAACCCTTCCTCTCTACACCGACCAGGGCAAATTCAGGGCAGTGTTTTGTTTTGTTTTGTTTCCTTTCCTGAAGTTCCCTTACTCCTCACTCATTTCTGTCTCAAAAGCACTCAGGTATTCTCAACTATAATCATAATAAAAGCCTGGCTCACTTATTCAAAGAGAAGAGAAAGCAGCTTGGACTGCATGCCTGTTGGGAGATTTATTGGATTATTAATAAAAAAAAAACTAAGGAATCAATAGCTTCTCCCCTCCAAGCATAATCTAGCCACCAAGCTTGAAAAGAGGACTTTGCAGTCAAATACACCTTATGGTGTAAAAAATACCCAGACCTATCACACTGTGGCCATAATTAAAGACACACTCAGTATCATAGCGATCAATCCCTTTTATCTGGGGAAATGAGACTTAACAAAATTACCATTGAACAGTAAAGATCGATGTAAAAGGAACAGGAAACTTTGGATTTAAGTCTCTGTCAGAAAAGATGGACTGGGAAGAGAGGAGAGAAAGATGATTTTTTCAGCCAACTGGAGTCACAGGAGGGGAAGGAACATCTCCTATCTGTCACACTTTTCCTCCCTCTCCCTCCCCCCCACTTGCAGCCATCCCATCTGCCTTTTGTGAACACAGATGATGACCACCTAGAAAGATCTTAGGCACTCGAACCCAATCGGCATTCTGCCTTTATTACTGCTCCCAAATGCTGATGCCACCACTGGGGAGGGTAAGCAGAGCTGCCTATCTTCTTTCTCCTTTTCCTATTCCCAAGCATTCCCTTCATTTAAACTTTTCATGGAATGGTATAATTTCACACAATTCAGTTCCTAAAATAATGTGAGATTCATTCCATCTCCTATTTGGCTTAAAAAAAAAAAGAGTAGTACTATAAGCTTCAAATTCTCTGAGAGAGTCCGGACCACTCTTCCCAGCCTAGATAGACAGGGCATGGGAAAGGGGAAGAGACAATCCATCTCCAGTCCTTAGCATGGTATGTTTCCCATAGTAGTTAATTAATAAATGTTGACTTCATTTGAAGGGCTGTGCCAGTGCGGCACATTCAACAACATCCTAGATCAGGGTTTTTAAGAGCTCTTGGGATCATGTTCTTTTGCCTTCACTTGGTTCCACAGCATTTCAGAGTTAGGAGGGGCCTTAGAGACCGCCTAATCCAAACCACATCTGAGCACTTCTCTGAGAAGTAAGCATTTCTGTCTTTCCTTCAAGATCTCCAAGGATAGGGTACCCACAATCTCCCAAAGCATCCTGTTTCACTTTTCATCAAGAAACAAGATCCTCAACTGACCTCTACTCTGAGAGCCTCTTGTTCATCCCCTGGAATGGTGTGGAACAATCACAGAAAGGTGGCTTTTGGTGAGGCTACTACAGCAAACAACGATCCCTCTTAACCCCAGAATTAGTGGACTTTCTAGTTTTTCATGCACTTTTATTAGTTGTTATTATCTTTAATGATAATCTCATGAGTTCCCCAGGCAGACCCTTTGAGGTAGGCAGAGTATCTTTACCAAATGTGGAAATAATCATCTGTCCAAGAGGGAGGTGAAGAAAACATAGCTAGACAGAAATTCACCTGAAAAAAGTTCTGAGAGATTTAATGGACTACAATTCAATAGGAGTCAATAGGAAGCTAAGAAATTTGATGCAATAAGGCTCCATTAACAGAAGCCCAGCTTCCAGGAATGAGAAGGTGATAGACCTCCTGTATCTTGTCCTGGTCAAGGGGAAACTGGAGTATTGTAGTCAGTTATAGGCACCACATTGTAGAAAGAACACTCATGAACTGGAGAGCATTTTAGAGGACGGTACCCAGCAGGGTGAAAGGCTTTCAGTTGGGGCATCTAGGTGGTATACAACAGAGGGTGCTAGGCCAGGGGTCAGAAAGACCCAAATTCAAAACTTACCTCAGATATTTACTAGCTGGGTGACCCTGGGCAAATCACTTAATCCATGTTTGCTTTGATTTTCCTGAACTATAAAATGTAATAGTGTTAATATCTACTTCCTGTGGTTGTTATGAGGATTTAAAAAAAGATATTTGTAAATCCCTTAGCCCAGTACCTGGCACAGAACAATGCTATTCCCTTCTCCCCATACAAAGATTATTGAAGGGACCAGGAAGTCTCCCCCCAAAACGAGAAAATTGGGAGATTTCTCATTTATTCACCTCTGAGCATAGCCATGAAGATCAAATGAAATAACTTACATAAAGCATTTTTCAGGCCTTTCAGGACTAGACAAATGCTGGTTAACATGGTTGTTACTATTTTTCTTCATTATCGTTATTGTCTCTTAGGTGTTCACCAAGAAGGATCTGGTCAGCGACAGGAAGGTTGGAGAACAAGAAAAACATGAGGAGAGAGTGTCTCATTAAATATTTTTTAATTATTCTCATAAAATGATATTAAGCTTTACTCCTAAACATGCAGTTGCCGCAGGCATTCTGATGGGCCCTCCTGGGGAGAGGGAGAGCGGACTCTGCTGGGTTCCTTTGTCCCCATGCCAACCAACTCACAAATTTCCCTCTAAGGACCATTCCAATCTGTCTTCCTAGGAAGGGGGTGGGACCAGTCAACCTGTCTTCCTAAGAAGGGAGTGGAACCAGCTAACCTGTCTGCCTAAAAAGGGGGTGGTCAGAAGCCTGTTTCTTCTCTTATTTCTTCTGCTAATGACAACAGGGATGAGCTAGAGTCAGATCCACCCTGCTGGGGTGAGTCAATGGTTAAATTTTCAGTGTGAACATTTACACCTTGGAAATTGGCATTTGCTGCCAATTAGGCCTAATTTACTATTTTACTGATTGTATAGACCTAAGATAGTGTTAATAACACATATCAAACTTAAAAGTGTGTGTGCACACACTTCTTTTTCTAGGAGGCCTGGTTATTAAACATTTACCAGCACACCTATGTATTGCTCCACAAATATTGCATGAGCTCAGGGAATGAAGTCATCACTAGACCTGAGACTGAGGATGAGGATGATGGTAACAATAACTAGCATTTGAAATCACACTTTAAGGTTTACAAAGTACTTTACATCCATGATCTCATTTGAGCCTTACAATCCCCCTAGTGATGAGTTCTCTCTAGCATTGCTCCTCCCCCTCCTTCTCTTCCAGAAGAATGGGAGCTCCCCACCCCCCACCTCCCGCTGGACTACTACCTTCCTGGCCAGCCATGAGATAAGACTGCTGGCAGAATCCTAACCTGTAGCTCAGCTAAGCAACTAAACCCCCATTTTATTGCTTCCTTCTTACCTTTCTCTCCCTGGTAGGAGTTGAGAAGTCTTCGTGAGTCAAGGAGAGATATTCAAGTAGTAATAATTGTGTTTCATTTGATTAGGATCATTGCTAAGGATTTTATTTTCATTATAAAGGAATCACTTTTGATAGGTTGATACATTTAGTACTGAGAAAAGAATTTCCCTATAGTCTCCTTTAAACACCACACTTCAAAAGTCAAATTGTAGAATTACTTTGTGGGGTTCAGCTTGACAAGCACCCTATTACCAAGACCTAGAGTCCTAGAATTCCAAGAGATGTGGGAGGGCAGTTAGTCATGGCAATGTAGATTTAGAGTTAGAAAGAACCTTTCAGATCATTCAGTCTAACCTCTTATTTTTACAGATGAGGAAACTGAGGCAAACTTGCCTCAGGTCACCCAGCCTAGTCAATGACAGAGTAGGGATTTGAACCCAAATCTTCTGTGGAAATTGAGGGTTTTCAGAGAACGAAGTTGAGAGCTCTTTCAGTCTGTTGCATAATAGGGTTCAGTGTCCTTGGGTTGAAACCTCTGTTAGCAGAAAGGGCTTTTGTTCTGGGAAAATGCAGTAAACACCCACCCGTTTCTCCCCCATCTCACCCCCAAAGAATGACTTGTCACATATGCTTAAAACAAACCATCCCTGGAACTGGAACGGAAAGAGGAAGGCAGCTCTATGAATCCAGCGATAAAGGCCTCATAGCTAGTCTGGAAGGGAGAAAGCAGTGATTCATGGGAAGAAATATACCCACTGGCTTTCCAAGCAACAATGTGGGGGCTCAGACCAACTGAGAGTCTGCTGGCATCTCATTCAAATGGCTAACGTGAGCGCCCGTGTCTTTTACGGGACTGGGGATGAAAAGCTGCCAAACCCACTTACCAGTAGGGCTACAAACATTCTGTAGGAGCCCATCTGGAGCCAATCAATCTCGCTGGATTTAAAAACAGCATATGTCCACAGACGCCAACAGCTCTGGAAAGACTGATCATCTCAGGGTCCTAAACTATGCTACCACAAATCATCAGTGCGCCAATTGTCTGCTTGTGTGATGCAATACTCTGCCTCCTGCTGCCAGCACTTCCTCAGTAGCCCCACCCAAAGTAAGGGTCAAGTTACCTCCAGCTGTAAAAATAGCTTTCCAGATGGCCCCATGGCTGAAAGTCACAGAGTGAAGGGATGCAAGAAGGGGAAGAGACCTGGGAGATCACCTAGTCTGAATGTAAATTCATCCATCCATCTTAAAGAGGAAGAAATTGGGACCCAAACAAAGGGCATGACTTGTCAAAGTCCTTTGGCAAATTCTATTGAGGGACTGGTAATGATGGATAGTCTCAGGTCACACAAATTGTGATATCAGAGTTTACCTCAGAAACTGATGGCACCCCTTTAAAAATATCCCTTTCCCCACCCCATGGTTCCTAATGACAGCTATATTTGGCAGGCTAGCTTTAGATATGGAAGAGGATTCTCTGAGCCCAGAGAGACAACTAAGACCAATGGGTAGAAGTTGCTACAGAGGGGCATATTTTAAAGCCATCTATGAATACAGCTCAGTGATCTAGAGTTGGGAAGGACCAATGAGCTCATCTCATCCATCTCTTTCATTATACAACTAGAGAAACTGAATCCCAGGGAAGTGAGGTGATGTAAGTCTAGAGCTAGAAAGGACCTCAGAGGCCATCTAGTCTGACCCCTTCATTTTACAAATTAAGAGACTGAGGCAGAGTTGACTTGCCTGAGATCACATGGGAAATAAGTGAAAGAGGAGAGATTTGAACATAGTTTCTCTGATTCCAAATTCATTGTGCCCTCCACTGTATGAATGAATGAGTGCCCTAACAATTCTAGCCATCAAAATGGAATGGTTGATGATCGCGCGGACCTTTTCCTTCAGGTCTTTAAGCACACTTAAAAAGAGTCAAGTCGACAAGCATTTATTAGGCACTTATGGTGTGCCAGGTCCTGTCCTGAGTGCTGGAAATATAAAAACAAGCAAAAGGACTCTGCCTTCAAGGAGCTTACATTCTAATAGGGCAAAAACAGCCCATCCAAGAGAACTAAAGAAGAATAGGTGGACGAGAAGTTACCTGACAGGAGACTTGGTAGAGAAGGTTGGAGAGGAGAGTTAGGAGTGGAGACAAGACAGTATTGGAATGAACATGGCTGACCTGAGCACTTCCTCAAAATGGAGGTTCTGGAAGAAATTCACCAATCAGAGGAGGTCTCTCAGGGTGAGGGGTCTGTTGGGGCAAGAAGGAGAATTTCAGAGGAGACAACAAGGAAGGATCATTTCCCCAGTGGTATTTATCCTGGGGCTCATGCACATTGGTGGGTGAGCTGACATGGAGGAATTCATTATTTAGAGTTAAATAGAGGCATCTGGCTTATAAAAATCAGAGATGCCAGTTCTGCCTGGAACAAGGAGAGCCTGGGCATTCCCTTTCATCTGTTCTAAATCTGTGGCTTTTCTTTCCTAAGGGCCCCAGCTCCAGGCCTCTGCAGGCCATGAGGGATTGGTGGGACGTTACCCTGTGTGCCCCTGCTATCCCCACCATGCTGATTCTGCTAAAATCAAGTGAGAAATTCCTCTAGGCAAATCCAGTCAAAAGAGTTATTCAGACACACAAACCAAGCTTGCCAAGGAAACCAACTGCCTGCAAATGCTGATGGGGCCATGCCTGCTGCTTGCACAGCTTTGAGCTGGGTCTGGGCAAGATGCAGGGATAATAATAGGAGCTCATTCTTCTAGCAATGATTGGAGACTGTTGCTGGAGCTAAAAGGGCTTCACAGAAGAGTTAGGACAATCAAAGTTGGAAGCAGTGAGACCTATTGTCTGGTCCTCTGGCTTGTTTAAAGGAAGATCATATGGTTTATGGGAATGCAACATGAGAGAGACTGGGGTAGGACCATTCAGACCATGGCAGGAGGAGGTAGCCCTTGATAGTCCTGGTGAGAGGCTGCTCCTTGGACTTTACTGACCAAAGGTCGACCCCTGCTCATGCTGGGGCTCTTTCACTCCCAGGATCAGGAGACCTCCAGGTGCTTTACAGGGTGAGATGAGGTTACACTCAGGTAGGATTGATTTTGTACCTCTGAGGTCACAAAGCTGAAGGCTGGAAACTTAGGCTGGAGAGGTGAGTGAACATAAGAATACACCAATAAGGATGTAGCATTAACAATGATAATAGCTAGTACTTCTAAAGAGCTGGGAAGTGTACAAGGGCAGCTAGGTGGTGCCGTGGTACACCTGGAGTGACCTGGAGTCAGGAATACTGAGTTCAAATCTGACCTCAGACACTGACTAGCTGTGTGACCCTGGGCAAGTCACTTAACCCAATTTGCCTCATTTCCTCATCTGTCAAATGAGATGGAGAAGGAAATGGTTAACCACTACAGTATCTTCCCAAGAAAGCCCCAAATGAATTTATGATGAGTTGGATAGGACTGAAACAACTGGACAACAACAATAAATTTTACAAAAAATTTTTACAAGTATTATCTCATTTGATCCTCACAACAACCCTGGGGTATAGGTGCTGTTATTATTCCCATTTTATAGATGGGGAAACCAAGGCAGACAGAGGTTAAGTGACTTGCCCAGGATCACACAGCTAGTAAGTGTCTGAGGCCAGATTTGAAATCAACTTTTTCTGACTTGAGATCCAGCACCCTAATGTGTTACCAATGTACCTCAAAAACATGTGAGCTCCCTTCCAAATTTTGAGTTACCATCATACCATTTTCTCTGCTTCCTTGAGACCTAATTTCCAAGTCATTTCACACCTGTGGGCCTGTTTCTTCATCTATAAAAGGATGGGGTTGGTCTAGATGACCCCTGAGATCTTACCCATCTCTAGGCCTGCGATCCTATGATAATTCCATTTGTTCTGCCATTTACAACCTGTGTGACCTTAAGGAAGTGATTTAACCTCTTTGGGCTTTTCCCTCACCTGTAACTTGAAGAGATTAGAACAGATGGTTTCTGAGGTCCCTCCCAGTCCTAAGATCAGTCAACACTTCTATTCTGGGGAGAAAAAGTGTCTGATTCTACAAATGTCCTTCACTTTGTCCTTCTTGGGCTCAATTCCCTTTTCCATGGAATGAGATTAGAGTAGATGATCCCTAAAGGCCCTTACCAATCTATGTTTCACCATCCTATTGTCATGAAGGTCCTTCTAACTCTCACAGTCTAGGTATCTTTCTTATTGTTGTTGCTACTGAGGGGTCCTGCCTGATTCTTTGTGACCCCATTTGGGGTTTTCTTGGCAAAAATACTGAAGTGGTTTGGCCATTTCCTTCTCCAGTTCATTTTACAGATCAGAAAACTGAGGCAGACAGGGTTATGTAACTTGCCCAGGGTCACACAACTAGTAAGTGTCTGAAGTCAGATTTGAACTCAGTTCTTCCTAACTCCAGGCTCAGAGCTCTATCCACTGCTTCACCAAGCTGCCCGTAGCAGATAGACTATCCATGCATAAATAAAGGAGTAGATTGGGACTTTAGGTCACAGCATTCATTCATTTGAATCACAGACAACTTCCTTGAGAGGATGCTTTCTTCTCTCCCTAAACTTCCTCATTTCCTGTAGTTCTTCCTTAGCTTGGGAGACACACACACACACACACACACACAGAGACACACACACACACACAGACACACACACACA
>CM053584.1:377124114-377177051 GCA_028627135.1 Pseudochirops cupreus
TGTTCTACAGGCAGAGAATGACTTGATGAGGACACTGGCTATGGCTTTGTTGAGCCTTGTCTCCCCAGGAACTGAGATTGCTGAGGGCTTGCCTCGAGTGAAGATGAAAGAAGGCCCTTTCCTTGGGTATTCAATGCTGAGTTAAACTTTGTTGTAACTTAAGGGTGGATGGCCTTTTGTGCTCTCCTGCTCCTTTTGAGATTCAGGGGTGGTAAGCCTTTGAGTTTTCTTTGTTCTCTGTGATTGACCAAATGAATGTACTTTGTTTATGGTTGGAGACTAATCTCCATTTGAGAAGAGACTTTGACTGACTAAATGAATGTACAGTCTAGGGGTGGAGTAGTACCTGGATTGAATTGAGAACTTACTTGCTAAAGGAACAAGTTATACTATATTTTGACTTTCTCTGTTCTGTGAATGTTTGCTGAATAAATGGGGTTTACTATGCTGGTAATCCGAACCTTGGAAGTTGCCTTTGCTTGGCATTACAAGTAGGTACTTAATAAATGCTGGGTTAACTACAGCACCATAATAGATGCCAGTTGGTTGACTGACAAGATGACCAGTGCAGATATGGCATGGGGTGGAGGGGAGAAGGTATTGAAAGCCTCTCACAGAGAAGTATAAAAGTAGCTTGTATTTAGAGCTCCTCATCTTATACAGGAGAAAGCCATGTCACAGAGAGAATTTGTCTAGGGCCATAGAACTGTAGTCTCTTTAGTGTAATTCAAATCTGAGTCTTCCTGATTCCATAAGCAGTCCCCTATTCACTGCCCCAAGCTGTCTCTCAGAATAGACACTGTACAATTAGATTGAGTAGTCTCTGTCCACTAACATTGTATCTTCTTATAGGAATGCTGTATCCTCAATCCATACCTAGAAGGGACTTGGACAACCATTTCAATCAACCTCATCATTTAGTAGGAGAGGTGAAACAACTTCATTGGAGAACAGAAGTAGCTTGTAAGCCCCGGAGGCATTCCCCAAATCTGGACCAGTAGACTGGATTTGTGGTGCAATGGCCCTATGTGTGTATTAAAGGGCAGGATTGGTAAAAGAGCCTGAGTGAATACCCAAACCTACATCTGAGTGAATAATGGCAAATGGATATCACTAGAGATTGTCCTTGGAATGATCTCCAACCAAGGATTCTCTAAATTGCAGGGAGACAGTACCATTGGTTGCTTTCAGTGTCCTTTACGAGGCATGATTATTACTAATTAACCCCAGGGAGGAGTCAACTCTCTGAGAGATGGGATCCTCTAAAGCTGAGAAGGAAGGAGTGATCAGTTGAAAACCCCATCATCAGCTGAAAACCCCAACCATGGGAGAGTGTAGCATGGATATGAGCTGCATGGATGGGGACCAGATTTGAACATAGGATCATAAATTAAGTAAACCAATAATCTGGGAAAGATCGGTAGGATTAATGAGGTTGCTGGGAGGCCAGCTGCTGAAAGAAAAGGGAAAGCTTGGAATCTCAGTGTGTTTGTGATGACAGCTAATTAAGAAAAAATGAAAGCCAGAAACAATGCTGGTGACTCATTTGGGCTGAGTCCCAGGGCATCCTGGGTCTTTTTTCTGAGTCTTGGGAGATAAAGCTTTAAAGAAAATGACCTCTTGCCACTTCCTTGCTGTTTGGTATTCAGTGCGATACAGAACACTGAAGGGGAAAGAGGGAGAATCTATTAGGAAAACTTCAAAGATTACACACCTACATATATGTGTAGCCCAGAACCATGCCCCCTGAACACTATACTTAGGATCAAGATACTCTTTCCATTAGCATCAGTTCCAAAGCATAGCTTATTGAGCCCCCATCTGATGTTTGTTTCTAACCGATCCAAATAGGAACACACATTAATTCAAACTAAAAGGCATTTAATCAAAACAGAAAAACAAATTGAGTAACAAGGAAAATTGTCAATCAACTATACAGGATATACTTTCCCATAGTCTTGAATGATCCATTGGAAAGAAAGCAAAAGTAGTTGGATAATTCACTCTCCCTTTCCTCTTGCTCTCAATTTCTTCTTGCCCATGGAGTGACTGGCAGCAATATCAATATGGTCATGTCTAAGAACCATACAACAAACAAACAGTCCTGTAAATGGCACTGAATGGCAACAAGAAACCCAAGTCACAGAGGCACCAGTCTCTGAGTGGGTGACCCTAAGATTCTGATGTACATGTGCTTTGCAAAGAAGCATGAGAAGAAGAACTTGAAGAAGATAACAGAGACCACCAAGGCCATTAGCACCAAGGTCCCCCATTCCAAACATTTCAGGTCCAAGATCACGAAGGCCACAAACCCTAAGGCCAACACCAGACCCACCAACACCAGACCCACCAACACCAAGACTTCTGCCAAAATGTCCAGGCTCCAAGTTGTCACAATCCAAAATGTCACATCTCAACTCCCTAATTCTACAGTTGCTAGAACCATTGACCCTAAGGTTGCCAAGCTCATTGGACAAAGATTACTTAGCCTACTGATTCCAAGGTCACCATGTTGGATCCCAAAGTTACCAAGTCTGACTAAGGTCACCGAACTCAGAGACTCCAAGACTCCCAAGCCCAGTGATTCCAAGGTTTCTGAGCCCAGTGATTCAAAGCAGACAAGTCTATTAACCTTAACCCAAAGTGGAGTCCCAAGTCTTCAAAATAGATGCTTAGGACAAAGGGGCTTATTTAACCCTGAAACCACTTTTGTTGTTTCTTGGTTAGTACATCATCATTCACCATTTTATATAAATAAAAGAAATGGTGAGTCACCAAGAGAGAAAAAAAAAATCACATCCCTAAGGCTATATCCAGCTGAAGTAATTTCTCTTGCCTCCAAAGCTGTTTTTTGCTTCTTCTCTACTGAACTGCAAGTTGTTGCTGTCATATTCTGGGGTTTTTTCTTCATTATCCTGTCATCTTCTGACTCTCTACTTAATCACTATCTGCTGCTTTCTCTACTGAATTGCAGCTGTGGAGTCTTCCCAACATGAAAGTTATTATTGCACTTTTGTGAAATAGCCTATAGCAGTACCCAGCCAGCATGGCAAGAGCCCTTTGGGTTGTGTCTGTCTTTTTTACTACATTTATTGGTAACAATTCCCCTAGGAATGCCCAGTATTTGAAATGGGGAAAATAAATTTCTTTTACCTCTCATCATGTGCCTTGCAGCTAGCCCTAAGCCATGTTTATTCTGATATTTTACTTACCAAGTTGGGGAAGGCTGGACAGAAGAGATAACCCTGCTCACTTTTATTCTGCCTTCCCTCAGCTACACCCAAATCATTGCTTTCCCTACACACAAAGCTTGGCAGTCCATCTAATTCAGTTCAATTTTCTTAAATGGCTTTTTCTGTTTGTATAATGCTGAGAGATCAGTTTGAGTAAGGATTTTTTTTTTTAGTAATTGGTTTAGCACTGTAAAGAGATATCCTCGGGTGAACCAAAGACTTTTACAGCCACACCTTAATTCACTCCCTACTTGACAACCATCTTCTTGCTGCCCTGCAATCTGATCTTGTTCCATCCAGCCCCTTCTAGCTCTGAAACCTCAATCAAATCATTTCTGACATTGTTCCTGGAGGGAATATCAATTTACTACCCAAGGGACATACTCACCTTCCTCAACAACTTTCTCTACTAAAGTACTCCTGTCTGGCCACCATTATCTTCTCCTATTACAGGAGTTCTTAACCTGGGATCCATGAACTTATTTGGTTGGATTTTTTTTTAATTATTTTGATAACTGTAGTTCAATATAATGGATTTCCTTTGTTATTGTTTTTCAGAATTTCAATCATGTCTGATACTTCATGACCCTATTTGAAGTTTTCTTGGCAAAGATACTGGAGTGGTTTGCCATTTCCTTTCCCTTTGTAATCCTAAGCATTTTATTTAATTATTTAAAAATTTTTAAAGGACTCCACTGGCATCACCTGACTGCCAAAGGGGTCAATAGCACAAAAATAAAAGATTGATAACCCCAGGGGGCAGAGTCAAGATGGCAGAATAAAAGCAGGGACTTGCTGGAGCTCTCCCCCAAACCTCTCCAAATACTTGTAAAAAAATGACACGAAACAAATTCGAGAGCAGCAGAACCCACAATATGACAGAGCAAAACAAATTTCCATCCCAAGACAACTTGATAGACCAACAGGAAAGATCTGCTGCACCAGTCTGAGAGAAGAGCACAGACCAGCATGGGCCTTGTGATAAAGACAGGGCTCTTAGTAAAGTTGGAGCAGGCCTCAAGGCACTGAATCAGGGACAGCTGTGGCAGTTTCCAGACTTCTCAAACCACAAATGCAGCCTCAGACACTTGACACTTAATTAGCTGTGTGACCTTGGGCAAGTCACTTAACCCTAACTACCTTGCCTTCCCCCTCCAAAAAAAGAAAATAAAAGTAATAATAGTTAACATTTATTTATAACTTACTAGGTGCCTGTTACTGTCCTAAGCCCTTTACAAATATTATCTCATTTGATCCTCACAACAACCCTAGGAGCTAAGTGCTATGACTATCCCCATTTTAGAGATGAGGAAACAGAGGTTAAGTGACTTGGCCCGGATGATATTAGCCAATAAAAGCGCTTAAGGATAGATTTGAATGCAGATCTTTCTGACTCTAATCCCACTGTACCAACTGCACCACCTAGCTACCTCTGATCACATATCACCTCTAATGATGACTGGGTGACATTGGACAAGTCACAATTTCTCAAACTCAAATTTCTCAAGCAACTCTTTAAGATTGTAAGTTGCAAAATAATTGATTTCTTCTTTTAAGACAGTTTTCTCACCAAGATATTCCTATCCCAAGGAAATTGCCAGTCCAATCCAAAACTGTATGTGTATGTGTATGAGTGTCCCTTATAGAGACAATCATGATTTACAGACATGCACACAAGTGTATGTAAGAGACAATCATCATTAGACCCTAGTATTCTGTCACTGTGTGGTAATGTCTCCTGGTACTGTTATTAATACAAATTATGAAATACAGAGAGGGAAAGACACCCCTAGGTGCACACAGGAGTACATTTTGCTAGCAGTGGCTAAAGGATGATCTGAGGGTTCCATAAGTAAAACAAATCAATCCAATTATACATTTGAAAGTGTTTGCCCAGATCAGTGAATCAATGCAGATGATCCTGGAAGCACCAGTTGGGCTACTCAGCCAGAGGTCTACTGTATTTCCAATAACAGACAACAGTTGTAAAACTTACCACCCTTCTCATCTTTTTTCCAGCTCTGAAGTGAGGAAGGCAAACTACCCATTTGGTTTTGTTTTTTGTTGTTGTTGTTTTTCTGCATAGGACACCCAAGGCCTCTCTTTTTGAGTTCTGCTTGATGCCTGGCTCGCTTCAATTGCCACCAGGACGTTGGACATGAGAATGATGGAGGAGATGATGACAACATGCCCAGAGGGGATGTTGGGCCAATAGGCAGAGTAACCAATGGACTCTTTGAAGGGTGCCATGAAAACTCTATTTTTTAAAAAGTCAATAATGGCAGTGAGATGGTAGCTACTGAATCTGAGTGTGGAATTGGGTTGTATCGACCATCAAACTCAATTAATGAGCTCATTTTGCTGAACTGTTTTTTTTTTTTCTTCTGTATTATAAGGAATAGCTCTCTGGGTGGAGAGATAGGATCTAGTAGGAGTTGTAATGCAAAAACAATGATATCATCTAAAAAATGAAGGAAAGAAAACCGCACAACAAGTTTCGGCTACTGATTCTTGAAATCCCACGTGATTATTAGGAGGCAAGCTAGCAAAGGGGTGAGGGGTGGATAGTGAGAAACATAAGACTGAGGAGGCTTGGGTTCTAGTTCTGGCTCTTTGCATTAACTAGCCACATGACTTGGAGTATGTCCCTTGACCTCCTTGAGCCTCAGTTTCCCCATCTGTAAAATAAGAGGTGTTGAATTAGACAATGTCTTAATGTTCCTACTCATCATTTAAAAAACTTTTTTCTCTCTGACTCCTCTTTAAAAATGCAGATGCCTCCAGGGAAGGCAGCCTATTAAATCCCTAATGCCTCAATGTGAATTTATTTATCAGTCTAAAGATAGGAAAGATGAGAGCAGAAAGTCTTTAGACTGAGGCAGCATAAAGAGCATTACAAAGAAGGGAAGCCATGGAAAGTTGGAGGGGAGGGAAATGAAAGCCTGCAGACACCCTAGGCTATCTTTTGAGGATTATTTTTACTAATACCGGAGTATAATCGGGGTAGCTTTAGAGCTGAAGGGACCGCAGAAGTCATCTTAGTTCAATTCTCTCATTTTACAGAAAAGGAAACTGAGGACCAAGGGGACTAAGTGAATTGCCCAGTCTCGCAGGTGACAAGTAGCAGAGCTGGGGTTTGTTCAGGGGGAGTCAGGGGAGACTACCAGAGGAGAAAGGGTTGGGTCAGTGTCACAGAATATCCAAATTGGAAGGGACTCCAAAGATCATGCCATCCAACTCCTGCCTATATACAAATTCTCTCTAGAATATCCTCAACAAGACATCATCTACCTCTTCATGAGGACCTCCAATCATGTGATACTTCCCAGTCCTGCCCAGTGAGTAGCAAGGGGAAATATGCAAAAGCCCGAATTTGAACCCAGGGCCTTTTACTCTCAACTAATGCTCTCAGTACCACCCAGTGACCCCCAAGGATGGTCTCAGGGAGTTCCCTACATGTAAGGGTCGACCCTCAGCAAAACTTATGAAGTAGCCTGAGTTGCTCTAAGCTGAGGGTTTTTTTTTCCATGAAGTGGTGGGGATTTCAGGGGCACATTCACAAATGGGTTGAATATGTTTTTTTTTTGACTGGGGCAGAGGCAATTATGACCATGCACACCTTCTAATCATGTGGGCAGCTGCACGCACCACCTTCGTGCCAGCTGGTATCCACCTTGTTGCCTTGAAGTTGATATTAATTCCTTTGCTTTACCTATGTGTTACAGAAACAACTGCCCTTTTGTGCCCACCCTCACATTGCCAGGCAAAATGGTGCACTAGACCCACAACACTCCAAATCTCCCCACTGGTGTCAAGAGACCCTCAATCATGCTTATATATTTCATTTCACACTCTCCACCTTGAATCTGCCAGGCTGTCTTACTCAAAATCAATATGACTCAGTTCTCCACCCATGATGAGAAAAACAAAAGACAGAGGCTTACCTGTGGAAGGTAGAAGAACTGAATTGAAGAAGAGAAGTAGGAAGGGGGTAGAGGAAAGGAAAAAGATGGAGAAAGAGGGAAGAGGAAAGAGAAGGATGAAGGAATGGAAGAGGAAGAAGAATGAGAGCAAGAAAGAGTCCATATGATATTAAAGATAGACAGCCATCAATTAGAAGAGAGAAGCTAAGAAAGCCTGGATTTAAGGTCCACCTCTGACAGATTCTAGCTATGTCATCCTGAGAAAATCACTTAACTGATCAGTGTTCTAGGCAATTCTAGACTAGAAGATGCAGACCTGCACTGGTGGAAGGAGTTTCCTTACCTAGGAATTGGGTTTTTTTCCTTCTGAAATCATAAGTCTGATTTCTATCCAGAAAGACAGTGCTCAAGTGTTAGGCTGTTACCTATGGGCTACGTGACCATGAGACAACAATGAAAATTCCTTTTGTGTATTTTACATATGGAATCTCATTTTATCCTCTTAAAAAACTTGCCAGATAGGTGTAAAAGTATTGTAATCCTCATTTTTATAGATGAAAGAATTTGAGACTGGAAACAGTAAGTGAACTCAGGATTTGAACTCAGATCTTCCCTAACTCCCAATCCCACACTCTCCAAGATCTGTGAGGATTTTGACTGGCAGATTTAACATGATACTCTCTTCCTGGGGTTCAGCTCTTATCAGAGTCCCACAAATATAAGCATAGTTCAGCTAACCAGAACTCCTGGCCTGGAAGTAACCAGTTAGAAAGACATAAAGGTAATAGGGTAACTCACTTCAGATTCACTACCAATTAAAGAAGAATAGACCCAGGGTCACTGGCTGGTTAAGGCTAAAAGAAGCAACCATAATACCCCATCTCTATCCCCTAGCTGGTGTATACTTAGACCACCCTGACATCTGGTGCTGGAAGACAACTGGTCTTCATCAGATTGTCAAGCTTCTGTTTCTGAGCTGAATTCTCTGAAAACTTGACAGCATTCTCAAATGGAGTGGGGTTGGATTGAATTGAACTGAATCCAATCAAACCATATCTATAAGTGCTCCAAAAACTCAAAGGTTTATTGCCCAGTTAGGCTCTTTTGTGAAAGAGAATCTTGCATCCTGGGATTATTTTTTTAAGTACAACAGGACAAGTACTTGAGTACTTAAAACATAGAAGGATCTCAAATAGTGAAGCCCCTACCTTCCCAAAAGTGCTCTAATGGGAGGGTGGATGTCACATATGATGACATCCTCAATGCACAAGACTCTTGGAAGGAACTTGTCTGCCATATTTTTTCCAAGGACAATAATGACTCCACAGTCACGGTCTCAAGCTGCTGGTAGGAGAGTCATGCATAGCTTTACAGGGATAAGCTTCTCAAACTACAAAAAAAAATTAGAATATAGAGACAGATTGGAGGAAACAGCCAGGACATGGTATTCTCTTCAATTGAAGAAAAATACAATAATTCCCCTTCAGGGAAAATCGATGTTCTTTTTTAATAGGTCATATCTCTTTGTGGAAAGGAAAGGGGATTATAGCCCCCTTTCTGACCATTCATGCCTCACCTTTTCCAAAGTCAAAAGCTTTAACTAAAGGATAAAGAGATTTCAAAGTATGTGTTTTAATGGTACTATGAGGAGACACAATGGGGCTTCTAGGAAGTGTGGTTTCCCAGCTGAACGGAGAGATTTAAGGATTCTCTGTTCTTACACAGCTCCACATCCCCTAATCTTTCAGTCCCTCCTCCCAGATAGAAAAACTGTATTTCCCAGCAGCCTCCATTATAGTTATGGTACTACATAAAGAATGAAATTATCTCGACTTTCAACCAACAGGAGAGATAATATGTACGCATTCAAATGAATACAGAAAAAAGAAGAAATAAAGGGCATGTAGTTAAATGCAGGGCAGGAGCTAGAGGATTGGTATGATAGCAGAGATAGTAGTGGTTGAAGGAACAGACTCAGGCTGGTCATTTTATTCCAACAAACATGGCGATACAGAGAACGGTTCCAATCCAGAGCCATGCAAGAAGCAGGGTCCACATGTATCCAAGATTGTGGGAAAATATAGACAGGCATATCCACCATCATCCCGGGGCAGCTGCCTCCCACTCAGATGTCCATCAGAAAGATGGTCTTCAAGAATTGCTGTGACCAAATGTCCATTGCCTTGAAGACAATCTGGTCAGGAACACCACCAGGCTTAACTCCGCTGTTCATTGGATGCCAGAGGCACAGTATGTCACTAGGTCTGCTCTCAGACCTCAGGCTCCTGCTTTGAAACTCTCATTCATTGCCACTTCATTGACTCACATCAATTATCTGTCACAAGCTTGACAGCAATCTCTCCTTTCAGCTTATCTTCCTGAGTCTCTGGCTCGGGGGTGGGGAACCTGCAGTCTGGAGGTCACGTGTGGCCCTCTAGGTCCTCAAGTGTGGCTCTTTGACTGGATCCAAACTTCACAGAACAAATCCCCATAATAAAAGGAACTGTTCTGTGGAGTTTGGATTCCACCGAAGGGCTGCACTTGAGGACCTAGAGGACCACACGTGGTTCCCCCCTCCTGCTCCAGCTCCTTTCATTGGCCATTCCTCAATTCAATTTTGTCTTTGCCATATGAAATTGTTATCCACCTCTTTGAAATAATTTTTTAAAATATTAACAAAAGCTAAATGCTATCAGCAGCCAATCATTCTTTTCACAGTTGTTTCCCCCTAAATGCCATCCATTTATTACCTGTCTGGAGACTTCTTAGTCTTTCAGAAAGAGGACTATTTCATTAACTCTGAGAGAGTAGTGTTATAAAGTCCATGACTGAGAAGTAACAGGATTGAGGGGTGTTGATGTGTGTGCATATCTTAATGTTCTTGTTCAGTCATTTCCAACTCTTCTTGACTTTCTTGGAAAAGATATTGAAGGGGTTTGTCATGTCCTTCTCCAGCTCATTTCAGGATGAGGAAAGTGAGGCAAACAGGGTTAAGTGACTCACCCAAGGTCACACAGCCAGTCGGTGTCTCAGATCAGATTTGAACTCACAAAGATGAGTCTTTCTGACTCCAGAGATAGATAGATAGGTAGATAGATAGATATAGAGAGACAGACAGACAGATAAAAGAACTTCAGGCATGGAGTTAGGAGACCCAGATGCTGGTTGCAGCACTACCATTCCCTTGCTGCTGAACTAATAGGAAGTCACTTTAGTTTTCTGAACCTTAATCTGTATCTTTAAAAAGGGGATTATTAAAATCTAGCCTTCCACCAGCCTCACAGGGATTTTCTAAAAGAAGAGAACATGCAAGAGACAACATGGCTTAGTGGAGAGAAAGCCAGTCTTGAAGTCAGAAAGACTTGAATTCTAGTCTCTCCTCTGACACATCTTGGTCATGTGACTCTTTCCCATTGCCCCAGACAGCTCTCAAACTGCCCACTTGCTTTTGTGGGGGAAAGGAGGGAGAGCTTCCTTTATATAAAACTGAAAATCACAGTAGGAATTCATGGTATTGTTATTACTTTGGAAAGAAGGGCCAGGGATCATGAGAGAGGGGGAACTTAAGGAATGCCATGTCTGCAGAGCAGATGAGGCCACTGGAGTCAACATAATGTAGATGTATGGGTCAGTGGAAAGGATAATGACTCTGAAGTAAAAGGAACTGGATTCAAGTCCCACTTCTAACACTTACTCAACCCTGATTTGGGGCAAGTGACTTTACCTCCCTGAATCTGTTATAAAATTTGGAGGTTTCACTAGATGCCCTCTAAGGCCTCTTCTGGTTGTGGATCTCCAGTTTTATGACCTCCATAGGCCTCAGTTTCCTCATTTGTAAAATGAGTAAGTTGGGCTTTCTAGCTGTAGAGCTAAGATCTTAAAAAAAAGCGTGTGGTCAGGATCAGTTGATCCCCTTGTTTGTTACAGCTGCCTTCACTTCTGTTCGCTGCTTCTCTATCAGGGAGACCAGTTATACACAAGTAAGAGATACATACACAGAAGCTATAACCCTCCACCAGTAGTGATCTGTTAGTCACAGCTTCTAATTCTACCATGCTGGGGGCGAGTTTAGAACCACGAACACTGTGCATTGGACACATGTGACACTGTGTTATGTTCAATGGAAGCTCTTCCTAAAGCTAGTCAGGGATTCCCTTTCTCCCTCTCCACATGCGTGAATGCCCAGTCAGTGTGAGTTCCTTAGTAGAGGGTCTGTTATTCCCTTTCTGTCCCTAAGAGATGGAGAAGGCACCTTGGACTGGCTGGGGCCAGTCACTGGCTGGATGAGGTAAAGGGGAGGTGATCTACCCACCATGCCAACTAGTGACCAGTTCATCATGGTATGATTGTGACCCTGTGTTATCAAACACTAGACCAGCAGAGGACAATCTTTGTAGGCCTTCCATGATGGACTAACTCCAAGGACAGTCTCATTGACTGACCTCAGAGTCTGGCAAAGTGTCTGCAAAGAGAGCCAATGTGTTGTTCAGTCATGTCTCACTCTTTCTGACCCCATTTGGAGTTTTCTTGGCAAAGATACTGGAGTGGCTTGCTTTTTCCTTCTCCAGCTCATTTTACAGATGAAGAAACTGAGGCAAACAGGGTTCAGTGACTTACCCAGAATCATACAACTAATAAATATCTGAGGCCAGATTTGAACTCAGGAAATGAGCCTTTAAGCCCAGCACTCTATTCACTGTGCCACCATACAAATATATATATATATATATATATATATACACATATATATGAAAGAACTTCAAACAAGGAAGGGGCCACTGAGGAATGAATGTTTTGAGTCACAGTATCTTATAAAGGCAGTTGCTGAAGGGGAATCATCACATCTCTGAAATCATAAGTCTTCTGAAGTTTTCAATTATTAACCACTGAAACCATGCTTTCCCTTAAGAGCTGTCAGGAAAACAGGTTAAATCTATGTTCAGAAAGCTTTGTTCAAAGTTTTGCTGTGTGGATGAATTATGGACCAGTTTGGAAAATAGTTTCTGAAAGAGTTGGATCCAAAACTACCATAAACACGCTAGAAGCCTGGGTGTCTGGGGAGTCTTGGAGAAAAGAGATTTTTCTTTGGGTTGTCAGTTGCCTCAGCAACTCACAGCTTCCTGGCTGGTAAAGAGACATGGAGGGAGGGAGGGAACATCACTATGAGCAAACTGAAAATGACCTTTTTTGATTGCCAAGAAACCACTGACATGGATTTTTTCCCCAGAGATCTTCGGGAAGCTCTTTTTTTTCCTCTTTCTGCTTTTGCCACCATTAAAGAAAGGAAAGACAAAAGTTCATAGGGTAATAAGCCTAGGTCTTCCCAAGCCAATTAGTCCAACAACAGCCTGGCTCTCCTACTTCTAAGTTTTCTCACCTATAAAAATTGATAAGGGTCAGATAGGTGGTACAATGGATATAGTACAGGGCTTGAAATCAGGAAGACCTGGGTTCAAATCCAGCCTCAGACACTTACTAGCTGTGTTATCCTGGACAAGTCACTTAACCCTATTTGCCTCAGTTTCCTCATTTGTAAAATGAGTTGGAGAAAGAAATGGCAAAAACACTCCAGTATCTCTGCCAAGAAATGCCCCCCCCCATGGAGTCACAAAGAGTCAGACACAACTAATCAACTAAACAACAATGAGCCAAAAAATTATAAAATAAAAAGGCAGGATTTGATGGACTCTGAAATCCTTTCCTGCTTGAGTGATCTTATGACCTTCATTTTACAGATGGGGAAACTGAGGGTAAGAGAAATGAAATGACTCCTTCAAAGTCACAGAGTCAGTGAAGACCAGAGATAGGATGTAAGCCTTCTAGCTCCAGGGCTTGAGTTCTTTCCCTTGTGCCCCAAAGCCAAAAGGGAAGGTGCTAAATTATGTGATTAATACATTCCTTGATAATAAGGCTGAGTCTTCAATAATAAGGTCCTGCTCAAAGACCAATAGCAGGGACTGTTAAACCTGGACTGCCATGATTTATTTCATAATGTCTGGTTTGGGGTTTCAATGGCCCTTCTTGTGATGTACATCAGCATGTGTGGCTGCTTTTCAGAATTCTGTTACTCTGAGTGCCATCTTTCCTCTGGGGAATGTGAACTACTGTTGCTTGCTAGAGAATGCATACAGGCACACACAAAATCAGGCAGAAGTATGGTCATAATTGAAGCCCTTTTCCCTGTGTCAGGAGCCTTGTGCCCCAGAAGTTTGTATCCCCTTCTCCTAGAGAATCTGAGTTAACATTGACATGCCAAATCCCAAGGGGAAAAGTATTAAGTGACTCCATCAGTAGACCTTGGATCCTCGCTTGAGAGAACAGACCAAGATGCTCCTTCTGGAGCTGTCCAAGCCATTTAATGGCAGAACTCCCTAGGAACTCATGCCTAGACTAACTGACAACTCTCCTGTATAGCTGTGTCATTTTAATTACTTCTTGTTTTCTTTTGTTTTCACCCCTAAAAAAACTACTCTGTTTTCCCAGTTACAGCTTCACAGATAAGTGTCTACCAGGATCTAAAAAGCCCTGTGGTACCTGGGATCGTAGATAAGAGTTGCCAGCTCCTTCTTGTTAACTGTCTTTAGCCTCAATTAATTACTTGTGTTCAAAGATCCCAAATGATGGACCTCAAAGGAAACAGATAACATCTTGATCTCTACCACTCACCATCCCAGAAGCCCTGAAAGGAAGGAGTTTCTCTAATATACATCAGAGATGGAACATTCCTCTACCAAAGTTGTTGTGATTGTTGTTTGTCCTTTATTCTCTTAGAGGACCATGACAGTAGGAAGGTGATGTCATGAGTGAATTGGATTTAAGTGAGGCAGGGCTGTGCAAAGTCACCAGCCTCACTTTATCCTCCAGAGCCATCTGGGTCCAGCAGCAAGATATAGATCAGGACCAGTGGGGATGGCCCTCTCCTGTACAAAAGGAGAACACTGGGAAACCATAATTGAAAGAATATGTAAACCATATCACCCTTATGTGGCTAGAGTCTCACAGCACGCCCTTCCTGTCTTCAGACCATCTGAGCCCTCATTTAGCTTTAATAAATCACTTTTGTGGAAATGTCTTGTCCATGAGTTTTCTGCTTTTTCTTCCCTAGAATGGACACCACCTTACGACATAATGGATCATTTGAAGAGACTTTGCAACCAACTAATAATAACTATCAGTAGCATCATTCTTTAAGGTTTGCAAACACTTTACAAATGTTCTATCATTTAATCCTCACAAGGAGGTAGGTGATATTATTATCCCCATTTTACAGACAGAATTTACCTGACTTCCCGGGAGAGATATAGCTATTAAATGTCTGAAGTCAAATTTGAACTCAGGCCTGCCTAACTCCAGATCCAGCACTACTCCATTCACTGAGCCCCCTAGCTGTAAAATGTAGGCATTGAAATGGGTAGGAAAAACTCATCAAGTTTCCTTATAATTGTAAAAGCCCTTGAACTCATACAGAGAGATCTCATTAAAGTTTGGGGCAAAGAGTGGAGCTCATTCCTCAGCCTAAGCTCCATCACTGATATGGTGAGGTTCTGAGACCTCTCCCTATTCCCTCAGAATCTGTTTTAAAACCGACTGAAATAAGCTTTGACTCTATCCTGAGATTTGTCTATTCCCATGTATACTTACCTTTCCTGTATCTCCTTTTTCCTACTAATCTGGTAACTAGTCTTGTTCATGCATTACCCACCCACATTTTGCCAGTTTTCTACAATATCCCAGCTACAACACATGCTACTCAAGCCACATTGGTATATTTTGTTCTAAATCTTTGAACTCTTTAGAAAGAGTCTCTCATTAATTCATTTCTCCCTTAATCATTGCATTTTTTAACTCTGTATTAGGCATTCTAATTTGTTGCTTTTGTTCATTCCTAATTTCTTCTTCTATAGATGTCATTTCTGTTTTGAACCATTCCAAAATTTTTGGTTGTTCTATGTTCTCTTGGGCATCTATGAGATTCTGTCTTTCATCAAGCATTGATTCACTTTCCTTCATACATTATTTATCATTTTGTATTCTTTTTGAGATCTCACTTATTCTTCCTTCTGGTTTTAGGATCCTTTATATTGATTTATCTGCTTTTGTTCTGGGCTTTTATTAAAGCTTTTTCTCTTGATATCTTTGGTTTTTCAAGTTGTTTTTGTATTCCCATTTTTTTTGCCCTTCCTCCTTTGCTAGTAGATATTGAGGGGCTGGACTACATGACTTCCTCAGTCTCCTTGTGTTGGAGGTTATAAGGTTCACCGACCTGGATCTCTGCCCTAAACACCTACTGGGGGAAAGAACTGACCTTAACTAAGTTCCAAGCCCCTTTCCTTCAGGCCTGCTATAGCCAACCCATTTTAGCATGCTGGTTTCTTCTGCTGCTCTCTTTTCCTACTTGGGTTTAGGGAGAATCAGCATCTGCCACTTTTTATAGGATAAGTGGCATGTGGGCACTCGTGCAAAGTCACTACATTAGCAGAGAGTTCCTTAACCCATTGTCAGATCCCGAAAAAGCCCATGATTTTGTTCACGTTCCCTTCCCTGGCATATGAAGATCGGTGAGAGTGGGGTCCTAGGTAAGCAATCTAAGTATTTATAAATAGATCCAATCTATTCCAATACAACAAATATTTAGCAGGCACCAGTTACCTGTAAGGTCTTGTGACACTCCCTGAGGATAACAACAAAGACACAACAACAATAGTCACCGTCCTTGAAAGGTTTACATTCTATTGAATCTAGTTTCTGTGTTCCACTCAGAAATGAACTCTAACCTTCCATAAATATAAATTCCTTTGTTAAAATAGAGGATAACTAAGGCCAAGGAATTGTCGTAGACAGGATGCTGAGAACTTCACTTTTTTTTTAATGAGATGCTAAAATCCTTTCATTAAAGAGGAAGAGGCCTGGGAGAAGTAGAGGATGATGGGATATAATTAAATCTTTCCCTGAAGGTTACAAAGCAGGGTTTGGCAAGCCAGGCAGCATCTCCTCTGTGGCAACAAGTCCCATATGTCACCAAGGAAGAGATAGACATGAATCACTGCTAGCTTCCAGGGCTCCACGTCTTGGTCCAGGTGTCTGCTGGAATTCTGGGAATTCTCTGCTAATTCCATCCAGGACTTGACTTGTTGTCATTAAAATGTATAAAATCTTCATGAATATTGTGGGGAAGGGAATTTATGTAGCAGAGTTAAACGTCTCTAACTGCTGATTCTTCAGTAGCTAATGTTCACTCATTTTCAGTTCCCCAACCAACTGAGCTCTCAAAGGGCTAATAGCTTCACATTTTTTGTGATTATCAAAGATGATAAGTAGAGCCCAACTGGGCCCTAGAACATTAGGTAAGGTTTGAGGTGATAGAAATTAAAGTAGAAAGGGGACTCAGAGACTATCTAATACAATATCCCTGCACCTACCCATACCCAGTAGAATCTAAGCTCCTTGAGGGCAGAGATTGTCTCTGTTTTGGTTTTGGTTTTTTTGGTTTTTTTTGTCTGATACATATTACCTCACCAGAAACATAGTAGGCACTTAATAAATGGTTGCTGATTGATTGCTAAGGAAACCAAGGCCCAGAAAAGGGAAGTAAGATAATTAGCTGGCATTGGTATAGCACTCTAAGGCTTGTAAAACTTTCTATATACATTCTTCTATTTCAGCCTCTCGGTGATCCCACTAGAACCTAACATTGAACAGATGAGAAGACTGAGATTCACTGAGCTTAGATGAATTTTCCAGAATTGTGCAATTAGTAAGCTTGGAGGCAGAACTTGAACCATGTTGTTCTTACTTCACACCCAACATCTCACATCTTCCACAATGCCACACTGCCTTCCCATTGCTTGTACATCTCCATGTTCTTCGTCAGTCAACAAACACTTTAGGCACTGCTTCTGATGCCCCCTCTTTGGATATAAAGAAATAAAAGTCAAAGTCCCTTCATTCAAAGGGCTAGAAGTCCAGGACACAAGACACACCTGCATGGAACAAACAGGAAACAAAGCCAGATGGTGCTTAATTAATCAGCCTGGTGAAGTGGGAAGGGCATTTACTAAGCACCTATACTATGTTCTAGGCACTGTGTTAGGTACTTTTACAAATATCATTTCATTTAATCCTCACAAAACTCTGAGAGGCAGGTACTATCATGATCCCCATTTTATGGTAGAGGAAACTGAGGAGAGCAAAGGGTAAGTGACTTACCCAGAGTCACACATCTAGTAAGTGTCTGCACCCAGATCCAAACTCACATCTTCCTTATTCCAGGCCCAGTGCTCTACCACTGTGCTACCCAGGTGGATCACAGTGGTTATTGCTGTCTCACTCAGGTGGTATGTGATCCAGATGACATACACTGAATGAATAGATAGATGGCTAGCTGGCTGGCTGACTGGATGGATGGATGGAAGCATGGATGGATGGATGAAAAATCATTTATTAAGCACTCACTATGGACTAGCTAGGTGGTGCCATAGCACACAGAATGTCAAGCCTGGAGTCAGGAAGACTCACGTTCCTGAGTTCAAATCTGGCCTCAGACACTTACTAGCTATGTGACCCTGGGCAAGTCACTTAACCCTATTTGCCTCAGTTTCCTCTTCTGTAAAATGAGATGGCAAAGGAAATGGCAAATCACTCCAGTATCTTTGCCAAGAAAACTCCAAATGGGGTCACAAATAGTCAAACATGACTGAAACAACTGAACAATAGCAATGTGCAAAGCACTTCACTAAATGCTAGGGATACAAATAAAATTAATACAATCCCTGACCCCCCCGGGAGCTCAAATTCTAATGATAAACACAACACAAATTGAAGGTTTCAAGTGTGAGTCATGACACAGGTAAAGCTTTGAATGCTGGAGATATAGTCTTCCTGTCAAGAGCCCTCATCTTCAAAGAATGAGCACCTATGAAATTTATCTCCACCTCTTCCTTGGCAGGGAGCAACTCTCAGTAATCAGTTGTCTGTGGTATTGCTGAACCCTCAGGAACCTTCACCCACCAGGTGAGAACCTCAGCAGCCTAACAGCACTTACCTCCCTGATGTCACTCCTCCCCAAATGTTTCCAAGTCAACAGTGTCCCTGTAGTTAACCAGGTTTGCAGTCCTTTCCTATTAATTTGTCTGAATTTGTGAAGCCTAATCATACAGCCAAACCTGAGGTCCTAAGTTAATGTTCAAATGGACTTTAGTCAGGAAAGCAGAGGACTGTACAGGCAGAAGTCTTTTCAAAGGTCCCAGTCATAGACTCAACCACAAAATGAGAAGAGCCATTGGAGACTACAGACCACCTTTCCATCCCCAGTCCCTGTACCAATCTACTAGAACATGGTTACTCTCATCTTCTCAACCTGCCATTTTATCAGTTCAGTCAACCCATATGCTGTGGTTTCTATCCTGACCCCCTAACTGATGGTCACCATGGACAGTTCCCCACCTCCAGACTGATTTCATGGGTTCACAAATGGAGATATGGAAAAACCCTAGAGATTCAACTAAAATGTAAATGGAGAAATTAATAATTTCAGTAAAGTAGAAAGATATAAAAGAAGCCCACAAAATTATCTTCCTTTCTGTATATTACAGAGGAAAAGCACAGGAAGAGAATTTTTTTTAATTAATAGGATCACAAATCTATCTAGAGCTTAAAGGAATATCAAGAGATTATCTTGTCCTACACTCTCATTTTACAGATTAGAAAACTAAGCCTCAGAGCAGTGAAGTGACTTAGTAGGGTCACTTGAGAAACCTTGAACTACAACCTGTGCCATGTTGATTTTCAGACTGTTAATAAAGAAATTAGTAGCTTTCTTTGACTCTGGGCAGACTTATCACTAACTTTGCAGTGATATTTTCTGAATTTAGCTAGGGAGGTCCTGGGATGCCAACTGGGTCTAAGCCCAAAGTCTCTCCAGTTTGGTAGGACTGGACAGAGCTAAGGCTTTGCTGACATAGCCTTGAAGAACCCAGGCTCCCCTCCACACTGTTCCAGTAAATCTAAGTAGGGCTTCAGGGGAGAAACAGAGATTTTTGGTCCTACCCAGTAATTTCATTGATAGAAATTCATGGTGAGCAAACTCCTTCTAATGATGCAGGTCAACACCTTTTCTGCAACTTATAGTCTGAGAGAGCTGCCCAGAGAACTGAGAAGTTAAGGTTCTTGTCACACAGCTAGTAGATGTCAGAAGTGGGGCACTGAGACCAGCCCTCTATCCCCCATGCTGCAATAGCTGATATTTATGTCATCTACTAAGGTTTGCAAAGATCTTTATAAATATTCTCTCTTTTCATCCTTTGTTTTTGTTGTTCAGTGTAACACCAAGCAAAAGCAACTTCCAAGGTTCGGATTATCAACATAGCAAACCTCATTTATTCAGCAAACATTCACAGAACAGAGAAAGTCAAAATACAGTGTAACTTGTTTCTTTAGCAAGTAAATTCTCAATTCAATCCAGGTACTACTCCAACCCTAGACAGTACATTCATTTCATCAGTCAAAGTCTCTTCTCAAATGGAGATTAGTCTCCAACCATAAACAAAGTACATTCATTTGGTCAATCACAGAGCACAAAAAAACTCAAAGGCTTACCACCCCTGAATCTCAAAAGGAGCAGGAGAACACAAAAGGCCATCTACCCTTAAGTTACAACAAGGTTAAGCTCAGCATTGAATACCCAAGGAAAGGGCCTTCTTTCATCTTCACTGGAGGCAAGCCCTCAGCAATCTCAGTTCCTGGGGAGACAAGGGTCAACAAAGCCATAGCCAGTGTCCTCATCAAGTCATTCTCTGCCTGTAGAACAGTCCCAGAACCCCTGAAAACATCAGCAAGGCCCTCTTCCAGGATTTCTGTGCAGGTACCACAAGAAAATCCTCCTTCAGGATTCTGAACCAACAGCCAGGTTCCAGGACCTCTACAACAGCAGCACTGTCCTTCACCATCAGGTGAATCTGGCAAAACAACATCAAAACAGACAGACAAAACACTGGCATCACAGCCATGCCTCCTCAGTTCTTGGCAGTTCCAGGTGGCAGTTCTCAAAGTCCTAGGCAGCTCCCTCAGGCTCTCAGCAGTCTTTCTCTCAGCAATTCAGGCTCCATGATACTAGATACTGCTCTCCCAAAGTCCTTCTGGCCTCCTCTAGGCTTGGGCCTCTCTCCCAATTCACAGCTCCTCCCAGTTCAGCCCTCTCTCTTCACATCAACAAGTCCACCTCACAAGTGAGATTCACAAGCTCTGGGTTTTAACACTCAACCCAAAAACCAAGCCAATACAGGGGCATCTCCAAATTCCATTACCAATACATTCAGTCGTCTCAGTACTGTCCAATTCTTCAAAGACCCCATTTGGGGTTTTCTTGGCAGAGATACTAGAGTGATTTGTCATTTCCTTCTCCAGATCATTTTGCAGATGAAGAAACTGAGGGAAATGGGGAAGTGACTTACCCAGGGTCACATAGCTAGCAAGTGTCTGAGGCTGAATTTGAACTTGGGAAGATGAGTTTCCTGACTCCAGGCTTGGTATTCTGTGCACCTATGGCATCAGCTAGCTTCCTTATGGTAGCTCTTTAAGGTTGGTGTCATTATGGCCATTTTACACTTAAGGACACTGAGACATGGAAAGATCAAGTGGCTTGTCTACAATCATACAGCCAAAGGCAGGTCCTCTTGACTCCAAGCCCAGGTCTTTACTATACCATACTTATTCTCAATTAGTAATCCCAAAAGATGGCTCATTTACATGAACAACAGAGACACTAAGTCTGCTGTTAGGGAGGAGTTGCTAGCAGGGGCTGCTGGCTTTTCCCTCCCTCTCCTCAGGCCCCTGTCTGTAGTGCCTTCTTCAGGCTTCTCTGAACCTTGAGACAATTTCTATAGTCTGACCCTAGTTACTGAGGGGTAAAGCTACGACAGAAGAGAGAAAGACAAATAGAAAATGACCTTATTTTCCTGAGTCCAAAAAGACTTTGTGAAAAGTACCAACTGAGTGGAGGGCATCCTGGTCAAATATTGGGTCAGGAAAAGAGGAATGGAATCCAGGTACCTTGATTGATTTAGGAGAGAGGCTAAGACAGTTGGCTGAGACAGGAGGGACACCATCACAATTGCCTGAGGGGCCCTTTTGTCTGCAGGTTGGCTGTGGGCTCTGATTGAAAATAGAGCTGGAAATGGGTCAACTCATTCTGAGATAAGTTGGCTTTGGTTATCTCATCACAAAAACTGTAGAGAAAGAGAAGGGACTCCAGAGAGCCCATGGAAGTGAGAGAGACAGAAACAGGACAGCAGAGAGATCAGGGCATTGGGGGAGGAAGTCCAAACAGAGACTGAGTCCTGCCAGAAGACACAGCACCAGTGGTAGAGAGCAGCATGGTGGTCTCAGTCACAGGGATGTGAGACTGGTTGATCTGATGAGAGTCAAAGAAAGATCAACACCTAACAGAAAGGACAACAATTAATTATTCAAAGTTAGACTAGATCCTCCATTTTCTCACCTCTGGTACATGGGGACTGAAGGCATGTACATGTGGAGTAATCTTCAAAACCCCCAAGTGTGAGGACTATGAGAGAATATGGAAAATTGTGGTATAGTTTATAGAGTGCTCAACTTGGAGTTAGGAGGAGCTAAGTTCAAATTCTGCCTCAGACATTTACTACTTACATGACCCTGGGCAAGTCACTTAACCTTTGTCTGCATTAGTTTCCTCAACTCTAAAATGGGAGCAATAGCAGCAGCTACCTCCCAAAGGTGTTGTTAGAATCCAATTTGATCATTTTCATAAAGCATTTTGCAAAACATGGTAACAACATTTGATGATGATGTCATCTAGAAGGAAGAGGGCAGCTGGATAGAGGACCATGTCCAAAGAATATAGTGAGAGAGAAGATTAGGATGCCATGTGAGAGGAACGGGGAATTCAGCAGCAGGCAGGAAGAGGTAACGGGAATGAGGTCAGGCATGGAGCAGAAGCAAGGGAGTAACACAAAGAGCATCCCCAGAGATCTGCCAGTGACTGGGGAAAAATGACTGATGGAGAATTGTATTGGCCTTGGGATTCCACTGAATGGTGCCAGGAGTTTTCAGAGACTGTGAGCTGAATGGATGGTGAGAAAAATAGAGCTCACCAGACTGTGTAGTCTCCATTAACTTTGCTAAGGGCTCAAATATGAGTTCTTTCTGTATTCACTCCTGCCTTGAATTAAACCTGTTTTATGTCTAATACTTCTGTTAGCCTGAGTTCTTGCAGGGATCTAAAGGAGTTTGGGGGGAAAGTAGGACAATTCAGGTTGTAATATTCCTAATGACAATCCTGGAGGAGGACTTGAGCCATGGAGTTTATTATTGAGAGTCCCTTAAGAGCGAAGCCCCATACTGTAAGAAATTATGAATACCAAGAAATATGGAAAGGGTTATATGATCTGATAAAGAGTGAAGTACACAGAGGCAACAAGATGGCGCAGTGAATAGAGCACTGGCCCTGGAGTCAGGAGGACCTGAGTTCAAATCCGGCCTCAGACACTTAACACTAAAAAACTAGCCGTGTGACCTTGGGCAAGTCACTTAACCTCAATTGCCCTCCAAAAAAAAAGAGTGAAGTAAGCAGAGCCAAGATAACAACATACATAATGACCACAACCATGTAGGGGGACAAGCAAAGGGAATGCTACCCACTTCCTGACAGAGAGGCGATAAACTCAAGATGCCGTGGAGAAAGCATAGCAATATGTTTCGTTGGACTATACACATTTGCAACAAGAGTTTTGCTTTTTTCCCAAGGAAGTAGGGGAAAGAAAGAAGGAAAGAAAATAAATCGTTATTTAGTGAAAAAAGGGCAGTCAGGTGGCTCAGTGGGTAGAGCACTGGGCCTGGAGTCTGGAAGACTCCTTTTCCTGAGTTCAAATCTGGCTTCAGATATCTACTAGCTGTGTGACCCTGAGTAAGTCACTTAATCCTGTTTACCTTAGTTTCCTCAAAAATGAAATGGCAAATCACTCCAGTATCTTTGCCAAGAAAACCCCAAATTGGGTCACAAAGAGTCAAAAATAACCAAAAATGATTCGACAACAAGAAATTCAAAAAATAATAATAATAAATTAGAGTTGGAAGACATCTAATCAAATGATCTCATTTTCTGAAAGAAAGACAGGGCAGGGAAATGACTTGTCCAAAGTCCTCCAGTTTGCTAGTGGGAAAACTGAGAACATAATCAGGTCTCCTCAGTCCAGATACAGAGTTCATCTCACCACACTGGTCTATGGAGCACATAATAAAGTGGGCAGTGCTCTGGCTTCAGAGAGCCATGAGTCCACTGGGAGACCAAAAAAAAACCATGAAAAACTCAGAGGGCCACATAAGACAGCCTCATGCCCATAAAAATGTCCTCACTGATGCGTTGCCTTGTTTTCCATATTATAGGACGCCAGATAAAAGTTTCTTCTATGTGCAAGAGATCTCCAGAACTGAAGGGACCTCAGAGACCAATCTTCTTATTTATTGAAGAGGAAACTGAGGCTAAAAGAGGACAAATGACTTTTCCAAGGTCAGGCAGGGGCAGCAGGAGGGCTAGAGACAGATCTCTTGCCTTCCAAACTAGAGCACATTCCCCTCTAGAAGGCAGATTACCATGGGATGAGTTTGCAGTATTACAAATTCAATCTTTGGCCGAAGAGTTCTTAAGCCTGAACTGAGCTGGGAGGATTAAGCCTTGGGCTGACAAAGACCTTAGAAATTTAACAAGCCCACAATGACAACAAAAAAAAATGGAAAAATACACGGGAGGAAAATATATTCCATTTATCTGTGGGAAGATTACAAATGTCTCCCTGGGGGAAAGGCTCATTTAGGTGTTAATAGCAGAATCCATAGAAAAGTTAGCAGAATAGAGGAAATTCCTAAGCGACCACTTTGTTCTTTCCTGACGAGTTAGGGCCCTCCTAGGAGGGCTGCCTTCCCATCAGTCCTCTGCTTCCAGGGAGCAGTGGGGCCAACTTCAACAAAAGAGGACAAAGTACTTTCAACCCAGGGTTCTGCCATTCAGGTTTATTACCACATTATGCAGAAGGAGGAAAAAAAGGAAATAGCCAAGAGATGTTGTGTGGCATAGAGAATGCTGGCTCCCAAGTCCAAGGCCCAGAGTTCAAATCCTGTCTCTGTCATTGAATAGGTGGGTCCCTTTGGCCTCATTGGCTCCCTTCCCCAAGCCTCAGTTTCCTCATTTGTCAATGAGGTTGAATTAGATGATCTCTAAAGCCTAGCATGGGAACTGTCATGAGAATTTTCTTGCCTTTGGTGTCCTAGCTCGACCTTATAGTTTCTCCACCACCAGCTTGACACAAGGCAAAGCAGGCTGTCTCTGCAGTCTGCCGTCATACTTACTACCTTTGTTACCTTGAGCAAGTCACTTAATTTCCCTGAGTTTTAGTTTCCACATCTGTAAAATAAGTGGATTGCATTAGATGGTGTCTGAGTTCCCTTTCAGATCTATGATGCTGTGGTCCACAGAGGGCAGGGAACATGTCACCTTTTAATCTACGTGCCCCCTTTCCCATACCTGTAGTAGCTACTTAGTGTTTGGGAGGATAGAAGCAACACGGCATAGGAAAAAGAAAGCTAAACTTGGATTCAAGAAGACTGGGGTTTGAATACTGCCTCAAGCACTTACTAATTAGGTGATCCAATCAGAAAAGGAAAAAATAGAAAGGAATTCTTCCCTTCTCTTTGTAATCCTCAAATATTCCAGGGGATCTATGCTCTCATCACTGCAGTGATCACGACCCCTCTATGCTGGCCCATCTTCTGTGACTCTTGCCCATCTTCTACCATAAATTAGACCCAAAGGATCTTCTCCCACCACTTCCATCACCACCAGCATCACCACCATCCTATGCTGAGCTTCTGACTCATTGTATTGTGCTAAGAATCACTCGGTTATACCATCTGAAATCCCACCATTGAAGATTGATTTGGGTCAGTAAGAAGCCTCTTCCCTCTAAAAGAGGCAGTGTGACATTGCTCGGTTCATTTGGGGACTTAGAGGTTTCTGAAGAAGAGGGCAGCAGTCATTCATGCTAAGAGAATTAGGCCCTTACTTGGTATGTTTAACTCACATAAGGGAAGACAGAAGGATTAGCTTGTGAGAAGTAGGGAAGTGAAGAAAGGGTTGTGATAGAAGAAAGGTTCAGGCAGAGTATGAATTTATATAATAATCATAAATGCATTTGTATGGCACTTTAAGATCAGCAAAGCACTTCACAAATATTATCTCCCTTGATTCTGACAACAACCCTGAGAGATAGATGCTGATATTATCCCCATTTTACAGATGAGGAATTAGGCAAAGAATAACTGTTTTACCCAGGGTTGTAGAGCTAGTGTCTGAGACAGGATTTGAACTCTAGTCTTCCTAAGTCAGATCCAATGCTCTCTCTCTCTCTCTCCATCACAGGAGAGAAAGGAAGAATACAGCTGGATTTCCAGAAGGGACATATCCCCAGTGCTTAGCAAGGTATCTGGTACTTTTGTTGTTTTTCATTCATTTCAGTTGTGTCTGACTCTCCATAACCCCATTTTCAGATTTTCCTGGCAAAGATACTGGAGTGGTTTGCTATTTCTTTCACTAGCTAATTTTACAGATGAGGAAACTGAGGCAAACAGGATTAGGTGACTTGCCCAAGGTCACATAGCTAAGAAGTATCTGAGGTCAGATTTGAACTCAGGAAATGAGTCTTCCTGATTTCAAACCCAGTACTCTATCCACTGCATCACCTAGTACTGCCCTTGGTACTTAATAGGCCCTTAATAAATGCTTGGGGTTTGATTGATTTTGTGCATACCTCTCTGTATATATGTTATGTCCCTCAATAAATGGTAAGCTGCTTGAGGGTAAGACTGTTTCATTTTTATACTTGCATCTCTGAGCATAGTTCCAGGCCTATAGTAGGCACTTAATAAATGCTTTGTTAGCATGGAGTGATTGATCTGAGACTCAGTTAGCAAGAAGGAGGGGAAAAGTAAGCATTTATTAAGCACTTTATGTACACACAGCTGGCAACTGTCAGAGCTAGAGCTTAAACTGCCCATTTAAAATGTCAGTGTTCCTGGGAAGATATCTTCAAAGTCTCTGGTTTTCCAGACCTAGCCATTGTGACCACCCCTATGCTCCTCCTGCAGCCTGCAGTCCCACCCTTTTCTGAAATCTCCTATGCCCAGAACTCTTCACAATGGACATTTCCATGCACCTGTGTAATTGGCACCTCCATACTTGTGGCTTCTGAGGTGGGAAGCTAATCACATTTGCCCGAGCAGGAGCCCACCCTCTCCTATAAAACTCTTGGCCCTCATCTGCATGTCTCACTGAGCTGCCCTATGCATAGTGTAAGAAAGACTCAGGTGTTCCTACACTGGACCAGAAAGGGTAACCAGAATCTGACACGGCCTGGGAACCAGGTCAAAAAGGCTCCTCTTGTAGGATCATCAATCATCTCAGATCAATATCTTTTGTTTTTACATAGCCTCAATTTCCCCCCAATACCCTTCTAGGGAGAACAAAGAAAACAATTAAAAGGAAAAAAAGGGAAGAGAAAAACAAATTGACTACTTTTTTATTGCTGTGGCCTGAAGATTATCTCACCCAAGGCTTGGACAACCATAGAGACAGCTAAGGGACTCAGTGGATGGAGCCCTGGACCCACAATCAGGAAGGCCTGGTTCAAATTGGGCCTCAGATACTTAGTAAGCCAACGTCACCACCAGAACATCATCTCACTCAGCCTCAATTCCCTCACCTGTATAATGGGGATAATCATAGCCTCTACCTTACAACTTTACAGGGTTGTTGTAAGGACCTTGTTATGAAGATGTGCTATTATTTATTATGCCTGTTTTTCAGGTGAGAGGACTGAGGCTGAGTGAGGGAGACTAAGTGGCTTTTATAAAGTCATACAGCTAGCATGCGTCTGAGGCATCATACAGTCTCCAAATGTCAAGCCCTGTGGTAGTGAACTTAGCCAGGTTGGTCCCCAGACATCAGATACAATTTATTTCTTAGACTGTATTAGTAGCAGAATTAATTCATAGTTTAGTTGTATAAATTACATAAATTTATTTATATTATATACATGAACTATATATTACATAAATTTATTTTTATATAAATTCTAGAATGTTTATTGATTACAGAGAGATGCCTAGAATGCAGGTAGGAGCTGATTAACTGCAGACTTTCTTGCATTATATAAATTTAGCTATCACTATAGTCTCATAAGAATATAGATTTAGTGCTGGAGGAAACCTCAGAGACCGTCATTTTACAGATGAGGAAACTGAGGCCTGGAGTAGCTAAGTGATTTGCCCCAGGTCACACAATCATAAGGATCAGAGGTGGTCCCACTATGGGCTTCATTCTATTGGCATAGCCTTCAGACCTCCATGCCAAAATGAGGCATTCAAGATGGCATCCTATGGAGAAACTGACATTGTACCACAAGCAATTCACCTGTCAGGCTCTGCTCCAAGAGAATGCCCTCAGCCTGATCCAGTGGGGAAGAGTTTTAGAAAGCATCTGCTGCAATTTCTCAGGGTTAAGTCCTGAAATCTGCCATGCCTCAGTTTCCTTATCTTGAAAGTAGGCATTATACTTGTCCTGAGGATCAAATGAGAAGGCAGAAGTGTAAGTGTTTTGAAGGAGGAATTTTGGTAATAGCTAGAAACTAGCCTCTACTAGAGTAGAAAAGACCTGAGTTCAAGCCCTGCCTCTCCTCTCAGCACCTTGGACAACTCTCAAGACTTTAAGTTACAGAGAAGGTTTTGATCTTCACAGCATCCTATCACTGGGAGATGCTTTTACTAATGAAATCATGTAACCAGTTTAAAAAAGAAAGGTAAGAGGGAGGGGCTACCATATTCACTCACAGATAGATAGATAGATAGATATAGATATATAGATGTATATACGGATATCTGTATATATGTGTGTATACATAATTGTATTTATAATTATGAAAATGTAGTTTCTTCTTGTTTAAATCAAAAACATCTCATTGAAACCACAATCACCCTCTACCTTCCTTCAGAAACCCACCATCACAAGTTCCCATGCCCACACATAACTCAACAGACTTCAGAGGCAGTGTAATCCAACCTCTTAATTTTATCGATGAGAAAATGGAGGCCCCAAGTGTAGCAGCAACCACACTGGCATCCCCAGGATGGCTGCTAGCACAGGTTCTTAGATCTACTTTACTAGGAAAAAATGATCCACAGGACCACACAGTTCCTTCATTTCTTTCCTCTATTTCATGTTCTCTGTAGCTTTATTCTGAATCTAGGTTCAAGGAGTCAATAATCTTTTTAATTAAATTCATTAGTTCAGGGGGGAAAATCAGCACCCTGAACTTCAGAGAAAGCTCAAACAAAGGAAATAGAGAAAATACAAGCAGAGAAATAAAGACCAACAGACGGGGCTTCGAACTTTCTGAGAAATTAGCACAGATCAACACAGATCCAACTGTTGAACCAAAGCAATACATGCATAGTTACCAGAGAGAGAAGCACCAACATCTGAATTTTTCAAAGCTGGGTGCTCCTTGATGGCTACCCAGAATCTCATCTGGTCAAATCACAAGAACACTCTTCCAATGAGTGAGCTCCAAAGCAAAATGGTAACCTTAGAGTATATGTACCCTCTTTAGAGCCAGAGGGCATCACAACCCTCATGACTCAGTGCCTAATTAGAAATTAGCAAAAGGTATGAAAGCCTTCCTACAAGCAAGCTTCCCTTAAGCAAGCTTCCCTTAATGGGCTCCACATGAGGCATTATACCAAGAGAAAGGTTACATGACTCATCTGGGGTCACACAGCTAGTCAGTGATTGATGCTGAATTCAAATCCATATCTTCCTGTTGCCAAATCCCCTGCTCTATCTATTGCACCAAACTACCTCGATGATGATTGAATTGAAGCCTAGAAAGATTTGTAGCTGTATTTTTTTAACAGTTGCTCAAATTTAATGGGAAGGGAGAGATAGAATAACTCAGAGAAATTGCTGGTAGACCAATAGATTCATAGAGCTGGTGTGAGGATGGCATTGATGAAAGAAAGAGGCATACCCCTTCCTATGATGGTACCCTAGGGCAAAGCTCCATCTGACCTCTGTTAGTTATAGCTCATAGGGAGAGAAGTAGGAAGTGGTGTCTCTTTTCCATCTAGCATGAAAGTGACCTTCTTACAAAGAGCACCACCACCTGTCTTGCCCCTACCAAAAAAATCTCTTTCAAATCCCTGTAGGGTGTCCTCATTTCACACTTCATCCCATTGTACCCTCGTAGGATACTGAAAATAAATCTCAAGGTGTTTAGTTCTGCAGGGATGAGGACAATCCCCATAGCGACTTGCTGCTCTATCTGCCTCTAACCCATCCATGTTCCCCTCTCTAGCCTCTAGCCCACCCCCACCCTTCACCCTCCACCCTCCACCCTCCATAGGGCCTCAGCACTCCTCCCTCTAGAATTCCACCAGGGCCCTGCCTCAAAGCCCAGAAGACAAAGGTTCTCACCCAAATACAACAATCATTGGGACCTTCTTAGGATCAAAGGCCATTGCCCAGCCATGAAGTGATCCTCTCTTAATGAATGAGGCCACTGGCCAGCCAGGGCATCATTCCAGGGTGGCTTTTGGCCTCTGGTTTGTTTTCTAATGCACCACAAGACAGGCCAGATAATCTGCCGCTGCTCCTTCCAGAGCCCTCTGATCAAAGTCCTGGTTATCATAGGGTATTTCATCTGCTGTTGGAGCAGGGAGTGAGGCCTCACTCTTCATGGCTTTACCATTTGCCCCTGATTTATCTGAGTGGAAAAAATGTGTTAAAGGCTCCCATTGGCACAGAAACAGAGACAGCTGCTGGAGTTGGGGGGTGGGGGCAGCTGGGCAGTGGTGTCCAATGGCAAGAAAGTCTGCAGTGAATCAGCTCTTACTTGGACCCCGTGCATCTCTCTGCAATCAATAAACATTGTAGAACAAAGTCTTATGGAATGCAGCTCCGGCTTCAAAGGGTCTTCTGGAAAGTACAAGATGGAACGGTTACCATGCCCCGGGATCAGATTGAACTCTCTGGAAAAAACAAGATGCTTTCTCTCTTCTGAACCGCCAGCCAGGAGATTCTGCCCTACACAACCAAGACTGAGATAGATCCTGTCCTTCATGACAATTCCCAGGTGTTTGTCATCTCAAGCTGTCTGAGGGGGGAGAAGTGTGTCTTCACCTTTGGAGCCCTTGGGATGACTAGCACAAGGCCAGACTCTTAACAGATATTCACTAAATATTTTTTTCAGTTTTTCTGTGGTGCCTTTAGGGGTAGCAAACATATGATGATTGAGAAAGAACTTGAAGGAATTTCAGAGGCCTGATGGTCCATTCATTTTACAGAAAACTGAAGCGGAGAGTGAGTTACCCAGCATCACACAGCTATTAAGTGTCAAACTCTTACCTTCCTGACCATAATTCTAGTACTCTAACTACTACACCACACTGCCTCAAGGCTGAGTAAAGAGCACTGGTCGGAGTGGTCCCTTGAAGAACAGCCCTGTGGAGCTGCATACATACTGGGAGCCGCTTTGTTAAGTCATTTTTGAATTATGTCTGACTCTTCATGTCCTCATTTGGGTTTTTCTTGGCAAAGAGACTGGAGTAGTTTGCAATTCCCTTCTCCAGCTCATTTGACAGAGGAGAAAACTGAGGCAAATGGAGTTGTGACTTGCCCAGGGTCACACAGCTAGTGACTGAAGTCAAATTCAAACTCAGGTCTTCCTGACTCCAGGTCTGGCTCTATAACCACTGTGCCAACAAGCTGCCTTGCTGGGAGACTTAGCAGTCAACAGAACTGGCATTGATTGAGCTGCTAAACTCTGAAGGTATCCCATGGTCTTATAATCAGTAATCAGTGCAAGTGATAATAGGGTATCGTATTTCTCCAATCTCAGCAAGGAGGAAGAGTAGATAGAGCACTGGGCTGGAATCAGGAAGATCTGAGTTCAAATCTGACCTTGAACACTTATTAGCTGCATGACTCTAGACAAGTCATTTAACCCCTGTCTATCTCAGTTTCCTCAACAATAAAATGGGGTCATTGTGAGGACCAAATGAGATAATATTTGTAAAAAGTGCTTAGCAGTGTCTGGAACACAGTAGACACTCAATTGCTTGTTTGCTTGTTTCCTTGGTTTCTTCTTCAAAATGATTCTTCCAAAATTATTCCTCTTAAATGAGGTTTTGAATATTCTTCTCAAGTGAACTTTTGAATAGAAACACAGGGTCCTGGGTCTAGGAAGGGGTTCTAGAGGTCGAGGCCATGTCCCTAATTTTATAAAGGAAGAAAAAGAGGTCCAGAGAGGTCAAGTGAGCAAAGCTCATGACCCAGCATCATGTAGGTAGTAAATATAAAGATATGTATGGAGGGATGAGGCATGGAGGACAGAGGTGTGATTCCTGAAAGGACGGACCCCAACAGCAGCACTGGATGGGTTTTCTCTACAACGAATATTTCTGAACATCAGCGCCCTCTAAGACAGAGGTCTGAAATAAACCATTTCTCTGGGCCATCAAATGAATTCCCACTTCAAGAGTTCCACAACCTTTTTGAAGGAAAGCCTAGAGACTTCTTGGCTGTCCTGTCTCCATTTCCCGTCCCTGTGTCACCCAAGACCAAAACTCCCTTCTCTGGCCACCACTAATAGAGGTTGTACTCTCCCATGAACAGAACGAGGATTACTTGGAGTATTTGGATGGCCAGCACTTATCACAGAGATAATTGGTGGGGCAGTGCATAGAGTAGCTACTATATAATTTTTTTTATTCATTCATTATTCATATATTTACTCTTTGTTCATTCATTCATACATCCATTTGTTCATTCATGGTAACTTCTTGAGGGCAGGGACTTGCATATTTTGGTTTTCCTTCGGATCCCCAGTGCAGAGCATGTGCTTGGCACACAGCAGCCACTCAGGAAGTATTTGTTTAGTTTCTTGTCGAATTCAAAGCCTAGGGCTGGGGGGGGGGGGGGGCGCATGGAGAAATGAATGGAAGGACAGGTTTCTGCAAGACACTGAGGGACAATATCAGAACAAGAAACATTGGAATAAAAGAGCAGGTTATTCCATGACCCCAAGGAATGAACCACAAGATCACACAATTCTACGTTTTCCTTCATTTCTTTCCTCTATTTCATGTTCTCTGTAGCTTTATTCTGAATCTACTTAATTAACAATAATGATCATTGACATTTGAATAGCACTTTTATAGTTACAAGGCCCTTAGCATACATTATCTCATTTGCTTCTCACAACATCCCTGTAAGCTACATATCGCAAGGATTATGTTTCCATAACACACAAGTAAACTTGGGCTTAGAAGGTTGAGTAGTTTAGAATAATAGGGCTGTTACTCTAAGTCTGGAAGGGACCTCAGAGGCCACCTAGTCCACCCTAAAGAGGGGAAGTGACTATCTCCATGTGATAAGAGGACTAAGCTTAGGGGTAGGACTCAAACCCAGCTCTCTCCTAACTTCAAACTCAGGGTCCTTTCCTCCCCCATGCTCATCGCATTGTAATTCTGTCATTGTTCTTGGGTATCAACATGGATTGTAGGAGGTAAAGCGTAATGAGTAGGGAATTGACTTTAGAAGCAGGAAGACCTATATTCATGTCTCTCTTCTGATCATGTCTATATGACCCCAGTCATAAAGTTCAGTAGATTTTCAACCATGTCTGACTCTTTGTGACCCAATTTGGAGTTTTCTTGGCAAAGATACTAGTAATTTGCCATTTACTTCTCCAGATCATTTTACAAATGAGAAAACCGAGGCAAAGAGGGTTAAGTGACTTGCCCAGGGTCACACAACTAGTGTCTGAGGTTGGATTTAAATTCAGGTCTTCCTGACTCCAGCCATTCTATGCACTATAGCACCATCTAGATGCCCTAAACAAATAACCCTAAGCAAATCAATCACCTCTCTGTACCCTGGGTACAGAGATAATTGGTGGGGCAGTGTATCGAGTGCTGTGCCTGGTCAGAGAGACCAGAGTTCAATCTGACCTCAGACACTTACTAGCTGTGTGACCCTGAGCAAGTCACTTAACTTAAGCCAGCTTCAGTTTCCCCAACTGTAAGACCAGAGCAATCAGAGTACCTACCTCACAGGGGTATTGTGAGGATCAAATGAGACACTGCCTGAAATGTTTGGCACAGAGCCTGGCACACAGTATACACTAGAGATGCTTATTCCCTTCTCCCCTTGTCTGCCCCTATTCTGAGTGCTGGACTAAGCCTATAAGTTGCCAAACAGGTGCCAATCTGCATTGGTAAAAACCAACAAATAGCTAGACTGGATGAAGTGTAGGAAAAGAGACCCTGTACATTTCATACCCAAGTCCACCAGAGCTCTGATAAGGGTTGGTTAGGCTGCCTTTATGTCCCACAGTGTTTAACCTTAATTTATCTTTATTTTAATATCATATCAAGTGAAGGATGCCCTTGTAAAGCACCGGCACATCCTTTAAATGGAAAGAAATAATTTCCCTTGTCCCAGAGCAATGAAATATTGCCAAAGAGAGTCTGGAGACCTAAAGGAAAATTTCTGCAGAGGTTAAATAAATTAGAGCACAAGGTAGATAAGTACTGTCATTATCCTATTGACCAGAACAATTCACAGCCATTAAGATGGGGGACTGCCACGTCTCCCACCTTAGACAGTTTTCCAGAAGATGGCGTGTTACAGAATATGATTCAATCAAACAGTCTATGAGCATTTATTAAGGGCCAAGGTACCATGAGAAGCATTATAAATACAAAGGAAAAACTGAGGCAGGTCCTGCCCTCAAGAAGCTTACATTGTACTAGTATACCCACATACAGTAATAAACCATTGCTTATCATAAGAGTCATAATTTATATTTGGAGGTTGAGTCAGTGAGAGAGTATGTGATTGTAAGGAAACTGCTGTGTGCCCAACCTCATGGAAATGTGTAATGAGGGGTACATAAATTGTAGGGTGGCATGCCTGTCCTCAGAGAGCTGTTTTAAGAAGCAATGCAAACTAATGGGGAAAATGTTGGACCTAAAGTCAAGGAGAGTCATTCTGCCCCAAATTGTGCCTCTGACATTTTATAGCTGTGTGAGCAAGAAGCTTCATCTCCAGAAGCCTGAGTTTCCTCATCAGTTTAAAAAAAAAAAAAGAATGTCAGACTCAATGGTCTTTGCAGTCTCTTCTTGTCTTGCTCTACATCTAGGCTCTAAGCATAATCTATACAGTGAGAGCATTGCCAACAATATCTAGCCAAAAGTTGATCATAGGGTCTTACATTTATAGATAGAGAAGAACCAAGGAGTCATTGAGTCCAAGCCCCTCATCTTACAGATGAAGAGAGATTAAATGCTTTGTTCAAGGTCATACTTCCAGAAACTGTCAGAAGAAAAGTTTGAACCCAAGTTCTTTGACTCCAAATCCAGTGTTTCTTAAAATGATTGGAAACTACCAATGCTCCTATTTCTGAACTCCTTCAGAGAAAGGTTATAGGAAGTCAACCACATCCTAGATATACCCTTCTAGAAGGCACAGAGCCCTTGTAGTCCCACTGTCCGAGATGGGGAAAAGAGAAAAACCTTCCAGTTTTCTTAGGGAAACAGCAGTCGACCAAGTCTAATGTTTACTTCTAAGGTCAGTTTTTCTCTTCTATAACATTAGCCTGCCAATGGGCAACAGTGAGGAGGAATATACAATCTGTACTCCCATGGTCTTTCATTTCTTAACCAAGATTTTAAACTCATTGCTGACACTTTTCAAGATCCTTCTTAGTAGTATCATGTGCACTTACATAAATCATGAGAGTATCTTTGATTCTGGGGAACATGGCAGCCGATAAAATGGAATCCCTTTAAAATTAGAGCAGTTCAGAAGCAAGATCATAGTGTTTAGAGCTGGAGAGAGTAGTCACAGATCACTAAATGAAACCCTTTTGTTTTACAATTGAGGAAATTAACTAATGCCTGTAGGGATCAAGTGACTTATCCAATGTCCCACAGGTAGTAAGTGGCAAGTCCAGGATCTGGACCTAAATCTCCTGATACCAAAAACAGTATCTCTCTACTGAACCAAAATCCCTCTCACCTTACAGGTTAAAATTGTCAATACATTATTAATAAAAAGTAGATTTGATTAAATATAAAGAACTACTTCTTAACCATTGGTGACTTGGGTGTCTAGTTGGCAGCCTTTGAATCTTGGAATCTGTCAACTCCATAAAGGTATAGACTGTCTCTTATTTTTCTTTGTACCTATCCCACACCTAACACAGTGCTCTATATACAGTAGGCACTTAATAAGTGACAAACACTTATATAATTCTTTAAGTTTGTAAAACATTTTACATTTATTATCTCATTTTATCCTTACAACCACCCTAAAAGGGATATGCTATTATTATCCCCATTTTACAGATGAGAAAACTAAGGCAGAAAGAGAATAAGTGGCAGTTAGTGCAGTGTAATGGTAAAGGAATTTAAAGATGCCCTTGTATTGGCTTGGTTTTCCAGTTGAGTGTTGAAATCCAGAGCTTGTGAATCCCACTTGTGGGATGGACTTGTTAATGTGAAGAGAGAGGGCTGAACTGGGAGGAGCTAGTGCCATGGATTTAGAGACAGGCCCAAGCATAGGAAGCCAGAAGAACTTTTGGGGAGCAGTATTGTGAAGGCAGAGAGAGAGGAGAATTGCCGGGGGCCACAGTTGCTGAGAGACTGCTGAGGGCCAGTTGGAGCTGCCCAGGACTTTTGAGAACTGCCACCCAGAGGTGCCGAGGACTTAGGAGGCATGGCTCTGATGCCAGTGTTTTGTCTGTCTGTTTTGATGTTGTTTTGCCAGGTTCATCTGCTGGTGAAGGACAGTGCTGTTGTTGCAGAGGTCCTGGAACCTTGCTGTTGGTTCAGAAGCCCTGAAGAATTTTCTTGTTGTAGGTATACAGAAATCCTGGAAGAGGGTCTTGCTGATGTTTTCAGGGGTTCTGGGACTGTTCTGCAATGAGAGAGTGACTTGATGGGGACACTGGAAATGTATATTATGGCTTTAAGCTTTGTCTCCCCAGGAACAGAGATTGCTGAGAACTTGCCTAGAGTCAAGATGAAGACAAGACCACTCCTTAGATATTTAATGTTGTGATGATAACCTTGTTGTGGCTTGGGGTAGAAGGCCTTTGTGCTCTTCACTGCCCCTTTGAGAAAGTGCTTGGTGGTGATGGATGGTATTGTAATTCTGTTGTGATAGTATTGTAATTCAGTTGTGATCCAGGGGTGGGAAACTTTTGATGTTTTGTACTTTGTGACTGACCAAATGAATGTACTTTGTTTATGATTGGAAACTAATCTCCATTTGAGAAATGAGACTTTGTGACTGACTAAATGAATATACTGCCCAGGGGTGGACTACTTTGACTCTGTACTTTCCTTAATTTGCCACTGAATAAAACAGAGAGTTACTATGCTGGTATTCTGAACCTTGGAAGTTGCCTTTGCTTGGCATTACAGACAGTATTCGAATTTAGATTCTCCTGACTCCTTGTCCAGCATTCTACACCTGATGCCAGACTACAGTTTATTTGTTGCTGGGAGACAGGGGAGGAGATATAATATAATGTAAAATTCTTCACAAACTTTAAATCACAGTAACAATGTCAGCTGTTATTATTATTATCCCTGAATCTAGTGTAAAGTATGGCTCAGTCTCAGGCAACGTTGGCAGGTGGCCAATACTTGGGAGAAAACCAAGCTAAAAATCCTGTAAATGGCACAAAACATCATGGAAACAAAATCACTGGGAAGAAAAAAAATTAAATCCTTGGAACATGAAGGCAGTTATCATTGCTAAAAAATAAAGCCTCCTCCGTGGGCTAAGTACAAGCTGGAGAGGAAAAGGTGGGGTGGGGAACTGTAGCCAGCACTTCATAAATTCCCAAGATAAGAGCCACTCAGTGAAAAAGTCAACTATTCTCTATCTCAACAGACTTTTGCCCCCATTTGGGATGTACCTGCCTTCCTTAGAATAAAGTTACTTGGCCTTACAATATACCTGCCTGCATGTACAACCCAAGAAGCCAGTGCAGTTTCTTCCTTAGCCTCTGTCATTTCCAAAGCCATATCTTTTAACTTTTCCACTGGCTTCCCCATCACCATAATCAATAATTTTGTAAAGTTCATGACTTAATGGATCAAGGATCATAACACCTATGAAAAGTGGGGGAGTCCCAAAGTTTAAATCTCTTCTTAAAAGAGACTGGCTATTGTTAAAACTCAAGCATGGAAAAGAGAAAAATAACCACTGAAGTCTCCCTTTGAGAACTCATGGTCTTGGTGAGCACCAAATTTAAAATGTAGAATCATAGATTTGGAGTTGGAAGGGACCTTTCTCTCTCTCTCTCTCTCTCTCTCTCTCTCTCTCTCTCTCTCTCTCTCTCACACACACACACACACACACACACACACACACACACACACACACACACACACACACACACACACACCATTTTACAGAAGAAGAAAGTGGAGCTCAGAGAGGGAATTAAAATAGATGGGCTCTGAGGTTGCTTCCCACTCTAGATCTATGAGCCTTTGATCCTCTGACCTGCCCAAAGTAACAGCTCAGTGCCAGAAAAAGGATTTGAGCCCAGGTCTTCTTTATTCCAAGTCCAGCACTCTATAAACTGCTCCACTCTGACACATCTTACATCCTAAATTCAATCAAGTCCAAGACAATTGGCCAATTGATTATTACACTGACCCTCCAGGTGTGGGAATGACACTGGTGACTTTTAGGAGACTTTCCTTGTGTTTTACCTCTCCTGCTGATCAATAGGTACCACCCAAGATTATTATGTATGACTTGCCTTGCCTGTTTTCTTCCCTCTCTGCCTTGGAGAGCCTTTTAGAACACTGAATGTCTTTCTGGGGACTCTCATTTAATATCCTGGCAGCATAGTCAATTCCTCCTGTCAGATCCTTGAGGCAGTCCTATAAATAAAGGGCAGAATGCTTTATTGCTGGAGTCAGCAAAAGAATTGTGCACAAGGATGTCCTAACTCATGCTATCATATTATTTTTTTAACTGTGCATAAAGCTTTGGGTAGAGGAAAGCTGGAAGAGGTATTCGAGAGGGCACTGGGTGGGGGTGGGGGAAAAGAAAAAAAGTACTTATCCCAGGCTGATGTATCTTCTCTCCACTTAGGAAATGATCCTAAAATCATAGAAGTTCATCAATGAAATTCAAATGAATTCAATGAACATTTATTAATAATAATGCTCATCTGTGAATTGGCCTGACCATTGTGGAAAGTAATTTGGAATCATGCTAATGAGGTAACTAAAATGTCCATACTCTTTGAATCAGAGATTCCTCGACTGGATATCCAGCTCCCAAAAAGATCAGTGATAAAAAGGTAGGGGCCCATATGCACCAAAATGTTTGCAACGTTTGTAGCAGCACTTTTTTGAAGTTACAAACAAATGGAACCAAATTAGATGTCCATCAATTGGGGAAGGACTAAGCAAGCTAAGGTCATTCATGTATTGGAACATGACTGTGCTGTAAGAAGCTATGAACAGGAAGATTACAGAGAAGCGTGAGAAGACTTAAATGAACTGATGAAAATAAAGCAAGTAGAACCAGGAAAACACCATGATCTGAATAATGTAAGTGGAAAGAAAAAAAGAACATCAGAACTGAATTCTGGGTAACTATAATGATCAAACCTGGCCCTGAAAAAAAAAAGAAGTGAAAATGTGTTTTCTTTGCAGAGATGACAGGCTTGGGGGTGTCAAAATGTGCATGTACTATGAGGCTTAGCTGACATGTAATTAATTTTGCCAAGTTGTTTCTTCTCCCTCTCTCTCTCTCTGTCTCTCTCTGTATGTGTGCGTGTGTGTGTGTATGTGTGTTTCTGTCTGTCTGCCTATCTCTAGACAGTTTTTTGTGTAGAGATAGATGATTGAAAGATTTGGAAATGGAGGTGAGGTCAAAATAAAATATATTGATAAAAAAATTTTTAAATAACAACAAAAAAAGTCCGTAGGACATTCAATACAGAAGAATAATAGTAAGATCATGACTTGTCTAACCTTAGAGAGTGGCTAATATTGAGTTGCTTGAATAAACTCATATGCCCTTTGCCATACACACACACACACACACAGACGTACTACCAACAATAGGGCCTTGATAATGAGTCAATTATTTCTGGACTATTTCTTCATTAAGGAAACAAATAGTGGGGAAAATTCTAGACTGGGATTCAGAGGACCTTAGTTTTAATCAAATTTCTTCTACTGACCAGTTTGTGATATTGGGCAAATTCATTTCCCTACTAGGTCTCAATGTATTTATCTCTAAGATGAGTCAATTGAAATAGATCACCTTTAAGGTACTTTCTTTTCACCTTCTGTGTTCTAAGGTGCCTTCCAGCTCCAGTGTTCTAAATTCTAAGGTCCCTTTCAGCTCTGACATCCTTGGTTCTAAGGCCTTTCCAGTTCTCCCATTCTATATTGTAAGGTCTTCCAACTCTGACATCCTGTATAGATTATTTTGAATTTTTACTTGTTTTGCTTCCAAAATAAAGATGGCCAGCAGCAAAAATTATAAGTTGATAAAAATGTCTTTGGCATAGCCAATCTGTGTTTTGTTCTTATGTTCTCCAATGGCCTTTTCCCACCACCACCATTTTCGTACATTAGATCCTTGCTGCCCTTATTGCTCCGGAGTTCTTATCTCCAACGTCCTAAAAATAAGTCTCTGCCATACATAATTCAAGGCTCAGGGAAAATCTTTCCTTTTCCCCCCACCCTGAATCCTTTGCCTACCTTAGCTACTTGACTACAAAGGCTCTGATAAGGATCAGAGGGCTTTCCTAGTGAGGGTTGCAGGTCAACATGTACAGGACCATTGGAGAAGGAACACAGGGACTAACCATCTCTCTCCCCAAGAAAAATGTCTTGATTTAGGCCCAGAGAGTAAATAGTGTGCCTGTGCCCTCCCTGAGAGCAGCAGGTCTCTGTCTCCCACCAAGCAGAAACTTCCCCACCAACCTTCTCACAAACCACAAGTCCTCCAAATGTCTATTTCTGAAACCTGTTTGGGATGGGCTTGATTTCTGACCCAGCATTATTTATGAGACTCTGCAAATGCCCTTCTCAGAGGATTATAGACTTTTGCAGAAGCTCATAAATACCTGTCCTAGCCTGCTTTCAGCTACTCAAATGAACAAGCTTGGGAGACGATCTCCTTTGGACATTTTAAGTGGGGGTAAAAAGAGGGAGAGGAGGGAAAGGAAGGAACAAAAACCCCAGGGAGAGAATAACTGCATTATATCAGCTGCAAAGAAAACAGCCCCACATCACTAGAAAGCGGACATCCACTACAAAAAAATAGAGTGAACACAGACCAGGCGGCAAAAGATGAGAGCAGAAAGGCACAAACACACTTAAAACCAAGAGGAGTCACTAAAGGAAGAAGAAAAGAGAAAGAGAAAAAGAAACATGAGAGATTACAGTGAAGAGGAAAGCCCAGGATTTGGTGTTAGAAGGCGTTCGAATTATGGCTCCCTAAATACTGCACAAATTCATGCAAATCACTTTTGCTCTCTCAGCCTCGGTTTCCCCATAGTAAAGTGAAATTGATCAGTTGAATTATTAAATCAGTAACTAATGTTTGTCGGGGGATTTACATGCGCTTTCTCATTGGAGTCTTAAGAATTATGATTTAAAATTTCATTTTCATTGATAGCTTTTGTTTATACTTTGTAAGAAAGAATAAAAAAGAAAGGGAAGAAACCAGTGTTCAGCAAAGCCAACCAACCCTGTCAGGTAAATATGACAAGATTAGGAAACTGAGGCAACAAAAGGTTAAGAGATTTGCCTCTGGAGACATAAATGGTGACATTTGTAGCTGGGTCTTCATGATTCGAATTCTAGTTTTTTCCCATGTTCCAAACCCTTCTAACTCCAAACCCAAAGATCTCACAATGAAATAAATATCCAAAGAAGTGATAGGGTGCTTCCAGTTCTCACAAGATGTGCTCTTCAGGTCCCACTTACTTCATTAGGTCTGTGATCTCATCAATGTGGGTGATGAGATCCATCCATGTAGGTCCTAACCCATCCATATCTACATATTTCATCTTCCAAAACACTGCCAACAGAAGCAATTTTTAAAATAGCATACATTCAATTATTCAGTTGCTTGATCTACAGGATGCCCACCAACTAGTTTTATCTGAGCCCATAAGTTCAGTACCTTCAGATAAAATGGCAGAAGGGGAATGGTTAATATGACATTGAAAAAATACTGCTACCATTAGTGATTTGCTATATGAAGCAAATTGCCATGATTTAAAGCACTTCTCCACTTTATCTATTTAGTTCTGAATGATCCCTATCTCACCCCAACCCCAGGACTTTCTCCTCAATTTAGAGCACATCTTCAGTTATGGCCAATGAATCTGTTAGCTCATGAAATTCTGGCTTTCATGTTTAGACTGGCAATTCTCTTTGGTCCTACAGATGCACGATTTGGTCCTAGGGTCACACAGACCCTCAGAGTTAGAAGGGATACTAGGGACCAGCTAAGATAATCTACAAATGAGCAAGAATCACCCTATAAAGATAAATTAAATTTAACAATTATTAAACCTTTACTGTGCTAGATACAGATCTAGAAACTAAACATTCCCTGGCATAAGCAACTAGGGAAATGTGGTATAAGCAAATCCAAGATATGTGAAAAGGGAAATAGCTCTAAGGAATGGAGGGAGTCGAGGAAGACTTCTCAACAGGGATGACACCTGACATGAACTTTGAAGGAAGATAGGAATTTCGAGAGTCAGGGATGAGAAAGAAGGGCATTCAGGTCATGGAGTCTGGCTCTTTTGAATGCATGGAGGAGGAAGATGGAATGTAGCACCTGGAAAGGTTAGTCATTCTGTTTGACTAGAACAGAGAAATAAAGCTAGAAAAGTACAAGTAAGAGAAACATTGTGGAGGGTCTGAGTTGCCTGGTTTATGAACTTTTGTTGTGTCCAATAGAAAATGGAGAACCTTTGAAGAGTTCTGAGCAAAGAAGTAATACAGGAAGACCAGGTCTTCAGGAAGACTTTCATAACTATGTGGAGAAAGAAAGGAGAAACTGAAAAAGGAGAAGTTAATTAGCATGCTATTACTGCAGTCCAGCTAGGTGATGATAAAGGTCTTAACCAAGGTGGTAATTATTTGAGTAAAGAGCAGAGCATAGATTGGAGAATTTGGAATGAGTCAGTTGAAAGGGGGAGGGGTCTTCCTCCTTGGTAGTCTTTGAGTAGAGATAAGGTTATCATTTTTTAGGCATGCTTTAGTGGAGATACCTTTCATGTAAAAGCTAGGTTTTAGGGTCAATGAGGTCCCTTCGAACTTGAAAATTCTAAGGCAGTTCTGTGGTGTACTGGATAAGATCTCTGGACTCACAGCTAGGTAACACAGTTCAGATCCTGATTCAGATATTTACTAGCTCTGTGTGAATCTAGGCAAGTTGCTAAATTTCTTTCAATCTCAATTTGCTCATTTGCAAAATAGGGATTTTTTTTTATTTTGGCAAATATTAATTGTCTATTATGTACACAGCATCATTCTATGTGATTTACTAATATTATTTAACCTGAAAATAATCCTTGGAGATAGGTGCAACTGTCATCTCCTCTTTACAGATGAAGAAATTGAAGCAGACAGAAGTTTAGTGACTTGCCCAAGGTCATGAAGCTAGTAAATGTGTAGATCAGGGGTGGGGAACCTGCAGGCTCAAGGCCAAATGTGGCCCTCTAGGTCCTTAAGTGTGGCCCTTTGACTGAATCCAAACTTCACAGAACAAATCCTCTTAATAAAAGGATTTATTTTGTAAAACTTAGACTCAGTCAAAAGGCTGCACCCAAGACTACATGTGGCCTTGAGGCTTCAGGTTCCCCACCCCTGGTGTAGATCCAGATTTAAACTGAGGTCTTCCTGATTCCAAATCCAAGGGTTCTATGCACCATACCATATAACTGCCTCATACAGTGAGTGAGAGATGCTAAGAAAGGGAGAGGGCATATATGGCAGACACTGTCCTGCCTGCTCCCAAAGAGGAATGAGTAATGTTAAACAATAGTCATTCTTTTCTGTCCTGTTATATTGTGGAGGAAAGAGATGGAAGAACCAGCATGAGGGAAGGGGTGAGGGGGAGGGTGGAAATTTTGAACTGAAAAAAAAAAAAACTGTTCTGCTGCTCTTCCAGAAATGGGACAGACACTCCAACCTCATCTAGTGATACTATTTCACAGATTTTTATGAGGGAGAAAATCTGTGCCCAGCAGCCATAAATTCCAAGGTGCCCAGCCAAGAGCATCTCTATTCCAGCAGGTGAAATTGGGTAAAAGACAATTTGATGAACTGCTGATGAAGTGGTACTTCCACTGCTGGGGAGGTAAGATGGGAACCAGCTGGTGACAGCTCAGAGCCTTCTCTCTGCATTCCTTTCTCTCCTTGCCACAAAATCCAGCATCTGGTGCCATCCATTTGGAAACCAGGTGAGATTTTCAAGCTTCTTTTCAGGCTCTTACTGTCTGCCATTGTGGAGATGGAGACAATGAGGGTCAAAAGCTGCTTCAACAATCCAGAAAAAAATAGGAGGAGGGAGTCATGCAACTTAATAGTGGGTCCTCTGCTCCTAGCCCCCATGTAGGGGACCTCGATATCTTAGCACACACATTGCTTGCTAAACCAGCCTAAGGAAGCAGATTCAGCTTTTGGGGGAGAAAGGAATAAAATGTGAAAAACAAGGCTTTAAATCCTCTAGAAAAGTGTGTGATTCATCACTTAGAGGCTGACAGATGCCTTTCCAAGACTTGAGACATCTTACAGGGTCTCAGGGTCTAAGAGGCAACAGTGAACACGTAACGCTACTAACATTGGAGCAAATTGTTTTACCAATCAGTCAAAAAGTGTTTACTGAGAAAAGGAGGAAAGCACTGTGCTGAGTGATGACAAATATTGTCATAATTCAGCAGCAGCTAGGCGACACAGCAAATAAAGCACCAGGCCTGGAGGAAAGAAGACCAGAGTTCAAGTCTGGTAAGCTCCGTGACCTTGGACAAAAATAGGGATGATAATAGCACCTAGCTCCCAGGGTTGAGAGGAAGACTGAATTTGGTAATTAGGCACATAGCAAGCATTATCTAACTGTTAATTATTGAGTCATTTGATTCTCATAACCACCCTGGGAGGTATTTGCTATCTTAAGTCCCATTTTACAGATGAGGAAAATTGAAGGTGAGGGGATAAGCTGGAAGCTTATTCCAACCATAAGGCAGCAAGAGAAATAATGTTAATCCCAGGCATCAGCTAGTAATCCAATTTTCCTAGAGCATGGAGGGTGTGAACCTCCCCCTCCAAAGAATGTAAACTCTTCAAGGGTAAGGATCTCCTACTTTTGGTTTTGTACCCCCAATACTCCCATACTACTTGGCACATACTAAACACTTAATAAATGCTGGTTTATTGATTGATTATAGAAAAGAAGAAGGAAATGGAGAAAGAAGAAGAGAGAAGGAAGAAAGGAAAAAGAAGGGAAAGAAGAAGAGAAAAAGGAGAAGAGAAATGGGAAGAGGAGGATTAAGAAGGGGAAAGGGAGAAGGAAAAAAGAGGAAGTAGATGAAGAGGAGGAGGAAAGAGATGAGAAGGATAGCAGCATTTCAGAAGCAAAAACAAGGCAGAAGCCCATCGATTGAAGAATAAATAAATCATGGTACCCATGAATATAATGGCATATTACTCGTGCTTGAAGAAACAAGGAGTATGATGAATACAGAGAAACATGGGAAGATTTCCATTAGCTGGTGCAAAATGACATGATCAGAGGAGAGAAAGCAATATGCAGAGTGATCACAACCATGTAAATGGAAAGAACCACCACAAAACAATTGAAAATGAAAGTTGTAAAATTACAAAGAACAAGCCTAGCTCTAAAAAAGACACATAAGAAGATTTCTCCCTCTGTTCCCTTGCAGAAGGGGGAGGTTCATGGTTTCAGAGCATTTTAGGTATTTCTAGATTTTTTTTTTCAATGTATTGATCAATTTTGTCAATATTTTTCCTCTTCTTCCTCTTTTGCTTTGCAAGTCAAGTCTACAAGCATTTAAGGACTTAACGATGTGCCAGACACTGAGACAAGTCCTAGGAATTCAAACATAAGCAGAAAGATAGTCCCTGCCCACAAGGAGCTTATTATTTTTGTTCTTCATTATTGAAGAGGACCATGACATCAGGAAAGTGATGCCGTGACTTGCAAGTGAATTGGATTTAAGTGAGGGAGGACTATGCAAAGTCACCAGCCTCACTTTTTCCTCTGGAGTCATCTGGGTCCAGTGGCCAGATATCACAAGAAGCTTACGGTCTAATGGGAAAAAGATACATAAGAGGAAGCTGAAAGAGTAGGAAAGGAAGGGAAGGTAACTGGTAGGTCACGAAAAAGAAAATCCGGAGAGTGGGCAGTGAAGCTTAGAGAGGGATGAAGACGTAGCTGGCTTAGGCATTTTCTTTAGAGATTCTGGGATAAACTACCCAATCAGAGGTAGGGGTCACAGGAATGCTCCATACTTCCAGTGTGAAAAGTCAGCGGTGGGGTGAACTTCCAGGGTGAGGGAACTTCTACAGTGTCATAGAAAAAGTCCAAAGAATCATGAGGGCAGCCTGAGAAGGATTTTTTTTTTCTATAAATGAAATTTCTTTGTCTTTTAGGGAGTTTTTGCTTTTTGGAGAGGGGAAGGTAGGGCAATTGGGGTTAAGTGACTTGCTCAAGGTGACATGGCTAGTTTTGTGTTAAGTGTCTGAGGCTGCATTTGAACTCAGGTCTTCCTGATTCCAGGACCTGTGCTCTATTCACTGTGCCACCTAGCCACCCCAATAAATGAAATTATTTTTTTAAATAGCATAGTCCTTTGGGAGAAGGAAGGATATTCAGGGGAAGGCAAAATTTAATCAATGTAGAAACAAAAGGTATCAATAAAATATTCTTTAAAGAGAGGAGGAGGAAGAAAAGGAAGAAGAAGAGGAAGAAGAGTGAAAAGGGAAGAAGAGGAAAATGGAAGTAGAAGGATATGTTGTACCTAGTAAAAGTAAAAACCATTTTTTCTTAATTCCCCAGCATTCCCTGTTACTTTTTTTATTTCCATTCTAATGCAAGATCATCAGCTGAGCATCTCAGCACCAACATAAAAATGTATTGCCCCATAGAGAGAAATATGAATAGCATGATATGTTTACTGTGCAAGTGTATTTAATTAAGCCATAATGTTAACTAGGCTCATTAAAATTAGCTTGCACACTCCTCCATTCTCTCCTTAGGAGCTTTTCTTGGGAAGATAAATGTGTGTGCTGGGAAAGGGGGGAGGAGGGACTTCTAACCATGGGCTCCCTCCTCCACTGCCCCCTTCTCTCATGCTGACAACACTTTATCCATCATAGGGGAACCAAAAATCATTCTTTCTGGGAAGATGCCAGCACTTCTGGGCTGCCTCCAGCCCCAGCTCACATCTCCTCACATATTGTTTCTCTGAGGTGTGTAAAATGTTTGGGGGCAAAGTGGAATTGAGAGCAATTTCCTAACATTCGTTTTGGAGGGCAATTTTGGCCAACATTATTGAACTGATATGAAGTTACTCCTTTAGCCCGCTGGGATCGGTGCCCCCTTTCAATTCTAAACCTGAACAAAAGGCAGTTTTCATCAAAGAGAAAAAAAAAACACTTCTATCTTTTGGGGGAGAAACCATGCAAATGAATGAAAAATCCTAATATGATTCATCTTTTAGATAGATGGTTATGGTTGCCTGGGGAGTTTTTTTCCTCTGGCAAGAAAAGACCTGTTTCTGCTTTAGATCTTGAAGATTAACCTAAAAATATTCTGACCTGACATTCCATTGCACTGGCATGGCTCGGGAAAGGAAATCCATCAAAAAATATATCCCCCTACCTCAGTCCCTCAATCTCATTGGAATTGAGATCAATGTCAAAGCCAAGGCAAGCATGTCATCTCTGCTGGCAGGTATGGCGGTAGGGAAACTCAAGTAGGCAGCAACCCCACTGACATCTTCAGGTGTTGTTTACATGTGCTCACAAGCGAGTTGTCAAGGTAAAGCAGAAGGTACTAGCACGAAACAGACCCCAATGAGAAGGGAAGCCAGGGAGAAAATCAGCAGCCAATTCATGGCTTGGCACTTAAGCTCCTGTTTCTGATTCAGCTACCTGGCACCAGACCAGCCGCCTTCTCCAAAGGAAAACATAAAAAATCAACATGGAAGGCCATCTCTTTCTCTTTCTTTCATGCTCAATGCCAAAAAGACATTCCTGCTGCTGTCCTAATTGGAGGAACATGGTTGTCAGGGTCCCCTGACTTCTGACTGCCAAAGTCTCCTGGATGCTGATGCAGATACGCCCTCAGGGCAAGAGATTAGCTTGTCCTGAACTTTCTCAGGGTCACAGACACTATTTATTCCATGGTATTGCTGAAAGAATCCTGAATTTGAAGTCAAAAAAAAAAACTTCCATCTGTAGTCCAGTTCTTGCATTTATCTTTCATTTGTATGACCCTGGGCAAGTCATTTCTCCACTATAATATGAATGGGTCATCCTAGAGAGTCTCTACAATCTCTTTCAGCATGAAACTCTGTGATCTTAGGTCTTTCCATCATAATTTAGCCCTCAGGATTGGATATAGTGAATGTCAAGCACTCACACACACACACACACACACACACACACACACACACACACACACACACACACACACACTGGCTTCAGATTAGCAGGAGATTACGTGACCCAGTCATCACCACAAACTTCCCCTAGCTCCTTCCTCCTGTAATTGTTCATTACAATCTCTGTCAATGAACCAGGGAATAACCTTGTCTGTGAGTCCCCAGTAGCAGTCACTGTTTGCTTTCTTTACACATCAGATGCCTTGGCTGAGAGCTGAGGAACCTGTGGCCTTGAGGCCACATGTGGCCATCTCAATCTCCAAGTACTGCACTTTGACTGAATCCAAACTTCACAGAACAAATCTCTATAATAAAAGCCAAGCCAAGGCTTAGCTACCAAAGCCTCAAGCTAGAATGCCAATACAATCAGCAAGCCTGAATAAACCGAGCTGCTTTCAGTAGCCCCTGAACATTGGATGCCCTGAAGGGCAGCCCCCAACCTAGCAAAGGGCACAGCCCTACCTAGGCTCTCTCCCATCTCCAAGTCCTCCTATGATGCTACATTTCCATTATATCATCTGGAGCCCTTAATAAGAGAGTCTCTGAAAAAGGCAAACAGCTTGACAGAGAGTCAGATGGACCATAAGGAGTGGCTCTTGTAAACCAAGCAACCATCTGATACCCCACCAAAATGGATCCCCATGCCCTCAACTCTAATCAGCTCCTTGATCAACGGGAATTTCCCAGACCTAGAGTCAGCAAGTTTACACCTCTTGCTTTCCTAATCCCAGGAGACTAGGGGTTCCTGTCAAGCTCTACTAAGTGCCATAAGGAATCTGAGAACAGTTCAGACTACCAAAAGGGTAAGCATCTTTCCATTGCTGAACTAGAAACAGCCATAGAAACATTCCCAAAATAGGAAAGGTTCCAATACAAGCAAGAATCTTTCAGAGGCATCCTTGGTTTGAATCAAGCTACAGATAAGAGAAAGTATTGTAAAAAAAAAAAAATCCATGCCAATTAGCAAGCCCCACATGCCCAATTACACTTCTCATGGATTATTGGTTCTGCCAAATCTGGCCCCATCCAACTGTTGTTGAATATCTCCAGCCATCTTCTACATGTGCAGACAGTCTGCAAAGTTGCCCCTCTTCTCTCTCCATGGCTTGGGCTACTTTGCGTGAAAGTGCTTTTTATAGGGAAACAACTTCTGAAAGAAATTTCACTCCAAATCCTTCCATAGCGGTTATTTTATGTGAGAGTGGAGTTTGTTTTTGCAAGGTCCTTGAGAATAGGAACTGTTCTGCTTTTCTTTGTTTCCTCGAGGCCTAGCACTGTGCCTGGCACATAGGAAATAAAAGAATGATTGATTGACTTTTGGGGAGAGAGGGGAGTTTTGTTTTGAGACTGGCTCTCCCTATGTGACTGAAGCTAGAAATACAGCATCCACTCATGGCCCAATGCTACTTCCCACCTTCGTCAATGGTGCCTTAGACATACTTCAGGATGGATTTTTGATTCCCTCAATTTGAGGTTCTTTCTAACATGTTTAACCTGGGGTTTCCAGCCTGATGCATTTATATTAGATTCATTGGGGTGAGAACCTCATTAGACCTCATTGGTGGTGAGAATGGTTACTTGATGCTGTGCATCTACATGAAAAGAGGTGCTATGACAACTTGGAGAAAGAGAGGTATTCTTTTTGCTGCTTTCTTTTTGTTTCTCTTTGGGGAGAAATCTGGGGGAAAAGACAGAGATAAGTACAGAAAGAGACAGACAAAGATAGAGACAAAGACAGAATTATAGAAACAGAAAGAAAAGACTTTAAGAAGTATCAGATACATAAAGAAGCTAGGACCTCAACATGTCCCTGCTTACTAGTTTGCCATCATAGAGATTTGGGGAAATATCCCCTTGGGCGAGAAAGGGGATTCTCTCTTTAGGTTGAACATAAATATCTCACTCCCAGTGGGAGAGCTAATTCACCCGGTGTGCTGTCTGATATTCTGCTTTTTCCATTATCTACTAACATAAGGGGCTTTGCTGACTATTCACTGTCTGTGATGGTCTTTTGTGTAACTAGCATTCAGCTACACAAAGCCTGCAAATATAAACTTTCAGCACCCCTTCCTTTCATTTTTAATGCATTTAAAGGACAATGACAAGGGAAGCAGCTTGAAACTTTAGAAAAAAAGTTCCTCACAGACTAGCAATATTTAGGAAAGATGGATATTGCTCTAGTCTTGCCCCCGTATCTCTGAGGAGAGGAGAGTGGCTAGCCTCAGGGTCATCTCCTGTTCCTCTCCACACAGCAATCAAAAGTTTGCTGAGGTATAGGAGTGGTCAATATTCCAGAGCTATCCACCCCTCTCCATGAGCCATATTCAGACAATCTGTGTAAACACACACCTAGCCTACATAGGCACAGATACACTTTACATGTGAAAATTACAACCCATCCATGACTCCCTTTCTTAGGACCGTCATCCATGGCCTTCTGGAAATAAACACCTAAAAGTCTGCATAATGTGCTAGGGACCTGTCCTTTCCAACAGAGCCCAGACACCAATGCTGTCCCTACTCTTTCATCACAGGATCCTAGCTTCGGAACTAGAAGACATCATACAAGATCATCTAATAAGTGCTTAATAAATGTGTGCCCACTTATCCAATAATCTCATTTCACAGATGAGGAAACAGCCCCAAGGACGTGAAGTAACCTACAGGATCATAGCTCTAGAACCAGAAGTGACTTCAGAGACCATTTAGCAATAAGAGCTTACTGTGTGCCAGGCATGGTGCTGAGTGATTTACAATTATTATTTCATTTGATCTTCACAACCTGAGAGATCTTCAAAACCTTACTATCCCCATTTTATAGAAGAGGAACCTGAGGCAAACACAGGTTAAGTGACTTGGCCAAGGTCACACTGCTAAGAAGTAGCAGAATTAAGATTGAAATCCAAGTCCCCTGGCTCTAAATCTAGCACTTTTTCTAATGCTTCACATTCTTCCCCTTGGATCCCTTGTTTTTGGTCTATGATCAGCAAATCTTCTTGGTTTTCCATTTACAAATTCCTCTGATGAATGCCTTGCTAGTTGATGCAGTGGATAGAGCACTGGACTTGGGATTGGGAAGACACGAATTCAAATCCTGCCTGAGACTCTTACTAACTGTATGACTCTAGATAAGTCACTTAACCCCTCTCAGACTCAGTTTCCTCATCTATAAAATGGAGATAACAAAGCGTCTACTTCTCAGGATTATTGTGAGCTCAAGTGGAATCATATATGTCAAGTGTTTTGCAAACCTCAAAGCTCTATATAAATGTTATCATTGCTCTTAGACCACTTCCCCTGCACAGCCTCTCATTTGCAATGTGTCATGATCTGTTCCTGCCCATCTCACACTTCTACTCTGTTCTTTGGGTGAGAACTCCCATCTCAATTCTTCTGGGGCTTTGGCATTCCACAAGGCAGAACTATAGACCATCACCAGAAGAACATCACGTTAGAAAGAGGCACCTTTGTCCCAATGTTTATCAGGTGCCTGACACTTTGGGATGGAAATGGACTGTGATTCTACTCATTTCTGGGGCTCCCCATGAGAAAACACTCTAGAAGGCAGATTTGCTCCAACACAACAACTTTTACTCCGAGAGAGCTACTTCAGACCCTGAGGGTTTAAGCAACTTAGCCAGGATCACACAATTACTGAATAACAGAAGCAGATTTTGAACACAGGTCTTCCTGACCCGGATAGACTGTCTATCCATTACACTATGCTGTCTCTCGACTTATACATCTAAGGATAAGAAGCAGACCTATGATTTCATTAGTATAAGGACCTCCTGAGTGAGGAAGGACCCCTTTACAAATGCACAGCAACATCTGTTTTGAAACCAACAGTAGGAGATTGGTTCCAGATGGGTTCCAGAGGCCCTCCTTGCTGAGGGCTACAACCCTGTACATGTTAGAAGCAGGATTTGAATCCATGTGTTCTTGACATAAAGGCCACTTCCTTTTTCATTTCATCATGCTGCCCTTCTTTAAAAATCTATGGAATTAAATACTCCCAGCCCCAGTGTCAAGGAGAAGACCTGACAAAACCATACTCACTGAAAGACCAACTATTAAATATGTTCTCCTCACATGTCATTAGGTTGCTGGTCCTCCCCAAGCTGTTACTCCCCCCTCCCTTATCCTTTTTCTTATATAGATGATAGACAGACCAACAGACAGATAGATAGATAGATGGATAGAATGACTGGAGCGAGAGAGAGAGAGAGAGAGAGAGAGAGAGAGAGAGAGAGAGAGAGAGAGAAAGAGAGAGAGAAAGAGAGAGAGAGAGAGATTTTGTATTTCCTTATATGTGTCCATGCCATAATCCCTCCATAGAACGTAAGCCCCTTGAGGGTAAGAACTGTTTCATTTTTCTCTTTGTGTTACCAGTGGCTGGCGCGGTGGTGGGTAGTTAAAAAATGCTTATTGATTGATTGACTGATTGATTCAAAGATTAGGTAATGAAAAGTTTCAGAATTTATCAAAAAGGAATGACTCTCTCATGGTAAAATTCCTGGCCCTATGTCATCTGAGTAGGAAGAATATTTGGAGAAGCTCTTGGGGTCCATTCAATCATACTCAAATGAGCTACCATATGTGAATCGAACAAGCATGAATTACACACTTCCTAGACGAAACCACTTCAAAGACTAAAATGCCATGCAGATATAACTATGGAGGTCGGCATTGTTCTCCTTCTGTTGAAAATAAAGACCTTCCCTTTGGGAAAATTCCTGCCTTAAGTGGGAAAGTCCTAGTACCTGGACTACATGGTCTTCCACAGCTCTGACTTCTCATGCAGCTCCTCCCTTATTAAATTCAAACTCTGGAAGCTGTTGCTCAAAGCTCTTCATAATCTAACCACAATCTCTCTCTCCTCTCTCTCTCTCTCTCTCTCTCTCTCTCTCTCTCTCTCTTACTCTCTCTCTCTCTCTCTC
>CM053584.1:377177551-377198625 GCA_028627135.1 Pseudochirops cupreus
CACACACACACACACATTTTACAGATGAGTAAACTGAATCTCAGGGAAGTTAAATCTAATACAATGAAAAAATGACTGCATTTGGAGTCAAAGGACCTGGATAAAGATTAAACCTGAGTTAGCCCTATCAAGCCCTCGGACTCTTGAATTTGTGGGTCACTTGGAGATATCCTTAACCTTTTTTTTTAACTCACAAGGGTTTTAATTAAAAAAGATAAAGGCACATTAAATCAGACCTAAACTTCCAGCTAATTTTAAATATGCACTAATAAAAAAATAATAAGGCCTTATAACCTACCAAATGTGCATTACCTTTTGTGTTTCTTTAATGATTTCGAAAAGGTGAATCTCTGCTGGGTGGCAGACTGGTTCAGCTCAGATCGTCTCTGAGCACCACTGCAGACTGAGCACCTCGTCAAGAGAACTAATTAGCTTGACCTTCTGTTTGCCCAATCATGAGGGCACCATCTGAAATTTTTCTGTCCCTCTCAGAGCCTGCCCACCAAGAACTGACTTTCTATTCATGTGAACCAATTAAAAAACAGACAACATGACGGAGACTTGAGTCCCTGAGTCCAACTATGACTGATGAGGCCTGAAAGGCTCCCATTTCCTCCTGGAGCTTTCCTTCTTCAGCCAGCTGAAATGATAATAAAGCAAAGTAACCAACCTATATGTCTGATGGCCCTTGTCCCTACTTCCCTCCCAGCATCTTCCACTCCAAACCGGACATTTTCAAGGTTGATTTTTCTTGTTGTTATTTTCTGGCTGGCTCAAAGGCCTTGAGGGGCCTTGTTGATTAGTTTCTGACTGAACCAGAAATAGAATTTCTGGTCTTCTGGACTCAAGGATGGAATTGAAAACTTCTCTGAAATGAGAAACTTGGGGGCGAGAGAAAGGAACCACTTGGAAGCCCTGCATGGGAACTAATGAGATGATAAAAACAGATGAAAGCCTGAGTCCTAAAACTCAATCCCAGGAACTTTAGGAACAGGATTTTGAATCTTGAAAGTTTTACCCCAAAATCATAAATTTTGGCTCATTTTGCCCCTTAACAACCTTTCTAGATATCTAGATATCTCCCCAGTTCCCATGCAACATTCAAGGTAACGGTACATACTGAGGGTATTTCTGTACTGTATCCACCCCACCCCCCAAACAATTCTAACATTTGCTACTTTTTCTGCACAACCCTGGGCCAGAAACTTAACCTCTCTGGGCCTCAGTTTCCTCAATTCTAAGGGCATTGGACTGACCTCTGAGACTCCACTCACCCCTAAACCTCTGATTCTATGACTTTGTAGGGACATACAGGTTTCATGCCACAGAAAACATAGCAAAAGGACTCACAGTCATTCATAAACAGTTGGTCCAGGGTTATTTCCCTTTCTAGTGGCTCCCATCTTTCACCCCATTGACCTACTCAAGCCTCTCTCTAGTCTTATAGAACTCATCTAAAGACTTTGACTCTCCTTGGAAAGAAAATGAACTTAAGGTTGTTAGCTCACATCTCCTTGGCTGGCTCCTAATGAGACAGATCACTGGACCTGGAGTCAGGAAGACCTGAGTTCAAATTCAGCCTCAGATACTAGTTGTAAGATTCTTGACAAATCACGTGACTCTTGTCAGCCCCAGTTTTCTCATCTCTAAAATGGGGATAATACCATCCATATCCCAGGTGGGTGGCACTTCATAAAAGCTAGATATAATCATTGTTATTATAATTATTATGACAAACAAATGCCATTTTCATCCCCAGGGACTTCTATAGGTCTCTAGCATTATAGAGCTACTACCCTAAGGATTTGAGCTCTCCTCAGGAAGAAAATGAATTTGAAATCACTAGAGACAATTGATCCCATCTGAAGAATCCAGAGAAGTAATGGAGGCCAAAGTCAGATTTAGTCCTCCACATTGTGGCTCAGTCCCTTGCTGCTCCTCCAGTCCTAAAATTGTGAGTGACCCTCTTGAAGAAAACTGAGGTCTGAGAACTTCCACGAGTCAGCCACATTGTGCCCATTTCCACAGGTGCCATCCCTGGGCCAAGAGGTTCTGCCAATGCCAATCCACCTCTTAGATCAGTCCAGGGATTTTTTGCTCCTCTAGCAATACCCCTGGTTGCTGCCACTGCTCAGGCTGCATCTGTTTCTCCACGGCTACCTACCATCTCTAGGGCTATTGAGAGGCACTAGTCAGTCCTTGTGGAGTTGTGTCTACATGATGCTTTCATTCCACAGGGATAGAAGTCTATTCTCAAAGTTCTGATGGAGGGGCTAAGTTGGAAGGGATCTATCTCAAAGGTCACCTACTGTCCCAAGCTGAACAGGAAAGCCTCCTATGAAGCATCTGCTTGGCTGCCTCCAGGAACTTACCACCTTAAGAGGCAGTCCATCTCATACTGTTAGGGCTTACTGTGAACCATTTCTTCTTTATTTTGAGTGGAAATTTTTCTCTCTACAATGGATTTCTGTTGGTTCTAGATCTTCCCTCTGAGGACCATCATCATGGCATAATGAATAGAATTATGGAATTAGAATTATGAAGAACTGGATTCAAATTCTGCCTTGGACACTTACTAGCTGTGCGACTCTGGCCAAGTCACTTAACCTACCAATGACTCAGTGTCTTTATCTGTCAAATGAAGGGGCTAGACTTCATGACCACTCAGGTCACTTCTGGGTCTAAAAATAAGATCCTGTGTTCCCCTTTCTGATCCCTGTCATGTATAGGAGCTCAGCATTATAAGATAAGAGCTGGAAGAGTTCTTAAGAGTTCACTCTGTCCAACCCAACTCATTGGTTCATTTGACTGATTACGAATTGGGGTTGGAGGAAAGGAAATGACTTCTCAATGCTAAGGTGTTAAATAACAGCTCATGGATTGGAACGAAGGTCTTCTGACTTCTAATCCAGCCTCCAGCCTCCATGTCATACTGGTTACACCATACAGCTTTGTCTGCTATAAAAGTGCGAGTGTCTTGAAAGGATGATGCATTAAATTACTATTGGTCTTTGATACTATAATATGAATTGGAGGTGAGTCTTTTATTTTTGTTTGGCAGGGGGATAGTGGGGAATGATAGGTAGGGAAGATTTGGATGAAATGTGGGAATCTAGAGGAAAATCTCAGCAGGGTCCATAGCTATCTTTCTATGTAGTGACTGTCCAACCTGGTCTTGTTTCTAGTTCATCTCTCACATTCAGCTTCTCTCCACTTGGGTACCACTTAGATTCGGGTCCTCATCACCTCTCCCATGGATTGTTACAATACCTTCAAAATTAGTCTCCCTGCTTCACATCCCTCTCTTCTTCAGCCTATTTTCCACTCAGCTGCTAAAATAATTTTTCTAAGGTACACTTCTGACCACATCACCTCCCCCATTCAGGAAGATTCTATCACTTCCTAATTACCTCTAGGATAAAATATAGATTTGTGTTCGATGTATAAAACCCTTCCCAGTATGACTCCTGCTTACCTTTCCAGACCTGTTTCATAATATTCTCCTTCATACACTCTATATGCCAGAAAAATTGACTTATTATTTTCCAAACTCAACATTTAATATCCCACCTCTGTGCCTTTGCCCTGCTTCCTTGGCTGCTTTCCCTCCTCATCTCCATCTCTTGGAATTACTATCTTCCTTTAAGGCTTAGCTTGGGTTCTCTTTCCTATGCATAGCCTGCAATCCTCAAAGAGATGTTAAACAAAATTCTTTGGAGTTCTTTCTGAGCAATATTTCTGTCACTTTTAAAAGATGTATTTGTAGCAGCAACCACACTGGCATACCCAAGATGGCTGCTAGCACAGGTTCTTAGATCTGCTTTACTAGGAAAGAGGTGAAGGAGTCAGCAATCTTTTTAATTACATTCATTAGTTCAGGGGAAAAGTCAGCACCCTGAAATTCAGAGAAAATCCAGACAAAGGAAATAGAAAAAATACAAGCAGAGAAATAAAGACCAACAGACAGGGCTTCTGTCTGAGAAATTAGCACAGAGCAGCAGACAGATCCAACTGTTTGACCAAAGCAATATATGCATAGTTACCAGAGAGAGAAGCACTAACCTCTGAATTTTTCAAAACTGAGGGGTGGGGGAGGGATTCTTAATGGCTACCCAGAGTCTCATCTGGTCAAATCACAAGAACACTCTTCCAATAAGTGAGCTCTGAAACAAAATGGTAACCTCAGAGTATTTAGATCCTTTTTAGAGCCAGAGAGCATCACAACCCTCGAGAATCAGTGCCAAATTAGAAATTAACAAAAGGTGTGAAAGCCTTCCTGCAAGCAAGCTTCCCTTAATGGGCTCCAGACGAGGCTTATTAATGAAAGGGGAACATCTTAAATCACATTAACATTACAGTGTTCCTGTCCTGACCTCTCTTTCATGGTGAGGTTTAGGTCTTTCTAAACAGATGGAAGAACTGCCTTCCCAGGCTTATCTTCTTGTACATTCTCTAACCTAATACACACTTTGGGGAGGGAAGGTAAGGAGAGGAGCAATTTTTGGCAAAGCCCACACTCATCACACTCTGCATAGCCAGGCTCTTCTGCTACAGGGAACAAGCTGGGGCCAGAAACTTTGCCAATAGCTCAGAGCACAGATTTCAATCCTACAAATCTGACAGTGCTTCAATTTTCCTAACTCCATGTCCACTGGTCTGAGATGTCCTATCTCTTTCCAGATCATGATACTCTTCTTTGCTCCTTTATCCACCTTTTTTCCTCCTTCTCCCACTCCCCTCTCTCTTCCTTTCATCTCTCTACCTTAATCTGTCTCTCCCTGTCTGTCTCTTTTCTCTGTTTCTGTTTCTCCTCACCTTTCTCTCTGTCTATACGTATGCTAGCTATGGTGGTTTGCTATGCATATTTGAGTCTTGAAACAGCCATGTGACATAGAAACAATTATTATCCACATTTTACAGATGAGGAAACCAAGGCAGAGAAAGCATTGGATGTCTTGTCCAGAATCATACCACAGCCATTAAGTATCTGAAACAGGATCTGAACTCAGCTCTTCTTGTCTCCATGATCAGAATTCTCTCACCCTACAACAGCAAGCTATGTCAAGCAGGGAGACCCTTCTCTCTCTCTGGATCCCCAGTGGCCTGCCCCTTCACTGGCAACCCAAATTAACTACTGCCAAGAGAGGGTGACTATGTTGTTGCAAGTGGTAGGTGTTAGACATAAACCCAGAATACCTGAGCTGGAAGGAACCTGAGAGATCACCTAGCCTAAGCTGACATCTTAAACAGAAGTGATTTGCCCAAGGTCACAGCATCCATAAGTAGCAGACTCAGGCCTAAAAGTGAGGTCTTCTTTCAGGTGGGAGAACAGAGCCATTCCAGGCTTTTGGGCCATATTTTTTCCTACTTTGGACACTGGACGTGGAATTTCATCAGTCTAAGGAACTTTTGGATGGGGAACTCCCTCTCTTTGTATAGTTTGACACTTTGTTAGCAGTACACACACACACACACACACACACACACACACACACGGATATATGGATATGTATGTATATGTATATCCTTAGAGAGTCGCCTAGACCACAGAGAGATGAAATAATTTACCCAGGGTTCCTCAGTCAATATATGTCAGAAGCATGAAACTCAAGTCCTTTTGGAGGCCACATTAGTGGTCTTAAGTCCTCTTAATCTGCCACATCCCAATGTCTCTCCTCCTAGATTTCTGAGAGAGAGAGAGGTGAGGGAAGAAGGGAGAGACAGACAAATATGAGAACAAAAGATAGAAAGAGAAAGAGAGAGAGAGAGAAGCATCCACAACCTCAGACAACAGTGACTTCACCTTGAAAGTTAGCTGACATCATTAGCACATGACGCAGGTCAGGGAAGCATGACAAGGACAGCTGTCAGTTAAGCCGGCCCCCGACTATTTCCTCCCCCTCTCCAGGAGGTTTTACACTTCACCTAATCAGAACAGACAGCCTCGGTGTTTGGACCAGTGAGCTGCTGGGCTGACATCTGTTTGCTCTGCTTCCACAGTGAGATGGCATTAACAGAAGAGAGACTGGGACAGAAGGCGCCCTCCCCAAATATTAACACAGCATTTTAAAATCGCAGAATGATTACCAAGTATTTTGTCAGAGTTGTGCCCAAAAGGATGTGTAGAAGTCACATGTTTTATTTAACAGGAAAGCAAAGGTCTTTGTTCAGGACCTCCTCTGAACAGAGCAGGGTTGTGAGAATATTCCAGTGCATACAAAGACTTACAGGTAGGATCCATCCCTGTCCTCAGGGAGCTTCCTTCTGGAATCACAGACTCAGAATGGAAGGCTTAGAAGAAAACTCAAAAGGCATTTGGTCTAGCTCACACCTGAACAAGAATCCTCCCTTCAGCCTCCCTGACAAAGTGGTATTCTAGCCATTACTTGAAGACCTGCAGAGTTGGAGAGCTCACTACCTCCCCAAGCAGCCCATTTCATTTGTGGATAGATCTAGTTATAAGGAAGCTTTTCCCTGACATCAAACCTACATTATTCTCTTTACCGCCTCCTAGATCTGTCCTTCAGTCAGATGGAACAAATCTAATTATTATTCTAAATTATACCTCTCTGAAGTCCCTGGTGGTCCTGTGACCCAAAGATCCCAAAGAGGCTTGAAATGGCCCTGAGTAGTCATCCCAGTCAAACCTACGTTGGGGAAACTGAGGCCCAGAAAGACTGATTAACTTGCCCAAAGTCACATAAGAAGTAAATAGCAGAAGCAGGGTCCATTGTAGCTTCACTCCTGTGGTAAAAGAAAGTGAGACTTGAGCTTATGCACAGAAGATGGAGGCAGCTGGATACAGTGGGTACAGAATGGAACTGGAAGTCAGGTCAGTCTGAGTACACATCCTCCCTCTGGCATACACTGGCTCCAGGACCCTGGACAACTCCTTTAGCTTCTCCAGCCTTGATTTCCCCATCTGTCAAATGAGGATATTAGTGTCTACCTCCAAGATTCCTGTAAAAGTCAAGCAATATCATATGTATAAGGCATTCTGGAAATCTTAACACTCTATAGACATGCACACGGTTGTTATTAAGAAACATCAACCTCCTTCTCATTGGCTATTGACAATTGGAGAACTTTCTGAGTGAAAGTGACTGCTCACAGTTTTCCTCACAGCAATCCTTCAAGTTAGGTGGTACAGAGCTTGTTAGTCCCATTTTACAGATGAAACTCATAAAAATTAAGGAACTTTGGGGAGGGGGCTGTCATCAAGTATTTGAAGGTTAAATAGAGAAGGGATGAAATTTGTTCTGTTTGGTCACAGAGGGCAAAACCAGCAACAATCGGGGAGAGGTCGGGGAAGAGCTAAAAAGAGACCAATAAGAAAAACATTCCTCACCACAAGAGCTGTCCAGAAGTGTAAGGAGCTGCCTCTGAGGGGGAGTGCTCCCCTCGGAGGAAATCTACAGAAACTGGATGCCGTCTTGTTGGTTGATGGCTCAAGCCAGATCCACTGACATCCCTTGGAACTCTTGAATTCTGTGAGTCTGTGCCCTGGGGTCACTATTTCATTTAGCTCTTGCCCTGAGTGAGAGGGTGCTCCGGCTGTATAGAAAACCAAACTTGGAGTCAGGAAGACCTAAGTTAAAATTCTACCTCAGGCCTTTACTAGCTGTGTGATCCTGGGTAAGTCACCTGCCTTCTCTTAGTCCCCTTAGTCTAATTTACAAAGAGTTGACCTAGTGCTTTGATTTCTCCATTACTGCTAGGCATTTTCAAGCGATTTCAAGTCAAAACCACTCAGTCCAATTCAAATCAATTCAGCAGTTATTTTAAGTACTTGTTATGTGTTCGTCTCAAAGGTAGAGGTGAACAGGCTAAAATAAGGTCGGACTTTCCCTTAAGGAGCTGACATTCTTGCATAGATACAGCTGAATCCCACAGCCCAAGACTCCAAGCCCAGCATCTTTTATACTGCTTCTGACCAAGCAGACAGCCCATTAGGACCATCAAACCTACCCATCGAGGATTCCCACCTTTGGGAGGGCACAGTGCCTGCCATCGAAATGTTTGTTGAATGTAATTGAATCGAATTCACACCAGATGGGCGTGGGACACCATCTCCCTGTCTGGCTCCAGCTTCAGTTCTGGGCCAGTCATAATAGACTGGCAATAACTTGAGGACTGGGAACAACAGATAGAGACAAGGAATATCATATGTAAATTAACACCTGACATCCTCCGACTCTTGGATGATCAAGCATTCTGTTCTGAAGTTCTCCCCTCCTGCTTGGGCTGATTCCTGGGCTCATTTCCTGAAACCTTCTCAAGTTTCCAGAGAGAAGCTGGAAGGAGAAGGTGTGAACACTCCTACTCACCCCCACCCTCTGGAGGTATGAGATTCAGGATCTCCTTAATAAAGTTCAATGAGCAGCAGTGTTAACTTCTACTACCAGTGTTAACATATTGCAACTAAAGGGGGCATTGTTAGTATGGGCAGCTAGATAGAGAGCTAGGATTGGAATCAGGAAGACGCATGTGAGGAAGACTCATCTTCATGAGTTCAAGTCCAGCCTCAAATACTTACTAGCTGTGTGACCTTAGGCAAGTCATTAAACCCAGTTTCCTCATCTGTCAAATGAGCTGGAGAAGGAAATAGCAAACTACTCCAGTATCTTTGCCAAGAAAACCCCAAATGGGGTTGGGAAGAGTCAGACACAACTAAAAAAAAAAAGACTGAACTGAGCTGATTGTTAGTATAGAGAGGAAAGTGCTAGCTCTGAAGTTAAAGGAACAGGGTACAAATCCTGCCATGACCACTTACTGCCAGTCTATGTAAGCCTGGTTTTATTGGCTATAAAATGAAGAATTGGGGCTAGAATTCCTGCCACGATCCTTTCCAGCTCCAAATCTGTGACCCTGAGATTAATTGAACTGCATCCCAGCCTCCATATACTACGGATAATCACCCCCCTTTATGCATCAGCTTGATGCCTCAGTGGACCCTGCGTCAGGAAGACCTGAGTTCAAACCCCAGCTCAGACACTAGCTGCCTGGCCCTGGGCAAGTCACTTAACTTCTGCCTGTCTCAGCTTCCTCATCTGCAATATAGGGATGATAATAATAGCACCTACTACCCAGAGTGGTTATGAAGGTATCATATCTGTAGACATTAAAGTGCTCTATAAATGCTATGGTTATGCATGGAATCCTGGGACAAAAGCACTGATTAAAATGTTAAACAGCAAAAGTCCTCTCACGGGACCATAGATGTAGAGCTAGTAGGGACGTTGGAGAACTTCTGGACCAGTACCCCCACCACCCATTTTACAGATGCAGAAACTGAGTCCAGGAAGACTGACTTGCCCAAGGTAAGTAAGTAGCAGGTGTGGGATTTGAACCTGGGTCCACTGATCCCAAGCCCAGCAGCATTTCCAATGTGTCATGTCTCACCTCCTGTTCTCCTCAAGCAGACAATACATGAGAGCCATGAAATCCACCCAGCACAGCCTCCCACCTTTGGGATGATCCCTCTCTGAGGTAGAAAGGATGGACCAGATTCCTGGGGACCCTTCTTACAGTGACCCCACCTACCCACACATTCTATGTCTCTGAGCCTGAGCCCAAAATCCATAGAATAACCTGAGGGGGGGGAGGAGGAGGAAGAGGAAGAGGGGGAAGGGGAGGAAGAAGAAAAGGAGGAGGGGACCGAGAGGGAATGAGGAAGAGGAGGAAGGAAAAGAGGGGGACAAGGAAGGGCCAAGGAGGGAAAGCCAAGACCCAGATACTTTTATGGCAAATCACAGAGCATAACTGTCACATTTCATTGTTCCCAGGGCATTCAGAAGTCCCCACAATGAAATGCCTCATAATCCCTTAAGAAAAGGGATACATGACACGGCCCTGATTTCAAGCCCCAAGCTCCAGTGACTTGTAACAAAGCCCATTGCTTCCCCTTCTATCCAAATCTCAGCGGCAAAAGACTTTGCAAGGGACTAAGGTCGATGAATAGCTTTCCTAACCAGAAGCTTATATGGAGTTTACAGGCCCCCCTCCTCTTTGTCTTCCCCTCCATCTGCAGGGTCCCATAAGGAGCTGTCCAGAACCTGATTATAACAATAAAAATAATGGGGACCAGCCCCCAGTGGGGCTCAGGGTCCCCATTACTTTTATTGTTATAATCAGGTTCCAAAAAGACTTACAAAAATTCCTGAATGAGGTGGATACAAGGATAGAGGATAGAAAACCAGCCTTAGTGTTAGAAAGATCTGAGTTCAAGTATTGTCTCTGCCACTTCTCAACTGCATGACTCTGGGTAAGTCTTTCAACCTCTCAAAGTGCCCAGGCAACAATCTGTGACTGTAAGTAGCAGAGCGGGGCTCTAGTCCTGTATTGATAGAAGGCATTTCTGTCAGAAGCTCCCTTCACTAAGGAAATGACAAGTCCAGTCAACACAGTGAAATGTGTGTGTGTGTGTGTGTGTGTGTGTGTGTGTGTGTGTGTGTGTGTGTGTACAGAGTAGAAAAGTATCTATCATAGAGTAGGAAAGGACCATCTATCAGGGCTCATCAGACTATAGGCTGCGGATCAAATCAATCAGCAAGCATTAATTGAGCATTCACTACGTTCCAGGCACTGCGCTAAGCACTAGGGATACAAAAAGAAACAAAAGCCAGTCCCTGCCCTCAATGAACTTTCAATATAAAAGACATCTGGCCATTCACAGTTTGCAGGCAGGTCATAGTTTACTGACTCTGGAATTCTAATCCAGGCTCATCTTTTTAGAAATGAGGAAGCTAAGGCTCAGGACCAAGGTCACACAAGTAACATCAGAGGTAGCATTTGAACTCAGGTCCTCTGAACCCACAGTGAGAGCTCTTTCTAATGGTCAGAGTTCTGGCTGTGGATTAAGGAAGAGCTGTGTTTGAATTCTGCTTCAGATGCATCACTTAGATTATGAGCTCCTCAAGGGCAGGGACTGCTGTTTGCCTCTTTTTAGATCCCCAGAGTTTAACACAGTGTTTGGCACATAGTAAGTGCTTAATCCTTGTTCACCCATCCTTCTCCATCTAAGACTCTCCCCCACCCCATCACACTACTTACTCTCAGACTATCCTGTATGGTTCTTGTTCCTATATCAAGACCTCCAAAAGAAACATCCAGCAGCTGAGAACCTCACCTGGATTGGAGTGGGAAGAACATTGGGTGTGGGATGACAGAAGTGGGCAGTCATGAGCATCAATTCCATCTTGGGTTCTCATTTTCATCATCTTTCCATAAAATGAGGGGGGATTGTATAAGATAATCTTAAAGGTCCTTTCTAGCTTATGTCTCTGATCCTATAAATTCTGGGCAAAAAACCAGGATGAGGAGGGTTGTTCCAGGAAGCTTTAAATCGCTCTATCTCACTCCTGTGAGTTTACATGAAGTCACAGAGATGAGACAGGGAGCTGAAAGGGAGAAAATGACCAGGACTTGATATATCTGTTGGGAATATGACTGTAAGTCACACCTAAGCATTGCCAAATATCTGGAGAGGGGCCTATTTATAAGCCCTTTGACAAACTCATGGACATTTCTCACCAGGATTTGGAGCCCTCAGCTAGAGAAAAATGAAAAATCAGACCCAGAAGTTTGGCTCAAGAAAGCTCTGGGAAATCCATGGTCCTTCCTCAGTGATGTCCATTCTACGTTTCTTCAAAATACAGGGCTTAAGAGCAACCTTAGGTCTCTAGTAAAGTGGCAACCAGGGGTCCAAGTTGGAACGTTTCTTGGGAGTGTCAGGCAATTCACTTATCCAACAAATGTCTGTCTGTCTCACCCATCTAACACCCTATAATCTCTGATCCCTTTAACTAACTCATCCTCCTCTGACATGTTCAACACGCTCCCCTTTCTTCAAGGGCCTAACTCTCCTGGTATTCCTTGAGTGCTTGTGTGTTAGCTTGATAAACTTATACTTGGCATTACACATGCTAACAGGTATAACAGGGAATATGAGGCAAAGGGGTGTCATTGATTAGTAAAGCTCTGGCTTGGAGGCAGGAAGATTGGGTTCAAAATCTGCCTCAGATACTCATTGACTGTGTGACCCTGGGCAAGTTCTCTCTGGGCTTTCATTTCCTCATCTCTGAAATTGTGTATGAAGGATGGGGTGGAAGAGGACTGGCTGCCCCAACCCAGCTCTGTGCATCTTTAAGAAAGCCAGGATCCCAAGAACATCCTAGAGTATTAGTTTGCAGTAGGGGTTGGGGAAGTATCACACATCCCTTAAAGAATTATCTATTCTGAATACAAACAAAGCCAGACATCTTGCTGATATAACCATTCCTGGAACAGAACAAGAAAACTAATGAAATCTCAGGTTGGATGAAGAAAGATGTAATGTCCAAGGCTAAGGAAGCCATAGTCCCACCCTACCCTACCCTAAATATATCTGGAGTGATGTGTTCAGTTCTGTGCACTTCTAGTTTAAGAAGGACATTCCCCACTCCAAAAAGCAAAAAAAATTTAAAAATTAAAAAATTTTAAAAAAAGACATCGATAAGATGGTTTGGCACGATCCATAGGAGAATAATCAAGATATATACCTCAGTACAATGAGTCCTCAAGTTCATGCCAAAAGATAAGTTGAAAAAGCTGGGGATGTTTAATTTGAAGGGAAGATTAAGGATCATAACATCATAGAGCCAGAGACTGGAGGACCATCTAGTCCAAGGTTTTCATTTTACAGATGGGGAAACTGAGTCCCAGGTTGGTGAAAAGAATAGCATAGGCACATAAGTAGTGACAGATAGTATTTGAGCTCAGGTTCTTTGACTTCAGAGTCATTGCTCTTTCCACTGTACCACATTGTCTCCCCAAGTGCTGTCTTCAAGTATTTGAAAGTTTGCTGCACAAAAGGGGAATTAATCAATCAATCCATATTTATTAAGCACCTACTGTGTTCTAGGCACTCTGCTAAACACTGGGGATGCAAAAAGAGACGAAAGACAGGCTCCATCCTCAAGGAACTTGTACCTCTAATGAGGCTTGTTCTCCTTAGTCAGGAGGGCTGGGAGAAAGGGACACTGAAAGGGAGCTCTTATGGCACCAAAAGCCATAAGATGCCTCCATTTTACAAATTTGGTTCTTTCAATCAAGCAAAACCTTCACCAAGATGGCAGATGGATAGACACAGAGCCAGACATCAGAGCCATCTAGTCCAGGGCCCTCATAGAATAAATGAGCAAACCAAGCCCTGGGGGGGTAAGGGTCTTTCTCAAGGTCACACAGGCATGTGGAAGCATACCAAACCCTAACCTTTCCTCTTTTAGAAACACAAAGAAAACATGTTTCCCAGTATTCTAGTCCAAAACCTTTGAACTAATCCAAATAATAAATCTTATCAGTCTTTCTTTGATGATTAATTCCAAAGCAATGTTCTGTACTAAATCCTTTCTCCTCCTTAACAAAGGCCTAACCAATTTTTTATAAGTAACTGGGTAGAAAGTTTGAGGAGGAGTTGTTTTCTCTGAGGATAAAGTGGGACTTGTGATCAGTCAAGGGCAAGAGGTCATCAGCTGATGCATTTAAGGGTAGTACCATCTTTCCTCAAACCTGGACTGGATCCAGGTAACAACCAGACTAAAAGAAGAAAGAGTTTTTTGGATCATCCCAACTAATACAAGTATCTCTTGAGTTCACCTTCAACCAAATGGAATGGACAATCCTCAGAGGGAGTGGTCAAAGGAAGACTGAATCACTTTAAGACAATTACTCTAAAACAGGACTTTTAAGTCTGGGTCCATGGGCTCCTGCAGATCTATGAATAGATTTCAGGATAGCTATGAACTTAGATGAGGAAAAAATTCCATCTTTACTTCAGTATGACTGGTTTCCCTCATAATTCTATGTGTTTTACTTTATGCGTTTAAAAGCGAGATTTAGCATATAAGCAATCCAGAGCCACCAGACTTCCAGAAGGATTCATTGTGCAAAGGCTAAGCAGAAATCTATTTGGCTATTGTGCTATTTTAAGGAATAAACTGTTAGCTGAACTTTTACCCAAACTCTATAACTGTTCTGTCTCATTGTGGGATTTTGTCTGTTAGAGATTATGATTAATTATATCTGGAAAACAGTTTGTGTTACAAAGAAATTTTGAGACATAGGGCAATTCCTCTTGACTTTGCTTCTCTCTGTCTCTCTGTCTTTTCTCTCTCTCTGTCTCTGTCTCTGTGTCTCTCTGTCCCTATCTCTGTCTGTCTGTCTCTTTCTTTCTTTGTCTCTCGATTTCTTTTTCTTTCTATTTCTCTCTCTTCCTCTCTCTCTCTTTCTCTCAGTAGGAATGTTTAGAATTAGTTTATTCTAAATTAATAAAAAAAATTTTCTGGCAGGCTTGTGCCTAAAACATGATATATGCAATTCTCTTACATTGGCAATAATCCTCAGAGATGATTTTTGAATCCAGGTCCCTTGACTTGAGTCAGATTGTCTGTTGTGTTCTAAAAGGGTTCTTGGTCAATCCCCCTTCTATTTGAAATTGGACATCCCCAAGTTCTAAGGCTAGGGTAGGGAGCCCTGAGGCCAAAAGAAAGTGGACTTCCCCCACCCAAGCCTCAATTTCCCCTTTTGCAGAAAATCACATCCTTTCTCTGGGCTTCAATTGCCTCTTCCATAGAATGAAGAGGCTCTAGATATCTCTGAGGTCTCTTCTGGCTAGGGGTCTATGTCTGTGATTCGATGAGAATGTAGGACTGCCATGATTATAGAATCAAACTCAAGAGTCCAGCTTTCTTCCTCCTCCAGAAAGGTACACAGACATGTCACTGCCCAGCAGCCTCTCCTGAACTCAGAGCTTGGCCTCCTCACAACCCCAGCAGCCACCACAGAAGGAGAGGGGGAGGGACCTCTATGAGCATCTTCATCTCCTGCATCCTTCATGTGTAATTAAGAAGCTGAGATGCCACCTGTCAAGCTTCCCTCACACGCCAACCACCCAGCGGGAGCCTCTGTCACTGAGCTGCAGAAATCACTGCTGCGTGGAGACAGGCGATGGAGAATCTCGATGGGAGGCAGGCTGTTGCCTTGTTCCCTGAAAAGCTGACATGGAGAGTGACAGAAAATGGTGGCTGGGGAGGGGGGGGGGAAGTGAAGGGGGAATGCATGATGTGGGGAAAGGTCTGGGTTGGGAGTCAGCCCTGGATTCTAGTCTTGACCCTGTCAGTTACTGGTTGTGTGGCCTTGGGCAGGTCACAGCCCTTCTCTGGCACTTGGGTTTTTCTGTTTAAAAATGAAATTGATTTGGAGTAGATGATTTCCAAAAATCTCTTTCAGCTCTTAACATTCAATGACAGAGAGAGGAGAGGAGAAGGAGAGGGCTAAGGAGGGGAGCAGAGGGGAGAGACTGAAAGAGACAAAGAGAAAAGAGGAAATCAGACGAGAGACAGAGACAGAAAGAGAGAGGAAAAGAGAGAGAGACAAAGGCAGAGAGAAAGACAGAGAGAAGCCAAAAGGAAGAGAGAAAGAGAAGAGGAGAGAGAAGGAAAAGGGAGGAGGAGGAGGAGGAAGAGAGAGAGAGAGAGAGAGAGAGGAAGAGGAAGGAACAAAGGAAGAAAGTCAGGAGATAAGGAGAGAGGCTTTACCCCTCCCCTTTTATCCCTTTCTCATCCCGTTTTGACCCATCAGAGATACCCAGAACATGTCTATTATCTGTTCTCTTTCTTCTATTACGGAAGGGGAGAGGGGGTGGGAAAGGTATCTAATAAATTAATTCACACTATGGTTTTGGTAATTCCTTGTATTCCCACTCCCAAGGATATTCGTATTTTAAGAGCACAGCTGGAAGCTCACTCCCTTTCTTTCTTTCCCTCTCCCTCTGTCTTCTCCCCCTCTTTTCTTCTTTTCTCCCCTCCCCCCTCCTCTCTTCCCCCTTCCTCTTTTCTCTTCTCTTGTTTGTGGATTGTGAAGGATCTCGGCACCTGAACATGGAAGAGATTTATGGGCAGGAAGGTTTTCGCAGCAGGTTGTCCTAAGTGTTTGCTCTTCTCCAGCCACAGCCCTGATGGAGTAGAGCTGGGGAGCTCAGAGCTACCCTATCAGACAAGAGCCAAATTGGCCTAGTCTAGGGCCTCATTCTCAGCAGCAGCAGCTCCCCCTTGTTATCAGATGGCCTGAGGCCAACTTCCTGGTTTCCTGCTGCTCCCCACACAGTGACAGAGACAAACAGGTCCCCTACCAGGGATCCTTGCTTTCCCAGGAAACATAAAGATGAAACATGGCTCTCCAGACCCAGATCTAAACAATAACAGGCCCCCGGTGAGTGGGAACGGGCAGCCAGATCCTATCAGCAGTGACTTGGTATTGGATCAGTCGGAGAACAGGCTGGGGAAGGAACAACCCAACTCTCTCTCTCCCCATGCACCAAGAACCTGGTACCTTCACACCATCCTTGGGTGGCCCAGAGCCCCACACCCTCCCTGTAGCTCCCTCTCTGGGGCTGTCCTTCCCAAGCACTAGCTCTTAGCTCCCAAATGATCCCTCCCTCTTCATTTTCCTATGTTCTAATATTAAGCACTAAGAGTAAAGCCTCTGAGCTAGTGATAAGGGTTTTTTTTTAATGCCATCAATAAAACATTTTTAAAATATACCGAAGAAAGCAAAAGTAAGGTTAGAGAGGGTCACGAATGGGGCGACTTTGTTACTACCTTGTTCAATGTAATATCTCCTTTTTTTAGATGGTACCTAACAGCAATTCACAGTTTCATTTACAGTATACTGTTTTGTCCTTTGGATATTTAAATGTTTGTGCTTGTTAAGGTGATAATAAAAAAGAGGAAAAAATCTTAGGAATTAAGCATCTAACACAGAGGAGACCGGATTTTTACAGATGAAGAAACCAAGGACCAGAAAAATATTGTTCCTAATCACACTGTGGTGAAGTCAGAACTAGAATCATTGATTTAAAGCCAGAAAGGCTTTGGAGATCTATTCCCTGCCCCTTTGTTTTACAGTTGAAGAAACTGAGGCCCACCAAAGAGGAATGACTTGTCCAGGGTCACACAGGTGACCAGGACCTGGCTTCTCCTGACTTCTTGTCCAGGGCTCTTTCTACTATAAAACATTGCCTTCCCTGTAAATAAATGTCTAATTGCAGGATTTTCTTGAAGGATAGCAGTGTTGGGGGGCAGGATCACCATTCTAGGGCTCACAAAGTTATACTGTAGGCAGTTACCCCTTCCAACTATTGGGAAGATTCATCTTTCATGTCACAGCCATCATTACATATTGTCACATGTGAGAAGGACCTCCCAACCTAACTGATCCAACCTCCTCATTTTTCACAGAAAATTGGGATAGCTAGGCGTTGCAGTGGAGAAAGTACCTGACCTAGAGTCAGACCTGAGTTTAAATCCAACCTCAGACACTAGCTGTGTGACCTGGGCAAGTCACTTACCCTTCTCTGCCTCAGTTTCCTCATATATCAAATGGGCTGGAGAAGGAAATGGCAAGCCACTCTGGTATCTTTGCCAAGAAAACCCCAAATGGGGGCACAAAGGGTCAGACAGGCCTGAAAAACAACTCAATAACAACCCATGCCCAAATTTGCTGCTGTGCCCTCCAAACCAAGCCTAGAGTCACCAGACTCAGAAGGGTCTGAGCCACAATTGCCCCCAGCCCCTTTCCACCCTGTCCTGTATCCACATCTTGCTCAGGGAATGATGATGCAACATCAGAAGATGTGGAGTGATGCTGTCACACCTCAGTGTTTGATTCCGGGGGATTTTGTACACCACTCTTGGAATTGTTCAAGCTTCCACCATGACTTAGAGCTCACTGGCTTGTGTACTCTCTGAATGAAACACGACAGAACATTTGTCTTTCTTCATGGATGGTTTCAGGATTTGCTTTGGCCAGCAGAAATCACCTGCTGGCCAGCTTTCAGGTAATGGGCTTCTCCAGCCAAGCTCAGCCAGGCTGGCCCTTGAGAAAGTGCAAGTTTGGCATTTGTGCACATGGTGTAACATGAAGACTGATGGATGTGTCTCCCTGTTGGCTCTAGCTCTATGGTCCTATGATCCCAAGTCATGTATTTCCCTGTGACTCAGTTTCCTCATCTGTAAAATGAAAGGGCTGGACAAGGTGTTCTGAGGCCCCTTCCAACCCATGAGCTATGACACCATCATTCTTCTCTGGTACTTTATTGTGACCTGACCATGACCTTGAGTCCTCCAAGGCTTTGCCAGAAGAGCTCTGGTGGATCTGGGAAGGCTTGGAAGCATGAGTCATGTGTCTCTCACAAGACCATAGATTTAGAGCTGGGAGATGCCTCAGAGGTGGCTATCCATCTAGTCTGACCTCATCACCTTACAGAAGAAATAACTAAAGACTGGAGGTGATTAGCCTAAGGTCCCACAGGCAGGACTGGAACCTGATTTCATGGCCAGCACTTAATCTGTCTCTCAAACATTTGAAGGAGAAAAGTGAGAAGATAAGTTCCTCCTGCTCTCAAGTGAGGCTCCTTGGAACTTAGCTGGCTCTACATTTTTCTCATTACATCCTACCTTTTATGATACTTCTCACATTTGTCACACACACACACACACACACACACACACACACACACACACACACACACACCATTAGACGGCCAGCTCTTTGGGTCCAGGAATAGTGTCACTTTTCTTCTCTGTCTCTGAGGCATTTAATAAATGTTCATTAAATTGAGTTGAATTGGCCTTCTTGTTCTGGCTTATTTTCATGGACTGGACTGTAACTTCCAGGAGGGCTGTAAATCAATCACAGGGCAATGATTCATCTTCTGAATGACGGTGATAGATATATTAAGAAGCCGCTTCACAGGAGCCAGAGCCTCTCCGGCTGTCTGCCCACCTGCAGCTGAGTCTTGACCATTATGCCAATAATTTGAAGAGTTCTGAAAGATATGATAGAGTCAAGATTCCAGGCTCTGGGCTACAAGGGCCTCCTTCAATCAGATCTGGCCTTTATCCATCCATCAACCAACCAATTGAGTCAAGACAATGGATATTTATTAGGTGGCTACTTTGTAGCTCTTCCATAGAAGCCAGGTGGCGCAGTGTATAGAGCACTGGGTCTGGAATCAAGAAGACCCGAATTCAAATCCAGCCTCAGATAGTTACTGTGTGACCCCAGGCAAGTTATTTAACCTCTGTCTGCCTCAGTTTTCTCCCCTGTAAAATGGAGATAACAATAGCCCCTCCCTTGCAGAGTTGTGATAAGGATCAAATGAGATAATAATTATAAAGCACCAATGTATAGTAGGTCTTTAATAAATGCTTGTTCCCTTTCCCCTAGTACACAGAGCAGAACCAGACTTCCTGCTTATCCAAGATATTCTTGGATTTTGAGTTCCCACTTTGCCTGGCAGTGAAGCCTCCAAAATGTGGCTCTTTGGAGGATGGAGCACCAGGCACTGTGCTAAGTACCAGGAATGCAATAACAAAATGAAACAGGTCCTGCCCTTGAGGGGCTTACATCTGTCAGGAGGAAGCACGATGCAACAGACAGAGAATTGGACTTGGACTCAGAAAGGCCTCAGTTTGAATCCTGCCTCAGACTCTTACTTGCTTTGTGACCCTGACCAAGTCACTTGATTTCTCTGGGTCTCAGTTTCCCATAAAATGAAAGAGTTGGACTCAATGCGAGGTCCCTTCCAATACTAGATCAATGATCCTATGAATATACATACATACATAGATATATAAATATAGAGATATGATAAACAAATGGTTATTTGTGAGAGGCAAAGGGGCAGCACTGGCTGCTGGGGGTGGGTCAAGGTGGAGGATGGCGAGAGATATAATGGTCAAGAGCAAAGAGAGAGAAGGCTCCCAAACAGATCTGGCAAATAATCATGGGACCCCTTGAGTCAGCCACACAAGCATCCGTTGATAAGATACTCCATACCCAGATACCTTTATCAAGAGAGAATGACTTTGATTGTTACAGAATCAATTAATCAGCTAACATGATGTCTAAACATGATTGTTGGCACCAAAGGTTGTTAATCTTTTTTGCATCATGGATCCCTTTGGCAGTCTGATGAAGCTTTCTCAGAATAATAAGCAAGCTCTTGAGCTCCAAGGTGGGAGAAGAGTGTTCCTATCTTGGTTTCTCCTCTCCATCAATAACAGCCATTTCATTGGAGAGATTGGACCAATAACAGGAAACCCATCTAGCTGGGAGCAGAGGCTTATACTGAGGACAAGCATAGGCAAACAAAGACATAGACAAATACAGATGGTTGGTTGGCCACCAGAGAGGAATCAGTTCCATGAAGTATGGACCCCTGTGATTGAAAGAATGGAGTTCAGTTATGGACTTTAGAAATGCACAGTCTTCAAACTCTAGAAAAGAGCTACACCTAAGGGGAACTTCAAAGGGATTCTACAAAAATCAAAACTTTCTATAAAAAAAAGAAAAGAACTCCAGGCACCAGGATTTTTGATGTCCTCTACATGTGTTCCCTATATCTGTACTTAATTTCAAGCTTGTACTCACTCTCCGCACAGGCCCTGTGTTTATCTGTGAGAATTCCTAGACCAGGACTTCTTGAACTTTTTCCACTTGTGACCCCTTCAGTCCTTTTTAAACTGTGGGCCACTACTCCAATGGGTCACAATAGTATATACACTGGTGGGGGCTCATGAGTCACAGTTCTAGAAACCTACTCCTCAGAGTTACCCAATAAAACCCTGAGTAGGTATGATAAACCCTTTTTAGTGACCCAATACTTCAGTATAAGTGAGAATTTGGAAAGTAGTACCTGAGTGAGGGGACGTCAGAGCTCATCTAGTCGAATCCCCTCATTTTACAGAACAGTTAAGCTGAGGACCACAGGTAGCAAGTATCAGTGGTGGGATCTGAACCAACACCTCTGCATAATCAGTACTCTTTCTAAATTTGGTGGCTACAATGCTCCCCAGGAGATCCTTCTATCCCCGGGAGAAAGGTATCATTGTTTGTTATGGGAATCTGAAGATCTTCCCTGCCCCTAGGCCCTTTGCTAAAGTGGCTACGTGACTCTGAGGACCCTTGGATATTTGAAAGTATACTCTGTTCCCTAATAGGCTGAATGTGGTCACGTGGAGCCTGTGGCACCA
>CM053584.1:377199125-377215468 GCA_028627135.1 Pseudochirops cupreus
TATATATATATATATATATATATATATGTATATAACTACTATAAAGTGATTGTGAGTTAAAAGAGCTTGTCATTGCTTCATCAATTTGAGAGGAAGAAAGGAAAAGATTTATCCAGCAGGAAGTAGTAAGGACTAGAATGGAAGAGATTTGCCAAGACATGTCTTCCTTTGGGGAAGATTGTTTGTGAAGGGACCAAGGACAACAGTGCCTATAGTTCAGAGTTGTGAGTTGCCCCAAGTACATGGGGTTTTCAGTCTTAAGCTATGTTAAGAGAGGAATAGTGTTCAGGAGGTGATAGTTCCAGAATTTGGGATCAGCTCTCGACACCCACGTTTAGGGAAAGATATTAACATATTGGAGAGAATTCAAAGGGTGGTGACCATTCAGGGTTTGCCATTTCATGCCCAAATGTCAAGTTTTTTTTCTGTGCTGGATCAACAGATGGCTAGAAGCAGGAAGAGAATATTTGTATACACTCTGTACAATCCATGTTTCACTAATTTTCTGGACAAGATCAAAATGTAATTCCATCTGCTTATTTTCTCCAAACTGGAAGGTAGAATCTCAGAACTTTGGAATGCATCTAAATGTAATAATTTCTAAAATCTTTCCTAGAAGGAAAAACACGGAATGGGAAGTCAGTGAACTTGGGCTCAAATCTTGCCTTTCTCACTTACCATTTATGTGGCCCTGGGCAAGTCATTTTGAGTTCATTGGACCTCAGTTCCTTCATCTATAAAATGAAGGGGTTGGATCAGATGGCCTCAGTGGCATCCTCTAACTAGATCTAGCCTTACTCTTTTTCTTTCAACTTTGGCCATTTCTTCGACTCTTCACTTTCTCTTGCCCCACGTAATGCCAGATTTGGCCATTTCCACTTCTCTGCCCTCTCTTACACTTGACTCCTTCTCTCTAGTCATACAGCTAGCATCTTAGTTCAGGTCCTCATCACACCTTGCCTAGATTGCTGCCACAGCCTCCTGATTGGTCTCCCTGCCTCAAGGCTCTCTTCACTTCATCCGGCATCCTCTCTGCTGCCTCCTCTACTCAACCAACACCAAGGGCTCTCTATTAATCTGCCCAGAGACCAAGAAACCATTTTTGTTGTTGTTCAGTCATTTCAGTCCTGTCTGACTCTTGGCAACCTGATTTGGGGTTTTCTTGGCAAAGATACTGGAGTGGTTTGCCGTTTCCTTCTCATTTGAAAGATGAGGAAACTAAGGCACCAGAGTCACATCATTAGTAAATTTCTGAGGCTGGATTTGAACTCAGGTCCTCCTGACTCCAGGCCCAGTGCTCCATCCAGTGTACCACCTACCTCCCCCTCTCTCCCCGTTTATCTTGTATTTAACTCCCTTGTTAAATTCTCTTTATATTTATTCCATATCTACTCAAAAAGATACTCACTGAAATTTAAGCTCCTCAAGGACAGAGAATGTCTCCTCAACCCTAACACAGTGCCTGGCACAGAGTAAGAACATAATAAATATTTGTTACCTTGTTGCCTTTTTCTTCAAGATTCTAATGCAGTTAATTCATCTGAACACTAGGTGGGAGCCATTCTCCACATTTAATCTGCTGGATTCCAGCCTCTCCAACTCTATCATAGTAGAATTCAGAAATATGAATGTTGGAAGGGCTCTTGGAAAGCACACAGTCCAATCCCCTTGGTTATAGAAGAGCAAGTCGAGGCCTAGAAAAGGAAAGCCTCAGTCACTTCACGGCTTATGGGTGCTGTCTCCTGTCATTTTTCCATATGGGTTGAAGGGATGTCTTGGCTGACTCCTGCTAAGCCTCTTGGCTAACATAGAAAGGCTGAAATCATTGGATAAACGTCTCAAGAGCTAGAAGGGAACTTGGAGACCATCTCATCCACCTCCCCCCCCCCCCCCCGCCCCCATCACTTCCTGCCTTCACTCACTAACTCTGCAGGGCATCGGCAACAAGATCTCCAAAGTCATTGGGGAAAATAATCCAGGTTATGGGGATGCCTCTCAGAGTAGCCCTTATACGTGAGTTCTCCTATTTACTTACCCCCCTCCCAATTGCTGTCTGGGGTTGTAAATCTCTGCATAACATTTGAGTGAAGTAATAAAGATAACAGTATGAGTCATTCCTCATCACATATATGGGATATAATGGAAAGAGGCATGAAAGTCAGAACACCTGTGTTCAGACTCCAGTACTTCTTACCTCATTGACTATGAGCAAGTGATTTCATCCATCTGGGTCTCAGTTTCCTTCTCTGTAAAATGAAGATGTTGGACTAAATGGCCCCTGAGGTTCTGTTCCAGTTCTAGGAATATGGTACTATGACCTTGCCAAATCACTTCACCTCCCTTGTCTCAATTTCATCATCTGTAAAATGATTGGTTGGAGGCAGTTAGGCCTGGGGTCAGGAAGACCTGAATTCAAATCCAGCTTCAGATGTTTACTAGCTGTGTGACCCTGAGTAAGTCACTTCACCCTGTTTGCCTCAGTTTCCTCATCTGTTAAATGAACTGGAGAAGGAAATGACAAACCACTTCAGTATTTTTGCCAAAGAAAACCCCAAATGGGGTCACAAAGAGTCAGACATGACTAAAAATGGCTGAACAACCACAACAGTGATTGTTTGGCTTGTGGGCTCCTCTTTTTCTGGACTCAGAGGACGTAGGTTCAAGTCTCACCTCTGACGGTCACTATCTTCACCTTTCTAGGTCTTAGTTTCCTTATTTGTAAAATAAGAGTGTTGGCCTTGATGGCCCCTGAGGTCTATTCCCATTTTAGAACTCAGATTCTATGGTGCTCACTTACTTTCATGTTAGATTACAAATTCTCTAAAGTCAGAGATGGTGCCATTTTTTCTAAACCTTTGTAATCTCATTTCCTTTTTACTGTCAAAGCCTATTTAAAAAAAAAAACAACCACTTCAACTTGATAAGACTGAAGTCTCACAAATGGAGGAACCAAGGGCTCTGCTGAAATCCACGCAATATTAAAATACACAAGGAAAACCTCCAGTACGTTGGATTGAGCTTCTCTGCAGGATTCACGGAGGACTTGGACAAGAGATGTGACTCGGTAGATATGGCTCCGGATTTAGGAGTCAGGAAGGCTTGAATTCCAATCTTACTTCTGGTGTTGGTTAGCTTTGGGACCCCTGGGCAAGTCAGTCGCTTCTCTGAACCTTAGACAATTCCCTAAGACATCTATAGAATGGAAGGTAGGTATGGCAACTTGTGGGGAGAGGCTAAGGGTCAAGGCAGGATGAGGAGCACGTTTAGACAGGTTGTGATCTGTACCTGTGGACAGAAGGCTTGTGATGATGAGATCACAACACTGCTCCTGGAGGACCAAGGAGGGGGACCCAGCCCACTGAATCTGTTCAATTGACTTGAATTTGGATGTCGCTAGATGTATTGGTTAAGTGACCTTGTCCTCAGACAGGAGCTCTGAGGACAAAGTCCAGATAGCATGTAAGCTCCTTGAGGGCAGGGACTGTTTAATTTTTGTCTTTCCCAACAAGAAACTGGGGCATAGTAGAGACAATAAATAGATGATAGTTGCTAGATAGAATGGAAATTCCCTGAAGTTTGTACCCCAGTACTTGGCCCAATGCCTGAGACAGAGCAGGAGGTTAATAATTGCTTGTTGACTGATAGATTGATTAGGGGTGGTCAGGGAATCTTCCTTGATGAAATGGTAGTTGAGATGGGCCTTAAAGCGTGGGAAGGTTGAGGGGATTGCACTGAGTTTGGAGAGTGGAGTTGGATGGTCTCTGTAGCTGTTCTGAGGTCCCTCATATAACCACCAGGTGGCTCTCTTGCTTCGCAGAAGAATGTTTGGCCACCATCTTTGTCTAGAGCAGGGGTGACCAAACTTTCCTGCTAGTGTACACTCATCAGTACTAATTTCCCCCCAGTGTGTTTTTTGTCTAAGGAGGCTTCCCCTGTCACCATGGGTGCCTGGGCCAGGCTGAGGTTATAAAGGCCCTGAGGGACCAATATGGGGCCAAGAAAGGGGAAAGTTAGGCAAGTCCCTTCATCTTTCTTGGAAATACGAGTGTTGGACTTGATGGCCCCTGAATGGAAGGAGGGAGTGCAGTAGATGTGTATTGCGTTGTAATGGGCAAAGGGCAGGTGTGATTATGTTGGAGATAAGTCCTGGGAGTGACTTTTGAGGATGTAACCCATCTCCCCACCCTCTGATTGGTTGATCACACATCCCAGGGTACAGCCATCCTGGCCGCCTGACTTTGGAGACCGCTGGTTTAGAGGTGCAGTAAAAAAAGCAGTTGTTTTGAAACCAGAAGATATAGGTTCAAATTCTATATCTGAAACTTGGTAGTTGTATGACATGGGTAAATCTTCATGGAGGTTCATTTTTCTCCTGGTGGTCACAATAGTTGCACTATTTATTTTCACTAAGTTTTTATGAGAAAATAATTTGTATGCCCTAAAATCCTATAGAAATAGGAAGGTAGGACTTGGATAGACAGAGACAACCCTGCAGGGCATGCCAGAAAAAGGGCAGGTTATAGACAAAACGGTTAAGTTAGAATATCTTAGATCTGCTTTGGGGATGCTGTAAGTCAACTTGTAGATTGGCATGTAGGGAGTAGTAGGATAAGTAGTAGGATAAGAAGATGGAAGGGTGGGCTGGGCCTAGTTTATGAAAAGCTTTGAATGCCAGGCTGAGGGATTTGGCCTTTATTTCAAAGCCAGCGATTCTCAACCAGTGGGTCGTGACTCCTTTGGGGTCGAATGACCCTTTCACAAGGGTCACAGGGGTCGCCTAAGACCATGGGAAAACACATATTTCCGACGGTCTTAGGAACCTCCTCTATCCGTCTCCAGGCGGGTCCACCCACATGCAGACACACCCACATACAACTGTTAAAGGGTTACAGCATTAGGAAGGTTGAGAACCACTCTTCTAAGCAATTGTACAGCTTTTAGAAGGGAGGCAGTGTGGTACAGTTAGTGGAAAGAGTAGTAAGTCTCAAGACAGACAACCTAGGTTCAAATCCTTCCTCTGATGTTACTTGTGTTACTTTGGGCAAGTCACTTAATTCCCCTGGGCCTCAGTTTCCTACTCTGTAAAGGGAGGGGATTGGTCTAGTAAGTCTCTGAGGTATGTCCTGGTTGTTGACCTCTGATTCTATGAAACTGAGGCCCACCATGGCTTCTCTGTACTTCCCATCACGGCCAGAAGATACCTATCTTGAGCTATAGAAGAATGTTTGCTGGAGGTCATGGTCCAAGGCAAATCTTGCTTGTCTGTCTGATTCAGCCTGGTTCTGTCTAGTTACATCTCAAAATTCTTTGTGTGTATTTAGATTCTGCCTTGAAAGTACTTCAGTGATTGGGCAGGTATGTTGGTGAGGACTCAGTTTTACTTTGGGGTCTGGTATTGATTGTAGTAGTCAGGAAGCTCAAGAATGATAAGATTACAGGGCCATAGTTTAGTTGGGTCCTTCTTCCTCACCTGCAATAGAATGTACTCAGACCTGACCTTCTTACAGGGCCATAGTTTCATTGGTCCTTCTTCCTCACCTGCAACAGAATGTACTCCGACCTGACCTTCTTGGTTCTGGGTCAACTGAAGTGGGAGCTTTGAGGCTTTTTTCTTCATCTTGTGATCAATGATTCTACATGTCATTGAAAAGACTTTGCATTTTAAGGTAAACTCTGAATTATACTTTGGTCACTCCCCACCCCCACCCGGACCTGAAGAGGAGATGGGAAATGAAAGTGGATTGCTGCGTCAGTTAAAAGAATAGACAATTTCTTTCTGACAATCACTTGACTGCAATTTTCTAGTTACATCATGTGATGTCAGCAAGGGTTGGGGAAGGATAGATGAGTCCTCTTTCCTAGTATCATGGATACCTCATCCTCATGGCAGCTAATATTAGATTTCCCCCTTTTGATCTTAGGCAACTGGATACCATCAGATTCTACTGTCCAGGACCAGAGAACAGGATCACAAGTTGGAGAGGTATAGATGTTCCTTGGCTATAGCTGAATGGAGGCTGGAATGCATAAACTCACCTCCAATGCTTGACATGTTAATCTTGGGATACTCATTTATCATGATCTATTAGTTATGAGTTTCCTAATTTTTTAATCAACCTCGCATTAGGGTACACAGTCTTTTAAATATGCTGTTCTAGTTCTTTGCTAATATTTTATATTAATATTCATTAAACATATTGGGTCATAGTTTTCTTTCTCTGCTATATCTCTCTTGGGTTTTGGTATTAAGATCATATTTGTGTCATAAAAGAGTTTGGTAGGATTTCTTTTCTCTATTTTTGCAAATAATTTATGTAATATTGACATTATCTTCCTTGGATGTTTGATAGAATTCATTTGTAAATCCTACCGATTTTGTTTCTCTCCCCCCTCCAAATTTTAATATTTTAAAAATCTTCTTTAAAAAAATGAATGGGCTTCTCCAAGTGTTAAACCATGACTAATTCTGTGTAGAACACTTAGCACAGTGCCTAGAACATAGGAACCTGAGGCTACTCTCTTCTCCTCAGAAAGAGAGGGGGCTGGGCCAAACATCTTGCTTTTCCTCCTTGCAACAATAAAAGTATCTTTTGCAGAAGGATCGGTGAAGAGAAGGCTAGAATTATATCTATCTACTTCCTTAAATATTGTTAGTCTAGGAGAGATGATTGGGCTTACTTCTGATTTGTTATTTTGAGATTTCCATCAAATATCAGTTCCACAATGAACATACATAGTAAATAATGAAAATCCATTATCCAAATAAGAGCAGAACAGAAATCACAAAAGGTATATACATGGAAGAACAAATACCAGACAATACATACTGAAAGAGCTCTCCCATGAGGACCCAAATAATGAAGCTCAGCTAAGAGATTGTCCTTGATATTAACCAGGAACTTAACTTAACCAGGAACTCCCTGAAGTTTCTAGTATAGCAAGCTGGAGATAGGATCATGATGAAGTCTGTCTGCTCCTCCCATTTCTTCCCAGTCTTTTTCCTTCAGCGGCATGAAGTTCTGTTGGCCTCTTCCATCTTCTCTCTTAAAGCTGGCAGCCAAAAGTGTCTAAAGCGATTCACTAGACTTGTCACTTGAAGAGTCGTCCTGAAGTCTGAGTCCCCAAGAGGAATGGCCTAGAAAAGTCCCAAAGGGAACCGGCTGAATACTAAACTCTCACCTCTCACCAGCTTCCCCCCACCTCTCATTCAGGGTAAGGCATTCATCTCCACCAATGAGAAGAAAGTCCCATACCAATGGGCTTGGGGACAGGAGTTACATTCAAATACTCTCCCAGGGGGACAAGAATCCCATTCATATTCAAATCCCCCCAGATCAGCCCAACAAAGGGCTGATCTGCTTTTTTAAGCACTCTCAGAATAAATTTTATATACCTGACTGGTTCTCTGATTTTCTCTGGGAACTCAGCTTAGAAAAAAAATTGTTGCTTATATATACCTAATAAAGGTATGAATGTGGCTTGGGTGGGACTAGGAGAAAGATATAATGACCTTGACTCTGGCATTTAGTTTTTGTCTCTGTACCTCAACACAGTGACTTGGGAATAAGAGTTTTTGAATTGAGAAACTGGAGAAGTAAGCCTGGAGAACCCTTGGAGTTTGTTGGGGGGCATCTGCTAGAGTATGTGCTATTTAAGCATAGTCTAGCCATTAAAGCAAAGTGGGATGTTTTATAAGGAAGACTCACTCTAGGACACAGTGTGGTCTCAACTCTGAAAGTCTGTATTTGTGAGTGTTGCCCAGATTTCTGGGGGGAAGCTTTTATTACTCCTTTTTTTTTAGTATAATATTTCATTAGGTGTCTTCACCTTGAACTAGTTGGGTCTTCTGGTTGGTTGTTCAAGGTAAGCACATGGTTCTGAGTGGAGGTTGGTTTCAGGAATGCAGTGAACCCAAAGATTCCCTTTCCTGGGCATCGATTTTGTGAGTTAAGGTTTGCCCCTAGATACTACTCTTGGTCATTAGAAACCTGCTTATAGTCTTTGTCCCTCTTGGCAGACCAAATATAAGCTGCAGATTCAGATGTCGAAAATGCTTGTCTTCAGTCTTGGGCCCTACATTTTGGGAAGCATATTGATGAGCTGGGACAAAATCCAGAGGAAAGTGACCCCAATACTGGTAAGGGGACCAGGAACCATGTCACATGATGGTCAGATAAAGGCACTGGGAATATTTATCCTGGAGAGAAGACTGATGTCAGGGCTAGTGTGCAAGACCCCAGATTGGTGTCTTCATGTATTTGAAGGTCTGCCACACAGAAGAGGGATTAGACTCTCTCTTCCAGGTCCCAAAAGGTAGTACCAAAAGCAATGGGAAGAAGCAAAAGCAGTAAAGTTTTCCTCATGAGAAGGAAAATCTTCTTACCATTTAGAACTCTCCCAAAGTGAAATGGGCTACCTTGGGAGCAGAGGGATAAAGCATTTATTAAGTGCTTTATATACCAGATGCTCTGGTTAGCAAATAAGACAGTACCTACCATTAAGAGCCTACGTTCTGATGGGAAAAGACAACAAATACAGGAAAAATGGGAAGGTGGGGGAGGGGGTTAGCACAGCTGGGCCTCCTGAGGTGCTATGGAGGCCTGGAACCAATAAGTAAGTTCCCCAACCCCAGACACACGCAAATATAGGCCAGAGGCCCACTAAGGTAGATTACAGAGGGCATCTTTCTTTAGGTAGGGTTAGATGGCCTTTGAGCTCCTGTTCACCTCTAATATTCTATGATAATGAAAATAAGATGTAGCATCTCTTCCTTCATTTTGCAAAAGAGGAAAGAGCTTTCTATGGGGCAGGAAACTTTCCCATAGTCACACAGTGAGTTGATGGCTGGGTCTTCCAACTTTTAGGTCAGCGACCATTCCAGCGTATCTCCCTGAGTTTCAATTTCTATTGACCTGGCAAAGATCACACCATGAGCTAACTAGGAGCAGAGCCAGGGCTAGGCTGGGGTCTCCCACCTTCTTAATCTAAGATTCTTCCTCAAATGTGATTCTGGCTCTTCTCAGAGGCTGAGGGGAGATGGGGTCCTGACACCTGTTTCACCTCTTTGGGAGGCTTAGCAGAAGGTCGTTCTGCAGCCACAGAGAGGGCAAACATGCTATGATTCCCAAGGCCCTCATTTCTGAGACCACCCCCAGGCACTGACAATCAATGAAAATGTTATTGAGCTTGGGAGTGATTGAGGCTGTTTATACTAAGCCTTTTTGCCTTGGTGAAAGATTACAGATTGAACAATAAATGTGCTTTTAATGAGCCCCATAACTATTAAATGAAAGGTTGAATATGGCAACTGGATGATAATATGGGTTTTGTTGGCATCAGTGCTCCCATCTTCTCGCCCCTGCTTCCCCCTCCCCTCTGTAAAAGCAGGATGAACATACGCCTTCTAAATCTTTAATACTGCTAATGGCCCTTCCGTCAGCTGTGCTCTGAATTCTGCTGAGCAGCAAGTGGATAGCTTGGAACCGGGTTACTGATGGAGGGCCAGGTGATAATCCCAGCTCTCCTCCCTGGCCCCCTACCACAAGTATTCCATTCTCCAGGATAAATAGAAGTGTTACTTTCTCCTGAACATAATCGGGCATGATACCTAGTCTGGGGAAGCCCTTGTCTGGATCCCTCATCCAAAGGGGCCACTTTGCAGAGTGAAGGGAGACATTAGAGGCTGAAGCTGCTGACCACCTAAGGGGTGGGATGGTTCACCATGGGCTTCCCAAGCAAATCCCAGAGTCTCAGAGTTGGCAAGGAACCTCAGAGGCTAGCTAAGCCAACCCCTGCCTTGATAATCCTTTCACAGCATTCAATGACAATTGAATGTCAATGAAGAGCAATGACAATTTATTTCAATTCAGCCAACTTCTAGCCCATTACTGTCAATATACTTCAATTTAGCCAACTTTAATCAAGTAATTTATCAAACATTTATTATGTGCGAAGGTACTGGGTTGGGCAATGGGTATACGAAGACAGAAGCGGGAGGTCCCTGCCACAGGCTTACATTCTATAACAGGTGCACAGCTAATATATGCAAAGTAATTTCAGATGGGTGTGCTGTAGCCAGCTGAACCAGCTCAGCTTAGCCAATTGTGAAATGCTTGCTGGGAGCATTTCCACTTTAGAAATTGGCAAAGGCTACAAATCAGGGTTTGATTTATTGTTTTGTTGATTGTCTAGACTTAAGAAAATGATTGAAAAAATGTTAATGATTAAATTTAAAAGGGTGTCACGTGCATTTCTTTCTTTTTTTTTCAGAGATTTAGTTATTAAACATTTACCAGTACACTCCTGTGCACCAAGAACTGGGAACAGACCAGGAATAGCCTCAAATAAGAAGAATCACTAAAGCAGAGCTTTAAAAGAAATAAGAAATTCTAAGAGTCATAGATGAAGAGGAAGGGCATTCTGGGTAACAGAGACAGCCCATGCAAACACATAGAGACGGGAGATGGAATGGTCTGCTTGAGTAAAAGAAGTCAGATGAACAGAAGGTTACATTTGTGGAGGGGAATAATGTACTATCAGGAAAGATAGGTTATGGATATATTGTGAAAGGCTTTTCACCACTAAAGAAATGGAAGAAAGTGAAAGGAGATGGGGTTGAGAAAGAAAACAGAGGGATTAGTCTGTTATTACCTTCTAGCAAATCGAAGACTCCTATATCATTCTCACTACATCACAGGACTATAGAATGTCAAAGCCGAGGGGAAATGGTCCAATCCTCTCATTCTATGAGGAAAACGAAACTCATAGGGAGCAGGTGTCAAGGTCACATCTGGGAGTGGAACCCAGATCCCCTGACTCCAAATCCAGTGCTCCTGCTACAATGATACCTTCCCCCATGAGCTCAGGGTTCCCTTGAGGACCATTGGACAGAGAACTTGTTTCAGAAGATGGCTAGTTCACTTTGGAAGATGGCTAGCTCATTTAGTAAAAATGTCTGGCTTTCACTAAAGTCTTTGCCTTTAGAATAATTTTCTTGGAGTCTTTCCAAGAAATAGTTTCCCATGGAGACATTTTTTTCATTTGGCAGAGCAGGCTTGGCCAAGTTGTTAGAACATAGCATCATTTCTGTCTTCCTCCCCCCAAAGGATGGCCCAGGATGGCTTTATTTACTGAGATGGCCCTTCTGAGGACATCTGTGTTGTCTCAATCAATCAATGAATGAACAAGTATTTATTAAGTGCTGATTAAGTTATAGGTGCTATGCTAAGTGCTAGAGATACAAAGACAAAAGTGAAACAGTTACTGCCCTCAAGGAGTTTACGTTCTAATGTGGGAGACAACATTTACATACATATTATGAAATACATACAGAGTAGATGGAAGATGATTTGAGAGGGGAAGGAATGATAGGAAGAGGTCAGGAAGACATCTTTTAGAAGATGCCTTTGAACTGAGTCTTGAGGGAAACAAGAAGTCTAAGAAGTGGAGATGAGGAAGATAGACTCTCTAGCATGAGGATGTAGAGTGCAAAGGCATGGAGATGAGACATGTGAGGGTGAATGAATAGACCAGGATGGCCGAATTGTGGAGTGTATGGAATGAAATATTGCGTAAAAAATACTAGGAAGAGAGGAAGAAACCAGATTGTGTTGAGTTTTAAATACCAAAAGACAATAGATCCCTCACTCTGACTCTTGGCTGGGACAATGTCTTTCCCCTTGGGAATAGTGGAGTCTGAAAGAACTCAGTTCAAGGCAAACTGGGTGTGTGAGCTACAGCAAACTGCCTGACTTATCTGAGTCTCAGTCTTCTCATCTGTAAAAGGGGCTAAGAATGATTACTCTAATTGCCTTAAAAGGTGATTGTGAGGATCAAATGAGAAAAATGTCACTTTGTAAACTCTAAAGCAAGGGTTCTTAACCTTTTTTTTGTGTACTTGACCCATTTGACAGCAGCCTGGTGAAACCTATGAATACATTCTCCAAATGATGTTTTTAAATGCATAAAATCAAATATACAGGATTACAAATAAACCAATTGTATGAAATACATTTCTCCAAATACATGTGTTCTGAGAAATTGTGTGGTCTTGTAGAAAGCAAACCGATGGGGACTTAGAAGGCCTGTGCTCAAATGCCCCCTTAGTCACTTGCTATCCATGTGACTTTGGCCAAGTTACTTCATCTTTCCAGGCTCTGGTTTTCTCATCTCTCAGGTCCCTTTCAGGTCTAGATATTTTAATGCAGCATTAAATCTTTTTATTTCTTAAGTAGTCTAGAAATTTTTCAGTTGATTTACAAGAGGGTAAGAAAAGTCGAGACTAAAAGAAACAAACAAATCCCACTAAGCACTCTCATTGAACAGAAAGAACAAATTCTAGTTCCTGTTTTTCTTTGTATGTGTGTTTGTCCTAGCGAGGAGATCATTTGTGGGTTGCCTTAATTGTCTAGCTGGTAACCTACATCAGCGGTGTCAAACTGAAGTAGAAATGGATGGGATGGGTCCTGATACTGACTTAGAAAATCACAAATGTGCATCATCTATGTTGTATTGTATTTTTGTTCATTTTGACAAACACTTCCCAATTATATTTTAATTTGGTACTGGCTGGTTACTTGCACTTTATTGTGTGGTTTCATTGGCTCATGAAAGAGGTTTTAAAAGTCATCCATCCCAAAGCCTTCATTTTACAGATTGGGAAACTGAGGGCCAGAAGGAGGAAAGGACAGCCTTCTCTCTAAGGTGTTGATATCCAGGAGGCTACATGCCTCTCAGATACATTGCCCCTAAGTGGCAAATCTAAGAGTCAAATACAAGTCTTCTAATTCCAAATATAGTACTCTTAATCATCCCTTATGCTATATCTGGGGCGTGGGATCCCACTCTCAGAGTAAAATTTATTCTTTTATTTTAATGCATTCAAATCACAAAACAAATGTATCTGAGAGGCATCTAGTCTCCTGGATATCAACACCTTAGAGGGAAGGCTGCTCAGCGCGCTGGATAGATTGCTGGATTTGGACTTAGAGGAGCTGAGTTTGAATTCTTCCTTTGTTACTGGTATTGGTGTAACATTGGTCAAGTTACTCAACTTCTCTTATATCTCTGTTTTCTCATCTGTAAAACAAGGGTCTTGGACTAGAAACTAGGTCTTATGAGCTTCAGCAAATTCACTTCAATAAATGTTTATTAAACAAATTCTATGGCCTAGGAACTGAACTGGGTGCGCGCACACACACACACACACACACACACACACACACATGCACAGAGTCGTTGCCCTCAAGGAACTGACATTCTACTGTGGGAAACAATTTGCATTTATTGTTTAGCAGTTGTTCAATCAAGTTTGACTCTTTATGACCCCGTGGACATGACACACAGGCCTTTTCCATCCTACACTATCTCCCAAAGTCTGTCCAAGTTAATATTCATTGTTTCCATGACCATCTATCTATCTCAGTCTCTGTCATCCCCTTTACCTTTTGCCTTCAATCTTTCCCAACATCATTGAGTCCCATATTCTCATTATGTGGTCAAAGTATTTAAGCTTCATCTTCAGTATTTGTTCTTCCAATGAATAGTCTGAATTAATTTAATATTGACTAATTTGACTTCCTTGCTGCCCAAGGGACTCTCAAAAGTCTTCTCCAGCACCACAATTCAAAAGTGTTGACTTTGCAGCACTCAGATTTTTTTTTACAATCCAACTCTCACAGCCATACATTACTACTGGAAAAGCCATAGCTTTGACTATGTGGACTTTGTGGTACGGTGATGTCTCTGCTTTTTAATATGCTGTTCAGATTTGCCATAGCTTTCCTTCCAAGGAGTAAATGTCTTCTAATTTCATGGCTGCAGTCGCCATCTACAGTGATCTTTGAGCCCAAGAATATAAAATCTGACAGTGCTTCCATTTCTTCTCTCTCTCTTTGCCAAGAAGTGATGGGACCAGTTGCCAAGATCTTAGTTTTTTGATGTTAAACTTTAGGCCAACTTTTACACTTACCTCTTTCACCCTCATCAAGAAGTGGTTTTAATTATTTGCTTTCTGCCATTCTGTATGTTTGAGACTGTTGAGATTTCTACTGGCAACGTGAATTCTGCTTTGATTCATCCAGCTTGGTTTTCCATGTAATGTACTCTGCATATAAATTAAATAAATAAGGTGACAATATAAAGCCTTGTCTTACTCCTTTTTCAATCTTAAACCAATCAATTATTCCATGGTCAGTTCTGACTGCCACTTCTTGGTCCACATATAAGTTTCTCAGGGGACAAATAAAATAATATGGTACTCCCACCTCTTTGAGAACTTGCCACATTTTGTCATGATCCACACAAAAACTTTAGTGCAGTCAGTGGAACTCCCTTGTTTTCACCATAATCCAGTGAATGTTGGCAATTTGGTCTTCAGTTCCTCTGCCTCTTAGAAAACCAGCCTGCACTTCTGGCAATTCTTGGTTCATATATTGCTAAAGCCTAACTTGCAGAATCTTAAGTAAAACCTTATTGGCGTGTGGAATGAGTGTAATTGTTCAGTATTTTGAGCATTCTTTGGCACTACCCTTCTTTAGGATTGTGGCATAAACTGATCTTTTCAAATCCAGTGGTCACTATTGTGTTTTCCAAATTTGCTGGCATATTGAATGCAGCACTTTAACAGCATCGTTTAGGAGTTTAAATGGTTTTGCTGGAATGAATTCACTTCCACTGGTCTTGTTGCTAGAAATGCTTCCTAAGGTCCACTTGTCTTTATTCTTCAGGATATCTGACTCTAGATCAGCAATCACACCATTGTAGTTATTAGTGATGTTAAGATCTTTCTTGTATGATTCTTCTGTATAGTCTTAATCTCTTCTATTTCTGTTAAATAACTACCATTTTTGTCCAGTTTTTGAATGAAAAATTCCCTTTTTATCTCTATGTTTCTTCAAGAGATCTCTTCTCTCCCACATCCTATTATTTTCTCCTATTTCTTTGCATTCTTCAGTTAAAAAAATCTTATCTCTCCTTGCTATTCTCTGAAATTCCTCATTGAGTTGGGTATATCTTTCCCTTTCTTCTTTATATTTTGCTTTTCTTCTTTCCTCAGCTATTTGTGAAGCCTTACCAGGTAGCCTTTTTGCATATGGATATACAAAATATACACAGATTAAATGCAAAGCAATTTTTTTTTGTAGCAGTTGTGTATGAAGAAAGAACTAGTAATCAGAGAGCATCAGAACTGGGCCAGGAAAGGAACTCGGGGTCTCCAGAGGTGGAAATGAGTAGAAAAAGTATTCCAGGTATGGTGGATAGCCTTACAAAGGAAGAGCTGTGAAAGATGGAATGGTGTCTAGGGGAACCATTTGGTTAAAGTCCAGAATGTGTGAGGGGGAGGGATGGATGAGAAGTAGCCAGGTTGGGAAAGTCTTGGATGCCAAACAGAGGAGGAGAAAAAAATTCTCTCTCAGCAACTTATGAAAAGACTGCCAGCTAGGGCATGGGAACTAGAGCAGGTTCTGTAAGTTGAGGCAGAGTGGGGTGAGTTAGTGAGGAAAGATTGGGGTCATGGGCACCATAAAGATTCATAATACTTGGCAAAGGGAACACTGTAATAGGGGAGAGGGCTGTTGAAAAGGGGTGGGACGCCACTAATTGCAAAGGAGAAAGAGGAAAGAGAGGAGAAGGGGGAAAGAAGATGGTAAAGAGATGATAGGGGTTGGTGATGGGCAGGGTTGGACTGGATCTTAGATATCATCTAATTTCAGATCCTCACTTTACAGAGAAGGAGAGAGACTTGAAGAGGCAAAAGAGCTGGAATCTAGGACATGTGGCTCATGACCTGCAACAGCCCTTATTTCAGGGGCAAGAGTCTTCTTAGGAGGTTTGGGAAGAGGTCTAGGGTCAGGAAGAGCCTGATGGTCAGTGTGGGTCACCACCAAGGGTGGAAAAGGGCACAGATGGGGCTCCATGAAGGCCAATGCTACAGACTGGATGAGATTTCTTTCTCCCCAGATCACTCCTTTCCCAGCTCTTTTCTTTTGTTTCTTTTTCCAAATCAGAGCAACTTCCCTGAGGCCTCTTGGTTGAGGTGTGCTTCTTATTCATGAGCCTGGGCAGGAAATCAAAGCATAAATTTTCTCCCACAGTCAGTTTCATAAAGCAGCCTGCCTTGTCAGCACTCATACCCACAGCCTTTATCCCATGTTACTATTTCAAAGGACAAATGGCAGGTACTGGACTGAACAATGTATCAGCAAGCACCCTAGCATACCTAGGGCGGCTACTAGCACAGGTTCATAGATCTGCTTTTCTAAAGGAAAGCAACTCAAAATGGGTTAACAATCTTACTTTAATCAAGCATATCATTTAACTAGTTCAGGGGGAAAAGTCGGCAC
>CM053584.1:377215968-377239629 GCA_028627135.1 Pseudochirops cupreus
TGGAGGGGGGTGTCCTTGGAGCAGCACCCAGTCTGACCCTTTCATTCTCTCTAGGAGAAAGCTGAATGAGGGGGTGACAAGGGAGTCCTGGCCTTGTTGCCCTGCTCAACTCAAGGCCATGAAACCCCACTCAGCCTCTTCCCCAGCTGGATGTGAACCTTCCTTCCCAGTCATCCACATGCATACGCTCACACACACAGGCACTCACATGCAGAGGACTCTGACTCTCCTGGGCCCTGAACTCATCTTGATCCTCTTTCTTGAGTTATCTGTACAGGGTGGGTCATATCCTCAACTTCCTGTTCAGTTGTTTTCAGTCATGTCTGAAGCTTTGTGACCCCATCTGGTGTTTTCTTGGCAGAAATACTGGAGTGGTTTGCCATTTCCTTCTCCAGCCCATTTTACAGATGAGGAAACTGAGGCAGACAGGGTAAAGTGACTTGCCCAAGGTCACACAGCTAGTACGTTTCTGAATTTGACCTCTGATCTGGGCTCTAGGCCCAGCCCTCTGTCCACTGCACTATCTACCTGCCCATGGACCAATTAGCTTGTACTATTGTGATGGGAGCATCTTGTAGGAGACAGTCAGATTTGGAGTTCTGAGTTCAGAGCTGCTACACCTGAATCCAATGTCCTACCCTCGTACTTGGGCCAGTCTCTTTACCTGTCTTGGCCTCAGCACCACACGTCTAACATGACAGGGTCAGACCAGGGGACCTTAGGTCCCTCCCTTCTCTAGACCGATGACCCCATCTATAGAATGTCCCAAAGTCTCAGGGCATTTTGAAGCTATTAAAGCTTATGAAGCTAAAACTGCACTGACTTTTGAGATACCCTGTATACACACACTGATATCTAAGTCCATAACTCTATCTATAACTGATGCCCGTGACTATAATCTATGTCTGTATATTTATATTAATATCACTACATCTCCATCCATATCTTTTTCTTATCCCTATCTATATGTTACCTATATCTATAATCTGGAACGGTGGCTCCCCCATAGTGAAACCCCTGTTTTGGCAGGAGATGAAGGTGTACATGGCTGTCTGCTTCCTCCTTGGAGGCTGCGGGGTCCATGAGGTCCACCACACTGCTGCTGTAACTTTACATATTGTCACACCAGGGACCAAATGGTCATTGAGGACACCACCAATGCCAACGCCTGTGTAGCCCAATATTACCCAAGGGCCCCTCTCAAGTTGCTTCATCGTTTCTTGATTTCATCGTATTTGGCAGCTTTTTCCCGGCAGCAGGTCAGATACACAGGGGCTAAGGACAAGGAAGACCATGCTCTCGGGCATTGCCCTTTCCTGTAGGCAGTGGAAGCAGGGGTGATACTCTGGTCAACATCATACCCATCACCCCATAACTTGTTTCCTACTTAGCAATAAAACATATACTGTAGTTATGAGTCCCCCTTACAATGTGAAAGCTGTCATGAATGACCTTGGATTGGTGGGACCAAGCAGTTGGTAGGGCAGAAGGGACCATTGACCATCCTAAGGGAATTATGATTCACTCCAGGAACACAGGGGAATTTAAAGATGGGGCAGAGATTGTGACGTAGTTAGCTATCCTTCAAGTGAACCCCAGCCTTTTCCAAGGTGGTAAAGACAGCAGTGCAATCTATCACATTCCTGGTACCAGCAGCTCCCTATTTAACATTGGTGGGCTCACACTCCTGGGAGATAGCAATCACCTCACAATCATTACCAGCTTTCCATTTTCAGCCGTGATGGTTACCCTTGAATTCATCATGGGTGGGATCATTTTAAACCAGGCAACTGAGATCAATGACGTTGTAACTAATGGCTGCAATATCTATCCCGCCTGAGGTGTGCCTTGGTCACTAGGTGCCCCAAATAACCAACTCCATTGATTCTGTTAACTCCTCTACTCTGTCTCTGGGATGTGGCTGCAACAGCAGACACTGGAACCACACTTAGAAGAGCTGAAAACACCCCAAAATGGTTTTTGATCTGAAACCATCCTTTCACCTAGCTGCCCTCCAAGGTTGATCAGTTACTTTTGCCTAAAGCATAATACATCGACATTTCTTGGATTCATTCTTTCTTCAGTGTCAGTCCTTCTGCCATCAAAATAGTGCTTTTGGCTTTAATATTCATTTAGCCAACTAGGTGGCACAGGGGATAGAGCACTAAGCCTGGAGTCAGGAAGATTCCTCTTCATGAAAACACTTACTAGCTGTGTGACCCTGGGCAAGTCATTTAACTCTGCTCGCCATAGTTCATCATCTGTAAAACAAGCTGGAGAAGGAAATGGCAAACCACTCCAGTATCTCTGCCAAGAAAACCCCAGATGGGGTCACGAAGGGTTGGCCATGACTTAAATGATTTAACAATAACAAAACTAATGTGGTGACTAGCATCACTGAACTGAGGCTGGTCCCTAGCAGTTAAGCTGACTGTACAGTTCTGTAGAAAAGCCTATAGAATTTTGAGTATGGGGTACCATATTTTAGGGAGGATATTGATAAGCTGGAGAATGTCCGGATAGGAGCAGCCAAGACAGTCAAGAGATTTAGGTTTATGCAATATAAGGATTAGTTCAAATCAGAGTGAATATTTAGCCTGTAGAGAAGACTGGGGGAGGTGGGAGGGAAGGTGCATGTTCTGTCTTGGAGGACTTAAAGGGATCTCACATAGAAAAGGAAATGGTCTTGTCCTGCTTGACCCCAGTTAGAATCAAGATCAGTGAGTGGAAGTAGAGAAGAGGAATGTTCTAGCTCAATGTTAGGAAAAAAAAAAACCCTTCCCAGCAGTTAAAGCCCTCTGGGACTGCATTTAGGGAGGTTGGAGCACTGTCCCAGCCATCACCTTGAGTTGCTAGGACAAGACAGGGCTTGCTTCTTTAGCAGCTCATCCAAAGGGTGGCAGTGGGCAACAGGGGTGTCTAACGGGTTGAGAAGTCTATGTATTTCCATGTCTGTCTGTGACATCCTGGGACTCTGGCATCTTAGTATTTTGTGTGGGGGTAAAAGAAAGGTTGCTCCCTACATGATGGGTCTGTTTGGGTGTTTGGTATCCTGTTGCTCACATTTAGAGAAACCTAGACCTAGGCTATAGATTTTCCTGGAGTCCCCCAGCTTGGAGCAATAATGCAAAGAGGGAAACTGATCCTTTTGGGGTCAAGATGGATCCAGGTACCTGTGAGCTCTGTGAGCCTTAGACCACAGACCACACTTTGTATTTGCATAATATTTTGAATTAGCTTACACACCAATGTGTTGTTTCCACAGTGGAATGGAAGTTCCCTGAGGGCAGGGATCCTTTTTGGATTTGTCTTAGCATCCTCAGCACCTGGCACACAGCAAGCCTGGCCCACAGCAAACACTTAATAAAAGCTTGTCGTTGGATAGATTGCCGTTAAAATTAAAATACCATTGGGAGGGATAACGCATTAATCTCCTAAGGGGCTTTAACACTTTAGTGCTGGGAATTCTTCTTTTTCTTTCTTTTGGCTTTTTGGAGGGGGGAGGGCAGAGCAATTGGAGTGAAGTGACTTGCCCATGGTCACATGGCTAGTTAGTGTTAAGTAATTGTCTGAGTCCTGATTTGAACTTAGGTCCTCCTGACTCCAGCATCGGTGCTCTATTCACTGCGCCACCTAGCGGCCCCGAGTGCTGGGAATTCTTAACCTTTGGTCCTGCAAACTTTTAAAAAATAAGTATTTTGGTGACTTTCGATGTAATTGGCTTTCTTTGTAATCCGATGCATCTTATTTCATGTATTTTAAAACATGGTTCAGAGAAGGAGTGCATAAGCTTCACTAGACTGCTGAAAGGATACATAAGCTTCACTAGACTGCTGAAAGGGGCCAAGATACATGTCAAAGGTGAAGAACTCTTGCTTTGGTGTGAATTGTCAGTTCCTTCCCAAGGGGACAGCCAACTGGAATGGAAGAAGGGAAAAATATGATGATTCTTTCTTGAAATGGTGGGGGTGGGGTGGTGACAGCTACACAGGACTGAAAGGGGAGGTGAGAGGGCACCCCAGTCAGACTTGGCCAACTTCACAACTTTGCCTATGGGAATCCTTCATCTATGGTCCCCTCCTCCAAAGCCTTAATCTCTTTCTCCTCCAGTAAGCACAGTTGGCACCAACTTTTGAAGAATAGACCATGACCCGGGATGAAGGGCTGCCAGACTCAAATGCTGCCCAGGTGTTCTATGAGAAGTATGAACCCAAGGAGATCCTGGGGAGGTAAGATCCCTTACCCTAAACTTTCTCGAGAGCTTGGGTATTTTCATGGGTGTTGTCTCTCTCTGAATCCATTCACCTTTACTTTTTCTCTCTTTGGAATCCTTCAAACTGGGGCTCTGGATCTCATGTACCAGGACAAACAAAATAGATAAAAAACAGTCCAGATGTTCCCCTCCCTTCAAAAGTTGGGGTTATTCTGTCTCTGCCCACTTGAACCCAGTTAGATAGGGGAAAGGGTTTGGGTCCCAATACATAGCTTAATGGAGAGACTTGAATTGCAAATTAGGAGACCTAGATTCATGGCATCTTGAGAACAGTAACTTTAGAGTCAAAGAACCTGGGTTCAGAACCTCCCTCTGATGCTTCCTACCTGTGTGACCCTGGGCAAGTATTTTTACCTCCATGAGACTCAGTTTCCTCCTCTTTAGAATGAAACGGTGGGACTAGCTAGCAGTGAGGTTCTTTTCTAGACATGATTCAACTCTGGTGTGGGCCCTTAGATGAAAGATTGACCCTCTCTGGAGTATCATCTCCCCTTTAGTGGGATCTGACAAAGTCCCTAAAATAGTTGGAGATGTCCGCCCCCTCCCCTGATAAGCCTCTTTCCTCAGGGGAGTGAGCAGTGTGGTGAGACGCTGTATCCACAAGCCGACCAGCAAGGAATATGCAGTGAAGATTATTGATATAACTGCTGGCAGCCTAAGCCCTGAAGAAATTCAGGAGCTGCGGCATGCCACCATCAAGGAGATTGACATCTTGCGCAAGGTCTCCGGGCACCCTAACGTCAGTGAGTCCCCCCTCCCTCAGCTGCCATCCTCTAACCAGGGAGAAGGAGAGTGTGGGGGTGGGGCAAGAGCCAGGTGCTGCGGGAGGAGGAGGTAGGATGGGTGACATGAGAGGGGGACCAAAGGTGGTTTAGAGCTGTGCCCCCAAGATAGAGAATTGGGACAATTAGAAATACCTTTTTATTTTTGCCTGAAATATCCAGGTAATTAATTGTATCATTTCCCCACTTTTCATTTCCTGGATAGACCCATCCGAGTTATCTTCCTGAGATCTGAGAACCCTAAACAGGGAACACTCACCCAGGAGAGAAGGGTTAGCTTGGCCTTCTCCTATCTTAGCCTTCTCTCTCAGTCAGGCATGAAGAGCCAGCCTTCCCAGCTTTCCCCAAACCCTCTTCCCTTTTCTTCGAGCACACAGGCAGGGCTGGGGAGTGTGGAAGCAGGTGGAAGGATGAAGTTCGAAAGAGCTGTTGGCCAGCTGTCTGGAAAGCACAAAGGGCCAGCTATGGGTACCTTTGTCTGCAACCCCCTCCCACCTCCCAATCCATGCCTAGCCAGATCCTGCTTTAAAGCTCCCCTTACTACCATCCTTCCACATCTGACTTTTCCAGGGCCCTCACCCTAGTCCCCCTCCTTGCATCCTTCCCCCAAACATCTTCTCCACAGCCTGAAGTTAGCTGGTCATTTCCATTACAGTCCAGCTGAAGGACACTTATGAAACCAACACTTTCTTCTTCCTGGTGTTTGACCTGTGAGTACCTAGCCCCCATAGCCAGCCATTCTCCCAGGCAGGGGTGGGAGTGGGGTCTCAGAGTTAGACATTCCTGATTCTTACTGGAGGAATTCAATCTCCAAGACCCTTCTAGTTCTGTGCCATGAAGCAGGGAGAGGAGCCTTGAGTATGGGCTCTCAAAATCTGTCTTCTCATCCAGGCTTGTCCCCTTAGCAGTAAGTCACTGTCTCTAGAACCTCAGCTCCCTCTTTTGTAAAATGGGAACTGTAATAGTTGTACTGTTGACTTCACAGCAAGAAAATGAACACTCGAACACTATAAAAAGGAACTCTAACTGTGGCTCACACAGGGACATCTCATCCATTTTTAGCCTCCCAAGATTCAGAGCTGGAAGGCACCTTAGAGATCAGAGGATGAGAGATCTCATCTAGTCCAAGCTTCTCATTTTACAGTGAGGGAAACTGGGGCTGAGAGAAGGGTAGTGACCTGCTGAAGCTTCTGAACAGCACAGTCCAGACAGACAAGACCAATCTCATGGAATGGAATGGGCACTGGTCCAGACATCTGAAGACTCACCAAATTATGCGATCCCTGGGCTCAACCCCTCTAATTTTCCTCAGCTGCCAAACAAAGGACTAGATGCTCTCTGTTCTATTCTAGCTACAAATCAGGGCTTCTTTGATCATGTGAGCAGAAGATTTCCAGGAAAGGGGAACTTCTCACTTCCTCCCGTGATACTGGTGATTCTTCACCAACTAGAAATTCTTCTTCAAAGAGACTAGTATAGGTTTGCCCTGAGTTAGGAAAACCCAATATGGGAAAACAAATATTTCCAGAAACACTAAATTATCATTTACACCTTAATTTTACAAAAAAGATTCACTGTAAGAGTCCTAACTTTTTCCCAGGAGGCAGCACAAAGTAAGGCATGCCTTTATGACTGTTGGGCTGTACCCATAAAATGCCTCTCCCCCAATCAACCAACTTCAGCATTTGCCTTCTCATGTCTATGTGACCCTGACCAAGTAGCAGGTACTTGGGCAAGTCTCATCTTCCCCATCTGTAAAATAGGCATATTGATGTCTATTGTATCTCCCTCTCAGGGTTGTGGCTTGTCCCGTTAGCAGTAAGTCACTCACCTCAGTTCCTCTTCTGTAAGATGGAAACTGTAATAGTTGTACTGTTGACTTCAAGCAAGATAATTCACACTCTAACCACTCAAAGCATCTAAGGAACTTGGCAAAACTTAAGGTAGAATGAAAATAGTGATTATAAGTTTTATTATCGATATTATTATCAATTCTATGAGGGACCCAATACTTTCGGAGGTTTCCAAGTCCCCAAATCTCTGATCCTGACTCTTTGATAACTGAACATCTCCTCCTTTGTTGCAACAAGAGTCCCTCTCCCTTTTTTGGGGTGCTAAAGGTGGGATAAGAAGTGAATTAGGACTGAGATCATAACCAGAGGAGCCACATGACTGAGGGTGGTGGTGATGGTGATAATAATCCAGAGAAAATGAGGTGGGCCTACTCACTTGTGCATATTTTTAAAGCCAGGGAGAGACTCCTGGGTTTCTCTGGCTAGGATTAGCTGCAGTTGTCCTTAGTTCTTTGCGGCATCACAGCTGCTGAGTAGGCAGCAAGGGAAGGAGTAAGGAAGGGGGGGGAGGAAATGGCAGTTGGAATATCTCTGACCTTCAGCAAGAGTTGTTGAAATGGCTATTTTTATAAACCCCACCCAGATGTGACCAGGGTTGGGGTGGGGTGGGGTGGAAGAACAGGATAAGGGTAAGGAAAAGAAAAAAAAATTAAATCTGGTATCAAATCCCAAAGCCCTATCCTTGTTGGCTGAGAAGGTGCTGATGCCTACCATCACCCTGAAAGGGAGCCCCCAGGGCAGGAGTCTGGCTCATGTGCTCCAAGGTCTCAACTCTGAGCATCTTGTCCCCCTTGACTCCCACACAGTTTAAACTGGGTCACTGGTGAGATAAAATGTAAGTTGAAGCACACTGTTCCCCATCAGCCTCTGCCATCACACTACCATCATGGTCTCTAAGCTTCCATCCAAATTCTGAGATTTCTGTGGCCCAAAGTCTTCCTGGATTTTTCTCATCTCACTGTCCTTCCCTCTCATTTCCTTCTTCTCTTTTATGCTTCCTGCTGCCTCAACCTTTCTCCCTCGGTGAAGTCTGTCAGTTAGTTAATAAACATCCCATAGGCACTTATTATGCTCAAGGCACTCTGATTAAACAAACAAACAAAAATTCCCTGCCCTCAAGGAGTTCACCTTCTAATGAGAAAGAGAACCTGAAAACAATTAGGTATAAACAATGTCTATTCAGGACTAATTGCAGATAATCTCTAGGGGGAAAGTGCTAGCATTAAGGGGTATGGGGATAGGCTTCTTCTTTTCCCTTTTTCCAAACCCGGAGCCTTGCACCGATGTTGGGTGGCAGCTCCCCCTTTATTTCTGGGACTTTATGCTAATTGGTTGCCATGGATATAAAGGGACGCAAGGGGGTGCCTTGAGTAGGATGGGGCAGAATTGGGGTAGGAGTGTCTTGTGCCTTAATCCAGTCCCCCTTCTTCCCTCCCTCCAACACTTTATCTGTAGGATGAAGAAAGGTGAGCTCTTTGACTACCTTACCGAAAAGGTCACCTTGAGTGAGAAAGAAACCAGGTGAGGAGAGTTGGTCACGAGATACTCTTTACGTCCATTCCTTGCCCTGGGAGGCATTATTATCATAATTTCTATGAGTGACTCAGCGTTTTCTGAGGTTTCCAAATCCCAAGTCAAATGACTGCGTGATGCCTCTTCTCTCCACTTTGATTGCAGCAAGAGTCCCTCTGTCTTTTCTTGGAGTGTATAAATAGAAGGGAATCAGGACTGGGGTTCTGATCAGAGGAGCTACATGGCTTGGGTGGTGGTGGCGGCGGAAATGGCCAAATGGTCTTCCACAGTCTAGGTACAAGGGTCTCTGATTTGGGGGAATATGCTGGGTAAGGTTAGGCCCTGTCTCTCTGCACAAGAAAATGTGGACAGGATGCATGGCTGGAAGAGGGAGTGTGGAGTCATGTTTCTTCCTTATGGGACAGTTCTAAATGCTATAACCCCTCCTTGGAGGCTGCCAGACACTTGGGTCCTGCTTCAGAAGTTCATGGACCTCAATGCAGAAGACTAGTTGAAGCTCAGGGTTCAGGGTATCCTGAAGAGCTATTCTCCTCCCTTCTCCTTTCCTTCTTCCTTCCCCCCTTCCCTCCCAACCAGGAAGATCATGCGGGCCCTGCTGGAGGTGATCTGCTACCTGCACAAGCTGGGCATTGTACACCGAGACCTGAAGCCAGAAAACATCCTCCTAGATGATGATATGAATATCAAACTCACTGACTTTGGATTCTCCTGCCAGCTGGACCCTGGAGAGAAGCTTCGAGGTGGGGCAGCCAGGATCTCCTCCTCAATCTCCAACCTGTTTCCTGCTGCAGGGCTACCTGACTTGTCCCTTGCCTCCTCCATGCTCTTCTCTCCTGGAGAGTTGACTAGTGACTGGGTCAGGACCAGCCATGGCGGGTCTCTTGCTCCAACACTACTATGTCTGTCGATTTTTCTCTTCCTTTTACCTCCTTCTTTTCCTTCTCCTCTCCTCTCTTCCTCCTCTTCTTTTTTCTCCCGTTTCTCCTTCTCCTTCTCTTTCACTTTCTCCTTTTCCTTTGCTCTCTCTCCCAGTTTGAACCTCTTGCTTAATGTTCCCCTTTTCTTTATACTCCTGCCAGAGGTATGTGGGACTCCCAGCTACTTGGCCCCTGAAATCCTTGAGTGCTCCATGAATGACAGCCACCCTGGTTATGGGAAGGAAGTGGACATGTGAGTTGTAGGCTGGGAAAAGGGGAGGGGTCAGTAGTAAAGGGCAGTCACAAATCAGGAGATAGAAAAGGACAGTGATTAATTTGTGAGGTTTGGGGGATTGGAAGGAGCAGAGATACAGGGAAAAGATTAAGCACAATAACGGAAGAGATTAAAAGAATGCAGAATTCAAGTCAATGCAAGAAGCAATGACCAGTCAGAGAATTGATGATGAAACGTGCCTCCCTCTTCTTATTAGAGGGGTGAGGGGCTAGGGGGATAGAGTGAAGCATACACTGCCAGACACGGCCAATACGTCCTCTTGGTTTGCTTGACTTTACTTCTATGTTACAAAGGAGATTCTATTAATGTCAGTGGTGGTGCTGGTGTCTGGAGGTCTTCTGAATGACCCCTGGCCCTCCCTTCTGTCCCCAGGTGGAGCACAGGCGTGATCATGTACACCCTCCTGGCTGGCTCACCTCCTTTCTGGCACCGCAAGCAGATGCTGATGTTGAGAATGATTATGAGTGGCAACTACCAGTTTGGCTCCCCAGAGTGGGATGATCGATCAGACACCGTAAAGGACCTTGTGAGTGCTAGGCTCTCCCTTCTAGGTTGGAGGTGGGGAGGGAAGATGAGGCAAAGGAAGTAGTGTGGGGCGGTGGAAAGAGTATTGGACTGGAAGTCAGGAAATGTGGGTTTTAGTCCTAGTGGTATGGTTACTTAGATGTGTGAACTTGGGCTAGTCATTTCTGTGCCTCAGTGTCTTCCTCTGTCAAATGAGGGGGATGGACTGGTAATCTCCAAGTGCCCATCTCACTCTGACATTCTGTAAATCTCTGCTATTTAAAGCCTGTCTATATCTATCTACCTATCTACTTCTCTCTCTAAGTATCTATGTATACACACACACACACACACACACACACACACACACACACACACACACACACACACACACACACATATATATATATATATATATATATATATATATATATATATACTTCTCTTTGTAGAGCTGTCTATATCTGTATGTCTATCTCTTGTCTGTCTGTCTTTTTCTTCAACTTCTATTTCTAGACCAATTTCACATTACTCCTCAAGGTCTCTTTCGCAGGCTACTGGCTGTTCCCCATAGATGGATGGCATCAAGCTCTCCCACTTCCCCACCCCATCTCTCACCTCTGCACCTTTCTTTGGAGCCTCATCCCTCCTCCCTCTTGGAATTCCCAGCTCCCTGCTGTCAAATTCAACTAGAAATGACCCCAACACTACATATTGACTTTGAAAACCACAAGTTCACATTATCTATGTCTGATTCTATTTTTACTTATTTTGTTAAGTATTTCCCAATTCTATTTTGATCTGAGTGGACCTTCACTCAGAGTGTTGCCTGGGACCCTGACACATGCTTGACCCCTTTGGTCCACAGGAGGCCTTTCCATGACCCTCCTAGGTGATAGTGCTCTCCTCTCCTAAATCACCCCATAATTAGTTTTACAGAATCATGGGTCGAGACCTCAAAGGACCCTTAGAAACCATCTAGTGCTACCTCTACATTTTACAGATGAGAACAATGAGGCTCAGACAGTGGCATGATTTTCAAAGGGCTGTTAGAGAAGGATATCTCTGTTATATCTATCAAAGAATCTTGATAGATAGATGGATGGATGGATGGATAGATGGATAGATAGATGGATAGATGGATGGATGGATAGATGGATAGATAGATAGATAGATGGATGGATAGATGGATGGATGGATGGACAGATGGTAACACTGGTGACAGCAACAGGATTCGAAGCTTGGCCCTGGGACTCAAAAAGCTGCATTCTTTCCATTGTACCAGGATGTCATTACTTCCTATATGTTTTATACTGACTTATCTACATGTACATTGTATCACTGCCACAGAATCTGTGCTGCACAAGGTTGTTTTGGTTTTTGTCTATGTAATCTAGGATGGTGCTTTGTGGATAGTTGGCACTTAATGTTCATGGAATGAATGAGTGAAAAAAGGAAAGAAAGAAGGAAGGAAGGAAAAGAGGGAGGGAGGAAGGGATAGTTCTATTCTGGCTAGGCCTGGGGTCTCAGGGGAAGGAGGGTTTTCCATGGGTTCTTTAGGGGAGGGGGTGGACAATGAAACCTTGGATGTGTAGGATTGTGCCCTGAGATAGAGAAGAACTGGGAATGGAGGAGGGAAGGGGTCAGTAGGGTCCCCTGTTTTCCCAATGACAAATTCCCTCTATACTACAGCCAATGTATTGTGGCCTGGGACCAGAGGGTGGTCACAGAGCCCCTGCAGTGCTGCTGAGGGGACCCTTTGGTTCTTCCCAGATCTCCCAACTCCTGGTCCTGAGCCCACAGAAACGGTACACAGCTGAAGAAGCTCTGGCTCACCCCTTTTTCCAGCAGTATGTGGTTGAGGAAGTCCGCCACTTCAGTCCCAGGGGCAAGTTCAAGGTAGAGGCCTTTTGGCTCCCTTTCCCTCAATCGTCTTTGCTTTCACTCATTCGTCCATTCTGGGCTTCTGCCACTGTCTCTCATCTCAGTCTAACCTGAGTCTTTCCGGCCTCAGAGGGGACCCCAGAATTCAGCTGAGAGGCCCTCTTTGTCCTATCAGACAAAGATCATGCCTTGAGAGTCTGGTGTGGGTGAGGATTCCCTCGTATCTAAGACAGGTTGGAAGGGGGGTAAACCTGACATCCTAGGGACCCATCCACCTTCCCAAATCCAAAGGGGCTCAATCGGCTGCTTGTTCTACTGAAAAAAGGGGGCTAGGTAATGGAGAAGGGAGGCTCACTCAGATTCAGGCTGGACCAAGCAGTTTCTGAGATCCTTTCTGATTCTTGAGAATTTTATCACTTGCTATAATGTGACCATAAGTAAGCAATTTACTTTTTCTGGCCTCAGTTTTGTAGTTTTCTCATATTGAAAATGGGCATAAAATACTTACATTCTCTACTTTATTGGGTTATTGGCAGGAAAATACTTCGTAAACCTTAAAGCAACATAGAAATGTGGATGGGCATTCGGGACTGGACCTGTCATTTCCCAGGCATGGGGCTGTCCTATCTCTAAGATAATAAATGCAGGCAAGAACCTTATTATCTTAGAGAGAGACCTGGACAGCCTGAGATATTGAGTGACTTGTCCAGAGTCATACAGCCAGAGGGTCAGAGGCAGAGCATCAAGTACAGATCTTTGTGGCTCTTTGGAGAGTCTAGCTGGTGCTATTATTGCCTTTCAGGAGATCACAGATTTACAGCTGGAAGGGACCTTAAGGGTCATTTAGACTGGCCCACTAGTTTTACCGAATAACTGAGGCACAGAGAGGTTAAGATACGTGTCCGTGGTCACATAGCAGTGGACGAGCTTGATTCGAATTCAGGACCTCTGACCTCTCTAATCCATTGCCTCACTGATGTAGGGAGGTTCCCCCAGGGAAGGGATGAGGGGCTACCCCCGGGGTCCGCCCGTCGTGCTCTCCTTCCTTCCTTCTGCAGGTCATTGCTTTGACCGTACTCGCCTCGGTTCGAGTCTACTACCAGTACCGGCGAATGAAGCCAGTGACCCGAGAGATCGTCCTCCGAGATCCCTACGCGCTGCGGCCGCTGAGGAAGCTCATCGATGCCTGTGCTTTCCGTATCTATGGACACTGGGTGAAGAAAGGCCAGCAACAGAACCGGGCCGCGCTCTTCGAGAACACTCCCAAGGCTGTGCTCTTCTCCCTGGCTGATGAGGAAGGCTTCTGAGTGTGGGGAGCCCAAATCCCAGCACTGCCCGCTCTGGCTGGGTGCCTTTGGCTGAGTTGCCTGCCTCCTCTGGGCCCCAGGAGCTCCTCAGGGCACCCTGCTTCTCCCTACCTCCCCAGGGATGTGGAGGATTGGGGGAAAGCCTAAGGAGGCAACCCTAGGGAAGTGGTTCCATTTGTTTAGAGATGAGCCCTCTGGCTGAGGGGCAAAAGGGGCACCCCCGGGTGCCTCTTGTACTGGCTCTAACTCCCTCCCTGTTGGATCTCCGGCATTCCCGTGGCTGCTAATTAGGGGCTCAACCTGCAGGACCCAGGTGGAGGGCAAGGGCAGGGGGGAAGTCAAGTTGGAGGCGGGGGGAGGGGGGGGGGAGTCCTGCCTTTCTGCTCAGGCATCTCTGAATGATGCTCCCTGAGGAGCCTCTGGCCACCTCCATTCTCCTTGGTTCTGCCAGATAGCATACAGTAGTAGGAAATGCCCTGGATTAGGGGTCTGGAAAGCCAGCTTCTAGTCTAGATTCTGCTACTGATCAGCTGTGTGCCCCACACTCATCTACTGCACCACTCTGAACCTCAGCTTTTCTCCAGTCAAATGCGGGGCTTCACAAGATGAGAGCTTCCCAATCTGGGTCCCACAGAGCTCAGGGGTTGGCCACAATGACACTAGGGATTCCTTGAGAAGATTGAAGTGCAAGTGCTAGTTCCCCCTCTCAAATATGATACACCGAGCTAAAATATGAAATTTACGCCTGAAATATAAAATTACATGTTACAAATATTAGTTGCTTTTTTTGGTACAAAGAAACTTCATTTAACCTATTTTGTTCTAGAATTTTCCTCACAACCCTCCCTCCTTTATTCTCAGGGACTATTCTAGAATGTCAGATCTGATTACCTCCACACACTGGAATATTATTTTTGGGGATCTGACAATGAATTTCAAAGCTCAAATGAGTAGTTTGTAGCTAAATTAGTTTGAGAAATTATGCACTCTATGGTCTCCAAGGTTCATCCTATTTCCAACAGTTTGTGATTCTTGGCTATGAGCTTTGTGGCTCTTTATTTAATAGGCAGATGGGTGTGTTTGCTATACCTGTGTTCAGTGCTCAGGCTTGGGTTCCTTGAGTTGGTGGTGGTCCTAGTTCTATAGTCCAGGATCATTCTTCAGCCAAAGTGCTCTTGCCACAGTGGAACTGAGTGGGAGATGGTGGTGAGATGACAGATGGGATTTAAAAGGGGAGAATAGCTGTTTATGTGTGGGCTATAGCCAGGAAAGAGTTGACTTAGCCCCATCTGTCCTTCAGAGACTAGGCTTTCTTAGCTAAGGCAGTATCCTAGTTTGGAGTCCTAGTAGACCATAGGCTAGGGTGGTTTCTCACTTTTGTCTCTTGGCCCAGCTTCCCAGGTAGATAGTCTGGCTGACATGAGGGTAGAGCCCCAAGTTGTCCAAGGCAGTCTAGAGTAGAGCCTATCCTGCCATCTGAGAGTGAGCAGAGAACAGCCAATGGGTCAGGACCAAGGACAGAACTCCCACTCAACCTCTTGGTGTCCAAGCACTCTAAGGCTGAGGGATGGAGTCAGGGAAGGAAAACTCCTGTGTAGGAGATGTCTTCATGGAGCTTTCTTGAAGCTGATCCTGGAGTCACAGTAGTTTTGACACTGATCATTGTCAAAACTACTGTGGCTCCAGGATCAGCTTTAAGAACACCAAAGGTTTGAGTGGGAGTGCTGTAAAATGGTGACAGTGGACTAGATAATCTATCTTTTCTTCCAGCTTGAACATTCTAAAGTTCACATGTATCAGAACCAGGGTTTATAGTCAGTAATGGAACAGGTTAGACTAGAGATGATTCAGGTGTAGACCCTTATCACTTTGTGCCTACACCATGGCAATAGACAACTGTTGGTCTCTTTGCCTCATGTCACTCCCCACTCCAGTCTTTCTTCCATTTAGCTGTCAAATTGATTTTCCTAAAGCCTTAGTCTGACAATGTCATCTCCTAGTCAGTAAAAATCAATGGCTTCCTATTGCTTCCAGGATCAAATGTAAACTCTATTTGGCATCTAAAGCCCTTTCTAACCTGCTTCCTTCTACCTTTCTAGACTTCTTATACCTGACATTCTCCTCCTCCCATATACAGTATTTGTGATGCAGTGATGCTGGCCTCTTTGCTGTTCCTCTCTCATGAGACTCCATCCCCCAATTTTGAACATTTCCCCGGCTATCTCCCATGCCTAGAACTTTCTCCGTCTTCATCCCCACCACCCTGGTTTCCTTCAAATCTCAGCTAAAGTTGCATCTTCTGCATGAAGCCGTTTCTGGTACCCCTTAGTGCTAGTGCCTTCTCTCTGCTGGTTATCTGCAATTTGTCCTGTATGGAGTGTCCCAAAAGTTTTTTCTAAATTTTAAGCTTTACTAGCTTAAGCTCAAGTTAAGGCTTTTGGGACACCTATTTATAAAACACCTTGTTTTTATTTGGTGGTTTGCATGTTGATTTCCAAATTAAACTGCGAGCTCCTTGAGAACAGGGACTGATTTTTGACTTTCTGTTATTTACACCACATAACACAAAGTAGGAACTTAATAAATAGTTGATTTACTGGGGGAGAGCTGGGTTTGAATCCCATTTCCAACACTTACTAGTGGTATCGTCACGGGTAAAAGTCCCTCTTTGTTCTGCATCTTGGTTCCCTCTAACATGGGAATTATGATGGTCCCTGTAATTCCTTACCTCCCAGGGTTGGTGTGAGGCTTACAGGAAGCTGTCTGGTCCAGTGGTTCTCCAAGTGTAGTCCTCTGATTCCTGAGGTCTTTGATGTCAAAACTATCTTCCTAATAAATCTAAGATATTATTTGCCTATTAAAATACTCCTTCCCTTTCTAACTGCAAATCAGTGAAAGGCTAGATTTTTTTCATATACTTCAATCAAAACCACATATCACAATTTCTTGCAATCACAGCAAGACTGACGTAAGAGAATCACATAAGAGAATCCAGCTGTCTTCTATTAAGCCAGACATTAAAGAGATTTGAAAAAAAGAGTGAAAGAATGTCACTCTTGCCACTAATTTTTTTTTTTTTGGAAAATGCAATTATTTTTCATAAAAATGTTATGTTAACATGTAATGGGTTCATCATTATTTTAAAATGAATTAATAAATATTTTAAACACAGTTTTAATTTCTAATCTGGTGATATCAGTAGATATAAGCCACAAAACCCAAAGCTCTTTGGGGTCCTCAATAAGTTTTAGGAGTATAAAGAGATCCCAAGACCCCAAACTATTGATCTAGTTGAACTCTCTCACAGTAGAGATGAGAGAACCAGTACTCAGAGAATTTTAGTGACTTGCCCACCATCACCCAGGTAGGAAACATCAGAGGCAGCATTTGAACTCAGGTCCTGACTCTAGACTGAACCAACTCTAGAGTCAATGTTCTTCCCATTCAACCAAATTATTGATGGATGCCAGCTACTCTTCAGATGTCAAAACAATCTATAAATGCCCCTTATTCTACTATTACACTACTGCCTACATCTAGGGGAGCCTCCAGAGCAAAGAAAACTACTCAGCTGCTGCATTTTAAAGGCATCTGCCTACTTATGTATCATTGTAGGCCCTCATTGGGGAGACTCTCCTGACGCTCCAGGCAGGATGATAAAACCCTTTAAATGACTGAAAGCCTTCACCAGTCTGCCAAGCAATATTTCACAGCCCCTGGAGGCAGCTCTGTGCCTTCATGAAGGCAGTGTTTACCCAAAGTAAATGTCTCATAAATAATCAAGTGGATTCTTGAATATTTCAGCATCGTTGTTCCTAGCATGGGTTCTGAGAGTCTCTTCATGTGAGTCTCAGCTTCCAACCGCGCCTGGCCCATAGAGAAGATCACAGATCTACCCTGACACACCTTCTTCTCTATTCTTGGGGCGTCAGTTTCTCCCACACCTCTGAAGATTCTAGAATTGAGAACTGCAAAAGACTATAGATCTAAATGGGTCATTTAGACCAGGGCTTCTTCAATTTTTTCCACTCAAGACATCTTTTTGGTTCCAGCATCGTTCATTGGTGTTGTGCAAAGTGCACATACAGTGTGTTCAGAATCAATGCTGAAGTGAAGTTGTGTGCTGCCAGAAGCATCTCCGCTTCATTATGCACCTGCTATTTTTTTATTTTAGTAACTTAAAAAATTATTATTTAAAACATTTTAAATTTAACTTAATTTTAACTTAATTTTTGATTGTCGCATGTTCAGAATCCTTTTATTGTTGCCAAATTTGCTGAGACCCACCATTTAAGAAGCACTGGGACCCTCCCCCCCATTTACAAATGAGGAAACTGAGACCTAGGTGATTTGAACTCAGGTCCCCTGGGTCAAAATTCACCATCCTTTCCTTTATACTAATTAATAAGGGCAGGAGTTGCAAAGAGGAACATTTAGGCTTGATGATAGGGGAAAATACCCAATTTCCTAATAATCAGAGTTTTCCAAAAGTGGAATAAACTTTAGAAGGTGGTGGTTTCCATCTCTTTAGATGTCATCAAGCAGAAACTGACCAACCACTTTTCTAGAGGGGTTCCTTTTTAGTGTGACTAGATAGCCACTTTAGCCGTAACTCTAAAATTCTGTGATCCTTTGATTCTAGAAGTAGATGACATGGTTTTGGAGCCCACACCTCTTTCCTCTGAGATTACCTTTTATTTACACTGTCTATTTGTATGCCCACAACTATTTGCGCATATTTCTCTCCCCGATTAGAACGTGAGCTCTTCAAAGACAAGGACAATTTTTTTTTTTTTGCTTTCCTTTCTGTACTCAGTGTTTGGTACATAGTAAATGCTCATTGCTTGATTGTTATTCTCTGCCTTGAAATCCAGGGTCCTTGTCATGACATCATATTGGTATTGGAAGAAGCCTGGCTGATAATGGGTGGACCATTTCAAGCCTCTAGAAGTAGGAGATCCTCAAGAGAGTTGATGATAACACAGCATCTTGGTTGTTCTTGATGTCTTAGGGCAGTCAGGCTTTCAGTCTCCCCATGATGCTTATAGTTGTTGAGCTAACAGCATGAGTGTAATCCTCTAGGGCTCCAGTGGATTTTAGTTTATTTCCCAGTTGAAAATGAGATGTATCATAGGGTAGGAAAAAGAATACTCAATTAGAAGCCAGAAGACCTAGATTCAAATTCTGGCTCTTCTTTATACTACCCATTTGACCTTAGGAAAGTCACTTCACTTCCCTGGGACTCAGTTTCCTCATCTGTAAAATGGGCATAATAATGAAGGCACTCAGAAAGGACCAGCAGATTCTGAAAGTTGTTCAGTGTGTCATTGTTGAAGCTAGTGTGAGAATCTCACTAGACTTGTTCACTCTTAAATTTCTTTCCCTTGAGCACTTGACAGATGATAGAGATGTTGTCTCTCATTGACACTGATAGGTCAACCAGTCAATCTATAAGCATTTATTAAGTGCCAACTATATTCCAGATAGTATTGTAGGTGCTGGAGATATGAAGACAAAAGTGAAACCCATCCCTGATCTCACAGAGCTTGCATTCTATCAGACTAAATAACATGTAAGTAGATACCATGATATGTGAATTGCTTGGGACAAAGTAAAATAATCATATACTGACAAATTGGTAAAGCATTTATTAGCCTGTGCCAGGCTTGGGCTAAGCACTGAGGACATGAACGTGCAAATAAAGTAATCAAGACAATCCTGGCTCTTGTGAAACTTATATTCTAATGGAGGAAGGTAACGCATAAAAGGAAAAAAAACTCACAAGTATCACAATAAGTCTTACAGCTTTTTACATTGTTAAGAAACATTTGCTGCTGCACTAAATTTTTTTGCATGATTTGGAAGGAAGGAAAGAAGCATTTATTAATTTATTAAAGTACCTACTATGTGCAAATATCCTCTCATTTAATCCTCACAATAAACTTGAGAGGTAGACGCTATTATTGTCTTCAATTTACTGTTGAAGAAACTGAGAGAAATGACTTTCCCAGCATTTCAGAGGTCAGATTCAGACTCCAGTCTTCTTGATGGCAGGCCCAGCACTCCTTCCACTGAAGCAATTAACTGCTTATTAAGTACACAAACTTTTTTGGCACATTCTTATTTCTTCATCATGAAACCACACTTTTTTTTTAAATCACACTGGAAATTATGCATGCCTTTGATGAACAATCCATCCCCCCCCCCCAAGTCTATCACTAATTATAACCCATAGATTTTCAATATAATTAAAATGAGGTCATTAAAGTACATTGCTGTCCATCTCTTGGATAAATTTCTTAACCTTTGTTATGTGTTACTTGGTACAAGGTCATATTACAACACTCCATCTCTATTTAGGAAATTTCTGTACTTAATTCCACGGCAATTCTGCTTTTCAGAATAATGAAATATTTATAAGAGCTCATCATTCTTTCAATGAAAAAAAAAGACTTCTACGCCCATTGGCAGTAAAAAAAACAACAAGAAAGATCCCAATAAAAAACCCCCAAGCCACCCAAAACAACCCAAGGCCATTTTTTGGTTGGATATTTTACAGTCTGATGAAGATCTCATAGGCTTACCTGGACTGCTCCTGAGAATGGTTTTGAGATAGTTTTAAATGAAAAAAAAAGAACTTTATCAGTAAAAAGGATATTTTTTCAATATTGAGTGTTCTAGTCTTTGTGTTATATTGCTTATGTCAATATATTCTTCATATTAGAAGTTAGAAGGAGTTTTTGAGAAACGGCGTTCTCTATGTTCTTCCAGCTGCAAGAAGCCTGGGCAGTACAGTAGAGGATTCAACCACAGACTGTCCAGCTCCCAGGGCCTTCTGTGTGGGCTTTTTGAGGATTATTGGTTGTTCAGAAATAGTTTGTTCTTGGCTTTGTTTTTAATTTTAGAAGGCCTTTTCCTTTGTACTTTGGTGAGACTGATGGTTTCATTGAGAGTTTGAATGATCCTTGACTTTCACATACCAAGAGCTGCTGAAATGCATTCAACAGTCACTCAAATGTGCTCCTTACAAATCACATATTTTGCACGTTTCCTTGGAGCAATATCTAAGTAGAAAGAGTGCTGGTCTTAGAGTTAGGAAGAATTTTAACTAAGTTTAAATCCTGCCTCAGATTCTTGGGTCTCAGTTTCCTCATCTATAAAATGAGAGGCATAGACTGGATGGCCTTTAAGGTAACTTGTAACTCCAAATCTATGACAGTTAAAAACACAATAAAAGAGAGCAATGAAACATGTGTATATGAAACCAAATCTGGCAAGTGATAGAGAACTAACTAAAAAATGGGGAAACCAGCTCAACCTAGTTTGATCTGATCAAGGCCAGGTTTTCTGAGTCAGTCTATTATCAGTAGAAGCACATACCCATGACCATTGCTGTCACAAAATGGAACCATTTCTAACTTATTGCTCATTCTAAGACATTTGCACACCACTATAAACTTAAACAAAATAATAACAGTAATAGCTACCAGTAACAATAGCTATGGAAAGATGGGTTATTCACAGACTATAAGGAGGGTCTAATTTGAGCATAATGGGGGATTGGCCAATGACAGTTTCGTGCCTATGAGCAGGCACTCACTCTGATGCATGGCCTTCAGAGTATGTTCAAGCATGCTGTGACTGCTTCCTGCTCACTGCATGGTAAGGAAAAGACTTCTTCTAAAGGCTACAGAGTTAGAGCTGAACTTATAAAGACTCCCATAGGGGCGATTCAACTCCTTTTCCTTCCCTGGTGCTGAGCAATGAGGTTGAGTTGCTGCGGGCCTCTAGGTGAAGGATGGTCATGACAACATTTTCACAAGACCCTTCTGTGTCTGAGAAGAGCCAATACCAGTAGCCTGCTCTTCCCTGTTGGGTCAATAAGAAGCCATGAGTACATAACCCTAGTGTTGCGTCTGTATTTGTTATGCCTTTTCTTTTCTGCCTTAAATGAAGGAGTATTAGTCATGGGGTAGACTAGGCAGTGACCTCATGAGCTTCCAAAAGTCAAGAGGCCCACCAGAGGTTTGGGAGCTAGAATACATGACAGAATTAGCAGGCAGCCCAGCCCAATCTATCAGTACAGGACTGAGGAGCAACCAAGAAACAACTCAGTAGTAGACTGACCTTGCAGCAAAGACATCTATCTACTCCTGTAAGTAAAGGAGTAGTTCTATTGATGAGTTATGTTGTGAATTCTTTTTTTATGTGATAATTTTATTATATATTAAGAAGAAATACCAAGTTGTACATAATAGATTTACAGTTTCATGTGAAAGCATCACTTTTATTACACTATGTTATGGAAGTGCTTGTTTTATTCTATAAATTAAAATAAAATATATTTACAAATTTTATAAACTATACATTATAAATTTTATACAATTTATTTATTTTTGCTTTTTGGAGGGCAATTGGGATTAAGTGACTTGCCCAAAGTCATACAGCTAGTAAATGTGTCAAATGTCTGAGGCTGGATTTGAACTCAGGTCCTCCTGACTCCAGGGCTGGTGCTCTATTCACTGTGCCACCTAGCTGCCCCTATATTATTTGTTTTTAAATATAAAATAATTAAAAAATTAAGACATCCATCTGAAAAAAATTGTTCCATGTGATTTTTTTTTTCCTGAAGGCTTTATATAAGTGGATTCCTTCAGCTTTCCATAGCTTAAGGGCACTGACTGCCAAGACGGTATGTAGATATGCCAGGGAGAGAGAGAGGGAGAGAGAGAGAGAGAGAGAGAGAGAGAGAGAGAGAGAGAGAGAGAGAGAGAGAGAGAGAGAGAGAGAGAGAGAGAGAGAGAGAGAGAAAGAGAGAGAGAGAGAGAGAAAGAGAGAGAGAGAGAGAGAAAGAGAGAGAGAGAGAAAGAGAGAGAGAGAGAGAGAGAGAGAGAGAGAGAGAGAGAGAGAGAGAGAGAGATGTTTCTGAGGACAGAGGACCACAACATCATTTACCTAAATGTCATTTAGTCCAAACCCCTCATTTTAAATGTGGAGAAACTAAAACCCAGAGACATACTCAATTTACACAAGCACTGGGAGGCATCACTTAGTGCTGGGAGGAGTCCTGGATGTGCAGCCGGAGACTTGAGTTTGAGTCCCAGTTCTACACTGAAGATTTGTGGTTATTGGGAAAAGTCCCTTTCTATATTGTGAATTCTTTATAACACCCACTTTCAGTTTGAGCCCACTCCCCCAGAAATCAAGATGGTATAGGGAAAAGTGTGCCCTTGGGTTGGAGTAATGAGTTTGGACTTTGGTTTGTACTATAGTAAATATTCCTTTTGTAAAAGCTAATTAATGGTAATTGGCTAAATGATATTGGGTGAGAATCACTGTGTCAATCAATGATGTAAAGCAGACACTAACTGTAACATGTGATTTGATAGAAAGGAGAGTGCATTAGAATGAGAGCTCAAGACAACAGCATTAGAAACATGTTTTACTGCCCCATAGGGCTATGCCTACACCCTTGCTCTGGAATCCCTCCTGTCAATGAAAGTAGAAGTCAGGAAAAGCATTATTAAGTATAAAAGGCTACAGAAGCTATTAGAAGGAATGTGAAACTCAGAGAAGAAGAATGAAGATAATGGGAGTAGTTGGGAGGGAGGTAGAAGCTGAGCGAGAAGAAACTAGTAGGATTTTTTTTTAGCTGAGAGGGAGACTTCAGCAGCTCTGCTTGGAAGCATGATGATTAGGAGAGGAACATTGCTTTGTGGATTAGTTGGAGAAAAGGCTAGGGGCTTGTTAATTGGAGGAAAGCTGAACTCTCCTGAAGATTCAACTATTGAGCTTGGATACCATCTACATTTTGAGAGAAGTCAACTTTTCTGAAATTTCTGGTTGCTCTCTGCTGCCTCCTCTCTTTTGAGAGAGGAAAAGCAACTTGATAAAACAGGTTTGATTGTGAGCTCTACTTTTCTGTGATGGGATCTTGGTAGCCGATTGGATGACAAAATTCTGATACATGAAGAACTGGCTGGGCTTTGTTTGCAGTGCCCAGAAAACTAACGTTGTGTAGCACTTTTTTTTAAAAATTTTAACTTTTATTTATTTTAGTTCACATCATTTGTTTCCACAAGATTTTGAGTTACAAATTTTCTTCCAATCTTTCCCCTACCCACCACCTCAAAAAAGCCATCCCACTGTATAACCCCCTCCCCCAATCTGTTCTCGCCTATGTCCTCCCCCATCACCCCTCTGACTTTCTGGTAGGGCAGGATGGATCTCCCTACCACACTGCCTGTGTATCTTAATTCCCAGTTGGATGTAGTTAATAATAATAATAATAATTATACACACACACACACACA
>CM053584.1:377240129-377252629 GCA_028627135.1 Pseudochirops cupreus
CACACACACACACACACACACACACACACACACACACACTCACTCACACTCACACTCACATACACACTCACACAGACTCATACACACTCATATACACTCACACTCATACTCACTCAAACACTCTCACACACTCTCACACACACACTCTCACACACACTCATACACACGATCACACACATATACACACTCACAAAATTCACCCATTCACACTCACACAATATACATACATAGTCATACACATGTACATACATGCCATCACATGCATGTTCTCACACATGTGCATGCACGCACATATATACACTCAAACACATGCAGTTGAACACATACACATTCGCATGCACAAACATACACACTCACAAATGTACAAACACATACACAATCATACTCATACACATGCACACTCATGCACACACATTCACACATATACTCACGCACATACACTCATGCACACACTCACACATGTACACACACTCACGCACACACACACAAGAAAAAGAGAGAGAGAGAAAGAAAGGAAGGAAGGAAGGAAGGAAGGAAGGAAGGAAGGAAGGAAGGAAGGAAGGAAGGAAGGAAGGAAGGAAGGAAGAGAAAGAAAGAAATAGAAGGAAAGAAAGAGAGGAAGGAAGGGAGGGAGGAAGAAAGAGAGAAAGAGAGAAAGAGGGAGGGAGAGAGGGAGAGAAAAGGAAAAGGAAAAAGCCCGAGTTTCTAACTCCTAAGGCCCTTCAGCCTGGAGCTATAACTGCCTTCTGCCTTGTGATTCCTCCCGGTTCTCTGTCCCCGCTCCCGCCCCTGCCTCTAAGGGGGTCATTGCTTAGAGGAAGGTTTGTCCCAGCCGTCCCCATACAGCACAAGTCATGATCCTTGCTGGGCTATTGGTCCCTCATTGCAGAGCCAGAGGAAGTCCCAGCCAGAGCGGCCAATGCTCCTTCCCTCTCCAATGATTTCGTCTCATTCTGACCTCAAAAAAGAGAGGTGCGTTGCAGGAGCACTTTTTTTCCCCAAGTCAAGAGCAAAAACACATTCTCTTCCCCTTCGTTGACACTGCTGCTCTCTGCCCCTGTGTCTGTCCCTCTCTGCTCTCTGCCTGCTGGTCCCTCCCTCTTCTCTCTCTCCTCCTCCCTCTCTCTCCCTCTCTCCCTCCCTCCTTTGCCCCCCCCCCCGGAGACAGAAAGATAGATAGCTCTGAACCCTGGGCGGGAGGGGGAGAAGAGACACCAGTTACCGTGTCTTTACACTGGGCTTGCCCCAACCAACCTACCAGGAAAACTGTCTCTCAGAGCATGGCTGCACCACCCCAATCACACCCAAACTGCACAATGCCCACAAGCCTCAGCCCTGGTCTAAGCCCAAACTGTCAAGTCATTAAAAAGTCTTCAACGTACCCAAAGAAAATAGTCCCCTGTTTCCCATCAGAAGATGTCAAGCCAGCCGTACTTGTGACTAGTGCTCCACGGGAGGCGGATCCTGTATCCAAAACAGTTCAGGCATTCAGCTCTGCAGCAGAGACGCTCTCCTGCCCACAGCCCGTCCCTCCTGCCCACTGCTGCCGTTTCCTTTAAAGGACTTGAGTGGCCACACCAGTCACTGAGCTGCCTACCCACTATTACTTCCTGGGCAGGCCTAGAGAATGTTTCCAACAATCAAGGCCACATTGCTCCATGGCTGACTGGGAAGGGAGATAGGATCATTAGGGAAACGTCCCCAGGCCCACCTTGTACCCAGGAGGAAGACAATTAGCTGTTCTTTGGTTTCTGCCTCTTGATCTCTGAGGGCCCAGATGCCAAAAATAAATCACAGATGGGAACCTAGGAGCCACGCCAAGGCTTTAGAGGGAGGGGGGAGCAGTGTGTGCGATGTGAGGCTCATTTTATAAGGAGAGTGACCTCAGGGGGAGGGTGAATGAAATTCATTGAGGGGGGAATACAGGCAAATGGGGAGGAGGCTCCAGTCTGGCCACCCATCTAAGGAGTTCTGAACTAGAAGACCTCAGACACCTTCCCGTCCAACCTACTCATTTTACAGATGATGAAACTGAGACCCGCAGATGCTAAGGGATTTTTCCCTAGTCACATAGGGAGGAATGAACTAAGGTGAAATTGAAACCCAGATCTTGTCTCCAGCATCAGAACTTTTCCCAGTGAACCAAGATACTTCCCTGAAATGTATTATAGTTTTTTCCTACGCACGTCTTAGCACTTAGTACCCAAATAGCTCCTGGCAACATAATTCTCTCTGTCTCTCTCTTTGTCTCCGTGTCTCTGTCTCTGTCTGTCTCTGTCTCTCCCTCTATGTGCTCCTCTCTCTCCTCTTTCTCTGTCTCTCTCTGTCTTTATGTCTTTGTCTCTGTCTCTCTCTGTCTCCCTGTCTCTGTCTCTGCCTCTGTCTCTCTCTCTGTCTCTGTCTCTCTCTCCCATCTCCCCCCCATCTGTGTCTCTCTCTGTCTCTTTGCCTCTGTGACTCTGTTTGTATCTCTGTTTCTCTTTGTCTCTCTCTGTCTGTCTGTCTCTCACTACAGTACTTAACCTTACAAAAAGTAGGTACTCACATGCTCACAGGGGACCCCAAAGTGTTACCTCATTTTCCAGATTGAAACTTCGAGTGCTTTGCCCATGATCACACAGTTGGAGGTAATTGCATTGGGATCCAAACCCAAGTCCTCTGATTCCCAACCCAGCATTCCTTCCCCTGAACCTTGCCTCCTTCCCACACTCAAATGTCAGCCCAGCTGAAATGCCTTGATCATCACTACCATCAACATAATTTAAGAAATGTCATCCAGGGTCAAACCAACAGTCAACTGACTTCGGAGCTTCAGCAGCAGAAGACATTTCAGGAGCCATCTAGCCTGACTCGTTACTGAAAGGACATCCCCTCTACAATATCTGGCTTCCCTCCAAATCCCTCCTGTGATGAGGGGCAGCCTACTCCACGTTTGGACAGCTCTAATCTTTCGAAGACAGTTACATGGCTCCATAGTGTACAGAGCTCTGAGCCGGGAGACAGGAAGGGTCATCTCCCTGGGTTCAAAGCCAGTTTCAGACAGTTATTAGCTGTGTGACCCTGGGCAAGTCAGTTAACCTTGCTTGCCTCAGTTTCCTCCTCTGCAAAATGAACTGGAGAAGGAAATGGCAAACCACTCCAGTATCTTTGCCAAGGAAGCCTCAAACAGATTCACAGAGAGTCAAGCATGACCGAACAACAAAGCACAAAAATTCATTAGAAAGCCTTTCCTAATGCCAAGCCTAAAGCTACATCTCTCAATTCAAAAGCTTTTTCAAAGTGACTTCTGTAAGCAGAAGACCATCCAGCCATTACCAATTGCTCTTCTTTGACTGTCCAAATCCTTTCAGAATCTGAGACAGCCAGCCTGTATGACTGTTAATGTCATGTTCCCCAGCTGCATGAAGAGCTATGGCTTTCTTAGTACTAAAATTATCATCCAGCCTCCCAGAGTGTGCCCTCCCCTGGGACGAGGGAAAAAACACAGTGTCTGTTAGCATTGAGTGCTTAGTATCCAGTACAGGCTGGTTTGTTTGAATTTAACAAATCCATAGATTATTGCATATGCCAGTTATTGTCATGACTGTAAGTTCCTTAAGGACAAGGACTTTTTTTAACTTTGAATTATTTTTTTGTCAATTAGCAAAAATCCACCTTCTCTCTCCCTCACCCCAATGTCCTATTCCAGCTGATAATGAAGGAAAAAAAAAACCAAAATCCCTGTTATAAACATGCATAGCTATGCAAAACAAATTTCCATATTGGCCACAGCCCAAAAAATGTCTCATTCTACACTCTGAGTCCTTCACCTGTCCATCAGGAGGCAGGTAGTGTATTTCATCATTAGTATACTGGAATTATGGTGAGTCACTACATTGATTGGAGTTCTGTCTCTGTCATTTTGTGGCCATTGTACAAATTGTTCTGCTGGTTCTGCTCACTTCATTCCGCATTAGTTCACATAAGTTTTCTCAGGTTTCTCTACAATCATCTCCTTCATCATTGCTTACAGCACAATTGTATTTCATCCCACGTATATACCATAACTAGTTCGGCCATTACCCTAAATGATGAGCACTCCCCATTCTTTGCCACCTTAAAAAGAGCTGTAAACATTTCTTGTATATCCTTAGAGCAGCGGTTCTCAACCTGTGGGTCGCAACCCCTTTGGGGGTCAAACGACCCTTTCACAGGGGTCGCCTAAGACCATCAAAAAACACATATTTCCAATGGTCTTAGGAACTGAGACACCACTCCTCTATCCATCTCCAGGTGGGTCCACCCACATGCAGATACGCTCACATATAAGTATTAAAAGGTCACAGCATTAGGAAGGTTGAGAACCACTGCCTTGGAGTTTGTTTGGGGTGGCAAGGTGGCACAGTGATTAAAGTGTTAGAACTGGAGTCAGGAAGACCTGAGATCAAATCTAGCTTCAGACACGTACTAGCTATATGACCATAAGCAAGTCACTTATCCCTGTTTGTCTCAGTTTCCTCATCTGTCAAATGAGCTAGAGAAGGAAATGGCAAACTACTCTAGTTTCTTTGCCAAGAAAACCCCAAATGGTATCATGAAGAGTTAGATATGACTGAGCAGCAACAAAGAGTTTGTTTTTCTTAGGATTTAATCCTACTCTTAGCATACCCTCCTTATTCCTTCTCCCTTTTCCCTCCTATACTTCAGCTAAGTGAAATGTATTTCTGTAAACAGCTGTGTGCTGTGTGTGTATATACTCTCTCTTCCTTTGCCCAATCCAGATGAGAATGAGGGTTAAGTGTCAGCCACTGCTCCTGACCCCTCCTCTGTCTCTGTAGATGTCCACTTAACAGCCTGATGTGAGATAATTTCCCTAGCCTTCCTTTCCCCTCCCTCTAGTTTCTTCTTCTTCTCTATTCTTCTATTGAGATCATTAAGGTATAACAGAACCATTGCCAGGCCTTATCTAATTATACTCCCTCTGTATGGCCCTGAAGATGACGGAGTTCAGGGAAGAAACACCTCTCCTCTCTCCATATTAGAATATGAGCCATTTATCTTCTCACTCATCCTTATGACCAGTGCCTAGAACTTATCTCTCCAGATACTTCCAAGCCACTGCTCTCTGGACAAGATGTCAGCCTGGAGCTATCACCTCTTGTAGCCCTTGTGCCTAGTTCATGACCCTGTTGGTGACTGCAGCCTCAGTCAGTCCAGTTCTGAAACCCTGAGGTCATTTCCCACTCATGTTGCCCATATCCCAGTGGTAGCCTATGTATTCCCTCCTTCAGGTTACATGCTAGAATTCATTGCATTCTGGAAGCAGCATTATTTCTAAAGAGCTCTAGGAATCTCAGGGCTGAGTGTTACCCCAGGGAGCACTGGTCATGGGGACACTGGAATACGCTACCATTATAATGGAACCATCACCATGTCTGTAAAAACAAGAGCTTCACCTCATCCTGCTCTGTCAGGAGCTCATGTCCAAGGCCTGGTTTTTTTTCCACGCTCACCTTGGGTGACTTGGCTGACCTGCTCAATAGCACCTGATTGCCAGTCAGCACCAGAACAACCTTTTGGCATTTGTTCTCCACCTACCTTCTGACCCTTATAGAAGAGACTTAGCTCTGCAAGTAGTTAAGCAGGGATCCGAATTGTTGATAGACGCAAGGAGGTTCTGGCACCACCACCCCCAGCAATGTTCATGTCTCCAGATCATAGTTCTCAAAGGTCTCAGCATAGACCATCTGTCCCTACATTCCATCTCCAACAGACTGGTAAGATTAGCATCAACACCTGCCACCAACTGAAAATGACAGCCCTGACAATCCAGCTTTAAGCAAAGCTCTCCCCTGGCTCTCCTAGAACAACACTCTTTCTCTGGACAGTTTTTACAAAAATCTCCTCCAACTAAGCAGCCAAACTCTTGGAATGTGAGCTCTCTGAAGATGGCCAGTCCCTTGAGACTACTGCTTAAAGAATACAATATATTCTGTGTCTATTCTTGTCAGGTAGGAAAATTCTAACCACTTCATCTTGTCTTCAAGAGATCTCTCTGAGAGTTTGCTCTATCAAGCAGGGTGAGGACTGTCCATCCAGAGGCCAAAATGAGTTCACAGAAGTGCCAAAGGACTACATACTAATAACTATCATAGAAATGTGAGGGGGAGGTGTGCATGGCATTAAGGTTGGTAAAATACTTAACATGTAAGTGAAGGTGCCATTTTGGGGTAGACTCAAGATGGAACTGGCATCTTCGATGGGACCTAACACCTTCCCCACTCTCCCCCACCAAGGAAAAGCCAATTCATTTTCACACATTTTTTAAAATACATATTTCTTTCAAAAATACATATTTCTATTATCAATAAACAAGTATAAAATCATAACAGAATTCTTCTCTTCTACCTTCATCTTGCTTGAAATGCCTCCTATAGACAAAAGGGTGAATAGTAGTTTCACTTACTGAAAGCATCTAATGACAGAAATTATTATTAGTAATCAATTATGGGGAGAGATTCAGGCTTTTTCTCCATCCTATTTCCTTGATCAAAGTCCAGCCTTTTAAGGACATTACTGATTTCCTACAAAAATTTACCCCAACTAGACCAACTCATCTAAGGTGAATTCCTGCCCGTTGTGTTCTGCTCAAGCAAGTTTGGGTAGAGGTAGACCCTCTATCTAGATTTCCCAAGGCTGAGGGTGATCTGGGTGTCTGGAGAGTGATATGACATCACTCTCTCAGCCCCTCATTGGAGTGAGCCCACTTCTCATTGTAATATTCATTCTCTCATTAGTTGTTAACCAATCAGAATTGATAGCCAGCCTCAGAAACACCCACTCTTTCAAGTGCATATAATCTGTGAGCCCATGACCATGAGGGGTCTTTGCCATTGAAGAGTGCCACTGACCTCTTTTATTAATAAAATACTAGCATTACTGATAAAATGATCAATTACCTAGAAACTATATCTCTCAAACTTTTTAAACATCACACTAACTACAAGTGAGTAAAGACCAGAATTCACACCATTTAGTGGCCAGGCTCCTGAGCTAGAAGGTCAGGCCAATACAAATTTTGAACATCAGTTTTCCCCAGTTAAAAAAGAGAGATAAGTGTCTGTTCTCATTTTATTTCACTGAAATCAAGGCGGTAAAAAAAACTATTATGAAGCCAGGGGCAATAAAATAAAGATCAGGGAGGCATAGGTTTCATTTTCGTCATTGTTGCCATTATCAAAGGCAAGAGATTCAGGAGAGAAAAATTAATTAGGGAAATAAACAGCTGGCTGAGAAAGTAGCATATGAAAATGGGATTCAGATTTCACAGCTTATAATTAGGGTTGATAGATTCCTGGCCAGAGATGGAGTATACCTGACAAAAGGTAATAAGAATACATTTGCCAAGTGCCTTGTGAATCTAATCAAAGAGACTTTGAGCCAAAATGATGGGGGAGGGAGAAAACTACCTAAATATCTTCCCCAAAGAAGGAAGAACAGAAGCTAAGACACCCCCCTCCTTAGAAATTGACAAGAGATAAAACCCAAGAAAAGAGTCAACTGTAAAACTCATGGCCTCAAATATATATACATAAATATCTATGCTCAAATGCTCAAAGTTTGGGCAAAAAAAAAATCAAGAAAAACTAGAGGTTTTACAACACAACATCAATTTGACCTACAGAGATCACTGACAGGATGAAATCCATGACTAGATCATGACTCCAGAGGAGTATGCCTCATTTTTTTAAAGGGAAGTGGAGTAAGGGTGTACATTAAAAAGATATATTCATATGGGGGAAATTTAGGAACCAGAGAGAAGAATAATAATGAAAGTATCTGGATGAAGTTCAAAGGAAGGAGAAAGAGAATTCTTCAGACCACCTGGACAAAAAGAGGAAAGAGATAAGGAGTTTTGGTAATGGATCACATGTCTGGCACAGAAGTTTGATCTGCTAGTGATGGGGAGACTTCAATTATCCAGATTATCTTCTAGAGCTTTCAATCTCTCTGCTTCTCTGTCTCTGTCTCTCTCCATCTCTGTCTGTCTCTGACTCTCTGTCTTTCTGTCTGTCTCTGTCTCTCTCTCTCTCCTGTCCCCCCAAAAAAGCAGAGCTGCTAATAACTTCTTAACTTGCCTTAGTGATAATTTAATTCTCCAAAAGGCAGATAAAGCACCAAAAGGAAATTCTATTCTAAATATAACTTTCACTAATGAGGAAGAACTGATTTGGGGTGGAAATGCTGGAGACCTTGGGGGAAAGTGACCATTCCATTCTAGAACTTGTAATAGAAATGTAAAAGAAATCTGAGAATCACTTAACATGTACCTTAGATTTGAGGGAAAGCAGATTTCAAAGAGTTCAAAGGCGAGAGAGAGAGAGAGAGAGAGAGAGAGAGAGAGAGAGAGAGAGAGAGAGAGAGAGGGAGAGAGGCAAGAAGGAAGGAAAGAAAGGAGAGAAGCAGAGGAAGGGAGGAAGGAAAGAAAGAAGGTACAAGGAGAAAGAGATGGAGAGATAGACAGAGCCAGAGAGGGAGGGCAGGAGAGAGACAGTGAAAGAGGGGAAATGAGGGAAGGAGGGAGAGAAAGAGAGAGAGAGAGAATGCACTTTTATTAGAAGCAAACAATCCAGACCCTCCCTCAGGGAGCACACATTTTAATGAGGGAAACAAAACCCAACAGAGAAGCAGAAAGCATGAAGAAGAGAGGGAATAGCTAGGGTGTGTGTCAAGAAATGGCATTCTGACCTAAGGATTCACTGATCAGAAAAGTGGGGTTCTAGGAAGCCAAGTTAGGATAGGAAGGCTACTAGTACTGAGATAGAGAGGAAGTTCAGAGAAGGAGTCTCCCCGGAGTGAAGTGAGTATCCTTAGGTAGGTAGAAATAGGGAGGATTCCATGTAGTAAAATACTTCAGGCTGTCAACCCAGAAAAGGTGAGAAATGCTTAAGAATGAAATTCTGAAGACACAAAGAGAACAAATCCAATGAGGAAAAATAGAACTTGTCTGAAGAAACCAAAGTGTCTGCACAGGGACCTCCCCCTGTGCTCTGCCCTCCTCCAACCTCATCTAGAATATTAACACGTTCAACTCTAGATATCACTTTTTAAAAAGAATATTGACAAGCTAGAGACAATCAAGAGGAAGGCAACCAGTTGGTTGGGAAGAGCCTTGAGTCTGTGCTGTATAAGGATTGGTTCAAAGAAGTGAGCAAGTTTATCCTAAAAAAAAAAAAAAAAAAGAAGACTTAGTGAGGGCTATGTTCAGGTATCCCCTCCCATGAAGGAAAGGAATTAGCATTGTTCCATTTGATCCCAGGGGTAAGAACCAGAGGCAAGGGATGGAAAGTACAAAGAAGCAAGAAGGGCTCTGGGAGAGGAAAACATACTAAGAATCAGAGCTGCCCACTAGTGAAATTGATGTGGATCCAAAAGGTGCTCTAAGGGTTAAAATAATATTAAGGGTCACTTTTCCAATACTTTGTGAAGCCCTGTAGCTTGTTCTGTAACTTGAAGGCTCCCTAAAATCCTTTCTAACTTATCTTGAACCTGGACCAAAAGAATTGCTTTTGTCTCCCTTATCCTGTGTTCCACTCATCCTTTCATTTTTAACCTATGTCCTCCTGCCCTGTCCTTAAATCCTTAAACCATAAAGAATTTGCTTTGTCTCCCTCATCCTGTCCTGTCTTTAATCTTTAACCTCCATAAAAGCCTCTAAAACTACATCATCATTCTGAAACCTCTATATAAATATAACTCCCCCAAATATCAGGATCTCACTTAGCTTTCTTGCTAGGAGACCTGAGCTACTTCACATAATAAAGCTCCCAATGGCTACAGAAAAGGTCTAAGTGAATTCTTTCACACTCGCTCTTCCAAAACTCTCCCCTCAACAAAATGAGTGCCCTGGGAACATGTAGGGTAGACCCTCCTTGTACATCTTAGAGCGTAGTTTGGATAACCATTTGATACAGCGAGCATTCCTTTCGTGTGTGGGTTGGACTAGATAATTACTGAGGTCTCTTCTAACTCTCAAATTGTTAGTCCTTCGAACTTTCAACCTCTCTTAATTCTAATGTCTTCCTTCTATTATTTTCTGTTTATCTTGTGTATATAACTTGCTTTGTATATATTTGTTTACATGTTGCCTCTTCTGTTAGATTGTATGCCGCCTGGGGGCTTGGAACCATCTTTTGCCTCTTTTTGTATCCCCAGAACTTAACACAGTGCCTAACATGCAGAAAGTGCTTAATAAATGTTTATTGGTTGATTATTCAGTTCTTTGGATGAAGGGAAACTAATAGGTTAAGTGGTTCTTGTGCCAACCATGAAACCTTGTTTTATGCCACTTATTTATTCTGGCTAAGGGTTGCACACAAGGACTGAACCTTGAACACAAATCTCAGGTCTTCGCACCCAGAATTCTCTCATTAACTCATCATATTCTTCACAATGACATGTAATATCAAGTGTGCTCCATCTATTTTTCCTCATATAGGGATCAAATTCCAAAAAGCTTTTGTCGCTCTGTGCAAAATGAGGTATATGTTTCCAAACAGGGTGGATATGTTAATTTGTTTTGTCTAACTACTTATTTGTAGATTCTATGTGGAAAGAGGGATGCTGTATGCATGGGAAGGGGTCATCAGCAACTGATTGATGTTTTAAAAAGGCGTCAGTGAGACACTGTCTTTTTAAAGTGTTCTTGAGGCATGTACAAAGTTAAATTTATCACTTTACTGTCTATCATCTCATATTGCTTCTCCTAATTTAGACGTTATGGGAGAAGGTAAATTACACACTAATGAAAGTCAATAGAGTCCCAAGTACAAGTTGAAGAACTTGGCAGTTCAATTCGAGTTCCAAAGTATTGCTTACTGACTCCAAGTAGGCAGAGATCTCAAAGGTTCCCTACCCAAAACATAAAATCCACACCAACATCCTCTGAAAAGTGGTCATCCAGCCTTTAATGGAAAGCTTTCAATCCAGAAGAACTCCTTATTCCATGAGGCAGTCCATTAGGCTTTTTGGACAGTTCCAATCAGTAAAACACCTTCCTTGTGTTGAGAAGAAACCTGCTTCCCAGCAAGTTGCCCGTGACCAAAAAGACAAATGATCAACTGCTCTCCTCTCTGTTCATAACAACATAATCCAAACCTCTCTATGAAAACATCAAAGCCCCAAAGTAGTGATTCTTCATTGACTTAAACCATGATGGAATCTCCATTAGTCAAGGACACAAACTAGATGTCCCTTCAACAAAGCTTCTTGGGACATCAATGGTTTTAAAGTTATAAATTAACCATTTCCAAACCAAAGCTGTACTACTTCACTGAATCTCTCACTCTGCCTTAGGTCCCACCATTTCTGCTTGAAATGTGGGGTTGAAATGTACAAACTGCTGCTAAAGCCTTAGCCAGACTCCCTGGGATCCTGAAAAGATGGCACATTTAAGATACTGGAGAAGAAATGTCAATTTTCTTGGGGCAAAAAGACCATGAAAGGATACAACTTTACTCTTTCAAAAAAGAGAGGAATTAGCTTGTACATGAATAAGAGACTGGATTTTGGGGAGAGGACTTTGAGGTAAGACTCAAGTTTTTATATAACTCTACAAAGGGCATAAGAGCAGGTAGGCACATGTAAGATCATAAAGCGCAAGCATTAAGATATGACTGATTAGTCAGGCAATAAATATTTATTATGCCCTTACTATATACCAGGCAGTGTGCTATGCACTGGGTATACAAATGAAGGGGGAAGTGCCTGCCCTCTAGGAGCTTACAATCTAAAGGAAAAAGAAAACTCACAAAAGGAAGATGAAAAATATCTGGGAGTGAGACACGTGGATTTCACCATCCTTCCCATTGATCCACACCCTTATGATGTTGGGGCCTCTCCATCTTTCCCAAAGTTGAACTTTCTTTAGGTGCTACTTCTCCCCTCTTAGATTATGAGCTTCTTTGGAGAGGGAACTGCCTCCATTTTTGTATGTGTATCCCCAGCACTTAGGACAGGACTTAACCCATAACAAGGACTTAAATGCTTTTTCACGGATTTGAATGTTTGTTCATGAGTCGTCCCAAAGGAGAGGATTGTGTAGTCCAGCCCTAAATCTGTGTGTCCATAGTTTATACCCCAGACTTGGGTTTAGTGTAGTACAGGGACTATGGACACTTTTGACCATTTGGTGAAGCTTGTGGACTCTTATATTCACGATCAAAGAGAATGTGAAATTTTGGTCAGAAGTGGTGGAGAGAGACAGAGTGACAGAGAGAGACAGAGACAGAGAAAGAGATAGAGACAGAGAGACAGAGACAGAGAGACAGAGGCAGAGAGACAGAGACAGAGGCAGAGAGAGAGACAGACAGAGAGAGACAGAGACAGAAAGAGACAGAGACAGAGACAGAGAGAAAGAGACAGAGAGAGAAAGAAAGAGAGAAATAGAGAGATTTCCCATCCAAGACCTCCTGAAATCTATCCACTGACCCCTTGGGGGTCTCTGTACCCCAGGTCCCTTC
>CM053584.1:377257629-377259324 GCA_028627135.1 Pseudochirops cupreus
CCGCCTTCAAGCTTCTCCAAGGAGATGGAATCACATCTGGACCTTGCCCAGAAAACCGGAAGATCAAGCTTTATTCCCTCCCACCTCCCAAGGCTTTGTATTTTTTTCTTTTCATAATGTATCTCTCTAATGGACTTGAGTCTCCATGTGGACTGGGATTTCCTCTGGGCTGAACTTATCTTCACAGCTCTGCACACAAGCAGCTTTTCATAAATGTTTGTTGGACTGATTGGCAGCTGATGGCACAGTAGATAATAATTTAAAATAACAATCATTAACATGTATGTGGATCCTACTACGTTCCAGGCACTGTGCTAAGTGCTTTAGAGAATTCTCTCATTTAATCCTCATTACAATCCTAGCAGGAAGGTGTTATTGTTATCATCCCCAATTTACAAATGAGGAAACTAAGGTAGGCAGACGGTAAGAGACATGCCCAGGGTCACATGGCTAGTAAAGATCTGAATTCAGACTTAAACCAAAGTCTTTGTGACTCCAGGCCTAGACTCTATCCACTACCCCACCTCGATGCCAAGATAAAGTCAACAGATCAAATAATAGAGCAGCAAGACCACTGATCCTGGGCCCAGGGGCATGTGGTACAATGGAAAGAACATTACCTTGAGACTCAGGGGACCTGGGTTCAGGTCCCAACTCTGACATGTGATCTAGGACAAGACCCAGAGAAACCCGCTGGTCTTCTTTTCCCTCATCTTTAAATGAGAAAGGACCTGAGATCCTATGATCTCATAGTTCTGATCCCAGCTCGGCTACTTATGACCAGAGTAACAATTCATGATATAATGGATAGCATTGGCCAACGGGAGCACGAGGGACTGTGGGGAACAGGCTGATGGGCGTGGCGGCAGGAGACACACACACACACATTCCACTGTCCCCTTCCCATGTGCATGCTCCCACCCTCCTAGAGCTCAAATGGTCAGGACTGTGGGTAACCAAAAGGGAGGATACCAAAAACTCATGGTAGGAGGTTGAGGCAGGAGACCAGGCTCTTTAGCTTTGGCATAATCCGTTCTCACGGCTCTGTTGGGAAAGCCAGTCTTGTCTCCCCCTTTAGTAATTTACTCCAAGCACCTCAGAAACTGCGAAACAAAGCTTTCATCATTCATGGAGCAAATATTTACCAAAGTACAGCCTTCAGGATATTCAGCCTGCAGATAAAGAGCTCCCCATGTAGAAGGGAGGCCGATGGTGGAGGACAGCTTCCCCTCCCAGAGAGCAGGCGGCATCTATCTTGTGACTGAGGACGGACACCGATGGGTTCCTTCCCCTCACCATCCTGCAGTTCCCCCACACGACTGTCCATCAGGGTGGAATGTGCTGTCTCAAACACTCTGCAGACTCATCCCCTTCCAGGCCAGCTTGGCCTAGCAACTTGAGAGGGCCCAGGAGGATCTGGCCACCTTGTACCTACTAACAGGTCAGCACAACCGTGGCTGGGAGGTCACTCACACTGTGAGTTTGAAATGCTGGGGCCCGGCATGTGGAACAGCTTGGGCTTCCAGGATCCTGGGGACTAGAGAAAGTGTTGAGTTAACTTGGCTGACACAGAGGGCAGAGAAAGAGATGGAGAGAGCAGAAGAGACAGCAGGAGAGGTGAGGAGTAGGAGGGAGGAGAGGGAGAGGGGGAAGGAGAAGAGAGAGGGAGAGAGGGGAGGGGAGGAAGGGAGGAGA
>CM053584.1:377266283-377304680 GCA_028627135.1 Pseudochirops cupreus
GAGGCAAAATGAGGTTAAGTGACTTGCTCAGGTTCACTCAGTTAGTGTCTGAGGCCAAATTTGAGCTCAGATCAATCCTGACTCTAGATCCAGCACTTTTTTTTCTTTCTCTCTGTCTCTATCTTCCCCCACTCCTTTCTCTCTCTCTCTCTCTCTCTCTCTCTCTCTCTCTCTCTCTCTCTCTCTCTCTCTCTCTCCCTCTCTCTCCCTCTCGCTCTCTGTCTCTCTCTTTCTCTCTCCTCTCTCTCCCTCTCTCTCCCTCTCTCTCTCCCTCTCTCTCTCCCTCTCTCTCTCCAACTCTCTCCCTCTCTCCTCTCTCTCTCTCTCTCTCTCTCTCTCTGTATCTCTATCTCTATCTATACATATATGTATGTGTATATGTCAACTAATACGTTAAAAATGATGATGTAAAAATCATAAAAACAAATTTTTTCAAAATAAAGGCTATAACAGAATAGATGCCACCAAGTAAAAACAGGCTCCTAAATTCTGGAGCCATCACACGTGGTTATTCTATTTCCTCTCAGAATCTCATAAGGTTTTTGAGAGATTAAAACTGACGGGGCTCCTGCGAGGAGACCCCCCCAAAAAACATCTGCCTCTCCGCTCTCCTCCTGAGTCACTCAGAGCCCTCCTTTCCTCACCTAACTGTCCCAAGCAGATTTCTGGTCTCCCCCAACTTTTGCCAAGAAAGCAAAACCCCAGTGGAATGAAAAACAGGAGGCTCAGGGTCAGGAGAGAGAAGAAAAGTTGAGCAAGCCCAGGAGGGCAGGTGGGAAGGAAAAAGCCCAAGAATAATGGGCTCTCAGAGGCTCTCCTCAGCTCCCAGAGAAGCTGAGTCAGACTCAGTCTGTCTTCCCTCCCTCCCACTACCCAAAAAGGTGAGAGCTGGAAGGGACCTTGGAGATCCAGTCCATTTTCCCTTGTTTTATAGAGATGACTGAGACTCAGAGACAGGAAGGAACTTGTTCAAGGTCACACAGCCACTTCCAACCTAGTCATCCCTGGGCTCTCCTGCCCTGCACCTTCACACCCTTCCTGCCCCTGCCCAGGCTCCCCACAAGGAGCCTCGAGTCCATATGAATAAATGAACTAGTTAAGAGGCATTTACTAAATAAGCACTTACTGTATACCAGGCTGTACTGTGATAAACACAAATAAAGAACAGGAAATAGTCATCCTCCTCCAAAATTTCTATATACACACATATTGTATGAATATGTAAATATATGTAGGCATCTATACATATACCTACATGCCATATATACATACATGCATACATACATGCATACATACACAGAGCTAGGTGGTAGAATGACTGTTTAAATTCAGCCTCAGACACTTACTAGCTATGTGACCCTGGGTAAGTCACTTCACCTTGTTTGCTTCAGTTTCCTCATCTGTCAAATGAGCTTGAGAAGGAAATGGCAAACTATTCCAATGTCTTCACCAAGAAAAACCTAGATGGTGTCACAGAGAATCAGACATGATTGAAAAACAACTCAACAACATATGCATACACACACATATACACAAATATATATACATATACATCCATATACATATGCATCCATATATACATATTAATTTACATACACACATATATGTGTGTAAGTATGTATACATACACATATAAATAGGGAAAGGCAGAACACAGGGGAGTGGTGTTCAGGGACAGGAGTTTGGAGAGTCACAGGATGTTCTCATTTATAGTCTGAAATTTGCTTGGTCCTTGCAAAATCCTGGATTTGGGGTGAGCCCCTGGAAGGGGTAGCTAGAATGAGAGTAAATCTCAATAGCTTAATGAGATAGCTTGTGAACTTAGCATGACTGATTGCATTTTGTGGTTTGGCCATCCTGAGTAGATCATTTTTCACCAGTTACAATAAGTACCTGAGTGGTATCACATAGTAAACAATGTGTGTGTGCTTTCTTAAAAACAATGTAGACCCTCCAGTAAGACAGACCACCAATGAGAAAATGGGATAAACAACATTGTCAGAAATTACATGGTAGACAGCTTTCAAGTATAAAAAAGCACCTGAGATATTGGTCATCCATCAGCCTGTTCTTAAGTAGGACTGGCTCCTGCATCCCAGAACTTGAGTTGGGCCAAGAACTTGTGGTTCTAGGGCAGTGCTAATTGGTTGACAAAGCTTTGTGAGACTGATGAAAAGACCACCCCAGAGGGAAACACACAGCCTTCAGCTGGACAGAAGGAAACTGGTCCAGTCCTTAGCAAAACCTCTAAAATGGTAGGTGGTGGTAGTCTGTTTTTAGGGGGTATTGTCTGCAGACTTTGATTGATCAAGTTTGATCATTTATACATTGAAAAGTATAAATCTAATTAGTGTTTCCATCACAGTAGAGAGCAGGTGTGTGTGTGAGTGTGTGTGTGTGTGTGTGTGTGTGTTCCATCCTTCAGTCATGTCCAACTCTTCATGACCCCATGGACCACAGCACACTAAGTCCTTCTATCCTCCACTATCACCCGAAGTCTGTCCAAGTTAATGTTCGTTGCTTACATGACACCATCTACCCATCTCATCCTCTGCCATCCCCATCTCCTTTTGCCTTCAATGTTTCCCAAAATCAGATTCTTTTCCAATGAGTCCCATCTTCTCATAATGTGTCCAAAGTATTTAAGCTTCAGTATTCGACCTTCCAGTGAAGAGCCTGAATTAATTTCTTTAAGCATTGACCAATCTGATGCCGTTGATCTTCTCCAGCACCACAATTCAAAAGTATAGCTTCTGTGGTGCTCAGCTTTCCTTAGAGTCCAGCTCTCACAGCCATACATTGCTACAGAAAAGCCATAGCTTTGAATATACAGACCTTTGTCAGCAAGGTGATGTCTCTGCTTTTTAGTATGCTGTCCAGGTTTGCCCTAGCTCTCCTTCCAAAGAGAAAATGTCTTTTAATTCCATGGCTGCAGTCGCCGTCTGCAGTGATCTGTGAGCCCAAGAATACAAACTCTGACTCTGCTTCCATTTCTTCTTTCCATATGCCAGGAAGTGATTGGAACAGTTGCCAAAATCCTAGGGTTTTTTAATGTTAAGCTTTAAGCCAACTATTATACTCTCCTCTTTCACCTTCATCAAGAGGCTACATAATTCCTCTTCACTTTCTGCCATCAGAGCGGCATCATCTGCATGTCTGAGATTGTTGATATTTCTCCTGGCAACCTTCATTCCAACACTGGATTCATCCAGCCTGGCATTCCCCATGATGCACATAAGTTAAATAAATAAGTTGACAATAGACAGTCTTGTCATGTTCCTTTTCCATTCTAAAACCAATCAGTCATTCTGTGTTTGATTCTAACTTTTGCTTGGACCACATACGGGATCCTCAGGAGACACGTAAGATGATCTGGTCCTCCAATTGCTTTGAGGACTTGCCGCATTTTGTTGTGATCCACACAGCCAAAGGTTTTTGGGTAGCCAGTGAGGAAGAAATAGAAGATGAATCGTATAGGTGTCCACCACTGGGTTCAGGAGCCATTGAAAGTGAAATTGGAAAGAGAAGATGACAGAAGGCAGGACAATGGAAAGAACAATGAATTCAGATTCATGGGACCTGGGTTCCAATCCCAGCATTGCTTTATGCATGACCTTGGGTAAGTCATTCCCCTCCTCAGAACCTCAGTTGCCTCTTCTGTAAAAGGAGAAAGTTGAGCTTGATGACTTCTAAGGTGCCTTTGAGTGCAGTCCCTAAGGGCTCTGCATTTCAGTTCCTCATCTCTAAAATGGGAGTCTGACCTCAAACAAAAGATCATCAACATAGGTCTGTAAAGGACCTTACCCTGAAGTATTAACTAGCCATTGCTCACGAATCAATTGAAAAAAGAGGAGAGAGGTATGGCTGGGTATGACAGCTCTTTGGGGGCAGCTAGATGGCACAATGGGTAGAGTGTGGGGCCAGGAATCAGGAAGACCTGAGTTCACATTCTGCCTCAGACACTTCCTAGCTGTGTGACCCTGGGCAAGTTACTTAACTATGTTTGCCTTAGTTTCCTCATCTGCCAAATGAACTGGAGAAGGAAACGGCAAGCCACTCCAGTGTCTTACTCAAGAAAATACCAAGTGTGGCCATGAGGAGTCGGACACACCTGAGACCAATAGAAGGGAATTTAGACATTCTTGATGATTCAAGTCACTCAATAAACATTTATTAAGCTCTACTATGTGCCAGACACTGTGTTAGTTAAATCCTGGGGACACAAAAAGAAGCAAAAGGCAGTGCTTGCCCTCACAGAGCTTACAATCTAATGGATGGATAGACAGACAGACAGATAGATAGATAGATAGATAGATAGATAGATAGAAGGATAGATAGAGGATAGACAGAGATAGAGAGATAGACAGAGATAGAGAGATAGAGAGATAGATAGATAGAAGGATAGATAGAAGGATAGATAGATAGATAGATAGATAGATAGATAGATAGATAGATAGACAGAGATTTTTACAGAGGTCCAGATGTAGTCCCAAGAGTTAAAAGTAAGGTCTAAGGTCACACATGTAGCAAATGGAAGGGCTGGAGTGAGAAATCAGGACCCCTACACCCAAATCTAGCACCCACCTCCTCACATGGTCTGCTGCCCATCCCCCAGGCTCTACATCTATAGTCCTAATTGTCATTTGTAATCTCTTCACTGATACAACTTCTGGGTGACGTCTGGATCAAGCAAAAGCCAGACCCAGAGAAAAGAGAAATCCTTGTTTGGGGCTTCAAGGCTAAGACACATCTGTAATACCCACAGTTGATTCCCCAAAGGCCTTTGTTTGGAAATACAGGCTAGCTCCATATGGACTTTCAGATGGGCTCCTTTTGGGATAACAAAGTTCCCTTCTTTCTTTTCTTTTCACTTTAACCAAAGGGCCTGAGGGGAGAAGAGGAGAGAGCTTGGTTTTTATTTTTAACAAATCTCTACTGTACTCTGAGGTGCCTGAACTCAGCTGAGCTCTGGGAATTCAAAGACACTTTTCACTGTATATAAAGGGAGCTCTGGGAGAAGGGAGGCATTGGCTGATTAAGTGGCAAAGGGTCAGGCTGGCCGGAGAGGCGTATGCCCTTGAGAATACAGATCTCTGTCTCTGTCTGGGGACAAGACAGCTGAGCTCTGCTACAGACGAGAAAACTGTCCTCCCACAGCCTGGACTCATGCACTAGAGCCCAGAGCTGACACCATCCCTCAAGGAAGACTTCATTGGAGGCTGAGAAAAGAGAGAGAAGAAAGCCGTCTCCTCTTGCTGGCTTAAGAAACTGAGGAGGAAAGAAAGGAGATTAGGCTATAAAACCTTGGAATACAGTTTCCTTGCTTGACTCTCCTCTGACAATCCGGTCTTCCCATAAAGCCAGCAAGCCAGAGCTATACCCAGCAGTTAGGGTGCCCTACAAAATGAGCCGTGTGGGGAAGGGGGAGCCCTGGTTCAAATCCTACTGGTATCATTAGCTACCTGAGTGACTTTGGTCACTTGATCTCTCTTTCTGGGTTTCTCTAAAAGGAAGGGGTCAGACTAGATGGCCTCTTAGGTCCCTTCCTGGGCAGCCAGTAGTGCAATGGACAGAGCCCTGGGCCTAGAGTCAGGAAGACCTGAGCTCAAAGCTGGCCTCGGACACTTACTAGCTGGGTATTCTGGAAAGTCACTGTTTGCCTCAGTTTCCTCAAATGGAGATGAAAATAATAGTACTTACCTTGCAGAGTTGTTGTGAGGGTAAAGTTAGATACATGAAATAGATATAGATAGATAGATTAAAAATTAGATATATGACATATAGATAGTAGATACATTTTAAAACTTAGATATATAAACGATATCAGTACAGAGACAAGCACACAATAGGCTCTACATAAGGGCTTATTCCCTTCCCTTCCCCCTTGGGACAAAGGGTCCCATAGGGAGAGAGATTCCCCTGGATGCCTCCTTGGGAAGGTGCTGGGGAAATACAGAGACCCTGGGACCTCCTGAGGCTGCTGCTCTAGTGTGGTCCTGAGGGCCTCAGTGTGGGGAAGACACAGGGTGGCACTGGCCAAAGAAGGGCATCCCCTGGGGCATATTGCAGGGGCAGGGGATGGAGAGCTACCATCTACCCACAGGCTATATTAGCGAGCTACTCTTGCAAATGAGGTGCCAAGCTCCCACTAAGCTCGCCCTCTCTTTACCCAGAGAAGGAGGCCTGGCAGGCAGCAGACTCTAAAGTTCAAGTACCGTGGGCCAAAGACCCAATTGACTTATGAGTCTGGTACTGCAAAAAACGAGATTGGTCCTAGGCCTCATGCTAAGCTGAAATAAGAACAACAACAAAAAAATCCCTCATATTTATAGGAAATTTTAAAGGAATGTCCTCAAAACCCCTTTGTGAGATAAGAAACAGAAGTTTGATTAGCCCCATTTTACAGGTAAAGGTCAGAGAAATTGTGTCTTCCCCAAGGTCTCACAGCAAATGGCAAAGCTGGGATGCAGTAGCACAGGGGAAAGAGTATTTGATCTGGAGACAGGACACCTGAATTCAAATCTTATCTCAGCTCTTTATTTCCCAAGTGACCTTGAGTGGTCACTCAACACCAGGGACCTCAGTTTCCTTATCTGTACAATGAAGGGCTTAGATTGCATGGCCCTAAGACGCCGTTTAGCTCTGTTGGAAGGGATGTCACCTCTGATGCCCCAACTACTACCATCCAATGCAGCCACCCAACAGGAAACCAATCCCTCCCCATGGACCTTGGTGTCTTCCCCGGTACTGCACCCATACTCCCTCCCTTCCTTTGCCATGGGTCCCCAGTAGATGTTATCTACCCTTATTATATTGTAAGCTCTTTGAGGGCAGAGACTATCTCACTTAAATATTGGTGTTCTCAGTACTCAACACAGGGTTGGGCATATAGTAGGCATTTAATAAATGCTATTTTCATTCATTCATTTATTCACTTTTAGTCAAAAGTCTGTAGTACCCAAGAACTTGCCTTGTGTGGAGGAAAAGCATCTTTAGATATCTTTCTCTCCCCCCAATCCAGGATCCCGATGAACAAAACAAAGTTATAACTTTCTGGATATTAGTTCTCCAAATGGGCAACCAATGCCCTACCTAGTCTTTACCCATTCCACAGACTGCACCAAGCTGTCATCTCTGAGTGCCTGTGAGCTGGCAGGTAGGAATGCATATCCAAACTCTGTGAAGATTTCAAAGCAAACCAAGGAAAGGGGGAGGAGGGACTTTATAAGTCCTTTTTAAAATTATTTTGTTTTGTTTCATTCTTTTCAAGACAACCCAGCTGGTGAACTCTAAAAATGCATTTTGTTCATTTCATGATTCCTGACCACCACATGCTGTTGGTTGGCTTTCCCCAACCATCTGTTGTGCAAAATGAGGCCCTTCCTGGCCCAGAGAAACCAGGCAGATGAAGTGGGCCAGCCTCCCCAGAAATACCCATAAGTCCCTCTCCCCAAAAGAGCAGGGCAGAGTGTCCTGCTCAAACCAACTGCCTAGTACCCTTCCCTTCCGGACATCAGAGAAAGTAGCCATTGGTTAGGGTTTCTTTTTTTATTTTTTTAGACTCAAAGGCAATAGTACAAATACATATCATAAACTTAAATATTTGGACTTAAATACAAAATAAGAAAGAAAAAAAGCATGTCGTGCATAAAAAGGTCAGAGAGGATTCAAAATATGTGACAGTAAATTTTCATTTCAAGAAAGCCCGTATGATGAATACTATGGGTTGTGCTGAGAGCTGCCCATCTCCTCTTTGCTTCCTTTTATGTTTTCTTTTGTTCTCTGCTGGACACATTTTTACTCTGTTCTTTTGCCCCTGCCCCTCTAAGGCCACAATTGAGCTTAGCTATGTTTCTCTATAGACATATACATACACATAGACATATAGACATACACTTTGTCACACAAAGTCTACTCCCGATCTTTATTTTTATGTTTGTGCATAGGGGAGGATACGGTTTGGGATTATAGGTTTAGAGCTGAAAGGGTCCTCAGAGACCGTGGAGTCCAATCCTCTCATGTTAGAGATGAGAAAATAGTAACCCAAACATATGGCTTTGCCCAGATCAATTTAAATAAGAAACAAAACAAGACAAATAACTCTAACATGAGGAAGCGCACACTATTGCTCCTACTAGACCAGGGGCTCTTAAGCTGAGATCCATGTGCTTGGCTTTTTTTTCCCAATATTTTCATAACTGTTTTAGTATAATTGATTTCCTTTGTAATCCTGTGTATTTATTTATTTTGTATATTAGAAACCACGATTCTGAGAAGGGGTGTGCCCAAGATCTGTCCAAGAGATCCAAGACACAAAAAAAGGTTAAGAATCGCTAACTCCAGAATAAGCTCCTTGAGGGCTGAGACTGAGTCTTTTCCTCCCTATAGCCCCCTTCCTGATGGGAGGCTGTGGGCACATTATTTTTTTTTTTGCATGGAATTGGTTCTTTGGTGTATCAGTCAACCAACCTTCAGGGTAGCACTTACTCTCCATTGTTATACACCCAAACTTGTCAGGTTCATGTCAAGTCCGGGGTCAAACTCTCGTCACAGGCACATCTCACCTTGCTTCTCTGAGTGATCGAAAGTGACTCTGGACTCTTGGCTGGTCTAGGTCCATAATACACAAAGACCAGTGGGAATTCTATGAATACCACCCTGTTCACAAGGTACACAGAGATGAGGCTCAACCCTTGTGGAGCCCATCCTATATTATTTCTGACTCCTACAAGGGCCATTGACACAGAAAGTCACAAGGAAATAAAACCTAACTTCACCATGGGCTATAGCAGCGAGCTTGAGTCCTGCCAGGAAGACAGAGGGTCCTTCGGATTTGAGGTCTGGCTTCAAATTGCCACTTCTTGGCCACTGACTGACCACTAGTGACCTCAGGCAAGTTGGTTCACCTTTCTAAGCCTCAGTTTCCTTCTCTGTAAAATGAAAACTGGCTATCATCTCCAGCCCCTTCTAGCTCTAAATCTATGAGCCTGCTCTGGGTCCCAAGTCACCACTTCCAGATAAGCCCAAAATATTGTACAATCTGCCTCATTGGAACCCTATGGCTGACTGACAACCACCAGCACTGTTGTACTGCTCCCCCTGCCCTTTGAAGATCATCTATAATTAGCCCCATAGAGGTATAATTCTTGTTGAGTGTCCCCACACTAATTTATACTCTAGGCCCTTCCTATATCGACAATCCACTTCAAGCAAGGCTGTGCTGAGTGCTTTACTCAGTTTACTATTGACATAAACCAACAAATCTTCCTTTAGTAAGGATTGCACATCCAGCCATATGCAAGGGAGAGTGGGGGGCAGCAAAGAGGGAGAAGGGGCGGGTACAAGAGGACAATATACTTGCCCTTCCAAGACACACACACACACACACACACACACACAGTCTTTAAATAACAGCACAAGACAATATGTATGACCTAAATATATGTTGAAATATAATACATAAAGATATGTAATATGTAAGTATTTGCATATTTAAATATATATACATATTTATCTGGGAGAAGAAAATGGCAAGCAGTCTGGTATCTTTGCCAAGAAAACCCCACAGCCAGTATTGGCGCACCCTGGTCCATGGGGTTGCACAGCAGCAACAACTGAATAAAAACAACGTATTTACTTCAATAACCTCACTTTCTATGTAATGGTATAAAGTAAAGCTCCTCTGTGGGTATGGATGAAAACTTCCTGGGAGTAAGGATTGCTTCATATTTTTTTATTTGTATCCCCAGTACTCAGAACAGTGCCTGGCACCAAAGACGGAAAGAGATAAATGCTTCTACATGGATCGTGCTTATAACGCCTAATAAATGCATGTCTATATGAATGTGACTGCGTCAGAATCTGGTCCTGCATCGATGTAACCGTGGAGATGGAGATGCTGTCCCAAGATTCCATCAGCAACTGACGTGATGAACTGGGGAGGGTGGTCGTTCAGGAAGAATTCATTAAAGGAGGGGGAGTGAAAAAAAAAACCAGGGTTAAAAGGCTGGGAGAGAGAGACGGCATCCTCTGTCTTCACATCCCATAAACCCTGCAGTCAAACGTTTGCCCTCCTCTGTCCCCCTCCATGAAGATTCAGATGGCTGCTGTTCAGAGACTTGTTGTGGCCATGTTTAGAGCAGCAGGGGATTCCATGGCCATGCTGGCCAGCTGTGATGTGGTGAGCTATGGCTGGTGAGATCTTCTTCCTGTCCTGTTCTCCCATCTCAGACTCAGGAAGGACTCAACTCCATCTAGTAACTGAATGACTCTTCTGAAGGAAACTGAACTAGAGATGGTACCCCTGTTCTTGCAATCAGAAGCTGCTTTATTTCCAATAAACCGAACCAGCCAGCCCTTTGTGCTCCCACCCCCATTTTCTGTCCATTCAATTTCAGTTATCAAACCCCAAAGCCTGCTTTGTGTTTGATGTCATTTGTGTCATTAGAGGTTAGAAAATGGCCGGGATAGATAAAAGCTGTAGACAGCCGAGCCTCCTTCCATCCGTCCCCAACCCCACTACCCCCTCCCACACACACACACACACACACACACACACACACACACACACACACACACACACACAGAGGGATGAGAGGAGAGACAGCTAGGTAATGAGTTCTTCCCAAGGAAATCACAAACTGGGAGTGTCACCTGCTATACTTTCCTTAGCCAGCCCAAGGTGAGAGCAATTAATACAGCCTGATGCAGTTATATTTCCTTAGACTAGTGTTATTAGCAAGCCAAGACCTGGTCCCAAATGGGATAAGACAAGCCAGGGTGGACATGGGAGGGGCACCTTGATTCCTTTTTGGAATTCTTTAGTGATGTACTCCTGGGTTCTCTTATTCAGCATCTTCCCTCTTCTACCTCTTTCCTATTTCCAGCAACTTAATGGTGGATGAGGACAGTTATAGGGTGAGAGATGTCTCCACCCCTTCACACCCATCACTAAGGTATTTACTTTACACAGATTCCTAACTCGTATGTGAGATCTATAATTACATATAAATGTTCTAATAATTGCATATATACACACACATATACATACATATACATATAACATATATAAACATATAAAACTTAAATGACAGAGAGAGAGACAGAGAGAGAGAGAGATGTAATAACAACTTTGCCCCACATATAGCATGGGGGTTTATTATTGTGTGGCTTGAAAGGAGCTAGAAAAGACATCTCTTAGCCTCTTCTCTTCCCATACTTCTTCAAGAAAGACTTTAATTCCTCCAGGATGGGAAGTAAAAGGTTGGGGGCAGAGGCCACTCTACTGTTCTAAGAAAGAGAGGGCACTGAACTAGAATTCTATCTTTCTACTCCCTTAAATATGAGTAGTCTAAGGGATGTGGTTTTCAAACTAACTTCTGACTGTGGTTTCATTCATGAAGGTAGCAGGAGGACTTCAAGGCTTGCTCCCTTTTGCATCAAAAACCATTTCCACAATAAACACATATAACAGGTACAAGGAAACCCATTTATCCAAGTCAAAAAGCAAAACAGAAATCAGAGAAAAGTATATATAGGAGAACATATGACATAATATAGAGTAAAGAAGTGTCCCATTGGTGGTGAGGGAATTCAGGTCAACCAAAAGAAAATCCTAGAGCTCACCCAAAGGGAAACTCCCCAAAGTCTTTAGTGTAGAAAGCTGGGGATAGGGACATGATGGAGACTGCCAGCTCTTCTCATGGTGGCTCCTTCCCAGAATCTTCTCCTTCAGCAACCTGACGTAGGTTTAGCATCATCCATCTTCTTGTTCAAAACTGGAAGCATATATACATACATCCATAAGTATGTGTTTATGTAATAGAGTATTGTGTGTGTGTATGTATGTGTGTGTGTGTATATATATATATATACATATATATGTTGTGTGTATATGTATAGTATGCATGTGTAGTATATATGTGTGTATACTGTATATACGTACAGTATGGCATAGTATTGTATAGCATATATTGTGTGTATATCTAGTACTTGTACATATATTCTATAGTATAGTATATACAGTGTGCATGTGTGTACATATTGTACATGTAAGCATATATGTGTTGGATATAGGCACATATATGTACATTGTATAAACATATGGATATACATATAAAATTGTATATAAACTTGCCTTATATTCATGGATGTAAAACATAGGAACTTAAAGGTTTTGTTCAATTCAGTGCCAACAGTGGGCAGAGAAGTGATCTCTATAAGATGGCACTCCTCTACCTGTCCCCTTATGAGGCAATGACAGCTTCCAACTACTCAAATCTTAGGACAGACCTCACCAATCAAGCCTCTGGATCAGAAGCAGGTGGAAAGGATGAGAGAGGGTAATCACATTAATGAAACTGATTTGAAACTTGCTGAGAGTTTCTGTCCTTAAAGCCTTTGTCCCGGGTTTTTGGGGCAACTTGTACATAGTTCTATAGCTAAAGGCAAGATATAAAAAGAGAAACCCATCAAGATATTGGTAAAGAAAAATTGTGTTTAAATTTCAGTACTGAAATATAAGTTTCAGCCTCAAAAGAACAGGAGCAAGAGTAAGACATCTGCTGGAGTTCTTGCTGAGCCAAACAAGAGCAGTTAATAATTCCTTGATGTGCCTTAATGCCAGTTTCATCCTTCAAAATATGGAGGAATGAACAAAGCAACTGAAGGCAAATTCTATTCTATTCTATTTCATAAGATCTTAGTCACAAGAAAAAAACTGGTTCCTTGGTAGAAATTATGGGAATCTTGAGGGAAAGTGACATCAAATGTGTGATAGAGAAGAAAGTTGGGCATAATCTGACAGGCAGCCTAGATTTTGAGAAGGCATATTTCAAAGAGTTCTGAGGATAGAGAGGAAGGATACCAGAGGTTAGAAATTTCAAGGAAAATTTTCCTAAGAGGTGTGGTAAGAATAGTATCTCACCCCAAGACCTGCAAATTAGAATCCTTTCCTTCCTTAAAAGTCATTAAGAACATCCTCCAGGCAGCTGAATCAACTTGAAGCTATCTTTGTTGAACCTCCTCATTTGGTCCACAATGGCCAAGTAACTCTCTTTTTGTTAACTGTTCAATGTCCTACAAGTGTCACGTTTTGTTCCAGTGTTAAATCTAAATACCCATACCAGCTGTCTTGTACCCCAGGACACCATTTGTGATCCTGCAATAGGGTCTTGCTCTGAGTGTCACTCATCAATCATAGGATAAAGATTGTCAGAGGGGACAAGACCTTGAAAAACCAAAGATCCTTAAAGACTATGGAATCCAACCCCATCATTTTGAAGAAGAAACTGAGACCCAGAGAAGGGCAGAGACCTGGTGAGCCTGAGACAAAGCTGGGACAAGCTTCCTCAACACTCCTACTATCTTTTCTACCACTTCATGTACCCACTGTTGGGATAGAATAATCCCTCCCCACAAAAGTCTTTTACTTCTGTTTTAATAACCCTACTGTTTCCTTTTCCTTTTTGTTTTTTATCTCTTTGGGATGTGGACCTGACAGTGGTATTGCTGGGTCAAAGGCTATGCAAAGTTTTAAAGCCCTTTGGGCATAATTCCAAATTGCTCTCCAGAATGGTTGGATCAGTTCACAAATTCACCAACAGTGTACTAGCGCCTCAATTTCCCAAACCTCCTCTCCTACATTTGGCATTTTTCTTTTCTGTCATATTAGCCAATCTGATAAGCATCAGCTACTAGCTCAGAGTTGTTTTAATTTCCAACTTTCTAATCAATAATTATTTAGAGCATTTTTTTCATGACTATAGTTAGCTCTGATCACTTCATCTGAAAACTGACTGTTGACATCCTTGGACTGTTATAAACATGCTCAGTCTAGGAATAATATTCGTTGGAAAGCCAGGAGGTTTTCATTACATTTATTTTACATTTATTCTTTCTGAATAAATGGGTAGCTCCCTTAACGGAGTACCCCAGCTCAGACAAATGTGAGCCTTTTTATACTGCTTCCATTAGAATTTCCCACTTTGTTCTCCATTGGCTAGGTGCAGCCTCCTGAACTATCCACATCATGCTGCCCTCACATAGCTTGGGAAGCATGAGTACAAGCCTCTAACCCCCTACCTGATCAGAAGCCTGGCCCTGCCAAATCACAGATCTGATTAGAACCAGTCACCTCTGATCCACATTCTGCTCTCAAAGGCAGGAGCACTTCTAATTATGTGGAAACAAAATTCCTCCCATCATTTCCCACATTTGACCATTTATCAATTCAAATCTGACCTCAATCACTTCCTAGCTCTGTGACCCTAAGCAAGTCATTTAACCCTGCTTGCCTCAGTTTCCTCATTTGTAAAATGAGCTGGAGAAGAAAATGACAAACCACTCCAGTGTCTTGGACAAGAAAACCCCAAGTAGGGGCAATGAAGAGTCAGACACAACTTAAAAATGATTGGATAACAACAATAACAGAAGGAAAAAACATTCGGAATCCTATGATCATGAGATTTGCACACACTTGGACATCATCTCTAGGGATGGGGAACCTGTGGTTTCTACACCATGTGTGGCCTCTAGGCCATGGGTTCCCCACTCCTGGATCTAATGCCTCCATTGTGCACAAGAGAAAGCTGAGTCTCAGAGAAAGAAAAGACTTGGCTCAGGGCACACAAACTGGAAAGCAGCCAGTGAGAATGTTATCCCTCCTCCACTAAATCCCAACCCCAGAGTGTCCTACCCATCTCCCATGGGCAGGCACTGCCTTCACTTTGTCTCTATATCCTGGAGCTTGGTAGGAGAAGTACTTAAAAAAGGACTTTGAGAGAATCACTTACCCTTCCAACAGTTAAGCTTTGCCTCTTCCCCTGTAAAATGAGTAGTTTTAGACTACATGCTCTCTCAGGTCCATTCCAGCTGAAAATCCTATAAACCCTTTGTTAGAAATTTACAAAACACTGGATCTTCAAGGAAGATAAGAGAAAAGGGAGCCTGGTGAAATAATTTGTGCAAGACCATAGGGCTGAATACAGCCCTGAAAACTTTCTGCTCTAAATTTCTAGCAAAGGGACCTCAACCCCAGCTTCTAAGGGACTTTTTTTAAATGAAATTGAAGTAGATAATAGATAAGTAATGGATGGATGGATAGATAGATGATGGATGGATGAATGGATAGATAGACAGACAGATATATGATAGATGGATAAATAGATACATGATAGATAATGGATGGATAGAGAGAGAGAGAAAGAGAGAGAGAGAGATACATGATGGATGGATGGATAGATAGATGATGGATATATGGATGGATGGATGGATGGATGGATGGATGGATGGATGGATAAAAAGATGGATAAATAGAAGCAAATGTTGTGTGCCCTGTGCTAAATGTTAGGGATACACATACAAGCAAGATTATTTTATTCTTTTGTGTTCACATCATTTACATTTCCCACTGTATTCTCCCTTGCCCTCCAAAAAGTCCATCTTTTATAGCAAAAAAATAAAAAGAAAGGAGAAAAGTTTAGCAAAACTAACCAACATAATAAAAACATCCAACACTATATACAATACTTGCCCCCCTAATCTCCTGCTTTGCAAAGAATGTGGGGTGATGGGGAGGTGAAGGGGCTGTTCTAAAATAACAACAACAACATGGAAGCCACCCAGGGCTGCCCAGACTTCTCTGTCACAAGATCCCTCCCTCGAGTCTCAAAAGTTAAATCCTGGTGGCCTCAGAGTAAGTCTGGCAGGAGCCAGTAACTCACAGTGATTGATTGAGACAGTTTTTCTCCTTCCTAGAGAGCTGCATTATGTCTACCCAGTGGAGAAACACTTATTAGCAGCGAGTTTCAACCCTTTGGGTTAAAGCATCCTTATGTACCATCCCTCTCTTGGTCCACAGGGTGGCTGTCTCTTTGCTTCTCCTCCCTGCCCACTTCCCCTGAGATGAACAACCCATCCTAAGCCCCACTCCCTTCAGGGCCTCCCTTATTTGTCTCCTTCCTCCCTCCTTTCTTCTCTGTCTCTTCATAATCCCACCCCCACGTCCCCCTGCCCCAGGCTGGGTAAGAATTATGAATTCCTAACAAGAGAAACAGTGGAGTCTGGGAAGGTCAGAAGAGAAGAGTTCAATCCATCAATAAGAGTTTATCAAGTGTGTTTTTGCCAGACAATGGGGACTCAAAGACAAAGGAAAAAAACAATCCCGGCCCTCAAGGAGTTTACAGTCTAGTGGGAAAGACAGCAAGCACATTTGAAGTATATACAGAATGCGTGTCATGAATACAAGGTAATTTCAAGAGGAAGAGGACACTAGAGAGGGGGGAGGGGGGCCAGGAAAGACTTCATATGTAAGGTAGTTGGGAGCCAAGTCTTGAAGGAAAACAGTGATTGGAAGAGGAGGAAGCGAAGCAGATAGATGCCCCTTAGGAACATGACAAAGCTGTTCTCCCTCCCCTCCCCCCAAAGTAACACATTTCAGCCCTTTCCTCCCTTCCTCCCCCATTTTTTGATTAGCAGTTTCTGAGATTATCCATCATTTTCATCAAACCAGTCAATATTTGCAAGTGTTGTGACCCAAATAAGCAAATTCAGTGCTGTACACAAAATCTCTGAAAGCTGCCCATTCCTTTTCTGTTGCACTGTTGCCAATTATGTGTTGTTTTAAAGGTTTTCCCTCCAAGTAAGCTACAAACTGCTCCTGCTGAGAGTAGCACTCTAATCTGTTGATATTAAGTGTTCTGGTAGTCATCTTGCCTTGGGGCAACCACTTTTGTTGAATACAAATATTTAGCTTAGAGAGGATAAGTCTATGATCAGTTCAGCATTCTGCACCATAATTTGCCTTTATCACTCTCTGATTCTGTCTGTCTCTTCTCCTAACAATGACATAGTCTATCAAATGCAAATGTTTTCTGTGAGGAAAAGTTTTATGGAATTTGGGTAAATGGAAGACAGTGTTGGTGATGAGAAGGTCATGAGATGTGCAAGTCTTTAGTAGTAAAGTGACCATTGCTGTTGCTGTTTTGTGATAGTAATGAAATTTGAAGATCTCTTTGTATTGCTAAGCTGACAGGTACTTAGCACCTAGTTTCAAAGTAAGCCTCTGTTAAAGAAACAGAAGATGTGAACCCCCATTGCTAAAGTAACAGGAAGGGGCTGAACAGGGAGAAGCAATACTGTATATAAGGAAAAACCCCAGCTGGGAAAGTCAGAACTTCTTGGGATGAGCACCTGAAGGCTGTGCTGCTGCTCCTACTGGACTGGAACATTCCATTTGAGAATGGGAGAAAGTGATTTTGATTTTGAGAATGGAGCTTATGGTGCTGAGGACTTCCGAGGGCCAGCCAGAGCTGCCAGAGGAAACATGACTGCGGTGTTGGTACTTTGTCTGTTTGTGGCTCTATTAAGTTTTCTCTTCCCAGGAACAGAAACTGTGAAGGATTTGAGATGGACTAGATACTGTGAGCTCCATTGTGGAGCAGGAACTACATGGACAGCTGGACAAGAAACTGGGAGCTGTCTGCCTTTGAACTCAGGTGGCAATTGGTTAGATTCAGGCGGGAGCTGGGACCATAGAAGAGGAACCATAGGAGTGAAAGCCTGCCCCAAGTCAAGATGAAAAGACCTCTCTGTGGGTACTGAGTAGTGACTGAAATTGTAATTTACTAGCAACCTAGGGGTGTATGGCTTGTGTGTTTTCCACTACCCCTTAAGAGGGTACTGAGTAGCAACTGATAACTGAGTAGTGACTGATGATTGAATAGTGACTGATCTGTAACTTAGTGTGCCCCATGGGTGGAGGATTTTGACCTGTTGTGCTTTATGATTGAATAATTAAGTTACTAAGTGATTGATTGACTAAATGATTGTACTTTGTTCAAAACTATGTGATCACTTTGGTGAAAACTATGTGGCCATTTTAGTGATAAGTTGTTGAGTTGTGACATGGTGAATGCTGTATTTTGATTTTCTGTGATAAGTTATAACATTCTGAATGCTGTACCTTGATTTTCTGTGAATGTTTTGCTCTGATTTGTTATTGAATAAATAGAGTATTCACTATACTATGTAATCAGCTTTCAAGAAAGTTGTTCATAGCAGCATTCTTCTGGAAAGCTGCTAGTGCATGGCTTTACATGTTTCCAGCTCCATTCCTTTCAAGGACTCCCTACCATGTCTGATTGTCTGTGTCTACTCTTATGTTAAAGTCATCCAAAATTTTAAGTTTGTCCTCTTTTGGCACATTGATGGTAAGGGTCTCTAGGTCTTCATAAATTTTTTCTTTACCTCATTGGGGTTCATCATGGTGGGAGCATAGGCATTGATGATGGTGGCAAGGCATTTTCCTGCTAGTGGCAATCGTATTGTCACAAGCCTGTCGTTCACTCCTTTTGGTAGTCACGCAAGCCTGTTGACTAGATTAGTTTTGATTGCAAGACCTACACCAACTTCATAGCACTCCCCCTTCACAACGGCCACTCCAGAAAAATGTGTATCCAGCTCTCACTTCAGTAAGCTGATCTTCATTTGCCAGCCTTGTTTCACTCAGGGCTGGTATTTGGATATGAAACCTGCAGGGTTCTCTTGCAACCGGAGCTGTTTGTCTTTCAGGTCTACTGGATTTCACATTGTTCACAAGCATGCACACATTCCATGTACAGATTGTGAGTGGAATTATCTCTGCAAAGATTTTTGTACTTTTTTTTGCCTTTTGACCACAGGGTGGGATCCCCACCTACTGTGTTAAGAAGACCAGAGTGGGTGAAGCAGAAAATTTTTAGGGCACTTTTTCTAGCCCCTTCCCCACACCAGGAGGTGAGTGGTGTTGTCCTTAAAAAAGAAAAAAAAAAGCTAGTCAGGAGTGGCTAGGCGGCACAGTGAATACAGCACCAGCCCTGGAGTCAGGAAGACCTCAGGTCAAATTTGGACCTCAGACACTTAACACTTACTAGCTGTGTGACCTCGGACAAGTCACTTAACCAGAATTGCCCTGTCTTCCCCCTTCAAAAAAAAAAGCTACTCAGATGAGACATCCTTCTTCCTCACTGAAGACAACCTTCTTATCTCTCTCCCCACTAGGAACAAAGACTGCCCATTGGGAGCTAGCTGTGTGTGCATGGTATAGAGAATATTTTAGCCTCAAACTTTCTCAGCTGACATCTCAGGGGGCAGTCATTTCTATTCCTTATTTCCTAAGCCAAACCCCACCCCCCATACTCAAGTAAGAGTACTTTGTCTCCTGCTCCTTCATTCTGGGTTCTCCAAACTTCCTCTTCCATTTTTAGAAACCAAATTTGGGGTGAGTATGTGAAATGTGTGTGATATAGGGGACTTCCCTAATACTTATACCCAGTGAAAAACAAACCTACTCAGACCCCCAGGGGGCTGCCAAAGCTCACTGTTGCTCCCAGTGAGAAGATGACCCTATGGTCTGGGCTGTCTGCATGCAGGGTTGTGACTACAGCTCCCAGTGTATCCATATCTACTGCTTCACCACTTGCTGGTTCCACAGCACTCTGAGGTGGGTAAAAATGGTAAAATGGTGTGAGGGATGTCTTTTGATTCATACACAAATTGGATTTAAGTGAGACAGAGTTGTGCAAAGTCATCAGCCTCACTTTCTTTTCCAGAGTCATCAAAGTCCAGTGTTAAGACAAAGGTAAAATGACTGGTGACGCAGGATGCAGTGAATGACCTTGGCATCTTCAATGTCTAACCAAGCTCTAAGCACTCCATAGTGCCTGCTTCAGCTGCCTTCATGGCCACTGGAACAATCCACCCATTCCATTGAGGGAAGTCTTCACATGCTTGGGGGTAGACACCCCCCTAACTCACCAATAGGTTTGAGACCCTTTGGTTCCCCTCAGCCTGGTTTAGCCAGTCTGCCAAAATGACTTATTGGGGTGTAGTCCCTGCAAACGCATGTGCACAGCTTCTTGGAGCCACAGAATTTCATGGATCAGGTGGGCACCAAAGGCCAATGAGCAGCCCTCACACCAGAGATTCTAGTCTTCCCTGAACATGCCCTACATGCCAGCTGCCCCTGTGCACCTGGATTAGAAGTTAGAAACAGGCCAGGATTGAACCCTGGGCTAGACAGCTCGAAATCTGGGAACTCCAGCTGCCTGAAGTCTCATATTTCTTCAATTACTTCCCCTCTCTAATTTTTAGACTCTTCATCACTAAAATGATCTCTTTTTTCAACAGCCAAAACACCTGGGTTCTATCCTAACATTAGCCTCAGGCCACTCATCTGTCAAATAGGGGTAGGAGGAAGGGAGGGAGCGCAGTAGATGTCTTCCAAGCCCCTTTTTGATGCTCATTAACTCTGTGACCTTAGGAAAAATCACTTCATATTCCTGGCCCTCATTATCCCACTCTCTAAAATGAGGCAAGTAAAATATGTACAGAAATAGAAAAGCTTTGTTTGTGGTGGCAAAGAATTGGAAACTAAAGAGGTGCCCTTAACTAGAGACTGACTGAACAAGTTATTGTCTGTGACTATGATGGAACAATATTGTGCTATAAGCAACAATGAAAGAGATGGTTTCAGAGAAACCTGGGAAGCCTTATATGAACTGATGCAAAGGTAGTTGAACAGAATCAGGAAAACAACATATACAACAACCACAATCTTACAGGCTGCCAGATGGCACCATGGTTCATAAAGCATTGGACACGGAATCAGGAAGATTCATCTTCATGAGTTCAAATTCAACCTGAGATGCTAGCTGTGGGACCCTGGACCAGTCATTTAACTCTGTTTGCCTTGGTTTCTTCATCTGTAAAATGAGCTGGAGAACGAAATGGAAAATCATTCCACTATCTTTGCCAAGGAAACTCCAAAAAATGGGGTCAAAAAGAATCAGACACAATGGAAACAACTGGATAACAACATTGTTAGAAAGACAAAGTACTTTGAAAGACTTAGGAACTCTCTTCAACACAGTGTCCGCCAATGATTGCAGAGGATTCTCAACGGAGCTCATCTCTGAACGGAAAGCTGGTAGACTCAGAGTGTAGTCTGAGCCTCGCATTCATTCATCCATCTATGTATTTGTTTATTCATTCACGCACTCATTCATTCAGACACAGGTAATTTGGGAACTTCTTTTGTTTTACTATTCACATTTAAAACAAGTTTATTTTTCTTGCTTTCTCAATAGGTGAGAAGAAGGAAGTGGGAGGGAGAAAATTCAGAGTTTGAAATAAAATCGAGTTTTAATGAGGAAGATGGACCCAACGGCTTCTGAAGTGCCTTCCCATTCTGACTTCTTTGCATATGAAATTCTATAGTCCTGTGCTCTTAGGGATAAGTCTAATAAATTCATTCTTTTTTTTCTTTCTTTTTTTTTGGCGGGGGGGGGGGGGAAGCAGGGCAATTGGGGTTAAGTGACTTGCCCAAGATCACACAGCTAGTAAGTGTTAAGTGTCTGAGGTCAGATTTGAACTCAGGTCCTCCTGACTCCAGGGCCAGTGCTCTATTCACTGCACCACCTAGCTGCCCCTAATAAATTAATTCTTGAGAAACCGTTATAGTGTAATAGTTAGAATGCTGGTTTGGGAGTCAGGAAAACCTGGGTTCAAATCTCTGCCCCCATCTGGCCCTTTCAGTGCCCCCACGCAACTTGAAGATTACAAATTACAGATTGAAGTACCTCCACATCTCTGGAAGGAATTTTTTATGAGGATGAAACCATGGTCCCCCCCCCAAAAAAATAATAAGTAATAATTCACAATATATCAATGGTTAATAATCACTCAAAAAGGATTTTTGTATTCTTAAATTTTAATTTTAAAAGGATTTACATGTCTTAAAAAAAATCACTGGAAATCATAGGATCATTGTTTAGAACCAGAACAGACTTTAAATGGCATCTAATCCAGCCCACCCATTTTACAGAGGAGGAAACTGAGGCCCTGAAAGATACAATGATTGTCTGAGGTCACAAGGATGGTGAATGGCATTTGATCCTGTGGCTCCAAATTCTGCATTCTTTGCACTGTACCATAGGACCCTCCGAAGAGTCTTTGTCTTAATTCCAAGGTCCCATCTCCCCCTAAAGCTGGTGCCTTCCCTCTGATGTTACCTTCTGCTTACGTTGTCTAGTGGTTGGCATGTAGCCTATGCCCAGGAGACTGTGACCTCCCAGGAGGCAGGAACAATGTTTTGGGAAGGGGAAGGGAATAGGCATTTATATAGCACCTACTATGTGTCTGGTACTAAGCACTTCACAAGCTAAGTGCTATTATTATCCCCATTTTACATTTGAGAAAACTGAGGCAGAGGTTGTGTCTTGCCCAAGGTTACACAACTAGCAAGTGTATATGGTCAAATTCAAACTCAGGTCTTCCTGACTCTAGACCTATCCATTGTGCCACCAGCTGCCTCTAGCACAGGATCTGATATAGAATGATTAATTATTTAATTAATGATCAATTATTTAATTAATAACTGATGATTAATTAATAAATTAACAAATGCTTATTGACTGACTGACTGATTAACTCAAAAGAAGGACAAATCCTGGATACTAAGAATTAAAAAAGACTTCAGGTGGAAGGGGAGTGAAGTGCCCTAGAAAGGGAAGATACTATTAGATGCTGGCACTGTGGATAAAGCAAGTACCCCTGGAGTTAGGAGGACCTGAGTTAAAAATCTAGCCTCAGACAGTTATTAGCCAAGTGACCCTGGGCAAGTCACTTAACCTCAATTGCCTCACAGTACTCCCTCTCACTTTATAACACATTAACCAAAATAGACACTAGCTGCTTCTCCCCCATCCAGTATTTATGTATTCTCCCTCATCTAGTATTTATGTATTTCTTTTGTATAGCTGGTACATATTTGTGCACTGTCTCCCCCAGAGAGATTATAAGCTTCTTGGGGACAGGGACTGTTTCAGTTTTTTCAATCATTAACACCTTTCACAGTGCCTGGCAAACAGCAGGTACTTAATAAATGCTTGCTGTTTTATTGACAGATAAAAGTAAGGGAGGCTCTGGATATGGGTAAAATGCATTATGGATTTAGGCTTCTTAAGAGTTTTCATGCCAGCATCTTCAGCACCTAGGATAGTACCATGAGCATAGTAGGCAGTAATAAATGACTGGATTGGATTGTTGAACACAAAGTTCTTGGGACCTTGTCTAGAGCTCATCTTGTTCAGTTTCCCCCTCTCCCAGATGAAAAGGTCAGCTTAGACAGTCTCTGAGCTCCCCTCATTTCTAACTTTGCTTTTCTACATAGGGCTAAAAAAAAAAAAGGATAGTCTGACTCCCTTATTTTACATAGGATGTTAACCTAGGATGCCTCTCTGAATCTGAAGGGAAGGAAACCTTAAAATGTCCTGGAATTGAAAGTCAGCCTGACCTTTAGGCAGAAAAATCCTGTTAGACCAAGGAGGGGGAAAATTGAGAAGCTTTTTTAAAAAACCAAGAAGGTAAAAAGAGAAGGAGGACTGTCATTAGCCCCTGGCCCTATGGTCTGATTCATGTAATGATTTACAAAGGGCTGGGAGAGAGGGAATGGATGTGTGGGATAGAGAGATAGAGCCCACAGGAGGGCTTCAGAATTGGTGAGCATCAAAACTGCAGTCCCTGCTTGGAGGCCATTGTGGAGTTAAGGTCCTTAAAGGCCACCTGAGTGATGGCTGGTCACATCTTCTACATCAGGGGGAGAAAAACTGCCAGTGTTAACATCCATTGACAAAACCCTGTGTTCCCAGGAGGGCCTGAATTAGAGGAAGCAAGGCAGGCCCAGATCTACTGGTTTTCTCAAGACAGAAAACAAATTTATCACCACACTACAACAAAGGCAAGCCTTGTGATGCTGAGACCCTCTAAGGGGAAGAGCATTCTTGATATCCCACTTAGTACAATGGAGAGAAGGCTGAATCTGCAGTCGAAGGACCTGCGTTCAAATCTTGCTTACTATTTTAGTGACCTTGGACAAAGTGACAAGTAACTTTACTTCTGGGAGCCTCAGTTTCTCAATCTGTAAAATAAGGGGGTTGGGCTATCCTTTTTTTAGCTCTAAGTCTATGATGCTATGAAATGTGCCTTAAATTAAAACCCAAGCAAGCATCATGGTATCATAGGCAGACCTGGGAATGATCCTGGAAGCCGTCTAGTACAACCCGGTTCCTTTTACAGATTGGGAAACTCAGGCCCACAGACGGGAAATTCCTTGCTAGAGGACATAGGTAAGTAGGAGAGGCAGAGTTCAAAGTGAGGCCCTCTGACTCTGAAATCCATCTTCCCAGGGCATGCAAATGGCAAAGGTGAGGCTGGAAGACAAGTCTCCTGACTCCCTGTCCAGGTGGCTAGGCCTATACCATCGTAGTCAGGAGAATCTTCTAACAGAAGGGTCTTGCAGGTTCTGAGTCTTAAAGCAAGGAAGTTTTTTTTCACACCTCACTAGTCAGTGACAAAGCTAGGATTTCAATATTGGCAAGTCAATTAGCCCCCAGAGTACTCATGGAAAAATCTCCTAGGCCTGAAAATGCTATTTCAGAAGCAAATAGCCATGAATGTAAAGTTAATGTTAATTCTCAAGAGGGGAAAGACTTTAGAGTCAATATTACTTATCCTAGACCTGGACTGTATATCATGCTGAGTTATTCTCATGAAAGTCTTTGCATATGTCTTGTCTCCCTAATCCGATTATAGCTCCTTGAGGGCAGGACCCTGACCACTACTTCCTCAGTATTGTCCACAGTGCCTCACACAGTGGTGTATATGTTGTAGCTGCCAGTGATTAAATTCATTCACCCAACAAACTTTTCATTTGTGGATCTGTTCCAAAGAGGAGTGCTGTAAGCAAAGCAAGGCAGGTGGGGTATTGACCTAGAGCATGGGCAACTGGGATGGGCAGCTTTTTACTACTACCAGAGACCATGATCTCCAAGCCTCGTGCCTCCTGTTTCTCCCCTGGAAAAAAAGACATTTGAGGAGATTCAGCAATTGATCAATATGGCTGGTGAGGGAGAAGAAATAGTTGAAGATGACCTCTAAGCTGTGAATCTGGGAGACTTTGAAGAATATTAGTGTCTTCAACATAAATGGGAGAAGGCATGAGCTTTGAGAAAACATAATGAGTTTTGTTTTAGAGGTGTTGAGGTGTGAAATATCCCAGGTGAAAATGTCCAGCAGGCAGTTAGAGGAGTAGAATTGGAGCTCAGGAGAGGAGGAGAGGCAGAGAGAGAGAGAGAGAGAGAGAGAGAGAGAGAGAAAGGATATGCCAATTTGGGATTCATCTGTATAGAAAATATAGTTGAAGCCATACAAGCTACTGAGATCATTATGAAACCGTGTGTGTAGAGAAGAGGGAACAACCCATGAATAGAGTATGAATCACGGATAGCAATACCATAAAGGTGACTGTGAAGAGACAGCCCAGTCAGATGGGTAAAAGGAGAGTCAGGCAAGAGTAGGGTCATGAACACTCAGGCTGGACAGAGTATCCTGAAGAAAGGGGTGGTCACAGAAGGTAAGGACCTGGAAGAAATGAGTTTTGACAGGTTTTTTCTAGGAATATAGTTGTGAAAAAAGAGATATAAGATCGTTTGATAGGATGATAGATACAAAGGAAATGCTTTTAAAGAAGATGGGAGATGGAGGTTTTTTGAAGGCAGTAGGAAAAGAAACAGTGGATAAGAAGGTGAAAATTAAGGGAAATGATCAGTGCGGCAAGCTCCCAGAGGTTCTCTGTTGAGAGGGAGGGAAGAAGTGATGGGGAAAAAAAAGAGGCTTAGGATAACCATTGTGCAAGAGAGCCAAAGGCTGATGGGAAGCCAGTCACTAGGGCTCAGCTGAGATTGGGTCACATCTAGGGGTAGCAGGCCAGGTGGCCTCCTCCAGCACTGTTTAGCAGCACACAAGCAGGAGAAGAGAAGGCTTATGGTGGGAGTAATCCAAAGGCGGGGTTTGTAGAGTTTGTAGAACATCAATAGAGCAGTAGGACAAAGACATCCCAAGGTCTTGGACAGGGTACAGTTGATAACTGGGGTCATGATTTTCAAAAGAGGAGACACCTCAAGGGTCTAGAAGAGGGTGTGGTGAAGACAGGAGTTTTAGGAGTGCTGAAGGGACAGAAGGTCATGGGCAGATGTGGGATTTCAGAGTTAGGGACTGTTCTCCAGTTACATGTCTAGAAGCCCCTCTTCATCAGTCCCCATCCTTTCCTCCTTTGCTCCGATCTTAGGAAGAGATGCTAAGGTGAGCTCCTCCACTTGTGCCCTTGACTTTGTTTCCCCCTTCCCACTTCTTCCAGACGTTTGTTCCTTTTAATCTCACCCCCCTCTCTTCAGTATCTCCTTCTGCACTGTCTGCAAACATGCCCAATCTCCTTCATCTGTAAAAGTATCCCACTGATAATATTTATAAAGCGCTTACTATGTGCCTGGCACAGAGTGAGCACCATGTAAATATTAGCTGTTAGTCATTGTTGTTGTTGTTGCTATCCAAGGTCACAGAAGTAGTGAGAGGCAGAACTGAGATAATGACCAGGCTGTGCTGAGGGGGAGGGGAGGGAGGGACCATAGACTAAGAGCTGGAAAGGACCCTCAGAGGCTGTGAAGGCTGATCCCAACACTTGAAAGAGAAGGAAAGTGTCCGGTCCAGGATCTCACATGACCTGAGTTCAAATCCTGCCTTAGACACTAACCAGCAGTGCTACTCTAGGCAAGCCATTTAACCCCCTCTCTTCATCAACAGAACAGGATGTGCTCAAAAAGGGAGTGTGTTCTTCAAAGGAAGGGTTGTACTCTATGACCCCTAGGGGTCCCTCCCAGCTCTAAATCTATGACTTATGGTCGTCCCTGCCCTGTCTACCCTACCAGGTGCCCGTGGGCTTTGTCACTTATAACTCATGTGCATTTTAAGGAAAGCCATGTTCACTCCTTTATTCCTCTCTAGACCCTTTCTCCACTATCCCCTCTCACTCTCTTTTCAATTTGTTTAGTTTTATTTGTCTGCTGTCTGGTTGTTTTTTTGTTGTTAGGTCGGTTTTGGGGTTTTTTTGGTGTCATCTTCCCCCCCTTAGAATGCAAGCTCCTTGAGGGCAGGAAACTGACTTTCTTTTTATTTGCAATTGTAATCTCCAGTGCTGTGTCTGGTGCATCCTTGTTGTTTGTCCTTTGTTCTCAAAGAGAGGGTGTTGCCATGACATGCAAGTGAATTGGATTTAAGTGAGGCAGGGCTGGGCAAAGCCACCAGCCTCACTGTCTCTTTCAAAGCCATCTGGCACATAGGGTAAATGCTGGTTGACTTGATGTGGTAGAATGTCCCACAGAAGGCCAGACAACCTGGAAAATGAGGTCAGGGATTTCAAGATAATAGAAATAAACCAGAGAGGTCAGTTCAGCTCAACAAGCCTTCATGAAATGTGGCAGGCTCCGTGCTGGTCCCTGGGGATACGAAGATAAAAAGAAAAAAGAGAAAGAAAAACAGCCCTGTCCTTTTGGACAGTGATGTCAAACTCATATCGAAACTGGGTCACTAAACCATGCATAAGGACCCTACCACAACATATTGACTTTAGCAAACCACAGATTAATGTTATGTATGTTCTGTTGTATCTTTACTTATTTTGTTAAATATTTCCCAATTACATTTTAACCTGGTTCAGGTAGCACTTGGTGGGTAGGCCTTGTGTTTGACACTTCTGCCTTGAGAAACTTATATTTGGGGGAGGGGGATCAGGATTTACAAAATATACATGAGTAAGAAAACAAGGCAAAGTAATATCAAGAGGAAGATGGGGAGATAATACCTGGAAAGGCTTATAGGGGAGTGTATTAGCAAGCACCCTAGCACACCCAGGATGGCCTGCTAGCCCAGGTTCTTTGATCTGCTTTGCTAAAGGAAAGACACCTTTTAAAGGGGTCAACAATCTTACTTTAATTACAGGTAAGCAGAAAATACAAGCAGAGAAATCAACATGGAGATTCAACAGAGTTCCTACTGTCTGAACAAAGTAATATAACCACCTACATACACCACGGGACTGGGAGAGTACTGAGTAGTGGGGAGTAGGGTGGACTCTTAACAAACAGCTACTCGAAGTCCCATCCAGGGAGTCTAAAGGTCCTTCTCATAAGAGTACCCTGAAAGCAAAATGACAACCTCCTGGAATATATAAGAAAGACTCAGCCCTTGATTGGCTCAGGCACAGCTGTGAATTATCAGGGTTCAAAGATTAATCCTTCAGATGTTCACAATTTAGCCTGAGCCTGGGAAACTGACCTCCAAAAAGAAAACAATAAAAAACCCACCTTGCATGCACTTACAGGGAGGTGACTACTAAGACCTATATATAGCATCTTGCCTCTCATCCAACAGGCTACAATGCACCCAATTAGGGCAGGCCAACCATGGGTCAAGGAAGGAGACAGCTTTGCAGAGGATGACCTCTGGGAATAGATCAGAGCCAGCCCTTACTATCAGGTGCTGAGCAATGGAGAGGAGAGGCAAGTCAGGGCCAAAGATTGAGTTACCTTAGCTATATGAGTCCCTTATATGTGAGTTCTCCTCCACTAAGGTCCTCTATGCGTGTATCTATTCCTTCAAGTAATGTCATGTGCAGTTGTGGGAGAGTATGCCCCCACGTTTATGGGGGCCTGTTTTGTTCCTAAGAAGACATCTTTGTTTTGAGTTAATTACATCTACTTGCTGAGTATGAAAGGAAAATACACCAGTAGGGGCTTCTGAGCTATCCTTTAGTAGTATAGACCAGCAGGGTACCTTGAACCTGGGGCAGCCAGCCCCCTGGAGACCCAGGCTGAGAGTGCAAATTTTGGGGGATAGCTCCAGAGTGGGTGCAATACAGACATAAATGACCACTTACAAAGAAGCATGGAGGTAGGACTGTCATTGATGAGGACTAGTTAACAGACCAGTTTGACTAGAACAAAGAATACATAAAGGGAAGACTAGAAAGGTAGAAGGAAATCATATGGTATAGTCAGTGTGATATAGTGTACAGAGTCCTACACTTGGAGTCAGGAAGATCTGGGTTCAAATTCTGCCTCTGATTATTTAACAAATATTTCAATAAGTAGTGCCAATCATGCACCAAATATTGTGCTGGGCACTTAGGAGATAAAGACAACAATGAAACACCCCTCCCCCCCCCCAGGCGCTTACCTTCCATGGTAGAAGAGAGCCAAAAACATTGTCATCGTCATCTTCATCACTAACAATAAAAATACTGCGTTTTAAGGTTTGTAGAATTATACACATGACCTCGTTTGACCCTCACAAACACCTGGGAAGTAAGTATGATCTGGAAACTGAGGCTGAGAGGTTAAGTGACTTGCCCAGAGGCATATATCTATCTTGTAAGTGCCTCTGGCAGGACTCAAACGCAAGTCTTCCCGGCTCCAAGTGCGATATTCTCTCCATTCCATCCCCTAGTCTCCTCTATATGCACAGAGAAATAAATTCAAAATAAGAAAATATATAAAGAGTAAAAATACATGGTAATTTCACGGGTGGAGGAGGGTGGGGGGTGCTGAGAACTGGAAAATCAAAGATGTCTCAGGTATGAGTGGGATTTGAGCTGAGCCTTGAATGGGGTTAGAGATTCCAGGAGGTGGAAGGAAAGAGGGAGGAAGGGCATGCCTGGCATTGTGGACAGATGAAGGAGAGAAAATGACTTGTACCAGAAACTCCATTTCTTTTTCTGTAAAATGAGCTGGAGAAGGAAGTAGCAAAACCACTACAGTACCTTTGCTGAAAAAAAGAAAAAAGGAAACCCAAATGGGGTCACAAAGAGTGGGATACGATTGAAACTCAACCAGGAATGGTAACCAGGATGGTCTGGGAGGGGCATCAGATGCTCGGAGGGAAGTGATATGAAAAGTCTGACGAACTAGGCTGGAGCCCAGTTGTGAAGGGCTTTCAATATAGATGGGGTTACAACCTATCTCAATGGGAGGAGTTCCCAAACTTGAGTTCCCACAAAGCTGAAACCACAGGTCCTTGATGTAATGACTTAGGGGAGACAATCACATTTCAGGTGCTTTGGGAGAATTGGGGCATCTCCAAAGGAAGGGTGGTATAACGGAAAGACTCCTGAACTTGGAATCAGAATAAAGTCTAAGTCCAAGATCTGGGACTCTGAGCCTCAATGTTCTCATCTGTAAAATAGGCAGAATGCTACTTCCATGACCTAGAGTTGGGGGGAGGGGTGTGGAGGGAACACTTTGTAAATGACGGTAGAAATAAGAGTTACCAGCACCTTGTTGACTGTGCCTTGTATTCCACTTTAGACACACAAGACTGTGGGCAAGTCATTTAACCAGTTTGCCTCAGTTTCCTCATCTGTTAAATAATGAGGTTGGATTTGATGGCCCCTAAAGTTCCTTCCAAGTCCAGTTCTGTGATCTAATACCCTGATCCTTCCTGGTGCCTTTTTTTTGCTTAATTAAACACCTTAACTCAGTGTAGAAACAATGCAGTGAAAATACCAGAATAGGACTTAGGAGGCATGGGTTCAAATCCAGCCTCTGACACTTACTAATCTTGAAACCCTGGACAAGTCACTTAACAAAAAAGCAATAGGAAGAAGTTGCAAAAAAGAAAGATATTTGGTTCAATATAAGGAAAACCTCCCATCCCACAGAGTGATTGCAAATGGAATGAGTTAACTCTCCAGGTGAGTAGATGGAATAAGGAAGGAAGGAAGAATAAGGAAGTTGTGAACCCTTCCTAAGTGAGGTCAGTGGAGGTATTCAAATATATTCAGAAGAACCACTCATCTGGGAAGATTGCTAGATTTGGAGTCAGAGGACCGAGGACCAGGGTTGGAAACTTGGCTCTACTGCTTCCTTCCTGAAGGACCTTGGGTGAGACAGTCCCACTCCCATGGGCCTCAGTTTCCCTCTCTGTAAAATGAAGATTTGCAAGGTCCCTTCCAGCTAAGCCTCCACTCTTATCTGCCCTTGAGATTTTTTTGGACATTTTGTTTCTCCAGCCTGGGCCTGGGAGTTCACTCTCTGACCCATCTGTCAGCTCCCAGTTCAGGCTGTTGATTGGCATGGTAAGTCCAGCCAGGCGTTGCCATCCTTCTATCACCCGGTCTGTTATCAGGGCTCTGCATTGATTTTCCCTGGGCCAGCCCACCTGCCTGCCAGCCAGCAAGTGCTCGGGGCTGCTGACACCAGCCTATTGAGTCTCTGTTGATGAGTAGCTCCAAGCAGGCCGGAAAGGTCACTCAATAACTTTTGTGTCCCCCAGGCCCTCTCTCTTTGCAGATGGCTGACTGGGCCCTCTCCCTTCCCTCAGCCTCTCTCTCTGCTAAATCCTCACAATTACCCAGGGATTACTGGACCATGAAAACCAAGCTGGGATTTGTGCTGATCGGTCATCTTCTCTCCCATTCCGATGCCTCTCCCTGCTGTCTGACAGGGCTGAGAATAAGCTTCAATAGGAACCCACTGAGGCCTGTTCAGGATGGCTGATACAAGATTAGAAACTGCTCTAAATGAAAAGCAGAAAGTCCTTGAGCAGGAAGACCTGGCCTGAAGCCAGGACACATTTGTCTTGAGTTCAGAAAATTGCAGGAGCAGAGATCTCTAGATGGAAGAGCCCTCTGAGGCCCTCTAACCAACTCATTCATTTCACAGATGAGGAAATCAAACCTAGGTTGGTAAAGTGATAAAACCCAAGATGCCATAGAGAGTAAAGGTCAGAGGTGGCAGTTACTGCCGTCATCTCATACCAAAGCAAACTCAGTTTGAGGCTGAGCACATACACCCCAACAGTTGGGTTTGGGGTATTTGGGGGGGAAAGGAGGGGTAAGTCAAAAGGAGAAACAACCGGTTGGACAACAAAAATAATGGTGGCTGTAGAGTCCACTTTTGTAAGATTCTATTTTTGCATACTTAATTCAATCTTTTTCCATAAGACTGAATTTACTCTCTGTGTATATATGTGAGTGGGTAACCTGCATTTTCCTTAAATTCTGGCTATTGTGTATGAATGCTAAGAATGGAATTATCATTTCTGTGCAATCTACTTCATCACATTTTTTGTTTTGATTTCTATCTTTTGTCTTTAAATTGCCTGCAAAGCCCTTTACAAATACTTTCCCCTTTGACCCTCACCACAACCTGGGAGGGAGGTATCATTATTATCCCCACTTTGCAAAAGAAGAATAAGGAAGTCGTGAACCCCTCCTAAGTGAGGTCAGTGGAGGGGAGGTTTCTTTGTTCTCCAGACTCAGTTTCTCTGCACAGGTGGTCCCCCATGTCTGGAATGCTCTCCCTCCTTACCTCTGTCCCTTAGGATCCCAAGCTTCCATCAGGGGCTCAGTAAGGTGCTTCCTCCTGTGCAAAGCCTCCCTTGACTCCCCCAAATGTCAAGCTTTCTCTCTCCCCAGGTCTCGTATCTATGTATATCTTGAGTTGCCACCACCCCTCCCAGTAGAATGTAAGCTCCTAAAGGACAGGGACCATTTCCACTTGGGCTTTCTATCCCCAAAGCCCAGCTAGTGCCTGACCTATCAAGGTTTATAATAAATGTTTGTCAATTGATTCATGGATGGATAGAATATAAGCTCCCTGAGGGCAGAGGCTGTTTCATGTTTGTCTTTGTCTCTCCAGAGACTGGCACATACATGTTACATGCTTAATAAATTCGAGTTGAATTCAACTAACCTATTAAGAAAGAAGGCTCGATTTCTGTTCCTAATTGGGACTTAGGGGTGAGATTGGAGAACTGGTGATTTGTTTGGGGAGTGAGACAAAGAGGGAGGGATTTGGAGGAGCCAGGGCTGAAGGACAAATTCACAGTCTGTTTTTAAAACACCATTAAAGCTATTCCAAGAAACTCCAATACAATGAGCTCCAGGTCTGCAAAGAATGACGTCAGCTCCTAGGGTTGCTTTTTTTCTCCCATCTCTGAGCTCAATGCCAAGATCATGCTTAAAACAAGGTAAGCACTTTCCCCTCCAATAAAATATTGATACAAATGAACTAGAAATTATGGAAGGTGTCCAGGGTTTTAATATACTGCAATTATAATAAATGCACTCCACAAGAGTATACTTTTACCACTAAGAGAGATCTCTCAGGCATCTAGTCCAACCCTCACTTTACAAATGAGGAACCCAAGGCTAATTCAGGTGAAGTTGTTTGCATGAGGTCATCACATGGGGTAGAGGCAGCTACGATGCAAAGCGGATAGAGCACCAGGCCTGGAGTCAAGAAGACTTGAGTTCAAATCCTGTCTCAGACATTTACTAGCTGTGTGACCCTGGGCAAGTCACTTCACTTTGTTTGCCTCAGTTTCCTCAATTATAAAATGAGCTGGAGAAGGACATGGCAACAAACCACTCCAGAATCTTTGCCAAGAAAACCCCAAATAGGGTCACAGAGAGTTAGGACTGAGACAGCTGGACAATAACATAGGGGTAAGTGTTAGGTGAAGACTTGACCCTTGGTCCAATGACTTGAGACTCAGACCATTGTTTATACATTACATTTTCCCCCAAAGTCTTCCTTTGAAGGCTCATTGTTATGGCTTTAGGACTAGAAGGGACCTCATAGGTCACCCAGTCCAACTCTTTCATTTACTAGATGAGGAAACTGGAGCCCACAGAGGTTGAGTGACTTACTCAGGGTCAATCAACCAACCAAGAAGTATTTTTTAAGAACCTATTGTGTTTTAGGCACTTTTCTAGGTGCTAGAGAGAGACACAAAATGAATGAAACAATCCCTTCTCTCAAGGAATTTACACAGAGTGGGAAGGGAGGGAGATAACATGTATGTTTGTGTACATACACATATGTATGTGTGTATGCATATATGTGTGTACATGTGTGTTCTATTGGGAAGGTATGTGCTTGCTATGCGCATATGTACATACACATGCATGTCAGGTGCTGCGCTAAGCGCTGGAAAAAACCATGGAAACAGTGCCTGCCTTCATGGAGCTTACATACCAACGGGAGCAGACAAGAAGAAGACATGTCAATAAATAGTTCTGTAGCAGGAGGGCAAGGCATCTAGAGGGAATAAATATACACAGAATAGATAGAGATGGCCCTGAAAGCCGGGGAGGCTCGTTTGGTGATTGAGTTGGATCGTAAAGGAAGAGGGGGATGCTCTGAGGACTTGGGGAGGAAGGAGGGCATTCCAGGGGTGAGGAATGGCCAGTGGAAAGACCTGGGGTTGTGTGAGGTACAGGGAGAAGACTAAGCTGACTGGTTGCTAGAGCACAAGAAAGGGAGCCATGATTAATAAAGTTGGAAAGTTTTATTGGGGGCCAAGATGTAAAAGGCTTTAGAAGCCAAACAGAGGAGATGATGTTGGATTCTTCAGGCTACTGGGAGCCACTGGAGGTTATAGAGTGAGAGGTGACATGGTTGCATCTGCACTTAAGGAAAATCACTTTGGCAACTATGGAAAGTGTGATGTCGAATGAGGAAGCCATTTAGAAGGCCATGCAATAATACAAGGTTAGACAGATGAGTGAAAACAGAACTGCAGCCTTCATCACTCCTAACCCAGTGCTCTCTCTGCTATTCCACAGTGCCTCAAACATGACATCCTCTGTCATGACATGGAGGTGACCCCGGACTCTGCAAAGGTGAACACAAGCTCTGGCAACTGCTCCAAAGCATGGGAAGTGCTCAGAGACAGGCCCAGGAACAGACTCCAAGTCTGGGGATCAGGTGCTCATCACCAAAGGTTGGCCAACAAGTGATGAAGCATCATTGGTCCCAACAACTCTCTTATCCTCTGAGGTGTGGCAGAGGATACCATCTTCATCAGTAGAGGGATATAGATGAATAGATAGACGATAGATAGATAGATAGATAGATAGATAGATAGATAGATAGATAGATAAATAGATAGAAGAATAGATGATAGATAGATAGATGCATAAATGGATAGTCAGAAGAATTGATAAATAGATTAATAGATGAGAGATAGACAAATGCATAGGTAAGAGAATAGATAGATGAATGGATAGATAGCTACTTAGGTAGATAGATAAAAACTAGCATGATATAGAGTGTGTTATGATTTATAAAGCACTCTATAAATATTATCTCATTTGACCCTCACAACTACCCTGGGAGGTAAGTGCTATTATTCTTCCCACTTTGTTTACTTGTTTCAGTCATGTGCAACTTTTCACGATCCCATTTGGGGTTTTCTTGGCAAAGATTTTGGATTGATTTTCCATTTCCTTCTCCAGCTCATTCTACAGATGAGGAAACTCAGGCAAATAAGGTTAAGTGACTTGCCCAGGGTCACACAGCTAATATGTGTCTGAAGCTAAATTTGAACTCAGATCTTGACTCCAGGTCTGGTGTTCTATCCACTACACCATCTCCCAAACCCATTTTACGGTTGAGGAAACACCTACAAAGGTTAAGTGATTTATCATGGGTCATTCAGCAAGTGAATGTCTGAGGATGGATTTGAACTCATATCTTCCCGAATCCAGGTCCAGCATTCCAAGTCTACCAGTTGGCCACCACTGAGGCCACCATCACACTTTGGATTGGTTTGTTTGTTTGTTTTTTACAGATAAGTAAGTTTCAGTGGGTTTCCAGTCATATCTAACTCTTTGTGACCCCATTTTGGGTTTTCTTGGCAAAAAATACTGCAATGGTTTGCCATTTTCTTCTCCAGCTCTTTTTATAGATGAGGAAACTGAGGTAAATAGACTTAAGTGACTTGCCGAGAATCACACAGCTAGTAAGTGTCCAAGGTCAAATTTGAACTCAGGAAGATGACCTGACACTCTGCACTGTAGTAGACACTAGCTGCCCCCCACATATAAGGAAACTAAGGCCCAAATAGCAAAAATGTTTTGTCTGTGGTCACACAACTGGCACGTGGCCATGTCTGTTCAAAAAACAAGGTCTGCTTAGGCTGGAGGAAAGAAGGATGGGAGTGGTACATGAGGGTCTTCCTAGAGTATTTGAAGAGCTGTCATGTGGGGTGGGCTTAGCCCAGAGAATAGAACCAGGAGTGATGGGGGAAAGATGCAAGAAGCTGCCATTTGATATCAGCCCATGGCTGCCAGAAGTGGGGGGGTGGTTCCCCTTCTTTCGAGGTCTTCAAGCAGATGCCAGGCACCACTCTCAGCTGTGTTCAGCGGGGATTCCTTTCATATATGAGTCGGCCTCAGTGGCCACTGAGGTTTCTTCCAGCTCTCCTGTCCTGGGGGTCAATGACATGCCAGGGGCAGAATTTGAACCCAGATCTTCCCAACACTAAGGCCAGCGTTCTCATCCGCCAGACCATGCTGCCTCCTCCATGAAATCACCGATCCTTGGGTTACTGGCATATGCATTGTATTTATCCAATGGTGATGGTAACTCCTGGAAGGCTGTGCCAAGCAGTTGACCTTCCAACCAAGGTCTGGCAGGACCTACCAATGATGATTCCATCAATGAACTGTGTGTCTGCCATCCATAGACCAGCTGAAGCACACACCCGCCAGGTGAGGGACTTGGGGGGCAGGGGAGAGGGCAACAATTCATGGAGATATATTGCTGGGGCATAGAAAGGACATTATGTGCACCATGGGTTAAGAGCTGGGAGCAGCCCCTGAGGCCATCTAGTCGAGCCCCTTCATTTTGCAGATGGAGAAACTGAGACCCACAGAGATTGAATGGCAACCAGGATCAGACTGGCAGGTTTGAGCTCAGGTCATCTGATTCAATCAAACAATGAGGATTCACTAAGCACCTACTGTGTGTCCCCCATTGACCTGGCACTGTTTCCTCCATACCAAGCTGTCACGCAGTGGAGAAAGACACACCTATCCATACCAACCTGATGAAATCATGGATCTTTTGATATTACAAAGGAACAGAATAATAGTAAATAGTAAGAAATAGTGAAGTCGTCAAGGCTTCTAATTATAAAACCTCATTTTTCAGGGGACATCTTATCCTTCTTAAGACATTGTCTTATCACAACAGCCATATAAAGAGGTAGAAAAGGCACCATAATTCCACAAAAGAAATGAGAGGTTGGGGAAGGTTAGATGACTTATCCAAGGTCATTCAGCCAGACTGAGGAAGAACTAAAACTAAACCACAAAACTAGAAATATCTCTTCCAGTGTGCGTTTGACAACTAGAGCTTCAAATTTTCTCTAGTGTATTGAGGTTCACAAAGGCATTTTCTGACAAGAACCCTTTGAGAATGATAAAAAGAGTACTTTTTTTTGGTCCAGACCTATGACTTCATGAGTATAGAGAGCTCCCCAGTGAGAAAACTCCTTCTACCAACGTAGATCAGCAACTGTTCTGCAGCTCAGAGTCTTAGAGAATTACCTAGGGACACCAAGAGTGACTTAACCAGAGTCAGATGAAAAATGTGTGTTAAAGGCAGGACTTGGAGCTACATCTTCCTGACTCAAAGAACAGCTTTTTATCTGCTATATAATGTTGCCAGTTTTGTTATCTCCATTTTACAGATCAATCAATTAGATAGCATCCTTAAGCACTGTGCTAGATGCTGAGGAAACAAAGAAAAAATTAAATATTCTCTGCCCTCAAGTTGCTTACAGTGATGAGAAACTAAGACTGATAACGGTAACATCATTCGTCCATGATCACAAGGATTAGAGATGTTCCCAGGATTCTAACTCTTCTGTTCCAGGATTAAAAATTTCTCCTAGTACTTCTTCACTTCCCTACCTGGCATCTCACCTATTTTTATCAAATGATAAATAAAGACTCAAACGAGTTTTCTCCAAGTATTTACCAAGGTGAGCACAACCCCATCCCTACTTCAACTAACCTTGCCTAAGTATGGGACTCCACCAGTGGGGGCCCACAAATCCCCTCTTGTTGCTATGTCTACATCTGTTAGTACTGTACAAAATCAGATAGTGCAAGCTCAATTTTTGCATGAATTGCCTGCCAATGTTTCACGAGGGTTTTTGTTACAATCAGAAATCAATAAGAATTTCTATAAAGCAATAACACAGCTCAGAGATGATGTAATTGCTTTAGCGGAGGAGAATGAATTAATGCAAGTTAAACAAAAGTTAATATGTGATTATGGATATATGTATTTCTGTATGGTAAACAAAAAATATAACAAATCAGAATATGACATGGCCCAAATTAGAAACCATCTTAATGGGCTATGGGGTGACTGTAACACATCTCTTGACATAAATGATTTGGAGAATTTGGCGCACCTCAGGGATCAGGAAGGACAGCGGTCACTACTACCAAATCCAGAGGCACAAAACATTGTAAATTGGATTAAGAGAGCTCAGGGCATATTACCTGGGCAAATACAGCAAATTATAACTTTTCTAGGAATAGGGGTGGTGATACTGGTTTTATGTACCTATTTACCCATCCTCATTTCCTGTTTTTCTTGCATCATTCGACAAGTCATATACAATGTCCAACTGCATGATTCTGCCCTATAGATATATATAGTTCAT